>JAFIDM010000001.1:53060196-53097003 GCA_023159025.1 Thereuonema tuberculata | reverse complement strand
ATTCACAAAAAGTTTTACACGGTTCTGGGGCAATCTTCTCTACAGTTGTCAGATACGCACTTTATATTGAGAAGATCTACATCGTCAGACACGTCGTCAAAGAATGTTGAGGAAGTAAGTGTCGAAACTAGCAACATCCAGTTAGCGTTTTCTTTCATGGGTATGAAACAACACTGGAATCGTTTGACCAATTCGTAATAAAGTAAATAAATATTCTGAAAAAGTAATATGTTTTAATCATTCATGAATACGGTGTATGCATGCGACGAATGTGAATTTTATAAATGTATTTATAGTTACTTTAGTGTGTTTGGTCCCTTTTTTAATTTTAATATGTTTTAAGAATCAAGATAGTGAAATCGTAATATAAAATTTCAAGAGAATTTTAGTAGCTATTTAGAACAAAAATATGCATTTGTACAGTATATTAACCGTATAATGTGACATTTAAAAGCTGGACTGATAAAATCTCCTAAAAAGCCAAGTGTCAAATATCATCACTTGTCAAATGTCTAACAAGAAAGCTTAGCCTAATATCATTTGTACGCTTGACTTACGAAAGTTCTTTGAATTAAAGCAGGCCCAGAAGTTTCTTTCGAGGGGGGGGGAGCTAATTCCTAGAAAAAGTGCCGTGTGGTGGTCGGCCATAGTAAGAATATCAACACTATCTTCCCGTGGAAGAGTTCCTTTGATTTCAACTCTGAGTGAGATTTTTCTTTGTTTTAGATTTCGGGAGGGGCTTCAGCCCCTCAAATCCCGCCCCTGGCTACGTGCCTAGATTAAGGAGACCTATTCGGAATATACCGAATCTGATAGCAGCTAAGGGTTATTATGTATTTAATGCTAAAGAGTTACTTCAACCTTAAATGTAATTTAAATTAGCTTTAATTTTTAAAGAATTATTAAAAAATAACAAAAATACTGTTAATTAGACAGTAAAAAAACACACAAACGAAGTTTACTTTAAAAGTTCTCAGCAATTATAAAGTAGTGTCCAAAAGAATTAATTATACAAAAGATAATTGCTTTTATATTTCTAATGGTTTCTTTCTGTTTTTAGATGCATCCAAGTATGATTCTTTTACAGCATTTAACGCAGTATTTCTGTTTCTCCTTCTTGTCCATTGAGACCACTTACAATCTTCTTTTTTTTCTTTCTTAAAGTCTGCCGGAAAGAAACAACAGATTTAAATCTTCGTGTAAGTAGTTTTATTAGTTGTACGTTTCCCGCTGAGTCTTAGACATTTTCCGTTTCCCTTTTGGAGGTTGTTGCACCGTGAAACATTGTACTTTTAAAAGAGCCTTATAAAGATCTCTAAAAGTCCTCTGTTAACAATTTCAAAACAAGTCGAATCCTCGTAAAGATCTAATTCGTTTTTTATTGCATGGTTTTTCTTTTGTAATTCGAGTTACTCACAAAACACACAGAAAACAGTAGGAAATTGAAAATAAAAAAGAGAAGAGAGGATAGCGAAGAGGAAGAATTACCACACAAGATAATTTTTCTGCGTTCACTCAATGCAGGATTGCATGAGGTTCTGCTGCATTGACACAATCAGTTTTTGCTGAAGTCAGAAGTCTTGCACCTAACGACTTGGGAAACAAAGCGGAAAAAAAAACCAGCTGTCATTCTTACAATTATCGATAATTCGTTGTAGATGAAGTAGATTTCAGATATGAATGTTAAAGTCTTTTTAGTGAAAGGTATTTGAATAACTTATGCATGTATGGTTAAAAATCATAGTTTTATCTTTTTTCCTATGTCCTTCCTTCTTTTATTAGAAAAATAAATAATCTTTACGTATTTGTCAATTTCCCAAAATTATTAAAAAATGCAGTTTTCTATTTCCAAATAGCTTGAATTAATATCATATTTAATTTTTGGAAACGAAGACGAAAGATTTGACCCATATGAAATCTTTATCAAAATTAACGCTTAACAGTTCAAAATAAAAAATAAAAAAATATATATTTCATTAAGCAATTATTATCTTTTATTTAATACTCTGTAATGGACTGCAATCGCTGCTTTAATTTTTTTTGTTCGAAATACTATCTGTATATTAATTGTTTATGCTATTAACTAAAGAGCTTGGCCGTAAGTTGAAATATAAAATTTTAAACCAGTCATTCAAATAAAAAACTCGTTTCCCAATCAATTCATCTACAAATAGATCTTCCATGTTGCAAAAGAATTGCCCACAAAAAGAAATAAAATAGAAGATAAATCTGAACAGTTGCTCCACTAGAATGCTTGGCCTTATCTGTCGTCAAAGTAAGATTAAGACGAATTGCTGTCTTAATGAAGACTTAATGGACCGGCCCACTTTGATCTCTTGAACCAGTTTTATTTATTAGTTAGTGAACTTACCGTGTTATACAATTTATTTATGTTATTTATTTGATTATTAATTTCATGTAATGACTTTCCACATTCGTGGTTTCATAGTCCCATAAATCTCCTTCAATTTACTGCCCCTTTGACTTCTCGTATTTTATCGTTTTATATTATTATCATCTAATATTTAATGGATTGTTGACATCTCTTTGCTCTAATGACACGCGGCAGCACTATTTGGTGGTTGCCGTTGATTCCTGCAGACAACTTGTTCAAATGCCACAGCACGTCTACGCCATCCGGATTGTTGGTTTGCTTATGGTCAACCGCGGACAATACGTGACTTCCCATTTGCTGCGCCGATGTTGTGATCGCTGTTTCCATTGAAATAATATTTGCTGCTGTTTAATAGCTAAAATGTAACTTTACGTTGCCTGAGTATTTCTTGTAGTATGTTCGTTTGTGGCTTTATAGAAAAATTAAAATGGATCTTCTACAATTCCTGCATTTTAATAACCTATTTCCTAAGATCCATCAAAATCATCCAGTCTATGTTTATGGGGGTGTATTTTTTCCCTAACAACCTTCTAACCGATCAATGAATCTTCTTCAAAACACTGTGTGCATATTATAAGGACATTGACGATTTAATTGTTTCATTTCTAGTAATCCATTACATCATATTAATATATTTAATTATATGGGTCTAAGTAGCCGAACAAGTAAAGTCGAGTTAATTTTTTTTTTAGAAAAAATGGAATTTTTCTACTATTGTATTGACATCGTAATTTAAAAGCAAAAGGAGAGTTTTTTTTTTTTATTACTCATTTTCCGGACTTTTAAAAAATTTTAAAAAATTGAAAAACAAGTTTTTTTAGATACCTCTTGTTAGATACTTTAGCTTTGACATTTTAACATTTTTAGTTCCAAGATAAATATTATAGAATGTCCAAATATATTTACATATTAGTAGGAAATTATAGTATTTGTAAGTAGAACCTCACATAAAGTGAATAAGTGTGTTAGAAGAATAAGTGAATATAAGTGTATATAAGTGTAATAAGTGAATGAGTGTATGTAGTTGCCAAATAAGTCAATTGCCAAGTAATTTGCCGACATTGCTATGTCATAAGAAAACTTAATACACAGCTCGATGATGGATTAATACAAAGGTATCATATCTTACGCGAAAACTGCGAGTTGAATATGTGAAAGGATGCTTGCGTTTCATATTATAAAGGAGGAACTACTCTGCAAGCAAGTTCTTCGAGTTTTCTCTACGACGTTCTGTCATTCCTAATACTTTTTCTTTTCGACTCGCTAAGCATCAGCAATTCCGATGCCGCGTTTAAACTTTGCCACTTACTCAGTAATTCCCAACTGAAAATAGGCGACGTAAGCAGTTAGATGAATCCATGAATATTTTGAAATCATTTAATAAATGAATCTAAATATTTTACTTTTATTTATGCGAATAGAATGTACTCAGGATATAAGCCTTTGTTTATATTTTATGTAATGATTTATTACTGCGATATTAAATAAGAGATTACAAATCTATAAAGGCAATAAATAACCTGTTTAAGGAGAAACACGACTCAAGCCTTCGTCAGGAGACGTTTTGGATGATGTTAGAGGAGTTTTCCGCCATTCAATAGATACTGGACACACTCCGTTATAGCAGAAGCCAAAGTTGTATAATCGACTTTTTTCAGAGCTTTATTTTTGACAAACACTGGATTCTGACAACCTCGAACACACTAAACTGTTACAAAGGTCTTCTTAACAAATTTAGCATCCAATCTTGTGGAACCAGTAATCAACTCATTCCATACATTCATTCTTTATATATATATATAAAAAAAAAAAGATTTCTTTTTTCTTTTGTCTTTTTTTCTTCTAATCCTTTCCCTCAACTTTCCATTCCATCAGTGTAACGTCACTATTTATTCTTTAGATTAAGTTTGCACTAGTGTTTCTTTTCTTGTTTTTTTTTATTTCTTTATTATTATTGTTATCATCAGAATTATTATTGTTATAGTACAGTATATTATTGCATATTTCATGCGTATTGCCAAAGTATCTTTGCACAAATTTATTATTTACATAGACATAAATATCTAAGTCCTTTTTACTTCTCTTAATTTCAACGATATCTATATTTCTTCCTATTTAAAGGACTTCTTCAGGATTATAGATTCAATGATGATTATTATTTATATATTTTATTTTATTTTACTTAATGTAAATAACTTCTCCTCTATAAAATTTTTTTTTCTTCAATATTATTATTATTATTTTCGAAAAAGTTTCAAACCATGAGATTCCCCAGCTAAGACAATATGGCGGGTCAAGGACCAAAGCACATATTGCCAAGTGTATTAAAAAAAAAAAAAAAAAAAAATTTGGAAGAATAGTTAGGGATGTGTGGTTGTGTCCATAAATTTCCGAACTATGCGTGTTGTGTTGAGTACTACAGCCTTCTGGAGTTGTGCATAAGTGTTTTTATGAAGTCCTAGTGTGCTGAGGCTGTGGTGCAATGTGTCAGGCACCAGACCAGTAGCAGACAGGATGATGGGTACAACACGTACTCGGTCCTGCCTCCACTGCTTCTGGAGCTCGTGTGCTAGGTTTGTGTATTTACTTATCTTGTCAGCGTGAGTTTTCTGCATGTTCTTGCTGATGGGAACTGCAATATCAATGAGATAGGTCTGTTTGTTGACCTTATCAACAAGTGTAATGTCAGGTCTGTTGTGATGTATAGTTTTGTCTGTGTGAATGGGACGGTCCCAGTACAGCTTATGTGAGGGTGACTCTAGTACGCTTTGTGGTGTGTACTTGTAGTATGGGACCGTGTTCTTAATAAGTGAGTGTTTGTGTGCTAGTTGTTGATGAACGATCGACGCTACCTGATTGTGTCGGTGGAGGTAGTCTGTTTGGGACAGAAGGGGACAGCCTGATATTATGTGGTCGATCGTCTCATGTGTAGTGTGGCATTTCCTGCATCTGTCGTCGTGTGTGTTTGCGTCGTGTAGAATGTGTTTCTTGTAGTTGAGTGTGGGGATGACTTGGTCCTGTATCGCGATCATGAACCCTTCGGTCTCCCCAAACAGGTCACCACTCGTCAGCCATCTGTTCGACGCTTCCATGTCGACATGAGGTTGGCTGAGTTCGTGGCGATGTCTGCCATGGAGTTCCTTACGAGCCCATGATTCACGCAGCTGCTGTGTGTGGGTGTCGGGAGTGGTGAGTGTTAGAGAAGGGTTTGCGAGGTCCAGGGGTGTGAGGTGTGTGTCAGCCTTGACAATGGCTAATAATAATGGCTTATTATTATTATATCGAAAAAGTTTCAAACCATGGGATTCCCCAGCTAAGACAATACGGCGGGTCAAGGACCAAAGCACATATTGCCAAGTGTATTAAAAAAAAAAAAAAAAAAAAAAATTGGAAGAAGAGTTGGGGATGTGTGCTTGTGTCCATAAATTTCCAAACTATGCGTGTTCTGTTGAGTACCACAGCCTTCTGGAGTTGTGCATAAGTGTTTTTATGAAGTCCTAGTGTGCTGAGGCTGTGATGCAATGTGTCAGGCACCAGACCAGTAGCGGACAGGATGATGGGTACAACACGTACTCGGTCCTGCCTCCACTGCTTCTGGAGCTCGTGTGCTAGGTCTGTGTATTTACTTATTTTGTCAGCGTGAGTTTTCTGCATGTTCTTGCTGATGGGAACTGCAATATCAATGAGGTAGGTCTGTTTGTTGACCTTATCAAAAAGTGTAATGTCAGGTCTGTTGTGATGTATAGTTTTATTATTATTATTATGTTTCAAACCTTGGGTTTCCCCAGCAAAAACAATATGGCGGGTCAAGGACCAAAGCACATACTTCCAAGTGTAAAGACGTGTGCAAGAGTGATTAGGGATGTGTGCTTGTGTCCAAAAATTTCCTAACTATGCGTGTAGTGTTGAGTACCACAGCCTTCTGCAGTTGTGCATAAGTGATTTTGTGAAGTCCTAGTGTGCTGAGACTGTGGTGCAATGTGTGAGGCACCAGACCAGTGGCAGACAGAACGATGGGTACAACACGTATTCGATCCTGCTTCCACTGCTTCTGGAGCTCGTGTGCTAGATCGGTGTATTTACTGATCTTGTCTGCGTGAGTTTTCTGCATGTTCTTGCTGATAGGCACTGCAATATCAATTAGATAGGTCTGTTTGTTGACCTTATCAACAAGTGTGATGTCTGGTCTGTTGTGATGTATGGTTTTGTCTGTGTGAATGGGGCGGTCCCAGTATAGTTTATATGAGGGTGACTCTAATACACTTTGTGGTATGTACTTGTAGTACGGGACCGTGCTCTTAATAAGTGAATGTTTGTGTGCAAGTTGTTGATGAACGATCGACGCTACCTGATTGTGTCAGTGGAGATAGTCTGTTTGAGAGAGAAGGGGACAGCCTGATATTACGTGGTCGATCGTCTCATGCGTAGTGTGACATTTCCTGCATTTGTCGTCATGTGTGTTTGCATCGTGTAGAATGTGCTTCTTGTAGTTGCGTGTCGAGATGACTTGGTCCTGTATTGCGATCATGAACCCTTCGGTCTCCCCAAACAGCTCACCACTCGTCAGCCATCTGTTCGACGCTTCCATGTCGACATGAGGCTGGCTGAGTTCGTGATGATGTCTGCCATGGAGTTCCTTACGAGCCCATGATTCACGCAGCTGCTGAGTGTGGGTGTCAGGGGTGGTGAGTGTTGGAGAAGAGTTTTCGAGGTTCAGGGGTGTGAGGTGTGTGTCAGCCTTGACAATGGCTGAGTGAAGTGAGGAGTCTTCTGCTCTTTGGTGGAAATGTTCCCTACGTGTATGTACTTGTTTTTCGTGTAGGGTGACGAGGTTGATGAGTCCTCGGCCTCCCTCCTTGCGGGGAAGAGTCATCCTTTCCGTAGCGGACTTGGGGTGGTGCATGTTGTGTTTCGTGAATGTGGTGCGTGTTGCGCGTTGTAGTGCTTCGAGTTCGGTGTTTGTCCATGGAATTATGCCGAACGAATATGTTAGTGTGGGAACGGCAAAAGTGTTGATAGCTTTAATTTTATTTCTGGCGTTGAGTTGTGTTTTGAGGATTTTGTGAACTCGAGCAAGGTATGTGTTCTTCAGTGCATTTTTGATGTTTGCGTTGTCAATGACGCGCGCTTGCTGGAAACCCAGGTACTTGTAGGTCTCTCCCTGTTCCATGGATTGGATGGCCAAACCATGGTCCAGTTCAAAACACTCCAAATTCGAAGTCTTCCCACGTATTATGTGTAACTTGCGGCATTTGTCAATTCCAAATTCCATCCCTATGTCTTTGGTGAACTGTGTGGTGGCTTGTAGTAAATTAGTAAGTTGTGCATTGTTTGTGGCATAGAGTTTAATGTCATCCATGTAGAGTAAGTGTGTGATTTTATATGGTGTCACAGTGCCTGTGGTAAGCCTATAACCGTGTTTTGTGTTATCTAGTACATGGCTCAGTGGATTCAAGGCGAGGCAGAACCAAAGAGGACTCAAGGAGTCTCCCTGGAAAATACCTCTCCTTATGGGAATGGGATCTGTAGTGATGGAGGTGTTAGAGGTGCGTAGGTGTAATGTTGTGTTCCAACTCTTCATCGTGGCAGCTAAGAATGCCGTGATCTTGGGGTGTATTTTGTAGATATGAAGAGTGTGTAGGAGCCAGGAATGAGGGACAGAATCAAATGCCTTCTTGTAATCGATGGCATTTATTATTATTATTATTATTATTATTATCATACATTTTGAAACACAGTCAAAAATTCGCTGACTGGAGCCTTTGGTAGATACAAGTTTCAGCCAGAAACCTAATTATTATTATTATTATTATTATTATTGCACACATTGGGCTCATTTTCCATATAACTTTATACAAATTAATTTATTATTCTTTCAATATTGGATTTTACCATTTTCCTTTCATGTATAATTTTTAATTTACATATCTACTGATTTCTTACATTTTTATTTGTTCATTTTATCTTTTTATTTAAATTTTATTGTACAACAACTTATCTATCGCATATTATTATTATTATGTTTGTATGTTTCAGACCTTGGGTTTCCCCAGCAAAAACAATATGGCGGGTCAAGGACCAAAGCACATACTGTAAAGTGTAAAGACGTGTGCAAGAATAATTACCGATGTGTGGTTGTGTCCATAAATTTCCTAACTATGCATGTTGTGTTGAGTACCACAGCAGTATTTCTGCAGTTGGTGTTTCTGCATAGGTGTTTTTGGGAAGTTCTAGTGTGCTGAGACTGTGGTGCTTTGTGTGAGGCACCAGGCCAGTGGTAGACAGAACGATGGGTACAACACGTACTCGATCCTGCCTCCATTGATTCTGGAGCTCGTGTGCTAGATCGGTGTATTTACTGATCTTGTCTGCGTGAGTTTTCTGCATGTTCTTGCTGATAGACACTGCAATATCAATGAGATAAGGTCTGTTTGTTGACCTTATCGACAAGTATGATGTCAGGTCTGTTGTGATGTAGGGTTTGTCTGTGTGAATGGGCCGGTCCCAGTACAGTTTATATGAGGGTGGCACTAATACGCTTAGTATTATTATTATTGTTGTTATTGTTGTATATTACTGCTTATAACGTTTATTTTCGATGTGCTTTTCTAGAAATCTATCTATCTATTTATTTATTTTGCTCTCTCTTTTTTTTTTTTTCTCTTATTTCATTCTTTTATCCTATCTTTTGATTTTAAACAAACACAGCAATTCATTTCTCCCTATTACTTTTTAACTTGCCCTTTCCCCATCCTCCTACGCAATTAAAACTAGGCCCCGCAGAGCCTCTCCTGCTTAGATCGTTTGCTGCCCTTTCTCCCCAATTATATCAATGTGTTTATAATGCCTTGAACAAGTAGTCCAAAACATTGACTTTGATCAAATAATAGCGCAGAAGTTCATATAAACATCTCCCTTAAGACAACTGGGATGTCAAAACTGTAATCAATACAAACTCTTGTATATATTTTTTATTGGCAATATAATTATTATTATTATTATTATTTTTATTCTTATACATCTGTTTATTTCAGACAAAGTCCGGAAGCCTTGTAGGGGGAAAAATTCATCTCAAGCCATCTGTTGTAGAAACCTGCGGGTGACATGTTTGTAATAATACACTTTTTTGTATATTTTTGATAAGATTTTGTTGCAGCCCAATTTTTTCTAAATTATCAATAAAATGCTTTGAAACAATTCCGGTCGCCGATATCACCAGTGGTACCCATTTGAATTTGTCGCTGCTTCCATAGTCGCTGTATTTCAATCGCCAGATTTTCATATTTTGTACATTTTTCAATTTCAGTTTTGGAAATGTTTTGGGATGAAACGGCCGTCCCAGACTCTCATCGATGAATGCTCAGATATTTTTATTTTCTGTGTCATTTCTTTGTTCTTTTACATATTAAATATTTCGTTACTATGTATTACAATACACAGGAAACGCCCCTTTTTTTTACTTATCCTACTTTTTTTGTACTTTTTATTACATTCTTCATCTGATACACAAAAGAAATGCTCTATTACACGAAAAAACATATAAGAAATCTTATTTTTATTAAAACAAAATTAAAAACACATCTAAAATTACTAAATAAATAAACAATTTCATAAATGTTTAGTTGTTACAGTTACCAATGACAATAAAGAACATTCCATTTTTTTCCCCAACTTTTTCTTTCTGATAATGTTGAATTCATTTCTTTATTTTGGCTGAAGATGATGTGTTTTAGAAATTCATGAACTTTTAAGCTCACTATCTATTTTTGGAAACAGATCAAGACGTCTTTCAGCTACATAAAATCTGGCTTCAAGATAGTTTCCAAAGTCTGTTTTCGTTTCAAATCATTTGGAATTACTATAATAATCAACTAAGCTTACCAGTTTTCTGTTCAAACTAATATTAAACTACATTAAGACTTTTTTTTCCATTAGGGAAACTTCGACTAAGTCGAAGAAAGTCTGTTCTGAGGAGTGCTTCGTGAAATCAAGGAACCCTAAATGCTTCTTTAAGAACGTCTCTGTAATGATGGTAGGTTGAAACGATGGCATCTGCAGAGTGCATGGGATTTTTATATGAAGAATTTTATTGCCGGAGATTTTGTCCCAATCCCACTGAAATCACAGTCATTCAAGGCAAGTTAGTTCTGTTCTTTCCTTGACTTTGAGCGGAAAAGAAAACGACGAAATAAAGACAAAACCTCCATGTTTTAGCCTTAAATCCTTTTTTATTGTTGTTTTCTTCCGCTAGACATACGCCTTATTTAATTTGAAAACACTTAATTTAGAATTCTGTTGCGTGCTTTTGAATTGTACAGAAGATTTTTTTTACAGAAGATTTTTTTTTACAGAAAATTACAATATGTCAACATTGAAAACATTTATTTTTCCAATGTTTCTTGTCGTCATCAGCTAATAGCAATCAATATTAAATATCTCATTTGTTTAGGGTAAGGTCAGAGAATTAAAATTTATTTCTATCAAATATTTTTGGTTATCACACTGAAAGGGCACGCCAGTTGTACAAAGGCCAATAACAGAGGGTCACGAAATTCTGTAATTATCTTTCATTTTGTGTTCTTTATGTATTTTTTATTTTTTTGATTATTCTTGTCATCTTTAAAAGCTGAATTTCACTTCTAACTTATAAATTATGATTAATAAATTTTTCCAGAAGTGATAAATAAATTTTCATCTTGAATTCCAAATTGTTATTTATCACTACGATAAATTCAGAGGACGCTTTTGATTTTAAAATTTATAGAACTTTAATATTAAATTTGTTTAAGATTTTCACAGCTTGACATGTTCCTCAGTTGTAGCTAGCAATGCTGGTAACAAAAAGAAGCTATCATTACTTATATTAACTTAAATCTGACAAAAAAAAGCTACAATCATGTAAAACCTACCATAATTTAAAACTTATAATACCTTATAAAGTTAAAATAGTAAAATTTAAAATTCTCTGATAGCCTAACTTTCATTGCAAGATATCTTAAAGTATGGAGTTGGTAGTTTAATTATAAATAAGCTTTTCGCCTTTCTGTTGTTATACATGATTTAAAAATAAATAAAATTTTGAGCCTATAGCAAATGATACTAACAATAATAAATAAAGTAAGCCAATATTGGTGAATGGGTACATCGCGCATGCGCCATACTATTTAAAAAAAAATTTTTTTTCTGAAACAGTAGAAGTTTAGGAATTATAAAATCATTTACAAAATCATTTATAAAACATTTTCAATTTTTTTCAAAATGATAACGAAATCTATTGGAGATTACATCTTTGAAAAGTTCTTTAGCAAAAATTTAATAGACATCTTTTTTGTGGAAAGATGACGGGAAATCAGTTATAATAGACAAGAAGATAGAAATTCTTGCTTATTACTTTTTTTAAAAATGTTTATCCTTACTTTTTTTTATAATTGTGAAAACCACAATAAAAAACATAAAACCTGCGCTTAAATTTTAAACTCTAAAATCTTCTGGAGTTGTCCATTTAAATAAAAATATAATTCGCGTTACTTTCTTAAACTGCTTAAATATTAACTAATTTCAATCATATAAAAGCAAGCGTTCTTTTTTTCTTTTTCTTTCTTTAATTTTTGAGTTGGGGGAGGCTTCAGTCCCCTTAGCCCTCTCCGTGGTTACACACAGACTGAATGATTTCATGAAACTCAGTTTCTTAGGAAACTAGACTTAAAAAAAAGACTAATTATTACCCAATTTACCAAAAATTCATTGGGATAACAATTTCCTTTGAAAAATATCTTTCATTAAATTTCGTTGAAAGAGTTTGTGCTTAGTATTAATTAAGTTAAAATTCAGGCTTAAGTTCCATAACCATAATATTGCATAGATCACAACAGGAAACGAAAAGATATTTTGTTTAATGATGATACAAAAAAATCAAAAACTATTGCCTCACTTCCCTGCTACAAATTAAAACTTCATAATGACGTAATTAAAGAACAAGGGAATCTTTTGATCTTTTAATGAATTAAGGAAATAAAGAGCAAAAGAAATATTGAGCTAAATAAAAATAACATCATGTTTTCTTAATTCCATTAAGTTTGAGTGTGGGATAAGAAATATTTTTAAGAATAAGGTAGAAACTTGATCAAAGAAAAAAAACCGATCCATCTCTAATATTCTTAGAAAATCGACGAACAAATTTAATTAAGTTAAAGAAAAAAGACCTAAAGGACAAGAAGATTGATTCATTTGCATTTTTATAGATATCCGGAAGCAGTTCCAAGTTAATTATTTGGAAGGAATCAATTTTGTGTTTAGTTTAACTCAGATTGACTGATATCGTAGAAACATGAAGGTTAGAAAGCAGTTGATCTTTGTGTTTATTTGCTTTTTTACAGAATTTGGCAGCTACATGAATAGTTAAAAATCAATAATAGCAAAGCCTGTCGCCTTAATTGGAATTTTCTCACCTCTGGATAAAAATATGTCATTTACTTTTTGACTTCATTACGACATCCTGATTTTAAATATTTATGAAGCGAAATGTCTTAACATTCCACTTAATAAACAGAACGAAAATTCATTTCAATTCATTAGTTTACTTCTTTTTTGTAAATACGTGTAAATTTAGGCATTAATGAGGCGCTCCGAGTTTAAATGTCATCTTAAAATACATATTCTACATCAGAAAACATAAAATCATAATATCATTGATAAGTATTCTTAATAAGTTGTCAGCAGGAAACTTTGAAAACATGAAAACGTTTTACTGAATAATTATGAATCCACCAAATGAATTCTACTAAATCTTAGCGAGTCGCTGTTTCCATCTTAACGCAGACAGTTCAGAGCAAAAATTCACACTGCCACATAACATGCATTTCGAGAAAAAGAGGCTTAAAGTTAAATGTTTTTACTAATTCTTGGGGGTGTTAAGATCTAAGAATTGTTTACTGTCTTGTGGTTGCTGTTTACTTTATAAGCATTTAATTTCTTAGAAAACATACGGCTTGTATTTTAAGGAGCTAAGTAATTTAAAGAAAGGAAAAATTGACTTAGCTTACTTTTGCATTTAGTTCCTGTGAGTCATACAACAACAATTTCCTAATAACCATCTTATGATTTCCAACTGCCTGAGAAGTGAAAAGCCTTTAATCTTTCTCCCTTCCAAAATATTTATGGTCAGACAGCGAACTTTTAGGAAGAAAAAAAATCTTTTTCTGACTAGATATTTTTGTAGGAAGTTGCATATAATTTGCTTTATGAATATTTAAGCTTAATTATATTGATTTTATACTGCATATAAATCTTACTTTGAGCTGGCTTTTACTACAAAGAACACACAATGCTTTAAAATGTTTCCATAAGACATTGGTGCAAGACTTAAGCCTGGAAATAAAATATTTACTTCGATAGTATCTTTGAGCAGGACATATTAATAACCACCAGATAATTCAGGTAAAAACACATATGTTACAATAAAAACTTGAATTACATAACATTCGACCGGTTTCAAATGTAACTAATCAAAAAATTTTTCGGTAAATGGCGTTAATCAAAAGATTGTTGTCTCTTATGATGAATCCTGCTTGACTTCAGGTGAATCCAAGGTGCCAATGAGAACCTCTTCCAGCTATCATCCGGATAGGTCAACAATCAGAATAGATGAGATCAGAGCAGATCTACGTCACAAGTTCCTTAGGCCATATCATTTTGTAACAGAAGAAAAGCACAAAAAAAAAGTTTTAAGCTGTCCAGTATGGGTCTTGGATAAACGAAGTATTAGATAAACCATAAAGCGATTTGGTTTGCACTGAAAGATACTCATTATATGCAGTTTCGGATTCCAAAATATGTACAGTCTCTCTATATCTTCGTGCAAACATATTTACATCTTTATCCAAGATGGCAGGTTGCCAAAATCTGATGTGTTTGCTAGTTAGAGCATGAACCCCAGTGAGGTAGTTGTAGTAATTTTTTGGGATGCTCTCGCATTCTATATTTAAGCGGCCGCTTCGTTTCGCCAATGTACATATACCCGTGATTCATATATTTACTGTCCTCCAAATGAGAGATGGCCGCCCTGTTTTTGTGAGATCTGCGCATGTATCATCGATTAGTCTGGTCAGGCACTTCCGTCTGATTTTATGACAGGACGTCATATTAAACATATCCAGAATGCCCTCATGAATGTCATGGTTCGCTACAAGAAGTATATCATGTTCATATCTAGTATAAAAAGTATATTCACAAGTATAGATGGAGTAGAGTGATGGCAGTAGCCTCATGTTGGACATAAACATTTCGGCCAACTTAGCTAAACTGGCAAGACCCATGAAGTACTCCTTGATTTTGTATGTAAAACTAGTGTTGAAATTTGAAAATTTGGAGCTACAATTTTTCTTTTTGTTGCATGATGCTATCCTTTAAAAAATATCTATCCTTTTGTTTCTATATCTTTAGTAGTGGTTAACTTGTTGCTATCACCTCCACCACCGTAATGATTAATTCTGTGGAAACAGAGTTAAACAAGAGCTTTAATGTTCAATGAGAACAAAATGTATAAAATACCAGTCAATACCAGTCATTATACATGGCTGTAAAAAAGAATATTATTAATATGGCGTTCAGGCCTGCGTTCGTATTGCTACAAATGGATCCATTTTTGAGGAAGAAGTTAGGATCATCAAAAAAAAAAAAGAGCACAGGATAATGGATATTTCTAGTCGCTTATTAATGATTCCATTCTATCTATCTATCAGCCTTTAACAGCCCACTGCTGGACAAAGGCCTCCCTCAGACAGCTCACTGTCTCGGGGGATGAAAGTCTAATCTCCCACGCTGACTTTCAACTGCGGGTTGTGCATTATAACCCTAACTGCCAGGGTAAAGAAACGGGAAAGGACAGAAGGAGAAGAAGAAAGAAACATCCATGCCACGATCGGGATTCGAATCCGGGAACTGGCACACTGGCCGCAACGGCAGACCTGCCGTCTGGACCGCACGGCCACGTCAGCACGGCAATGATTCCATTAAAGTACGTACCTTAAAAGGCATCTACAACTCATCTCATTATGGGCACGCTAATAAACGTTTGATTTATGTTTCAGTTCGGTAAATCGAGAACTTTATCAAAAAATTAAAAAACATTTTGCCCGTCGTAGCATTGGGGTTGCTGCTATAAACAGAAACAATTGCGCAGTTTGGTAATTATAAAAGCACAGGTGTGGCGCGCCATACTGAACTTTCCATGAATAACTGTAGCCTATATACGGAATAATGTACGGTAAAAAAAATGAAACCGAACTTTTTCTAATTGCTTTCCGAAAATCTTTGACCCTTTGACCTTCCGAAAACAATGTTATGAAAGTTACAGAAGGTGCATTGATAAGGAATGTTGTATATTGGAAATCAAAGAGACCTTTAGTGACCCGCATTAAGGAACACGGTAACGCCATCAAAAAAGAAAACTTTAATTACTACACTGCGACACACAAGTTTATGAAATGAAGCATACCAGTGACACGCAAAAAACTTTAATATTGGGCGGAAGAAAGATCAATATTTCAGAAGCTTTAAACAATCCTTACATATTTTGTTAAAAAAACGTTATAATGACAAACTGTCTAAAGAATTTGCTAGCATCTTCCATTTACATCAATAAATTATTATTATTTTTTTGACACCCCTATTTAGGGATTTTGATTTGGTCGACCTTCAATTTTAGACTTGTATCTCTTCTAAGGTTTTTCACTTGATCAATCTCTTAATAATGATTGGCTTAATTTGCCTTTATATTATGGGGTCTTCTCTCTCTTCATCAAGCGTTTGAAGAAGTCCGCCGGAAAGCGAGCATAACTAGTCGCGGAGCAGCTTTTTAATGTGTTTTAATGTTTTACAAAATTTTAAAATTTTATGTGTCCTTAACTGAATTTATCAAAAGTTTTTGAATTTTTCATTACATTATTAAATAATAATTCAAAACTAGAAGCACATTCAATGTTCGTTATCTTCTTTAATCCAAACTAGACACATAAATAAACTTAAAACATCTTTATTGTAGATAGTTTGGATTAAAGAAGATATCGAATTTTGATGTACGTATTTTGAATGCGTATTCAATGTTATTTTATCCTTTTATTATATGCAGTCGTCACATTAAGCAAGTTGAGTATTTTCTTTGTAAGAATGTTCATATTTTCATTGATGATCAGTATTACAAGCTTTAAGGTATAATTTTATGTTCTTGGCTTTTCATATTCTATTTTTGATCCTCGGATATTAGCCCGTATGACAACTATTTATTCACTACAGGTACTCACTACGCATTGCATAGTTTTTATCACTATTTTTAGAGCCTAATTTTCTATTATTGACTAAGTTTAAGCCCTTCATAACCAAAGTTACCCTTTCACTAGGTTTTATTTAATCTAGTAACTATTCTATTTTGAATCCTACGATTTACGAGGCTAATGTTAAATGGGAAGTTTTTAAAATGAAAATTAACACTCATCTCTATACTTTTCAAAGCTGTTACTAAAATCTTTTGAGAATCTTGGATAAGTAATAAAATAACAAAATATTATTAGTTACAAAATGAAATAAACATTTTAAAGAAATATAAAATTATTGTATTTATGGCATTGTAAATCATGATTAGACAAATAGTTATTCCAATTAAATTGTGGTAAGATGTCGATACTTTCTTTTTCCTTTTGTTTTTCGATGTTGTGGTCAGGGATTCTCCTTGTCTTGTAAGCTCTTTCCGTTAAATTAGGTCATTCTATTAGCCATTTATTTTCCACCCACTCTTTTCCAGTATCTTTAATTCGGAGAGGATTTTCTTGAAGCCGAAAAGTGGCCCATCAAGGCAGAATAAAACGATTAGCTACTTGTAAGTTATTTGCACAAAGAATGATAAGGTCTTTCAGTTCTGGAAGGTTCAGGAACAGTGAAGATGCTTGAAAAAGAGTTGAACCTAATCTTTCGATTTGCTCTTCCCAATTAGCAGCAAACTTTTTAATAAAAATTCAGCAAAAATCGACGAAAGGGAAAGCACGCGATAATACTGTGATGGTCTATACGAATTCTACATAAAAAGGACTGCGGGAAATACAGGAATGGTAGTTGAATGTAGGATATAAAAGATAATAAGTCATGATAGATTTTTTTTTTTTATAGGGAATCTTCTTTTTCTTTGATCGTAAGCCACTATTTAGTCTTCGATAGTTGATAATCTTACTGATAGGACATTCATTATTAATTTACTTAATTTACTTACTTAATTTACAAACTCAACGTATATAATAAAGACACTCAATACATTATGTAGATGTAGAAGTTTACAAATTTACTTTTTACGATATCCAATATAATATATATATAATACATATACAATATAAAACTTTTGAAAGCTTATACTGAAAACATTTTCTCTTCTAGATAAACATTTTTAGTTTAAATATTACAATAAAATAATAATAAATAATAAATTTTCTTGAAAAATAAATTACACATTAATAATAAATAGTCGCCATATTTATAATGTTCAGTATATAGTAAAAACATTATAATTAACAAACTGATAATTATGATAATTTTCAATATTAATTCGAAATCCAAAAATAAACACGAAATAAGTTATTTAACATCAAGCTATTGATGTTTAAAAGAAACAGTACAGTTTTTTTTTGTTTTATTAATTTGCTAGCAACTTCGCAAAAACTCAGGTGTCTGTAAGTGACGATTAGAAATTAATAGATGCCTTGAAGCGCTTCGAACTTATATAAGAGTTTAACATCTACCAACAAAGAATGTAGCTTTCAATGAATAAAATATTGAAAACTTACTGTTTCATTATTTCCTCAAATCCGGTTGCC
The DNA here is from genome assembly GCA_023159025.1 of Thereuonema tuberculata. Lineage (NCBI taxonomy): Eukaryota > Metazoa > Arthropoda > Chilopoda > Scutigeromorpha > Scutigeridae > Thereuonema > Thereuonema tuberculata. Next base: position 53,078,751 of record JAFIDM010000001.1, on the reverse strand, counting down.
AAATAAAACGAAGAATAAAGTACAATAGTTCTATGTAAAGTCTACCTTACTATTTCTCGATGCTTTGGCCGAAATTAATTTTTAATTTAATAATCCATTATTATTTAGCAAAAGACTTTTTTAATTATCGAAAAGATGGTGACCTTATTAGGTCTTCGAAATTAGATATCAGTAATCCCAGACCTGAACCCTAATCTAGGTGGTTAATCCGAAATCACATTCCTGGTGCGATTAACCTTCTCTGGGAGGAGGTCGCAGAGAACCAACAAAGATAGGAAATGAAACCAAGAACGGGAGATTGAATGTTACTCTGTGGTCTAATATTAACGGAGGAAATAGCCATTACTTCAATTGAGCGCCCTCTGTAGGATAAATCAACAACTCATATTAGGACATACAATAACAACGAAATATTAACCAAATTATCCCATTAACTGTGAAACGGATGTGTTGAAGGTATTACGTAAAATATCAGTCATTAAGTTATTGTTAGAATATTCAGTTAATTGTTATGACACAGTTGAATTTCAGGTCGAACTTTGGCTTCGCTGTAATCGATTTTTCCATTGCTTACCACCTGCTGATTGAATCGGAAATGACCAGGAGAACGAGTTTTTCCTAAATTACAAAGCTTAGATTCTGTTATCGTATACATCATATGAAATTGCCAGATTTGAAGCGATAAACATATAAGTGGTCAGTGGAGTTCCATTAGATGTAGCAATGAAGAAAAAAAATTTATTCAATAATGGCTCAAAGCTGAAATTTTGTGGATTAAAATCTTTTCGAAATACATCTGTAAATAACTCTAATGTTGTTCTGATTCAATTGTTCTTCGCTAGAAAACAACATAAAATGTTACTTTTGACTTTCAGTATATTTCACTACCAAGTTTAATAGCTTAATTTAATCTTGATGAGAGCAATCGGATCAGTATGTTGAGTAAGTTTTATTTTTATTTTATTTTTTTTTGCCTAAATACGGGTTAAATGATATATTTTTAATCAAAGAAGAAAGCTGTACCGCTACAGACCTTGCAGGTCCTTGGGTTAGATTCCCAGCCGGAGGGTTAGATTCCCGGCGATTATAGACCTAGTTGAGGTCAGATGGTCAGCCCGACGATTGCCCACCTTTAACTCCCGAGTAACATTTGACAAAGGGCTGAGTGAATCCTAGTGTAGAATGGAGAAATTCTGTGTTCCATGCACCGTATCGTCGGTAATTGTGATGAAAGAGGATCACACCGTCGTTCAGAATACTAGGACGTTTCTTCCTGATGTTACTGAGCAATTTCTTTAAGGTTTCAATAGGACCAGTTATCCAAGCGGATCGCCATTTTGAAATGATAGCGCTCTCCTCCAGTGACACACGAGAAAGACCATACGGCACTTACAGCCCTCTATCGGATATTTTAGCAATCGACGGTATTACGGCATAAATGAAATTTCTAGCGGATGTAAACTTTTTTCTGTTCGATTTTCTGTTTTGCTTTTTTAAATTTCGCTATTAAATATCTCCATCCAACATTAGCTTTTGACTAAAGCGGGGTGAACACAATGCAGCTTTGTGCAAAGTTGTCTGTGCAACTTTGCTGTTTGAGCGCTTTGCAAGCTGCTTGAGCAGAGTTGTATCCGAATTTGTATGCAGCAAAAGCTGCAAGACCCGAGAATGCAACTCAAAAGCTGCATGTACAGCACCCAATCATAGCGCAGCGTTGGAACACGTCACGCATGACGTCACATCCATGGGAAAACATGGCGCCCAAACACATTGCCGACGCTTCAAATTGACGGACAGTGATTACAGAAAGAATACAAGATATTTCCGAAATTCCTTCACGCAGAAATAAAGTTTATATGCGGTAGAATTATTTTCATTATTTTCATGCGGTAGAGTTTTACAGAACGTTTGATAAACCTGATATTTGCAATTTTTCACTGCAACAACCAATACAACAATTGCTGCCAGTTTGCCAATTTCTGAACAAAGCCACAGGACGTCATTGTTAGCAATTCCCACTGTAATAATAGCAGCTGTTGATCATTGTTCTTCGCATTATTGCCTTCCCCCTGCGAATAAGAACGGCTAATAATAGTATCGCATTATTCCTGTTTTGTTGGCGTTAATTGCAGTTCCTGTGTTGCAGGCCAGCACCGAAATTTCCGTAACGTATTGTCAACTTACGTCATTGCAATTCGTCCCGTGCTTCGTGTGTTTTTCGCACGGCGGCACCCACCATGCTGCATCGTTTTCTCCCATACCTGTCGTTTGCAACTTTCCTGTGTCCAACTTTTTCACCGAGTTGTACAGCAAAAACTGCATCGTATTCACCCCGCTTAATTGAGTCGAAACATAAGTATAAGTCATACATCGGTGTTTCATTGAAAAAGAAAAAAGATATAGTTTCATTAGTTCTTTTAAACATTTTAACCCATTAATTGGAATTTTTATGATATTTCAGGATTTTTTAATACCAAATTTTATATTTAAGAATCTATACAGATTCGTAAATAGTGAAACTTAGCATGGAGCTTTATTGTTTATTATTGTTATTATTTATTGTTTATTATAATATTTTCCAATTGATATTAAATAAATGCACGAAATTAAGACATTTGCTAGGTTTTTATTATAAAGTTAAATTTGTTTATGTTTATAAAAACGATCTCTATATCTTTTTCAGTTTCATTTATTAAAAAGTAATTAGATCAATTAAAGCATTAGCCCATTTAATAACTTACACAGTTATTTTAGAAATTGAATGAAAACAATTTTCAGTGAAAGGTCGCCAACATTTTCTCAGGGGTGAGGAAATAAAGCGTTTTCTTGATCAAAATTTCAACAACAAACATAATTGATTCTTTGAGTGTTCCCTGTGTGGTGATGGGAAGCAGTGTCTGCCTAGGGTCATGAAATTGCTGTCAGAGGCCACGTAGAAATTTAATAAGAAAGTTTAAGAAGCTCCTGAAACTCAACATCTCGTCTGTTTTAGCACTCCCAAGAACAACACAAGGAAGGATTCAGGTTCAAGAATTCATAATCACGGGATTCATAAATCACAAGACAAATTTGAAGTCTTGGAATTTAGAGAATTATTTTTAAAGTGAGTTCAGAAAAGTGCGACTCTTCCATTTTAGTTTGTATGTAAAAGTTTCACAGTTAACTCGTGGTTTATGACTGCAAAGGTATCTGTGTGATATAAGTTTACAGTTCTTTCCAAAGCAGTAGTTGCAAGAAAGCCAGTTCGATGCTCGCCCGTCTTAATTTCCAGTTCGATTGAAATTAAAACTGTGATTCTTTTCATTTTCTGGGATTTGAACGTTCTCGCTAGGAATGAACCCAACTCAAGAAAAACAAACCCCATAAAATAAGATACCTGAGCAATAATTTATATATCACATGGAAGTTCCTTATGTTTCTAAGAGTTTTATGCGAATTTCAGGGAATAAAAAGCTATGATAAGACTATTCCAAGCATTATCAAAGGAAACTTGTTATCAAAGAAATTACAACAGTTTTTCTAAGACGTTTTAAGAAATCATAAATTTAAATTAAATGGCTTTGCATTACAACGCAACGGGAGGATGAATCATACAAAAGAAAAAGTTTAAAGATCCTTCAAAAGATATTTAAAAATTCAAGATAGTTTTCTAGTTTAAAATTAATAAGCATCTTTATTATACATATCTACAAATTAATAACCTAATTCAATAATTAATAACCTAATTCAATACAAATTCTAATAAATTAGAATATGCTTATAAATATTTGACTAAGGTAATAAAGTTTTCGAGCAATATCTTCAAATAAATATTATAAATTAAAATTGCTCTTATAGAATTAACAAAATCGGTAATTACGTCCTATCAGGACCCATTTTTTATAATCGATTTCTGTTATGTATTTTAAATCATGAAACTCTCCAAATGTGTAATTAAATAAGTATTTACGTATTAACCGATACCGTGTGGGAAAAAAATCTTTTTAATAACAATAGGTTAGGCTACTTGAGGTGAGATCCTTTCCAGGATGTTTCATTTCGAAATATGACGGAAAAAAGCAATTTCCATTTCGAAATGACTACGGTATCATAAATAACGACAACTATAAGTTATGTTTTTTAAAAAAAAAACAGAAAAGAAATGAAAAGAAAAACACCAGAAATCGATTGTTCACCTTCGATATTGTTATTTTTCTTTAGTCAAAGTTTCTCAAATGAGGAATATACCGTAGATAAGTAATCTAAATTAATGAGTGAATTAAGACAGATCTTTGCTGCGAATAAACCTTGGAAATATTCTTATGGTTTGCATTCACAGATTGTCGTTCATTTGTTTGTATTTAAAATCCAAGAAATTGACTAATTTCTGAAGTTGTTATTAAAAGAAGAAGAAATCGTAAAGCGTATTCCAAATGTAAACATTGAAAATACAAAGTGATCTGGAGAGATCACTAATGTATTTACTGAAGGAAAAAGAAACGCAAACATTCTTAGCTATTTGCTGAATCTTTTTTAATGGTACTGATCTTGAACTTCACTAAACCAGTTTCACGATTCAAAAAGATAAGGGGAAAAAAAAAATACTTAAAATTCTTGAGTTTGTCGAATCTCGGATTTGTATTCCAAAGACATGAACTTAATTCCTTTGATCTCAACTTTTTATCTCCAAGTAGAAATTGAGACACCATTACTTCAAACTTAGTTTTATTTTTCTTCTTTCATCCTTAAATGGAAAAATATAAATGAAAAAATTGGAAAAAGGAAAAAAATCTATAAAGTTGAATGGAAGCGTAAGAAATAGCGAAAGCAGGAAAGATAAAATGAAAACAAAATACGATGTCTTAGTAGTTTTACAAAGCTTTTCCACGATTTCAAAGGTTTGTCTTTCTACGAGAAATAGATCGTTCTAATAACAAAAATTGCTTTACTTCTCGTGACTTAAGAACAATAACGATAATTTCCCTTCCTTTAAAGTGGCAGTATTACGAAAAAAAAATGCCCACTTAAACTACAAATCATTTTACCAAGGTTTCCTATCCTTTCACATCACATTCGCTTCATCAATTGTCACACTACGTTTTATTTATGTTGGCTTTTTATACAAGATCTGATATCATTCATTGTCAAATACTCAATCAATTTTTTACTTCTATTCTTTCCTCAATTATAAATGTTTGAAAATAAAGATATTTAGAGGTTTTTAGCTTTATAGAAGTATTATTATCGTTTATTATTTCGGTTTATCTGTGTTATAGTGTTTAAAATTGTGGCCCCGGCGGTGATTTTTCCACGTTCCATTCTCCTCCGGGTCCTAGGGCCTACCGAGCCCTCTGTCGGTCTCTTTCCCGGGGGTAAAGGCGGGCGAGAGTCGGGCTGACCACCCGAACCTCAACTTAGTCCTATTGGTCGCGAAAAGCCGGGACCTCCCGCGACCCCAAGGGCTATATAGGCCTGGAATACTTTAACATTGTAATAAAGTTGATTGCTCCAAGAATTGATGAGACACCAGCTAAATGTAACGAAATAAATTGCTAAATCAACAGATGCTCCTGCGTGAGCTATTTCTCAAGCTAGGGGGGGGGGGGGAGGATATACTGTTCATCCTGTTAGTGATCATTGGGAACTTTGAATAGGAGTGTGTTCCAAAATCCATGTGTTCAAAAGGATCCAACCGGTAGGTTGAACCTAGAAACGTTTCATAGTTATGTGAAACGTATCAAGACATGGGAACAGGAGACCAAGAGTAAATACCCTAATTAATAATCATTTAATTAGTTATTTGATCAACAATCATTGGACATTATCTATTATTGATCTGTTGCGAGAACAAAATGGAAGCAAACAAATTCTATTAAAATGATCCAACCATTACGGCACATATTCAATTAAAAGTAACAAATAAAAATTAAAAAACGTACGTATTCCTTATCTAAACAACAACAATTCCTTATCTCAATATTTTCAAATACTTTTGTTAAAGGTAAAGCTTTCCGAAAGTTAAATCTGCAAATCAGAAAGACATATCAGCGAATTCAAAATGCTTTTATATTAACATTTAAGTTAAGTTCAGTTAATTTAAATCTTGAGATGAAAATGTTAGCCTGATAGAAAAGATTTCATCGTTTGCATCTCCTTCGCATTCTTCTATTATTGTTTTAAAAATGCTTCATTTACATGAGTTATGCACATCTATTACATTGACTTCGAATTACGGCATCAGTATGGAGCCGAAGATGACGTAACGCCGGGTATACCATACAGATTTCAGAGAAATCAATATATCTAGACCTAATTTCAGAGTTTTAGTTGACCATACGCTTACAATTAAATATGTGACACAAGTCACTGGAAACTATTTTCAGTGTACGAATCGTTTCATTGATATTTTTTTCAAAGAAATCGTGTATTTCTGTGGCTTTTTCTCATCGTTTTTTTCTTTCTCTCTCCTTTATCTAAATCGGAAAATCTTAGATTTCGTAATATTCGTAAGATCTTCAGGCTGAATCAAATGGATTATTTCCTCAAATTCTATTCATGAAGAAATTTGAAAAAGTTTTTCCACAGAATTAATATGGAATTTTAACTAATTTTTTTTAAGTGGATTTCTTCCACTTAACTTTTGTATAAAGAATAAATATTTATTAAAATTAAAAGTTTAATTTGTGGATTATCTCTATGGCAAATACAATACTTATTTCATTGTGATGAGTTCCAAGAATACGATAATCATCTTGAAAACACTTCTTTCATTCACTGCATAGATTAATGGAACCCTACACAGCACAACAATTGTAACAACTATAATAAAAGTATTTTCTTTAAAATATATTGATTGTATATTTTATTGAAACAACACTTCTGTTCTTAAGTAAATTGCTGCTATAAGATCGAAAAAATAAATCTTATAAAGGAAAAAACGTTATTTTGCAAATTCTAAAATCTTTTTAAGTAGTGAGATTTTTAAGTACGGTACTTTTTAATTGTTTTGTTAGAAAATAAAATAGATGAATGACCCGCTCCCACCTTCACTAGCTTGTTTACAATTGTTTGTTAAACAAACTTCTATATCTAAATTATCTTTATTATAAATTAATATGAACTCAAAACCATCACTGAACAGTTATAAAATTTACTTAAGTATAATTAATACCAGCAAATGATGAATATACGAGATGAACCACTTATTTGAGCTATCCCGCAAAGTGTCACTTTCATTTGAACATTTTTCTCTTTCTTTTGTCTGTTCGTATTTAATCACGGTAAACGATGGAACAGATTTCCATATAATTTGATACTAACTTATTTAAGGTTCAAATTAAAACATAGGCCTTTTACTTTGATTCTCACCCAAACCTCAGAATTGGCTCTCGAAATCTATCTCTTAAACGGGTAGACTGATTTTTTAAAAATTTGTTATTTTGCTAAGTTGTGATCCTTCACCTTAAAGTTAAAATATGTTATTTGGTTTCCACATTTTTCACTTCCCAAGAAATTGATTCCCTCCCCGACTGAGCACTATATACTCGGTCTCTGTGATGGATAGTTGAGCGTATATCCACTTGATTAAAGTTATCGAAATACAAAATTTAACGTGACTTTTTTTCCGTGTTTCAAAAACTAGTATTTTTTGTAAAATTTAAGCTAGTAATTCACTTTTCAGCTTAGTTTTTACAATGGGTAGTTTCTAGTAACGAATTCATAAATAAGTTGCAGTCATGGATTGCGAAAGGCCACGTTACACAGAAGAAGTTTCTGTGTGAGTTTTCTGTCTTTGTTTTATGTCTTGTGTTACTGCCACTGAAATAAATTGAGTAGCGTTCAGACGATAAGAGAAAAGGGAAGGAATGCTGTATGTGATTAGTGCTGCTTTTTTTATCCAAACAACCAATCAGCGACAAGATCCAAGGTTTTGACGTCATTTCTCTGTACACTGGATGGATGGTGATCTAACTTTATTAAGGCTAAATCACACGGAAGAAGTTTCTGTGTGAGTTTTCTGTTTTTGGTTTATTCCTTGCGTTTCTGTCACTGAAAACAAAATGTGTTCCGTTCAGACGAGAAGTGAAACGGGAAGGAATACGCGCATAATTCGCGCTGCTTTTTATACAAAAAGAACCAATCACGACGAGATCCAAACGTTTTGGCGATATCTCTGCCTAGAATTCGCAGATCCTTATGAAACTTTTGTAAGGAAAATTTGAGTTAGTTTTGTGAGAATTTAAATAAACTTAATTAAAGATTAAATACTTTGTTGCCGGCGATGTTGTGGCGTGACGTCATTACACCGGAAGCGCATGATTGGTTGTTGTTAATGAGAAGAGACAGAAAAATAGGATTCTCCCTATTTCCAGTTCTGCCACTGAAAACAAAGAGAGAAGCAAATCACACGGTAACATGTATCCAGTATTAGTGAGTCTGATAAAAACTAACCAAGAAACTTCTTCCGTGAGGTTCAGTCTTTTCCAGCCTCTAAAAACAGAGAGAAGCAAATCCCACCGTTACATTTCTCAGTTACTAGTGTGTCTAATAAAAAACTCACACAGAAACTTCTTCCTTGTGATTTGGCTGTAATACTCAATTCCATTTCTATAAGTTGCATTTTAAATATATTCTGATCATTAAACTATTCTATGTTCAGGAGAAAATATAGTTGTCAACAACCCTATTACTGTATTTAAGAACCCTTTTCAAACACAATTGATTGGCCGATAAATCCTTCAACATCCTGACATTGCTTTTGCCTCTCGTATTATTTCTTTCTCCACAGTCGAAAGCGAAATCGCACTATAATAAAAAACCCGCCACTTTCAGATTTGTTTTTGAGGAATCCTTTTGTGGGACTAGAGTCGAGATATGAACATTGGTAGGAAGGAAAATTGCGATTCTTCCAAGAACTGTCATTTTCTTGAAGTCTTAGATGAACCTACTTTCAGAGCTAAGGCGACGGATGTCCAAAATGAAATAAAAAAAAAAAATCTTTTCTTCATTTTCTGGAAATTCAATCTCAGTGAATCCACAGAAAAAAGGATTAACATTGGCAAAGAATAAACTTTTTCTTTTCTTGATTCGCGGTTCTTTTTTTACGTCGCTAAGCATCAAAAAAAAAAAAAAAGCATTAAATTTAAATTAATTTAAAAATTATAACAGAAACTTAACGTGTCGTTATAACAAGATTCGAAATAGCCAACAATATCGACACAAGAGAATAAAAATAAAACGCCAAACAAGCGTTAAAAATACACGAAAACCCTAAAAAAAGTTTACGCATGTTTCAAAACCGCAATATTTTCAAATATTTAAATAATAACATTCAAACTGCTCACCCAGGAGATATCTAAGTTGATCTTCTTACTTAAAAATAAACTGATTTATGAATTAAAAATCAACGTAATCACATATTTCTGCTGTTCTTTTTCTGTTGTTATATCTTCAACCACAATGTTTTAACCTTCAACGTTGTAAAGCTTACACAGGATGGTATCGCAGGATCACAACGAATGTGTAGCATGTTTTATAAGAAATGAAATAATTTTCTTATAAAATTACATTATCTCAGTACGGTAGGTTTTTTTCATAAGGAACTCCGATATTCTAGGAAGTTGTTCCTGAGGTCCATCTCCCTTAATTTAGCTCGAAAGATTATGAAATTTTCATGGGAGAATAAAAAAAGCGGATTTCATTCCGTTATCTCATTTCTTGCTTAACAAAAAAGGAACGAAAAGTATTGCAATTAAGAACAGTAATTAAAGTTAGCACAGGTACGAAAATGTTTGACTTAAATTTCCCTTAGTCTACTGTAAGTTTTCTATATTTAGTTGAAGTATTCATATGATGTTAAATAATACGATGATATGAGTTTGAATTTGATTTGGATTAACATTATCTTGTATGTAAAGTTTTTTACAAGTAAACTAAAAAATTGTAGATAGGATTTGGAAATTAGAAATCCCGTGGCACTCAGTCAACCTGAACATTTTAGTTAGTATAGCATGCTAACTTATTAATCTGTTTGTGTTTCAAATATATATTCTATTATAAGACTTAAATAGGTAACAAATGGAATATTAATATTAATATCAAAGAAACTAAATTTATTTAATGTTTATTGTTTCAGACACGAAACAAATCTAAGGCAACTAACAGCTAAATAAGTAAATAATGAAAACTTTTAAAAATTAAAATCAGGAAAACCTACATTACTTTCTTGAAGATAAAGACTCATTTAACTCATAATATAGCTTAATCATTACCTAGGTCAGGGAGGGCGAACCTACAACACATGAACACGATTTGGGTGGCACGCCGGCATGAAAACACTAAATAAAAAAAACAAAATCTGACATGATATAATTTTTGTAAACAAAATTTTTCGATGCAATTAAATATAACAAATATAATTTAGAGGTCATAGGACGAATGCTAAGTTTTAAAAAACGCAAATAAGATGTGCATACTGGAAGCCATATTAAACGGCACTTAGTCGCAAAAGGTTTGCCGTCCCTGGATCAGGTCATTTGGTGAAACGATCAAAATAGCTAATCACTTAATAAAGAATAAATGGTTAGGTAACTATTTATTTCAATTCTTAATATAACTTTTAATATAATGTGTGAGTTTCAATGTTCTTAATTCCAAAGTAATTGAAGGTTCAGTGAATGGTTGTGATGACTCACCCACAATTGTCCTCGTAATCCAGATAAAATTTACCACGTTTCTCATCTCATTTTATGACTCAAAGGATGACTTTCTAAAATAGAGAAAATATCTGCCGCAAATAAAGGATATCGTTCATAAAGATCAATTAATCTCAATTGTACTCGTTTCCATTAGCGAAAAGAGTAAATTTCATTGTAAGTAAAGATATTAAAGTTCTTAAGTTTTTTCATTCAAATTTAGTTGGTACTAAATAAAATCCAATGATATATTTTTAGGCCAATTTCCAGAAAGCATTTTAATTTCAATAGAACAAGAGTTCAAGAAGTTCTAACCTGATTTATTCAATTTTTTTTTCTGGAAAATATCATAAGTTTTGTGTTGGAATGAAGTAATGCTTTCAAAAAGAGACCAAAATCATAACATTTATAAAATATTAGAATAAAGATGTAGAAAGATTAGAAATTATAGATTATAAGTCTTAATTTTAATAGAAAAAAAAACCATAGTTGACAGCAAAACCTAAGTCGAACTGACTATTGAAGAAGTTGATTTTATGATGAAGTGCCGTTCGCAATGTTAAATTGTGAAATTTTGGCAGCTGATATCTCGGGCCCTATTGCATATTTTTGAGTGAAATTTTGCAAACTAGCTAAAAAATCGTAATCTACAATCAAAAAGAATTAAAATCGGACAAGCCAAAATGAAAATCTGGACATATCATTTAACAAAATTCTCATCTTGGTCTTACTCTTCTTGTTACTCGACCGGACCTACAGCCAAAACTATAGCACCTAGAGTTAAGGTTGATATGTCATTAGATTCGTCTGATTGTCGCGGAGTTCCCTGATCATGTGCGGTTTTTTTGATATATCAATTGGTTTCCGAAAAATTCCCAAAAATTATGGTACCAGGACCATCTACAAGATTAAGTACAGGACATACACAGTGCTGGCATTTTAGTTTTATTTCTAATAATAATAGTGGTTGGATTAAAACATATTAGGAAGAAAATTTCCTGAGGAAAAAGCCAAAAATGATTTGGATAGCAATTATTTAAAAAAAAGAAAAAAAAAAAGAAGCAAAATACGGGATTTGAATCCGGGATATCTCAGCAGCAGTTTAAAAGCACTTAGTCTAAATGGACTAATAGAAATACCCCAACGCTTAACAAAAAATATCCGTATTATATGAAATATATAAACAGTATAATATATTAATGAGGAATCTATTCTTCAAATATTTGACTTTTTTCAAAGTCAAAAAAAAAAGAAAATCAACAAATTAGTATTTACAAAAAACTTTACAGTTGACGTGACATAAAAAGAAGAATTATAATTCAAATTTATTTAGAGTTTAAATCCTAAAAGGATAAAGTTTTAATTTGGGGGGTGTAGACTAAACAAAATTAGGAAAGACAAGTAAAACTTGAATCATATACCTGCGCATATTTGGTAAAAAGGTCAGTGAACAATTAAATTTTAAAAGAACCTAATTTTCGAAAATAAGTTCATTAAGCAGGACCTACCCCTAAAATGCACAAACTAAAGGAAAATTCGATAGTTTAATTCTATTCTAGCTAGACTGTGCTAGCAACCAAATCTCCAGTTATATGTTACCTTTTTCCAGGTCCAAATTGGAAACGTAGCATTCCCAATACGAGGTATTTATTCTGTTGATTCATGATGTTTATACGCGCGCACTAATAAACTTGAATATTAATTAATAATCAAGTTTGTTATAACAGCATATAATAAACTTGAAATATGCTTTTCTATGTTCATATCAGCTATGACGTTTTTGTTAATACTAATCTCATTATGGCATTAAGGTGAAGAAATAGAGAGAACATTTGTTATTAAGACCTATGATGGATCTGTACACATAAAAAACTACTATATTAATTTTCATATATACTTATAAAGGAATCTTCGAGAAATGGATAATTAAATCTGACAATCTTTTCGTATTTTTAATGACAACATCATTTCTCTCAATTTTAACTTTAATTGGTTTTTGCCGGATGCTGATGTTTCAAGCTTTGTTCACTTAAATACTTTTCTGATATATAGATAGAGAAAAAATAGAATATCCTCAAAATTTAAACAAGCATTGTGTAAAGCAAATCCTGTGCTAGTTTTGTCTCGGACTCATTCAAAGAAAAATTGTACATATTTTTTTAAGCTCACTTCTAAATATATTAATCTAGAAAAAACAAATTTTTTTTAATAACATTAAAAAAATTAAATTAATGCAAAATACAGTAAATATCCTATCCTAAAACGCTTCAAAATACTTAACATTATCCTTGATTCAGTATATTTTTTTATTTTTTTAAAACAATTTTTTTTAAAAAAATACTTTTTTTAAATGTCTCATTATTTAAAAACATTTGAAGAAGGATACTTTTAATTTTAAAATGACGTATTATTCGTAATAAATCTTTCCCCTTTTTTTATTCTGTACAATCTTTATTGGCTCATAATTCAAGCGTCACTGAATATTGTCGCTGTCCTAACCTCAGAAAAACATCAATAAATTCCATTTTACAAGCGTCGTAAAGAACTAGAGATAGGCTTCTGCTTCGAATGAGTTTCTCTTTATTTCTTGTTAATAACGGCCTTGAGGAATATCGGTACAATGTCATGGTAAGCCTCGACGGTGTCTGCTTAGTTTTCCTGAAATCCGATTACCTGAAGCTAATGCATGTCAAGGATTTCATTCACCGGAAGAGAGCGAGCCGCCATTATCATTTCTTTGCAAAGACCTGTCAAACACCTGGGGATGTAAATGAGACTCCATTGAAACCAAGTACTCTGGAAAACTCTACAGGAAACTTAAGAAACTATTGAATTACTTAATATTCCTTCTAAAAGAGAAACCACCTTACTAGGATTTAGAAAAGGAGCTCCTGAAAGAACTTAAAGTCTAATTTTTTTTTTTAAAAAATTAATATTTTTTGTTTTTACGTATTTGTTTTTGAAAGGGCTTTTTTTTGTGTGGATACAAGAGAAAACAATGGAAAAGTTAAGTTAATCGTTACCAACTATATTTGCACCCAATATTTACGATTAAACGATTAAAATAGCATTTAAAACACTTACAATAACTTTTCGGTCTCCCTATTACCCCATTTTCTAGTCAATCTCCCCTGAAATCAAAAATGCAGATGCACGAAAAATAAGATTAAGATTAAATTAAGCGATTCATTGTTAGGCATCCAGAAGTTTACTGTTTCGCATTTGATTTAATTTTTTTTTACAGCTTTGCGCCAAATTTCCCGACAGGAATTCATTGAAAAATTTTCAAATAAATTTTTTTTCTCTTTGTGTCTTAGTTGTTGCTTGTCTGCTAATTTCCAGAAGTTCAAAAGTCATTAGAGTAATATATACCTACATGCACACATATACACGCAGTCATACTTTCTACGGCTCATTTTCTAAAAGCTAAATTGAAAGTCAGTTAAAACTATAACAATTCTTCGAAAAATTTATGATTTTCTTTGAAAGTTAAAATCAGATTTTCAATTTTTAAATTTTTTTTTTTTTCATTTTGTTTTCTTACTTTGTAAAACTGCGTCTAATGTAAATCTAAAAGTTTCTAAGTGTGCGAGATTAAAACCAAAAGCACACTTTCAACTACATATTTATGTGCGTTTTTTCTTGCACTCATTAAATTTGCGTTTTTAAGTGATTATTCAAACGTTTAAGTATTACAGCTGATCAATACAAAGAAATGTTATTTTTCGATTTTTTTTTTCATTTCATGAATCGTAACAAGCCATTGTCAGTGGAAACCAGTGTATATTGCATTGATATATATAAAATGGCAGCATTCCAGAAAACTTTTAAATCGCTTCTCTGTCTCCCAACTTCTGAGTTTAAAGAAAACCAAAGAATAAGAATTGGTCTGTTCAGGAAATTTACAAACTTCAAAGTTTTTCAATTTCTTTTTATTTCTTTTTATTACTATTAATAATTTTGTAAGAATTTCCCAACATAGACTTATACTAAAAACTGACTTTTTACAAGTTTTACTAAAAAAAAAATGATTATTCATAGAAAAACTTTCATAACTTCATTTAATATATATATATATATACCGTAAATACTCCTGTAACAACTGTTTATTCATGATATTTCGTTAACTCTTAGCGACATAACTTCATCAGATGATAAATAAATGGATAAAGATAGAGATATGTATCCCTCTTCTTTAAATTCATTCACAACATTTGTGTGTGTGTATGTCATCCAGTCAGTTTGTTATTTTTTGATATTTTCTGTGATATCAATACCAGTTTCTTATTGAATTGTGCTATCTAGAATTGATTAAATTTGGTTTAATTTTGTGTAGATTCCGTTAACATTGTAAATAATTCAAGCAATAGTGTTTAAAGTTCTTGAACTTTAAATTTGCTAGGCTGTCTATTAAGGCAATATTTCTGGTTATTTTTTTTTGCAAAATTATAAAAACACTTTTTAGCTATTCCGTACATGAAAAATGTCAAGTTGTTCGGACGTCTGTGTCCGTCTGTTTACCAAGATCTTTACACCTCAACTACAAGTTACTAATGGGCGATTCTTATTGGGTCCCGTAGAACTTGCAGAGAAGAAGAAAATACGAGTTTCGATCTGCAATCACTTCCTCTTCCGGTCTAGTTATTTTTAAGAAAGAGTATTCTCAACACCTTACATTCTGAGTTCTTTTATTCATTTTATGTTCGTAGCTATTATCTACAGTGATTAATATGTTGCACTGTGGCTGCAATAACCTAACTTCGAATACTGGTAAAGGCAATGCTTTTTTTTCTTAACTTATTTTGACTTTTTATTCTTCTATTTCTTTTCTTATTTATATTTTATATTTTTTTATTCATTATTTTATTCTAAGGTTTCGTGTACTCCTGTGAAATAATTTTTTTGTCTTTTTTTTTTATGTAGGCTTAAACTTATGAGCATACAATATTGTTTGTTATTTGAATACTTGAAATTTGAATATTTGAGATTAAAACATACCCAGATTGCTGAAATTGTCGGAATATTTTTGAATAATACTTTTTTTTTATTAGTCTTTCCCCGGAGATGTTTATTCTTCTGAAATTTGTTACCATATCTAAGTAACCAAGGTAAGAAAACCGTTGCAGTAAAAATGTATTATTAGTCTATCATCGCCTTAACGGATTAAGCTGAAAGACTTAAGAATTTTAATTTAAATATGTAATTAAATATTTTAGTTAACATACTGTAAACATAGACAACAGCTTCCAAAAGCAACTGGATGAGCTTCCAGTTTGGACATTAGATATATGTATATATATATATATTTAAACTCTATTTAATTTCGTTGCAAAATTAGAAATGGATTTCTTCTTGTAGATGGATGGACTTTTATTCAGTTTCTAAGAAATGAATAAATCTTAGATAAGATATAAGCGAGTTGTGACTTAGCAGCACCATTAACAAATTTCTTTATTTTAAAGTTACCGCAGAGCTTTTAAAACTTTTTACTAGTATTAACATGCTTAATACTTAACACCTATCTTTAAGGATTGAAATTATTTTATTGAGACAAATGAGGCATTGCTGAGTCTAGACTATATTTTCAATTGAACTTGTAATATTCTCCAGTTTTTCATTTGTTAATACTTTAAAAACTAGCTGTAAATTTGGTTGCTGTAAAGCAAAAATTCCAGTTGGAATTTGTTTGAAGTTTTCAGTTTTGTATGTTATTGGTCATTCCTGTCATATTGTGTTAATGCTACTGATGTTTGTTTTGTTGTTTGAGGGATGGGACGAGACCAAAACAGCTGCACTATACTTTCAGTTGTTCCAAAAATAATCGCACCAAATTTGAAGTTCAGCCATTTTAGCTGATCTAAAGATATCTGAAAGTTGAATTGTGATACATTGAATAAGAACGTCTTTTAGTCTACGAGGAACTAAATTCCTTTATTATCTTCTAGAACTTTGTTTCGGAAGTTGGCTTTTGCTGCTATACAACTTCTAAAGGACTGCCATGAACCAACTTTCTCATCAGCATTTAAGGTTCGTGAGATAGGAATAGTAATTGGATAGTAATTTTCCAGGAAACATCTCCCGGAATTAACCTTCGGTAAAAACGGCCGGAAATAACGACCTCTTTGTTAAAAATGAAAATGACTTTCCCTTATAATGAGTTCATCGTAGAAAGTCAAGCGATATGGGCTATCGGTCGAAAAGGACGGGCGGGAGCCTAAAGAAAGATAGTTCAGCCAATGGTTGATAGAAGCCGTAAAAGTAAGCTCGATTTTTATTTTAAGAATTGTTTCATTAAAGATTCTTACTCTGCTTTTGCCTTACTTTCAACCAGTAAAAAAGAGCTAAGTGGTAACCCTGTCTGACCTTTGCTAAATTTAAAGGCCGCATATCTTTCTTTTATATGTTTTGAAGTGGCCGTAAAGAAATCACTGAGAAGCCGTAAAATTATCATCAAGGCAACCTCCTTTCCGTCTGTGCTGGCGGCAGATTCCGACAGGTTTAAGTGAGGCCCTAGAAATGGAGTCATTAAACCATTCGGTGATTTTGTGGATCAAAGGCAAAGATGGTAATTGGGCTTAGATTTCGCAGAGTTATGGAAGCAGAAATCATTTCCGCTGTTAAGCTGATGAAACTGCTTTTTTACAAGAGGATTCGCTTAAAGATATAAAGCTTAAACTTTGGAATATTCCAGAGCATTGACACATGTCTATAAATCATTCATAATAATTATGGCAAACCAGAAGTCTATAAATGTTCTTTTATTTTTCTTTATTTTGTCTAATAGCAATTGGTTTCTGGAGAATTCTCTTTTGAAACGAACATTAAACGTTAACTCTAATGTCCTACTTATTTTTATGATGATTTCTTTTCTTTTGAATGCATTGAAATAAGAGAAGATCCTTGAAATCGATTTAATTTAATGGTATTTTTACAACATTATTCAGTATTTGCGGAAATTTGAAGAATTTCTTAGAAGTTGGCATCTGAAGCGAAAGAGAGAGAGAGAAGAAAAAAAAAGAAATTCTGTTCTTTGGAAGTTATGGAACTCGTTAACGTATGTCTGCTGGATTGGAACAAAGGCGTTCTATTTGTAAAGAAGAATGGTAATATATTTGTTTTGCGAGAATTTCCAAGCAAGCTATTTTGTTTTTCATGGAAGCTGATTTTGTAGATTGGAATTCTACAAAAAAAAAGTATCAATACAAAAAAAACTTAAAACAAGTTCGTAATGCTCAAATTTTACAGGAAGATTACGCCTAAAAGCACAAATGTAAATTTTACTATAATTATATTGAGGGAATCATATTATTAGTAAGTTTTACTGCGAATTGTTTCTAAGCATTTTAACATCGTATTAATGACTTAATACCAGATAATGTTATAAACAATAATATTGCTTGAATTTTTACGAGAAGTTGTTTGATTAAAATACAATATGTGCCACTTTTATTAATTTCGCGATTTAAAATAATGCTAATATTATTCGTGATAAAACTTAATATGAGGCCGTTCCGGCGTAGCAGAGTGGTCTGGACGGCGGTATGACATAGAGACCGTTGTGTCGGAATCTAGGTTCGAATCCCTGCGCGGGCTTGGATGTTTCTTTCTTCTTCTGTATTTGTTTCTGTTCGTAGGAGGCAGAACTCTGACTGTCACCTTAAGGTGCCTCCTGGATAATAATATCTGAACAAGAGCAACAAAAATTCTCCATCATAGACAGTGGCGTACCAACGCCTTTGAGGGCCCGGGGCGGGAGTTCCATTATTGAAAAAAAAAACCGGAATCTCCAATTCAACAACCAAAAAAAAAAAAAAAGGAAATAAGGCTGGTGGGGCCCCCTAGGCTTGCTTTTACAACCAAAATAAAAAAAAAAAGGAAATAA
>JAFIDM010000001.1:53037450-53060186 GCA_023159025.1 Thereuonema tuberculata | reverse complement strand
AGGCTGGTGGGGCCCCTAGGCTTGCTTTTACAACCAAAATAAAAAAAGAGATCTTGCTTTTACAACCAAAAAAAAATAAGCTGACTGGTGGAGCCCCCTAGGCTGGCTGGTGGGGCCCTCCCAGGTGGGGGCCCGGGGCGGACCGCCCCCCCCCCTTGGTACGCTACTGATCATAGAGTGTGCCTCTATGACCAGTGATCCGAAAATGGATCCGGGGACACGACAACAACAACTTATTATAAGGTTATTAATCAAGGACTATTTTCTGATGTGGATTGGGAAATCTTTACAAAAATTCTGAAACTTTGCTAATGGGAATCGATCTGGAGGGCATTAGTAAGGAAAATATCTGAATATCCCGGAATTACTGAATACTATCCAGATCTAGTCAACATAACTTTGTCGGGATTAGTTCATATAGTAATTATCAGTTTCGGATCTTGCTAAATGTTACAATTCAGTATCTCTTATATAGTTTTCATATCAGTCTTCTGTGTGTAATGTAATTCACTCCTCCTGTGTTTAACAGAGGAGAGCTGCCCTTGTAAATCTCACATGTACGACAGGCAGATCTATCTGTGTGCGCCCGCATTCACAATCGTGGGAGCTTTTTTTTTTTTTGAAAGAGGCGGTATTTTCTCATGGCCAGCTGTATGTTGCATTGTAGCGTCCACGAAAGAGAGAGAAAACATCAAATTACTCATAAAAAAAAAAAAAAAAAAAAAACCGACGGTCAAGGTCATTTGCTGAATGAAGCTAGAATTTTCACTCTCAATGTGAATAATTCAAGTTATAATCAAGCCTTCCATTAAGCAAATTCATTTATGTTCATAGCAATGCATTTATTTTAATTTGCTCCTTATTTTAATTTGGAGTATTGTAAAATACTCCCTCTAGACTAAAAGTGGTCATATTGTTATCACGTCATTGTTGATAGGGGATATGCTAGTCAAGAAATAGTCTTAGAATTGAATTTAAAATAAATGTTTAATCATTCTAATGTTATCTTAATAACGTTATCGTAATTACAGTGTGAATCTATATTACTAAAATCTTTTATTTCTCTGTCTGTCTTTCTGTCCGGCGCAATTTTCTGTGAGAATGGAAAATAGAAATAATTTTTACAATGAAACATCCTGACAGGAATCGAACCTGCAACCTTCTGATCCGAAGTCAGATGTCTCATCCATTAGGCCATAGGGACTACAACTCTCTTCGTATTGTTTTTTGACTTATCTCTCCTTCCCCTTTCCCCATCAATAAGGAATGTATTCAACCTTTTTTTTGAATCTCAAGATTGTTTATTTATTTGTAATTCGAAATTGACAATTAGAACTAGAATTGCCGAACTTTGCAATATTTTAAATGTTCTTACTTAACCAAATTCTATGTGATATTGAAAAATAAGCGCGTGTACACGGCAGATGTTGGAGTAAAGAAAACAGAGTCAGGAAAGAAGCACTTATTTTTGAGGTGGAATACCGAAAAAAATCACTATTTGCAACTCAAAAACCATCAATATTTGTACCTCAGAAGCCACTGAAAAATGTCAATCTACATCACTAAAATCTTTTATTTCTTTGTCTGTCTGGTGCAATTGTTGTAATTTGTGAAAATAAAAATACTTTCTCCAAGTTCGCTACGGGAATCGAACATGCAACCGTCTGCTCCGAAGTTAGATGTCTTAGCCATTCTACCACGAGGACTACATTCTGATTTCTATAAAAAATAAAAATATATCGTAGATATATGATTCACACGCTGGTTCTAAAAGCAGTCGTGGATCGAGAGAATATAGACATCAAAAATTAAATAATAATAAAAAAATTTTTTTTAAAATATTTAGTTTTAGTTTACTTGATGCAATTTGTGTGTGTGTGTGTGTTTTTTTTTTTAATAAATAAAAAGTTGTTTTCCGTTACATAAGCGAGGCTTCCGGAGCGAAGCGACGCGACGTGTAGCCGACTAGTTTGAATGAAAATAAAATTTATGGATAATTTTATAATTAAATTAAGATTTAGAAGATGTCTTCGAAGCAGTAGAGCTTAGTGAATATTTTTTTTATCTTTTTCTAAACATTTTACCTAGTTGAAATGTAATATAGTTTAGAAAGCTTGTATATCCACTTAACCTTAAAATTCTGTCATCTAATTTTGAATTATTGAAACTATTTATAAACGTAATTAGGATCGATCTGAGGATTTTCCAATCCATTTAACTCTCATTAATCTAAAGATTCATAAATCCTCAAATGCGTGTTACAAAATTTGTCCAAAAAATGAAAGCCGGAGAAAGTAATTTTCCTTTAAAAATGTAGAATTAATTACTCCTTACTAATTGCCCAAAATCAGAACTTTAAGAAATATTGTGAACGATAAAACAACTAAAACTTACATAAAACAAGTAATTTACATAGGAGCAATTCGTGAAGAACCGTCAAAAGTCCCAAAATTTCAATTTTAAAGCATAGGTAACCAAGAAATTCAACAATTTCCCAGAAACTTAACAATCTTTTTCTGTTTCATAAAACATCTGAAGCATAAAATAAATGGTTTCAAATAGTGAATAGTTTTAAAAGAAATCCTCAAAAGATTACAACAATCAACATTGCCCCAAGAACACTTTAAGGAGTTCAGTTCTCTAAAATAAAGAAAAAGTTGTAAAATTGTTGTTGAGCACAGCAATTATTCTATAATTTAGATTCAGTCCTAATATCCATTGAATTCTAATTTTACCTATTTTCATATTTAGATTAAGTTACTGATTATTTAAGGATCTGAAACATAATCATTTTTATAATTACTTTTTTCTGTTTATCATCTGCATATTTCTTTGCTTTATTTATTTGTAGGTCTTCTAATCTACACCATTGCAATATTCCATAATCAGTGTAGTAATATTACACAGTTGGGAATTTTTTTTTATCCCATTTCGACTGCAACTCCATAAACCTGTTACTTTCAATTTAGACTCTTCCCCTTTTCTATGTACTTCTTTTCAATCACTTTTAAAAATAAATGTAAACTTTTAAAAATATATGTTTTAATATATATATATATAATATATTATATATATAGAAAATATATATAAATATATATCTGAATTTGTCTCAGATTTCCCTCGATGATAGCACAGGCGTGAAAGCAAGCTTAAATGTGCATTCCTTTATTTCCCCTGTACATATATGTAATTCTGTTTTTATACTTTGCAAGGAAGTCTTAAATACTTTGCTCGGTCCATTGTCAATAGAGCTGTTAATTCAAAGCCAATCCTCAATTTCATAATTACAACCACAGTCTCGTAGCTATTCATGAAATTAAAGATAATAGCTAAAATTAAAGACTAGATTGAATTAGAATTTCTTAAGCTTTCTGAATAAGCATAACTTGACTCAAATTTGCTTTGAAGACTATTTTGAGAAACTTAGCAATTTTTTCTTGTTTTTTGGAATTAGAAAAAAAAAATGGTCGAAGGCTTTAATGAGTGTTTGTAAAGTTCTGCATTAAGTGACTGCAGTCTTTGATAGGCTTTGCAGATCGTGGTTGTTGAGAATTCCACTGTTATTTACCTTTCTCGCCCACATCCTCAATTAAGGAGAAAGACGAATTGGAACTGATAGGAAACCAAAAAAAAAGAAAGGAAATGTTTGTTTTGTTAGCAAATGAGCTGCTTTGTCTTCGATTGCGACCAAATGCTGCTTTGTGAAGAGGCGTCTCGTCTGTGTATCAGAAACACTTAATATGCCCAGAAAAGGATCGAAAATAAAATAAAAATCGATCAATGGAATTCTATAAAAAGAAAATCCTCTAAAATCGCCAAATAAAATGATAAAAATAATAATAAAAACATATTTACTATTTTATCAGTCGTTGTAGTTTTAATTTTGATTCTACTTCTCTTCCCTTATTTTTTTCTCATATGAATTTGTAACAGGTTTTTTTTGTTCTAAATCTTATAAATTTTTTAATTCATTTAATCTTATAGCTATTTTTTTAAGTATTTACTGAATCAGTTAATTTCTTTTGTAAAATTAAAGTCTTTATATAAAATATTTTCTCATATATGTTTTTTTTTTTTGTCAATCTGTTTTGGTTATTAAATTAAAGTCAAGAACTTAGAAAATAAATTCAGTTACTACATTTCGTGAAACAAACGACGAGCTTCTACATTGTTCTTCGATTTAAAAGTGGTACTGAAAATAAGATAAAATTTAAAATTCCGATCTAAAATTTAAATGTGATGATTTCGTATAGTCAATACAGTTTTCACTTATTTCATTGAAAAGTATAATAATTGTTTTTTGTCCCTTCAAATACTGAGAAAAATATGACGAATTTTTTTTTTGATGCATTAAAAATATTTTTGGTTTCTGTTTGATTGTTATTCGTAAGTCCTATTTTCTCGGATTTGTTTTTTATTATTGTTCTTTACTTCCAAATCTGCCGTTGAAGTCAGTAATCTCAGGATTGCACGACAGGAAATTAAATACATGTCTCTTTGAATTGTATGTGGCTTATGATCCCCATACACATTGACTGTGTTATTTACTGGAGTACGCCGGTGGCTGATATGTCAGAAGCAGACAACTGGAGACAACAGATGTCAACAGTCGTACTGTCACTCGATCACGTAAAGCCATCGCTTGCTCCTTTACAGCAAATCAACAGCAAATCAGCAGCAAATCAACAGCCATAAAAATATCGGTAATTGGCATGGTTCTTGCACAGTTTGAAATAAACAGGAAATGTCTTTCATCGTCTCAATGGAATCGATTGAAATTAGATCTTTATTTTGGTTTAATTAACCTTCTTCCATTAGAAAATTCTAAAGCAAAACAGAAAGTAAATAATTCAACAAAAAAAAAACAGAAATTTCTCAACATACAGTTGCCAAATCGTTAGTATTTGATCAGCTATTTTTGATTAAAGGTTTTGGAATTAAAACATTGGATTTATGTAATTTAAAATTCTGATCTTTTGAGCTTTATATGATATTGTTCTTATTCAATTTTGCAGGAAATGTTCTAAAAAATGTTAAAAAGTATTCTCGAAGTCCCAGTAATGAAAAACTAATCTGGAATCGTATAATTTATTCTTTTTGTGTCTCGAGTGAGATTAAAACAATCTCACACTCTTTTGTATTACAGCCCCTTCTTAGCGCTCTTTCACACGACGCGACCATGGCAGCGCCGCCACGATCGCGCCGCCAGGCCGTTCTATAGATTTCAGTGGAGCCTTTCACACGTGGCCGCTTGGTCGCTTCTGGCCGCGCGGCCAGGATTCTGGTAGCGACATGACGCGATTTTTCACGCGGCCAGACTGGCCGTGCGATCACCGTCGTTCTGTAGATTTCAATGGAGCCTTTCACACGAGACGCGATTTTCGTTGCGACCAGAAGGTCATTTCTGTTTATTTTCGCTTTGAGAAGTGTTGAAAAACATGGTTAAAACGGAACTATTCTAGAGAATGGGGATTTTGACACTGAAAAATTCATATTAGAAGTTGGTAAATATTTATAAATAAAGAATATTTTTTTTTTGAAATGGATTTTAATAGAACTAACAAAAAATTATTTCAATAAATAATATAAAAACATCACAATTGTAATTTTATGTGCGCTGAGAATATTAAATAAAGCAATAATGTAGCCGACGCAACTGCCTACATAATAACTAACTAATTTATTATTCAACGACATCAGTTTCGGATACATATTTGAGCATTCTTTTTCAAGCCTTTTCATACAAATTGCGGCTGTAATTAATATCACAATTGTAATTTTACGTAATTTCAAGGCTTGAAAAAGAATGCTCAGATATGTATTCGAAACTGATGTCGTTGAATAATAAATTAGTTAGTTATTATGTAGGCAGGTGCGTCAGCTACATTATTGTTTTTATTTAATATTCTCAGCGCAAGTAAAATTACAGTTGTAATATTAATTATAGCTGCAATTTATATGAAAATATAACATCTTCTTCAAAAATATATTTTAAAAAATATATTTATATAAACAAATTTTCGGAAACTTTTCTTTTTTCCTTTTTCAAGTTATTTCCAACAATAAATTAAATATCGAGGTGACATCTCGATATTTAATTTATTGTTAGAAATAACTTGAAAAAGGAAAAACAAAATTCCGAAAATTTGTTTAAATAAATATATTTTTTAAAATATAGTTTTGAAGAAGATGTTGTATGTTATTTATTGAAATGCAAATAAGTAGGAAGGAGATAAGAAAAAAAATATGGACTTAAAAAATTTATTTCTATAAGAAAAATGCTTCAAAACAAATTTATTTTTGAAAACAAACAGCATCCAATGAATCTGCATGATATTTAGAAAGTCGTTAATGAAAATGTTTTTTATTATTATTTTTTGGTAGCATGTAAAAATAATTAATCTCAAACAATTTTTAAAACACAATTTTTATTTTTTTAAAATTAGGCCTAACTACTGCACTAATAATAAATATCTTAAACCCAAATAATTATTTTATGAATTTTTTTAGCATTTAGGTGTTCGACAAGTTTTTTTTTTAAGTTGGAAATATCGAGTACTACCTCAACAACTGCCAAAAAATTTCCTGTTTTTGTATTTTAATTTAATTAATTACAGAATATTTTGAAAATTAAAAACAAGAAAATAGAAATCCCAGATGCTTCACAAGTTCATATTTAAATTTTCAGAAGTTTAGGTGCATTGGCAAAGGAAATTTATAAAAGAAATAAAAGATTTGCAGTAGCCTGAATTGCTTGAGTCCCTTTAATGAGCTTCATCGATTGTAATAGTGTTTGGCCGCGCTGCCATGGTCGCTTCGTGTGTAAAGCAAGCGATCTTGGCAGCGCAGCCAAAAATTCCTGGCGGCGCTGCCATGGTCGCTTCGTGTGTAAAGCAAGCGATCTTGGCAGCGCAGCCAAAAATTCCTGGCGGCGCTGCCATGGTCGCGTCGTGTGAAAGAGCGCTTATGATTCACAGCAATGCCTTCGAACCGTGGAAAAAAAGGTTAAGGTCACTGGAAGTGAGGAGAGCATTGTAGGTTTTTAATGTTTACATAATGCCTGGGAATCATTGTGTTTCTAAAAATATCCTTTTTTATAAAAATCACTTTAAAATCCTTTTGTCTTTTTTTTTTTTTTTTGTAACGCTTTCAAATATCGCACGATGGAAAAGGTTTAGCAAAAGCATTGAGAAAACTTTTAAATTATAGATTTGGATGGTTTTAGAGGTTTTCAAGCATTGACTTTGATTCGAAAACTGACGAATGATTCAGGAAAACCACGCTTTTAAAGCTTTCACTTAACATGACATTAATGAGCTTCTTATCTGGACTTAGTGCTACTTTGTTGTCATTAAATTCATCTCTTTTTCAGCATTTCATTTGTTGATTTCAGTATCCAGCAATAAAAGAACATTTATCTGTCTGAAACCCTGAATATCAATAAAACGTTCTTTATTTTCAATGATTATTAAAGTAATCTTATCGTCATCCAATAGAAATACATTTTATAAACTGCAGATTAACTGTATTTTATGGTAGTCCGATGGTTTAGGCGCTGGAATATTGTCTGGAGCCCATATTCAATTTCTGATAGTGATTGGAGATTTTTCTAGGAGTTTTTTCTCCTCCAGATGGATCCTAGGGTTCACTGAGCCCTCTGTCAAATGGATACCTGGGAGGGGCGTCGGGCTGACCATCCGACCTCAATTTGTTCCGTTCGTCGAAAATCTCTCCCGCATCCAAGGGTCTTCAGGGTCTTTAGCTTTACCTTTTTTTTTAATCTTTTAATTCTATATTTAATTACTCAACTATACTTTACATACTTACACACTTTGTATAAACATTGGCAGTCATGAAACTATTTGTCTATTTCTTTTTCTTTACATCTCAAAAAGTTACTTTGAATGGTTTTCTTTCAGTCCTTGGGAAATGAAAAAAAAGAAGAAGATCAAAGAAAAAGTAATCTCTGAATGGTGGAAAGCAAAATTGTTGACTGGCATTGGTAACGATATGCAAGTTTTCAAATCTACTTTCTAGTTTTGAAGAATATCTTTTTTTTTCTTTTATCTTTAGTATTTTAGCTTTGAAGTTTTTCGTAGCCAGGATTGCTTCGGAAGAAGAAATCAGATTACAAATTGTTCTTGCTACGACAAAATATCGATTGTCTTTTATTGTTGCCGGCGATACAGAATTCGTTATCCATAGAAATAACCGTATTTCTATAAATTTAATTCCTCCTGTTTATAATGAATATGTGTTGTTCAAATTCAAAAACAATGATACTGATATTCGGAAAAATCATTCAAACGAATGTACAAGCGCAAACCACCTAGCAATCTCATTCTAGTTGAAAAAAAAATAGAAAAAAAGATGTCATTTTAAAAATTTCATTTTAAAATATATTGAAATATGGTATATATTTTAAAACACAAATAATTTTAAAATGTATACCATACTATATAGGTCCTACACATGTACACCATATTTTCGGACGGAGGGACTATTTTTTTACTTATTTATTTGTAGTTTATTAACCATTCTTCTGACGAAAATTTATTTAATAATTGAGAAAATATCTTTTTCTTTATTGTTATTTATAATAAGTTTGTAGTGGCTAGGAAAGACTGTATATTTTCTTTCTATTAAATCACTACGATAATATATAATAAATATGATTGTTAATTGCTGCTCCGAGAAAGAAATAATATGTCACTTATAAACTAACCTAATAAAAAAAAAGAATAGTCAGTGATTTCCACCAGTGATTTTTTCAGTGATTTCCAGGTTGTAGCAATTCTCAGATAATCCTAATTTTCGTTCTAAATCAGTTAAATCAATCGTTAATTCAAATTGGATGCATTTTCTGTAACTCCTCTTTATTTTATATAGTGGGGGGGTAGTTTCTTTCAGGATAGATTTTTATTCTGTTATATGTATGGCTACTTCTAATGTCATATCAAAATGAACCATTAAATCCATCTTTAATTTTTTTAATAAAATCTATAATGGTAAGGCTGTTATCAACATGCCTCAACAAACCTGTAAAAGTACATACGAAGCATTGTGGGATATAGATTAAAAATTCACCGTTTCACTTCTTTTCATACTCAATTTTCGTAGCTACACAAAAAAAATATTCAAATTGAAATTTTCTGTCGTTCCATTTGTATGCATTTTTTAAGAATATTATCACACCAATTCAAAATTTATTAGAACACAGCTGATTTATTTAAGCTACTTTTATAAGGAGGAGGCGAACGAGAATTAAAATAAATGTTACTTCTTGTTTTAGGTTTAGCTAAAGTAGCTGAAAAATTTTATAAAAGCTATTAGTCTCTGTATGCGTGTATAACAACGCATTTTAATCTGTTTAGTAATGCATTAATTTGCATTAAAAATAATTGGTTGACTTGGGATTTAGATACCTTAAGCATTTGAAGAAGATTTAATTAAATTAAATTCAGAAAAATTTCAAGAAAATATCTGTAACTTCAGAAAAATATCGGTATATTTGGCCGATATTATAATTTATAAATTGTACTGTTTTATATAACTAAGACTGCTTTTTTTTTTAATTTTAACGACTTTAAACAAACAGAGAAATAACAAAACAGAGAATCTAAAACCAAAGAAATATCTTTTAAGGAAAATAGATTTTAAGTTCTTGCAGAAACTTATTGTTTCAATTCTGAAGTTAACCAATTGCTGGCAACTGTGTTTGTTTAATAAAAGTTTGCTAGGAAATGTTTTTGAACTTGAGACAACAAAGGAAAAAGAAAAACAAAGGGGACCACCTTTTCCCAACACTCTCTAGTGAAATCCAAATGCCCAAAGCAGTAATTTCCGTTTTCTCCTCTACTATAGAGTTTGCTATTTTCATCTTCTTTCCTTTTATTTTCCTTTCCTCTCTTTTTGGAAGTAAGCAAAATATTTACAGTAAAAGAAAGAAAGGAATGGAATCCTTTTTAAGTTAACTGACATCTTAAAAGTTCAGTTTTACTGAAGGTGACTCATGAAGACATTTAGATTCAAGAAATTAACTTTTGTTACTACACTGCATTAACTCTAACATTGTAATAAGATTTCACATTGAGGTACTTACATTCGAATTATATTGTATCAATAGTAACGGAATACATTCATGATGTATGTATGCAAATACCAAATTTAAGAGACATAAGCCTTTCAAATTGCAAGCTATTTCCTGAATAACTTCTACTAATTGTTAATATTTAAGATTATAATTGAATGATAATTGTAAATGTTTTTTTTGTTACAAAGGAAGTAAAACTCAAGACCTACTGTAATATTATTATTCCTCTTTTTAGGTTCTTAAACGTTGAGGTTTTTAAACAACAAAAGTTGCAAACTAACTTTTTGTAACTGGTATGTAAAGTTAATGCCATTTAATACCCTTGTGCACTGTTACTATTTCCCAATACAAACATACTTTTCTTTTTATGAACTCTTCCAAGGATACTCATAACTATTGTGCATCAAAAAGTACTAGAAGTAAAAGTACAAAATATTTTCCTTTTTTTAAATACCTACTTTCTTTCTACTTGCAATGGGTGAAAATCTACAGTTCCATTTAAAAAGCAAGTCATGGCCTTTTTATGATAATTTTACAGCCCTAAAAACATTTCCCTTTATTACTGACTGCCTTTAACGAGGCAGAAATGCAATGCGAAAGCAGGTTTAAAGGCAAGGCTCATTTTACTTCTATTGCTCACATATGGTTGCTCGCTTGACTAGTTGATTCTTTAAGAGGTTTTCTCGTAAATTTAAGTGTAAATGTCTAGAAAAAGAAGATTCTAAATCTTCTGAATTTGCTTAAGCTGACCAGC
The DNA here is from genome assembly GCA_023159025.1 of Thereuonema tuberculata. Classification (NCBI taxonomy): domain Eukaryota; kingdom Metazoa; phylum Arthropoda; class Chilopoda; order Scutigeromorpha; family Scutigeridae; genus Thereuonema; species Thereuonema tuberculata. Next base: position 53,049,339 of record JAFIDM010000001.1, on the reverse strand, counting down.
ATTTTGCCAAAGTTTCACTATCCAAGAAATGTTGAAAGAAGTACTTTCAGAACCATCGTAAACAGTGAAAATAGTAAAACAACGGCTACGAAGTTTGTATATTTTATTGTATACTAATCTCCCCTTGTATAGATGTTAGCACTGTAAAATTCTTACGAAAACAACATTAAACATTAATTCTTTAAAAAATAATGAATTAATGGAAACGATAAAATTCTTAAAAACTTTATCTACAAAGTAATAAACTGTAGGCAAGATACTCCTACAATTATTAATTTTATAATAAAAAAAATAATGGAAAAAAATGTTTCATGTATTTTTTTTACAATGCTGTTATTCGAAAGTTGGTTTGCCAACGGTTAATTGTTAGTTAATATTTTTATCGTTTAAATTTTATTGAAGAAACGCAAAGAGCTATTATTAGTTTGAGAATGATATCAAAATATAATTAATTAATAAAAATCAATACTGCAATGATTACTTAATAAAATAATGTACTAAAACCATAGTTTCTTCAAACATTTAATCAATAATTAAGTATAGTTTTAATATTTTATTCTGAAATAATTATTATATAATAGTTGAATTAATAAAATAAGTGCAAGTTTTGTTTTTTATTTACGGTTGATTTACAAAATGAATATAAGTTTGTAATTTAAAATTCAATTAAATCTATATAGTCAATATAGTCAAAACAATATTGGTTTTAACAATTCAAAATACAATTTAATTAATGAATACTGTTCTTAATAAAATAATGGCAGTTAATTAATAATTAGAAGAAAAGTAAAGTTGTTTTAAATCAATTAAAGTGCAATAATTAGTAAGTTATATATAAGTATATAATTTACTAATTATTACACTTTACTTTATTATTTGCACTTTATATGTAGGAATGTTTGTGTATAGCTGGTTTAGTGAGTCTAATTAAAGTAGTTCACTAATAATCTTATTAATAATTACATTAGAGAGTAATTAAATACTCTCTTGTTGTTGTAATTGGTTTTAATAAATGAAATAACAGCTCTTTTTTTTTTCTTTTTCTTTGTGTAATGGTGAACATCTAAGCTAACAAGAATTTTGAAAGCTAATTAAAGCCTCATTGTCTCAGTGAATATTGATTATTCAGAAAGTTTTCCAATATTGTCTCTTATTACTTATTAGTGTCATTATCTCCTGTTTTGAGCAAACCTGGAATCTCATTGTCATTCGAAATTTGATTCTTGCAAACAAAATGATGACGTCATTTTGGGACACGTTTAATTTATGTTAAGTTTTGAAATAAAACACAACTAAATTATATTTTCGAAGTCAATATGTTTAAAAATACAGAAAGCTTCGACAATAAATTGAAAGTGAAAATTAGATAATTCGCAGTCAATTATGAAAGCAATATTGAATTTGAACCCTTTGAGGAGTGAATTCTAGTCTGATTTTTTAATTCGATTAAAGACAATTTTTTTTCTGTAATAACTTGCCGCGAACTGTCCTGAATAGCATTCGGATAGTAGTTGATCTGTTTCACTTCACGATAATGAATAAGTTAAATTTAACATTTAAATTCTTGCCTCTTGTAGATGTACTCATGTTAAATGTTTTAAGAATGAAATGTTTAGTAGCAATCATATATAATTTTACTGCTTTATAAGTATTTCAAAAGACTCTTTCAAAAGGGCTTTCCAAACTAAGGATTCGGAAGTTTTCCTTGAAGGTAATTTAAACATGAAACGTGATCTTTGTTCTCTGATGAATTATTTAGTTTGAAGTAAAAGGGTTCTGTTGTTTTGAAGATCAGGTGACTGTGCAGAGATTATTCCAATATTAAGTTCATATCTATTCAGTCATATTCTAAAACTTACTTATAGTTAGATTAATACAAATTAAATTCGAAATTGTTTTCATTCTTATTGAGTTCAATGGGGAAAAAAAAAGATTGAATTTATTTTTTGCGTTCATTGAGAAAAAAAAAGGAACAGCTTATGGAGATTCGAATTATAGGAGATCAATTATAAAAAAAAATTCCTCAAAACGTACTTTCCTTAATTTTTAGATCCTGTAAACAAAGTGTGAAAGGAGAGAGACTCTTAAGAATATTTTATCCGACTGTCTGTCTGTTAACTATAAGTAGGACAGACATCAGTGATAATTAACTACAAAGCGTATGACTTGTAGAGATAGGAGTTCCAGCTACTTCTTATCTCACAGGAACTGACCCAAAATGAAACATATACAAGTTCGCGATGATTTCGTGTACTCTTATAAAATCAGTTTTTTTTTTGTCTGCTTTCTATAAAGATAAACATAAAGTTTCAATAAGATAAAAAAATTTCTATTTTCTGAAAAAAATTAATTAAGTTACCTATAGTTCGTTTACTATATCTGTGGAGACACGTGACACCTCCATATATGGCGAACGAATGAGCATTAGTTACTCCACGCAGTTCCGTTTAATATTTCCGTAGTTAAATTACACCTGCCTAACAACAAATTTTTTTTATGAAATCTAAAATAAATAAATTTTAAAAAATATATAATGTTGTAAAAACCAATAACAATAATAAATATACAATATGGTAGCGTGAGGACGAATACGATGTAAACAACGAGTGCAACCCACAACGACATTCCAGAAGTGACCAAGCAATAACCCTAGTGAAGAAAGCAAATAATAACAGTTGGTTTGCTGTGATCATATGCTTCCACAGATTAGTGAACGAACTATAAATCTAGTGGGAAAGGGTATGGAACCTCCATGAATAAAAACTACAAACATAAAAACACATTAAAAATAAAGAAAAAGAAAACTATAAATCTAGTTAATTTTAATCACAACAATGGATTACTAATTAAGATTAGATGAATTGTTAGAGAACAATAAACGTTCATTGTTTCTCTTCAACTGTTTTTCAATCACAATTTTTGTTATCTTCACGCATAGATGACTTTCTTGGAGAGGATCCGAAAAGGAAAAAAAATTCGAAAGGAAAATTGAAAAATGTGCATGATAAGTTTCAAGAAGATTTAGATTTTATTTAGAAATCATATTACACATTCATAATTTTGACAAACATTATGATTCTTTAAATCTTATTGTAATAGAAAGGCGTCATGAATATTTGGATTACTTTTTCTTTTCATTTACGTAAGATGATCTTAATGTTATCTGACTTTTTACCTGACTTTCTTTGTTGTTTTTACTAGGATCAACAGTAAAAGTTGATGATATAAAAATCTACTAAAGGTTTCCAAACAAATACGATTATTTTTTTTTTTATCAAGGCTTCTTTATATATATTTATATATATATATATATATAGTAGGCCATCCCCCTGTCTCCCCCTGATAAGTATGAGATAATTCAAGAAGAATCGATTCCAAGCAAGTGATATTTTATTCCTTTTTGAATGAACTCATTATTTGATAGTTCGCGAACAAATAAAATAAAAATAGGATTGGATATTGGGGGAACAGCAGTAGTCCACTTGTTAGCGTTCCTGACTGCGAAGACGAAGGTCCCCTGTTCGAATCCAATGAAAAACGAAAAAAAAAATATATATATAAAAAAAAGAAAATTTTATAATTTGACTGTCTCAGCAAGGGAAACTAATAATTAACAATTGCGCCGGACAGACAGAGAAATAAAAGATTTTAGTTATAAAGATTATAAGAGATAAATGAAGGTTAGGACTTGATCCTAATACTATTACAAAAGCGAAAATCTGTAAGTTTGTTTGTTTGTTTGTTAATCAAGTTCCGGTCGATAAGTAGTTCCCGTGGGATGAATGAAAAACTTCCCAAAACTGCCCAAAATGAAACATTTCGCATAGATGGCACATCTTTCAATGAGTGCATTTAAAACATTCCGAAAACTGGCGATAGATGAAGCTCGCGCCGTTTTAAATCGCGCCACACATCTGAATAAATATACGATACGGTTAATTAATACGTTGGATTTCAATATTGTACTGCATGTATTGTTTAAAATTTAAACTTTAATTTAGTTTCAATTCTAAGTTTCAGTTTTTACTTTACTTGACGTAATTTGGTTTTTCGAATAACTAGATGTTGTATAATTTTAATTTTCTACTTTAAGTCAAATTGTTAAATCATTTGTTATTTTGTTGGACTTTATAAAATTATTAATTTAAAACCTTAGCCATTAAAATAGAAATAGCTACTTCCAATAGTTAAATGTATTTTTAGAATTACCATATTCTAACTTATGATTGTGGAAATATTTACAGTATTTTTGGAAAACGTTTATACAGTATTATGCTTATTACGCAATCCGCAACAGATAACATTTTCTCCTTAGGAAAGTGGCTCCAGTTTTACAGACTGGAGAAAGCTCATCGAGAAATAAAGAAATGGTGTTCGCCTTGGTGCCTATTTCATGTTATCCTGGTGCATGTTTATGCAAAATCAATTTAAATTCAGAAGAACATAAACTTTACATATCCAAAGTTTTTTTATGAAGTCATTTTCTTTCCCGGGTGAATCTCTTAACCACTCTCTAAATGACAGTTTATGATAGTTCTTCTATATCCCTGAGTGATTATTTGTAACTACTTGCTTCAATATTCTCAAAGGAATCCGTTCTGCTTCCAGAATCATCTCTTTAACTTACTTTCTATTTTCTAATGAAGTATATTGAGATTTTTTATCTATAAGATATCATTACAATAATTTTCTTTTCCCTGAAACAGAATGCGGGAACGGTAGCTCTCATAAATAATTTAATGTTTTCCATTATTCACTTTCTGAATCAGGTTGTGCAATCAACAGAATAAATCTAGAAGATTCGTGGAAACTTTTGAAGTTAATAGCGTTACGAACCACTCACTCGAAATCTTATTCAAATAAAATGAAGTAATTTGATGTAATGTGGCGGGAAATTGAAGAAACCAATAAAAACTTTTTTAATAATGCATTAAAACTAAATTTGTGAGGAACTATGGTTAAAGAAGAGAAGGCAGTTTTACGGCAGACGGAATATTGCCTGTTTAAAGCAGTAGTTCTTCTTGTCTGTTCTCTCGGAAAAAAGTTTGGAAGATGCACTTTCTTTTATTAAATTGTTCGCTGAGATTGCTTTTTTTATCATTGTTTCTTAATTTTCTTTTTGGATAACTTTTGTACAGTGCCACTTTAAAGCCTTTTTATTTTTTTTGTCTAGTGTATAAATATACTCCAACGGATTTCTATTTGCCAAGATTTTCTTTTTCATAGTTTTAAAAGCAAAATATATATGTAGTGGTGTTGCAGAGTTGAAAAGAAAAAGGCATGTAGCTACTTTTTCATAAAACAATAAAAATACATAAATAAGACGCTTATGCACATTTAAAATTGTTTAGACGAGCACGAAAACATGTCTATTTGTTTCTGAAGTAGAATCTAAAGACGAACTTTAATAAGAAAAAAAATACCATCAGTTGGAACACTATGGACACTATTTAATACGAGTTCAGAATAAATGAACCCTCAAACTTCATTCGTCAAAAATTACTTAATGTAAGTTATAACAATTATAGAATTGAAATAGATACAAAAACACACGTAATTAAATCTTTTTTAATTACTTTATCTAATCTAATGTACATTAAAGGCAGTTTGTCAATTTTTCATCCAAGATATAATTGAAAACTGAATGTCAAAACTAGTTGAGTTTTGTTTCTTATGATAAGTTCGAAGAAATCTTAAATGTATATGCATTTTACTTTCCAAAATTTATGTCTTAGCTTTTGTAATACTGTAATTTAAGTAACCTAATAACCTTAAATCTTTCAGCTTTACCACAACATCACTAAACATTTTGGTAAATTCTATAAAATTCTATTTTGAAAGCTATATTTTCTTTAAATAAACCTATTATTTAGCAAAATGGTAACTATGGAAGGCACAAAGAAACCAAAAAGATTTCGCACTTCGAGTTAGCGGAGATTAATTTGCTGCCCTTTTTATTCTTAATTTATATTTTGATGTTTTTTTTAATTGAAGGACCATTATTTTGTTTATACTTGTCCTTTGCTTATATTTCTTTTGATCCCAATGAGTTATAAGTACAGTAGAACCCCGCTATTCCGAAAATCTGCCTATTTCGAAAAGAGTTCAGAAAAAATACCGATTTTTTTAACTTAAAAATAGGAGAAATTAAAAAGACGTTCGTGAAAAAACGTACATTTATTGTTATACAAAGAAGTTAAATAGAGACATACATAGTTTTTTGCCGTTTTTCGAGAGTTTTTTCACTTGAAGCAGAACAAAACTGCTCAATTTTAACGCGATTTTTTTTCCAGTCACTAATCGTTACTTTTCCGACACCATATTCGAGTGATAATTTAGTGGCACTTTCTCCCCTATCCAGTCTTTTTAACACTTCAAGTTTTTCTTTTAAAGTACACGAAGAACGACTTCATTTACTTGCCATGTTTAATGTTTAACAGCGGAAATGCAGTAACCCGGTAGTAATTCTTGGATCGCGGGAGGGAGAGGGGGGGGGTAGGGTGGGGTGATGAGTCGTCTAAGGTCACTGCCCTTCCCTTCACTGAATCTGTTCCCACTAGCCGACCAACGCTGTATAGAGCCGACACTATCAGATGTCACCGCACTTAATTTACGCCTTAACAAGTCAATACATTGATTTTATTCATGAAATCCGCCTATTCCGAATTCCCGCTAAATCGAACAGTGTTCGGTTCCAATTAGTTCGGAATAGCGGGGCTCTACTGTACTGAATCAACCTAGGAAGGTCGAAACAGTCTGTTTTTGATTCCCGGTACAAAAATTCCAAAAATAGCTCAGTGGATCTTTAGTTGTTGTGCGTTTTTATCTTTATTGAACCTAAATTTCTTTTTACACCTGCATTAGAAAATTGAAAGTTCAGAAATATTATTCGTTTAGATATGTTGTTTTGTTTGAGATTCCACTGCATTTACTTCAATTTGATTTCTCAGTTGCCTTGGTGATGTTCTCAGTTTTGTATATGAATTATGTCGTTTTTGTATAACGAGAAGATGATATAAATAATGATTGTAAAAAGAACTTTATTCAGAAACTCATTTAATTCATGTGGTTTTCTAAGGAATGTACTAAATAGGAATGAGTAACAAATAAGAAGTTACTAAAAAATAACGCATCAAAATAAACAAAAGAAAATAGGAAACTGCAAGAACGAAATGAAAAGAAATACCAGAATATCTTAGTATTTCCTGTGGTTATTCTTATCCTCCGAACAATTTAATCATCTTATCCCTGATCAGGATTACTCAAGTGACTGCAATCAAATTTCAGATTGGAAATACAATCCAAATTTGAGAGTATAAATCCTTTCAGGAATAGCAGCTACTTAAGTAGCTCAAATTTAATTAGGGCTAATAAGGGACACTCGAAGACCCGGTTTCACAAATTAATCTGCATTTTCGTTCGGATAGTTCTAGGGCTTCCACTTATCGGTTGGATACGAACTTAAATCCGCTGTCCTACCTCCGATGAATGTTTCCATACTTTGCATTAATTAGTATAAAGAGAAATCAAATTATTAATAATAACTTTTAAGAGTTTATGGGAATTATAATTATTGAGTATCTATTAATATAATTGATTAATAAAAGTTCTAATGGAATTGTATTTGATTCTCTTTCATAGGTTTCTTAAGTAATGAGCACAGCAGTGAATGGAGAACATCAATAAATGTGGCAAGTTAAGAATTCATTAAGTAAGTTATTTATTATTATTATTAATATTGAAACTTGAATTTGGTCGGGCTTTTTCCATTGTACTTTTGAAAAAAAAAATTATCATTTTTCAGATTCTTTTTAATACAAAAATTCTGGTTCTCGAGGCGTTCGAGCTGATATAAAAAAAAAATTTGGGTCGGTTTATGGATGTTGGAAAGGGTCTAATATCCTTTCATATCGCCATATGCTACCGAACTTGGGAAAAGAAGAAGTTCTTTATAAAAAGTCAATTAATTAAGGAAAAGGACGCAATACATTACAGATGTATATTTGTTGGTCTGGATATTCACTTAAAATCCAATTACGATGTTTTTAATGATTATAATGCAATACTCCGGAAATAAAATGGATGTACGAATTATAAATAATATTTATATTTTTGTATCTCTTGCATCATCGCTATATTCCCGTAATACAGTTTTTGAATAAAGAAAATAAAAAAAAAAATACTTATACTACGTAAGCATTATTTTTTTTAAAAAAAATGAAAATATAGTATTTTGTTAAATTACGGCTTCTAAAATACTATTAATAGACTTCGAACACAATTTTTGTTTTTATTTATTGTCTTTTTAATATTGCAATTCAATAATATGATAATATTATTACTACACCAATAAGTATTAGTAATAGTACCAAATAACAGTTAAAACCTTTATATTTCTATAAAATATAATACTAGCGTAGCGAAAGGGGGTGGGGCGATCTGCCCTGGGCGGGCACTTTTGGTCTACTGCAATGATATGGAAACATCCTATACGTCGTTTTATCTAAGTATGTTTGATATATATTGAGAGGGGCAACAAACTCAGGGACCGCCCCGGGCGGCACAAACTCTAGCTACGCCACTGAATAGCAGGCTTTCTTCGGTAATGCTGTTTTCTTTTCAAAAAAAGAATTTAATAAAATATAACACTAAGAAGAATGATGTTCATAATGTTCTAATGTATTTTTTAAATATAGTTTTCAAAACCGTATATTTACATAGTTTTGAAGTTAAATTTTTCTCCTTCACAATTATCACAGTGCCACTCTTTTACTGTGCCAAAGAAACTCTTTTTATAGAATAGTATGAAAATCAACTCGCATTTTTTTGTCAAAGAATTTGTTTCTATTAATAGTTTTAAATGATGCTATCATAAATTTTGTCTATCAATAATATTAGACCTGCGATGCAGCAAGGTTCTTTGGCGCCTAGGATCAAATTACGACATAAGCCCGTAGGATGTCGTTTTCCTAAAAAGTAAAAGATAAAAAATAAATAAAAATTAAGTAATCTTACTTTTCCAATAAAAAACGACAACAGTGTCCCAATTTCCGCTCCTTTTTCATTTTCTGTCCGGAACTGTTGTCTCAGTTGTCCCAAACGGCTAAACTATTTGATTGTTACTTTTATGGTTGTTCGTTGAGCCATTTTATTGAGAATTGCCCTAAAATAATTGCGAAGTTGCTATCTTGGCCTCATTGTGACTTAGTTACTTTATGGTCCCTATAGCTTTGAAAAAGTCATGGTAACAGAGCTTTAACTTGCGAAATAATTGGTCTTTAGTGTTTCAGATTAAAACAAATCTGAAGATCATTTTCATTGTCTGTCTTGAAAAATTGACGATTAAAAAATAATACCAGGAACTGTTAGGGTTTATGAAATAAGAAAGAAATAAAAGAAGCGCAGTCTTCTCAAAGTTTGTAATTGTCAGAGAGGAGATGGAAAAGCGTTGTTTGTCGAAGACCACAGGAACACGATTTACTGGAGTCCTAAACTGGGTTCGGTTTTAGATGAACAAGATTTTGCAGTAAAACGAAATCGAGTCTGCTTTGTTTAGTGCGAATGAATCGTCCATTTTATTTGCTCCCAAGACAAAGACAACCGCTTTTACGATTTCTTTTAGAAGGAGAGATGATAAAAAATGTCTTTGAAAATCGTATCTGACAAAGGCAGATTTCGAAAGATAGAGTTCAAGCCGTCAGAGATGAAAAAGAAATGAGGAAAGTTTTTGAAGTCTGCTTTTAGACAAGGCTTTGTTGTAATTAAGGCCCTAACTCAAGCAAATACAGGCGACTACAAACCTTTTATTTCTTTTATATATTTCTTTTACCAATGCATCTAAAATTCTGAAAATTTAAATATGAACTTGTGATGCATCTGGGATTTCTATTTTCTTGCTTTTAATTTTCAAATATTCTGTAATTAATTAAATTAAAATTCAAAAACAGTCAATTTTTTGGCGATTTGAAGTATTACGCGGTATTTTCAACTTAAAAAAAAACTTGACAAAAACCTGAAATGATAAGAAATTCGTAAAATAATGATTTGTATTTAAAATTTAAAAAAAAAAAATAAAAACTGTTTTTTTTTAAATTTATTTCAATTTTTTTTTATATGCTATTAAATACGTTCGTTTTCAAAAATAAAATTGTTTTGAAGCATTTCTTTTAAGAAATAGATTTTAATAGAATTAACGAAAATCACGAACAGCATCAAATGAATTTGCATGATATTTAGAAAACCTTTAATGAAAACGTTTTTTATTATGATTACAGTAGCACCTCGATTATCCGACACGCTTTTAACCGGACCCTCGTTTAACCGACGTCGGTTTCCTTAATTTTTTTTTTGGTAAAGAAACAATTTCTTCCCCTCCATCCCTCTTGTGCTCTCTCTTATGCGGAATTTTATGCGGTTAAACGAGGGTCCGGGTAAAAGAGTGTCGGATAATCGAGGTGCTACTGTATTTAATAGCACGTAAAAAAAAATAATATAACCTCAAATAATCAAAAAACACAGTTTTATTTTTTTTTAAATTAACTGTTGCACTAATAATAATATTTGAAATACAATTCATTATTTTACGAATTTGTTATCATTTCAGGTTTCTGTCAAGCTTTTTTTAAGTTGAAAATACTAAGTAATGCCTCGAAAACGCCCAAAAAATTGATTGTTTTGAATTTTAATTTAACTAATTATAAAATATTTCGAAAATTAAAAACAAGCAAATATAAATCCCAGATGCTTCACAGGTTCATATTTAAATTTTCAGAATTTTAAGTGCATTGGTAAAAGAAATATATAAAAGGTTTGCAGCCACGTGCATTTGCTTGAGTAAGATAATATTTTCGGTAAGCCTTAAGGTAATATTTTTAGCATACGAAAATAAAATTTAAGCCTTAAGGTAATATTTTTAGCATACGAAAATAAAATTTAAGCCTTAAGGTAATATTTTTAGCATACGAAAATAAAATTTAACCAAGAATTTTAGTAGGCTCAAAAACCTCAAAAGTTTTTTTTTTTTTCAACGGTAGAAACTATTAGTATACGGGGAGGGGGTTGAATTGCTTCTATTTTTTTCTTTTCTTTTTGGTTGGATGGATTCACAATTCCCTACTTGTTCAAAATTCCTGAAAATGCTAGCAGATCAAGGGGAACTTTATGAATTTGCTAAATCATTAGTGATACAGGTCTATGTTCAATACCTCTATTTACATCATAATATATAGAGGGTAACAAAATAAAATAAATGCTTGGCAAAATAATATCTATAAAAATTGCTAATTTTTCTTCTTTAAGATGTCAGAGTTACTACTTCCTTATATTCTTTTATCTATATTCGTATTTACAATTTATTTTCCAGTAATATTTCTTTTAAATACTTGTGATATTGTTAGGTATCTAACATAATAGAGACGATTGAAGATTTTTTTTTTGTTTGTTTTTTTAATTTTCATCAACCAAAAACCTATTATTCAAATTTTAAGGACCTTTGATTTTTAGATAATGAAAGATAACCTAAAGATGTTTAAATTGAATATTAAATTGGCTCCTTACTTGTCGTTACGAAAACGAAAAAACTTTTTTTTTTTTTTTCAACTTCACATTCTTTAAAATTTGAAATGTTTAATGTGAATCCGAATTTACCGGATAAAAACTTTTAACATTTTATGTAGTAAGATTTTTACATATATGGAAGTCTAAATTAATTATTCAACCAAAAGTAGAATTTAATTAATATATTTTCTTAATAATGATGGTATAAAACTATAGAATTCTACATAACTCTATAATTTCCAGTGGATAATATATTTATCGACTATTCAGCTTTAAGGAGGTTTTCTTTACAAATGAATCAGCTAAGATCACTCTACAGAATTTCATTTTTTT
>JAFIDM010000001.1:52971666-53000803 GCA_023159025.1 Thereuonema tuberculata | reverse complement strand
AAAAAAAAAACTTGACATATGCTCTATGCAACTGTACCATTTCTCGCATCATAACTGCAATAGCGCTTTTTACAGGAAATTTTTGAAATCGTTCAAAACATTTGTAATCACTCTGTATGTAAGATACTAAATCTCTAAAAACTTCTATTACATTTACATTGCTTCAAAATTAACAAATTTATAATTTAAAATTTAAACATATATGACAGAGTTAAATAATTTCCGGCTAATAATTACTTATTAATTATTCCAATCAGTAGCTTAATGTAAATATAAACTTCATATTTACATAATATTAGTCAATATGCAAGTTGTATTCCAATTTACCATGTTAATCTGAATATTTACTTTTTATTGATTAATTTGATTACGGATGCAGAAAGGAAATTGAAATTATCATATCACTGTTACATTTTAAATATTTTGCATTTTAAAAGGGGCTTTAGACTTTAATATTAATATTTAGGTAATTAATAGTTTATTAATTTGGTCTTACACAAATATGCTGTCTAGGTTCATTAACTATTCTATTTCATTGAAGTTCGTTTAAATAGAACATAATTGTGAAAAAGATTATTAATTACTTTTTTTGTATTTTTAGCCTATTTTACTCGAAAAGTGAGACTCATTTATGTCTGTGTGTGTGAGTAGGTGGATAGATGGGTGTATCCGTAACCTCTGAGTCGCTCTCTTAATAACTTCTGAACATTTGGATCGATCTTCTTGAAACTTAGTAGGTATATTTAAGGATTACATGTGATCTAACTTTTAAATTTTAAAATCTTTTCCAAGCGTCTAGAAATAGCGCGAGAAGACGACAAATATTCCTGTAGAAAAAAAATTAAAAACATTATATCGCAATCTTTTATTTTGCTTAAGGAAAGCAGATATTTTCAAAAGTATTTTATAAAAATTCAATCTTTTAATAATTAAGTAAACATCAATAATAATTTTCAAAGAAACAACAAGAAGTTTTTTCCAAGCTATATTCATTATCTTATCATATCGTCTACGAGGAAATGACTCCCAAACGTGTAAATATTACAATGATTCGATGTCTTAAGCAATGGATTTTAGTCATTGATCCAGAAAGAGGATAAAGAAGAAAAATTAGCAATTAATCGATAGAGTTACTAATTGGGACCTAAGAGGAAGTTCTAAAAGAACTAAAAAAAATACTTTCCTTAAACTTATTGACTTTATTATTATTATTAGTAGTAGTAGTAGTAGTAGTATGTAATAGTAATAGTAAGTGAGATTTGATACATTAAAAATAATCATATTTGGCAATTTTAATAAATAATATTAATTTAATTACTTTTTTTTCCAGATTTTAATTATTTTATGTTCAGAAAAATGAACGTTCGGCAGATTTTATAATAACAAAGTAAATGTCGGTTTTTTTTGTTTGTGTTTCTTTCAAATTATTGAAAAAAAAGCAATAAAAATAATAGTAATAATAATAATTTTATTTTTTTTTATACTTGGCAATATGTGCTTTGGTCCTTGACCAACCATATTGCATTAGCTGGGGAAACCCATGGTTTGAAACTTTTTCGATATAATAGTAATAAACAATCAAGAATAACTTTAAGGAAAGTAATCTTTAAGTTCTTTTAGGAACTTCTTTTTAGGCTTCAATTAACAGTCGATCGAAGTTTTGATAATTTTTCTCCTTTATCCTTTAAAACAATAACATTCTATGAGGCAGATAAACAGAAAAAGTGTTTTCAACTTGAATTTAACAAATAAATGCTTATTCTTTAAAAGAACGAATGTTTCTTACTCGTCAGCACTCTTCTGCTAAAAGGTACTGCTTTGATTTACATGTAAATAAGGATAGGTTATTATTCGTTAATTAAACTTGTTATTCGACGATCAATTGATTAGGTAAGTAATTCCCGTGCAAATCTCGAAGATATAGGCTCCGACCTTTATAGCGACCATCGGGACTAGTAGAGGTAGAGACGTCAGCCAATGCTCGCCTGTCTTTACGCCCTGAAAGAAACTTGGTTCCTATTTTTACAGAGGGTCGGGTAAGCCCAGGACCCTTACGGTGGAGAAATCACCCAGGAAAAGACCCAGACCTCCGTGGGGATTGAACCCGAGTCTCCATCCCCAATACCGATATCATGACCCACTGGCCCACATCAAAGGATGAGTCTTGTATAATTTAATAGTGTCATTCTGATCATGCTTTTGTGCCGTAAGAAGTATTTTAATATAACGATTTTTTTCAGCATATTGACATTAACAACAACGTTTAATTATAACTGTGAACATCTAAGGCTATAATCACATAGATGTATGTAAAATAACATATTTCTTTTCAAAATGCACACAATTAAATAAGGTTATTGCATCCTAAGCTATCATCTCGAGAATCTGGGACAGCTGTTTCTGCCTTACTGGGCGTCATCAACCATATTTACTCTTGCATGTATGTATGTAATGTATGTAATGAATGTGGGTGACAGAGAAGTCAAGCACTGCGACCGGAGGTCTATTGTACTAACCCACGGAAATATGGACAGATGGAGAGAAAGACTGAGAAAGTATGGTGGGAGAAGTGCAGGGGAAATGGGAGAACCCCGAGAAAACCTGCCCAGCGCGGATCGTCCACCATCACGAAACCCACATGAGAACCGAACCCGGGACTCAGAGGTGAGAGGCCGATGTCATAGCGACAACGCCAACCGCGCGGCATATTACTCTTAATGATAGCTTCTGACAAAGTTAAGTGAGTGCGTGACAAAGTTAAGGTTACCACTTCAGTTCCTTTTTTTTTTCTTATACTTTTTATACACGTTAAATTTATTTTAATTTAACACATTTCTTCTCTTAATCTACGATATTAAACATAATTTTCGCATTTTTAGCGTAACTGTAATTAACGATAGATTACCAAAGACAGACAAACAGACATCAGTTAGGAGATAAAAGAACAATGTTTCCAATAATTTGATTAATTTTATTTATTTATTTATTTATTTGTACTAACCATTGCTTTGCTGCAATATTAAATAATATATCTTTGTTTTGGAGGTCTGAGAAGATATTTATCTAGTACATATAATTAATCTATACAGATTACTATGCATGTTTGAAATTCTACTTAATCCACACGAATAATTTTACTTCAAGTAAAAAGAAAATGAAAAAAAATATTAAAGCCTTTCCAAACTGTTCTTTCTAGATAATCCTTCGTGTAAAATTTCTAATTCTAGGTTAAGTTATTTCTAAACTTTAAGCTTTAATAAGTAGTTCGTATTTTAGAAAAAAAAATGCCAGCAGTCAGTGTCCTCTTTCATCTGTGAACTTGGAAGTTTAAGCCACAATAGCGCGAAAACTGTTTGGTCTTTCGCCAAAATGCACTGTGCATTCTCCCTTCCCTTTGAGTTTGGAGCCTGTCCATCTTTCTTACGTTATCGCAGACACCTTGTATCTTGCCTGAGGATAGCTATCATTTTCCCGAAATTTCATGCGCCGTTGACTCGATATTCCTTTCCTTATAACTTTTTTCTTCTTTGGAAGTTTGCATGTTGCCCTTGTTTTTTTTTCCCCTTCAACAACTTTCGTCCATTGTCTCTGTTCTCTTTTTTTTTTTATCCTTAATCCTTTACAGCCCAGTTCAAAGAATTGACGCTTGTTCTTTCCCAACTTAAATGATGTAAAGTTTTAAAGATACAATGTTATTTAGGTGAATTAAGGCTGGCAGAAAAGCTCTATTAAGATTTTAGAATTCAAATGCTTCAAATTTAGGATTCATTGTGCTTATGCGAAATTCGGAATTTAATTTCTTGAAACAGATAAAAATAAAATTAATCTACGTTCTATAAATACTACTCTCACTTACGTCTATCTTGTCATGCGAACTAAATTAAGCTAAACTATTAGTTTTGAGCAAGTAATTATTAATCAAAGCGATACATTAATTTTTGTAGAATATTGTTTTCATTTCTATTTCTTTAAAGTTTATCTGATCATTTACAACTAACTAATGTATAGAAGTATGTGCTTAGCTGTACATTGCATACTGGGGACTTCACTTGCACCGCTAGGATGTCTATTTTGAGGCCTGAGTTGGGGAGAGGTGGAAACCAAAAAAGAAATTAACCCAGCTATTTTGGAAGTGATTTTCGGGGCTCAGTTTTTGTTAGAAAAATAATGATTAAAAGTACAAGCAAGGTAATATTTATTATTTATTTTTAGTCATTTGCTTGACGTTTATTTTTGACAGTTGTTAATGAAAGATTCCGACATGAACGTGAGAAGTGATAGCGTGATTCATTCTGCACGAGCAAGAATGAACGTGGTAATAAATCGACGAGTGCGTGGATTGTTTTGTTAATTATCGAAAGATGCAGACGTATATGATTTGGCTGAGGATAAAAAAGAAGCATTATCTTATTAAAATCCAGTGAAAATAAATATCCAGAATAGTGTTGAATATTAATAGAAGAATATCATCAACCTGTGGATAAAATGATAATGATCCATGATTAATCAGTGATATTTTTGAAGTTCATCAGTTCCAGTGTTCCAGTGCTTCCACCGAAAATAAAATCTACAATTGCCAAAAATGAAGACATCGCACATTTAGTACATAAACTGAACTTTAATCAGCAGTTTTAAGTTACAATAATTATAGATCTGTTCTTAAACAAATAAATTCTTAAATTCAATAAAATCAGATTCCATAGCTCGCTCCTTTTACTTTGCCCTGAGCGCCGAGAATTAAAGAAAACTAACATTTTTTTTTTAGGTATGAGCTGGCTGGAGACCAAGAACAATATGCCTATATTTTAACTTGGAGCATAACTAAGCTATATTTCATATTTTATGGAAATCCATCCAGCCGTTTTATCGTGATGTATATACTTCATATATACATAGATAAAAAGTACAACTCGACAAACAGAAGAAAATGTTCATAGGAATAGTGCACATGCTCTTTTGTAATTATAACAATAGTTCTCTTGTAATTAAACAATGGTCAGAATTGCAATGTACACCCAGACGCAAAAAAGATAAAACAGATCTTTATTAAGTACCTAACTTTTTAATCAGTGTATATAGAAACTTCTAATTCTGATATGATTTACATGATTAGCAAAATTTATTTATTTATTTATTTGCTTTACTTAATTATTTATTTTGCTTTTATTGCTGTAAAATTAAATATTAATATATGTATTTTACCATTGGCTTTAATGGTATTCTGAATTTAACGTTTTGATATTTAAATTCAAAACATAACAGTTTAACTTTCTCTTCCAATGCTGTTCATAAATTCAGGATATTAATGACATAATGACACTTTTGGATCCTTACATTTAAACAACTTACGTGGAATATTTATGTAAATGGATTTATGAAAATATTACGCAGACGAGCAGATATTAGATTCTCTCTTAAATGTTATAACACATTTCCGCATACATAAACTTCCTAAATATATAAACTGTATAATGCAAAATATTATTTCAATTTCATCTATTTATGAAAAGCAATGTGTAAGGTCTGTAAAAATACGTATTATCATAACTTGGAAGGAACATATCAGAAGATACTTCAACATCAGAAGTAGATTATTGAATGACGCCTATCAAAATAATCACAATTTTAAGAAAAAAATTGTAAAATAAAAAAAATATAGAATTTTTTTATAAGAAAAAGTAATTGGATTATAATTCTTTATACGAGGGCGACTTATATAATTCCGAGACTCCCTTTATTAAATTCTTATCCGCCAACGGAACTAGGTCATACCTCAAACAAAATATAGCAACAATCTTTGGCCACACGTGACATTAATCTCGTGAGGTCACGTGCAATCCGCGCGAGGATGCAACGCCTTAAATGAGATTAACTGGTTATCTTTCGGCGAAATGTCTATGATCGAGTTCAGATCATCGATAAAATTTTGTCAACATATGGTATACTCTTACTGAAACATTTAAACTTTTGGAAGAAACCTATGGCAATGAATCTCTAAGTAGAAACGCGGTATTTGATTGGCATAAACGCGTCAGAGAAGGCCGTGAATCAGTGGAAGATGATCCTCGACCAGGACGGCCAACGGTGAAAACCGAACATGTCATCGAAACAGCACGGACTTCTCTGAATGAGAACCAATAGCAAACATTAGAAGAGGTAACGCTACAAGCCGAAGTATCAGACTCCGTGTGTCTCGATGTTATCAAGTGTGATCTTAAGATAAGGTACGATTGCCAGCTTTTAGTCCCTCACCTGTTAACTGACGTTCAGAAAGAGGACAGAAAGGTGACGTATCGGGACTGATTGATGGTATTACGGTCAAAATGGACCTCATCATTACCGGGGACGATACATGTTGCTATCTTTGCGATCCTCCCACACAACGACAGTCACCTCTCTGGTTAGCTTCGTGCAGAGAAGACCAACCAAGTCAGATGTGATCGCAGCGAAGGAAAATCATGCTCATGGTGTTCTTCGACATTTGTGGATTGTCAAAGTAAGAATGAGAATAAGTTTTTTTATCTTATTATAAAGATGTAATATAAAGTTGGAGTTTGCGAAGAAAACATTTAATCCTGGATCATCAATATTCCTTGTTCAGAAACCTTTTTTTAAAACTTTTAAGTAAATTTTATTTTAACTGTTTTCTAGTCATTAAACGAAACTGTACCAATCACAACAATACATATAATATTGGTACAATATAACTATACCTATATCTGGATGTTCTCTGATTTTTTTTTTATCTTATAGCATTGCATTGATTTTTTTAACAGCTACATGCCTTTATGAATATTACAAAAACGAGTTATTCAAAAATCATTTAAAATTTCCAAAGTTTCTGCTTAAATAAGAAAATTTATGTTTAATTTAGGAAAAGATTAAGAAAAACTTAAGAAACAATGTTTAGCAATTATAAAAAACAAGAAAAACAATGCTAGCAATTATATGGCAAAAATTTACGTAAATTTTAAAATATCTTCTATGTATATTCTTTATTTCCAGCAATTACATATTAAACTGAAACGTGACATTAATAATAAGTAAAATTTTCCTTGCTAAGTTTACTTGAGTTAACTAAGTTAACTTCCTCCCTCAAGTTAACTTGATTAGAGGAAAGAAGTCTACACACATAATTACAATTTAGTAAAACTAGAATTACCATTTAAACGACCAGTTTCAGGTCAGACCTGATAATACACGTCTATAACGTGAGAAACAGGTCTTCTTAATAGTAATTCTAGTTTTGCTAATTGTAATTATATGTGTAGGCTTCTTTCCTCTAATCATAACATAAGTAAATTGTATATTATCTAAACTAAAGCTTTTCATTAAAGAATTGTGTCTATAAATAAATACTCTTAATTTCCTGAATATTTATTCTTTGCAACTGAACTGTGTCCCAAAATTTAAACAAAGCAATTTTGTTTTGTAAAATCGATTTCTGAGTCAGTCATATGAAAAGCTATTAAGAATTGGTCTGACCCATATGGTGCTCTCTTTCTTTCTTTTTGTGTCTGGAAGAATCGATAGACCTCAAGAAATCATTTACCTTTATTTGCTGACAGTAAAATGTCAAGAGTAAAAAAACAGAAGCAAAACAAAACATTTTATTTTGAAATCTCTTAGGAGATAAGTTGAAATAAAACATCAGTATTTTTAAAATGAATTCCATCTTCTCTCCCATTCTACAGCTATTAAATACCATCTTACAGATTGTTCTTCAGAATATTAATTTTAACAAAATTATAAAGACAAAATAATTATTTGCAAATTGAAATTTGAGTACTTTTATCAAAAGGAAATTGAACACATTAGAAATTCATTAAAACTAATACGAAATACACTGTAACACTTTTTGATCACTTTGATCAATTTATTAGCTAGTTCTTGTTAATAAACTTTCTCTTTCGTATTTATTTGAATAATCATATTTTAGAAAGATTAATTTTTTTCGGCTAGTTTTTTTGAAAGGGAGTCTTAAATCAGTTTCTGTGTACGTGTTCGTATATTTCGTCCCTAACCACTTTTGAACCAGATAATATATCTTCTTGAAACTAGGTATATATATTTACGGAGAAGGAACGATATTTAAAATGTTGATGTTCGATTATAACGCTGTCAAAAATTCTTACACATTAAAAAGAAAATAATGCATTTCTATGAATGCTTTACATTTTACATTAATCCGTTGAGTTGAGAGTGCTTTGACATGATTACACTAGATTTAGTACTTAATTCTTGGGTTTAACTTTAATTAGTTTTTTTTAGATTTAAATTAGTGTAGATATTGTAATTCAAAAGTAAAAGGAGACTTTTTAAAGTCACGATTTTTGCAAAAATGAAAATTTTTAAGTAACAGCATTTCATGAAAAAGAATTTTAAGTTTCAGAAACTTCCTTAGGTGAAATACTTCCTATACTTTAATACTTCGGTGAAACTTCCTTTGGTGAAATACTTCCTATACTGTAATACTTTAATACTTTGGTGAAACTTCCTTTGATTACGGTACCAGCCTGCTTTGGGTTACTTTCCGAGTTTTGACAAGATTGCTGCCTTGGCACTACTTTTTAAGGTATGAATTTCAGTTTTTCAATTAACTAGTGAAAAGTAGAATGAGTTTTGCAGGTAAGTTTATTTGAGAATGGTTTTGCACGATCTTCTATTAAGAAAAACTAACCCACATCTGGCTAGCTGCGATCTTGAAATAACAGCATTCACCATCATGTACCCCTACGCGGATTCGTAAGTAGATGTATCCTTACGAAGACGGTGATTGGCAGTACTCTGGTTTGCCCTTCCTTTTAATGAATGGTACAAATTCGCGTATACATTCAATTGTAAATTCTTGAGATCACTATTAGCTGACTACAAAATCACACTGATGAGAACTACCTTTCTATTAAGGCATTGCAATAATGATTGCATTGTTAAAGTGATCTAATAGAAAGAAACATATATCATTGAAATTGTTAGATATTTAACAATAATTTACAGAATTTATAAAAACAGAATACGGGTTACTATATTTGCTTTTGTTTAAGTCGATATTTTTTGGTTAACGTAACACCTAATATAAACAACTGATTTTAAATTAAAGGCATTGGTCTTACTTTTTTTTAAAATAAAATAAGAGTTCTATTTTGTTTATTTGTATTTTCTGTAGATTATGAACTTTATTTTGTTTTGATTGAACTGGGTTTTCATTAAACCATCAATAAAATTTTACTTTTATTAAAAGTAAGAGGGTAAACCGTAGATTTGATTGATTATTACTTAAATTTTTCTCTTTGTTTAAATGAAATTTTTTTGAAAACGAATACTTAAAAAAAAATAACTTTAGTTAATTATTCCCTTTTTTGTGATTAAATGAAGAGCTTGAAAGAAATGAATTAATTGTATTTCTTTTGTAATGTCCGTTAATTCTTAAAAAGGATTTTTTTTTTTCTCTTTCAATTAGAAAAGTTTGATAAATCATCAAATACAAAAACAATGTTGTTTTATTTTTTATTTTTTTTTTCCAAAATAAATCTTTTTTTTTTCATTAATCCTCTTAATTAAATTTTTTTATTAATTAATCGTCTTAATGAAATGTAAAAGTTTTAATAACAAAATTCTTCATTCTCATTCATTTCAATTAAAATTTTCTTCAAATATTATTATAAATACTAAGGCTTTTTATTTACAGGGTGGTGCACCTAAAACCAGTTCCAAAATAATAATACAATAAATACAAAAAAGACATGCATCTATGGGCCGGTTTTATGTGCGCCACCCTGTATATTATTAAACATCAATAATAATAATAATAATAAAAAAAAACTGATGAATATTTTCTTCTATCACCTCATCCTAACTCAACAATCTTCGTTGTTTCGATAGTAAAGTAGGTCAATATTTCCAGGGCGTTCGAAGCAATTTGGCCAACAACGATTTCGTCTTTGATTTCGAAAACCGTATTTCACGGAAGCGTCGTTAAATCGATGTTTTACTAATCTGCAATCTTTTTTTTTTCCCCATTTCTCAATCTTCCTTTTCATATCTCAAATTTAATGCTTCTCCCCATTTATAGGCAAATGACATTAAAATTAAATACTAAAAAAAAAATAGCAAGTCCTTTTTAATTTATTTTTGTTTAATAAGACCCACAGTTTTAGAAACGCTAAAGTAGATATTCACATGTTTGTCTGAGGATTTGTTAGTTGTTTTTTTTTTTACAAATTGATAGAATTTGCAGGTTAGTGGTGCATCCTATGATGAATTCCCGTAAATAATTAATCGTTGCCGGTCCATCTTTTTGTAAAAATGACTTTAATTCTAAAGCTACAAATAATTGATTTGTTATATATTACTTTTATCATGTGTAATACCGCAATAATGCATTTTTTAATCATTTTTTGGCTATTATTTTTTGGCTGTTCTATTGTAACAATTGATTTGCAAAAGTGAATTTACAGGATTTGATCAACTTAGCAATCCTGATAACATTCACTTAATATATAGGTAAGGTAACTTTTAAAGATACTTTTTATTACTGGAAAAAGCCAAATTATCTTACTTAAAAAAATCAGAAGTTGGGTGATTTTATTTAAAAATTGTAAAATAGTGAATAATAAAGTTTTCCATCCTACATGCTTAAAAGCTATTATTGTAAAATCTGTAATTATTTAAAGTTATTCTGATGTTTTAGATAAAACTTGGAAACAACATAAAATTTCGAAAGCCTTATAGATATATTTTATTCAGTTTCATAAATACTCCTAATCTCTTTCACTTACTGTAAGTCTGTTTAATAATAGCGATGATGATGTATCACCTTAAATCTATTAATATTTAGAGCTTCAAATGCTTAAAGAAGTAGATGTTTAATCACAATTTCTGTCATTACAGTTTGGATTATAATTATGAATTGAATTAATTACCAGTATTGGGCACGAGAACAAGCAAAAAATCTGATAGCTTGTTTCTGATTTAATTCAGAGACTGCTTTCTTTACTCGCTGGAATTTGTAATAACTCAATTATCAGTGAGTATATATCTCTAATTTTCGTAGTAGTATTTTTAGATTTATAACTATTAATACTATGTACTGAAGTGACAGTACTCGCAAATTGGAATTGTTAGGCGTTACACTACACTTAAAACTTCATTTTTTGTATTCATATCATAATGGTAAAAAGCTCTCTAAAATCAATTTTCTACTGTATGTCCACCGCAATATTAATGTGTCGAGGTATGAATTACAGACATTATATGTTTAGTAAACAATAAGTTAATTTAGAGTATCATTGCTTCAGCGTTGTATTGAATATCCTTAAGTATCATCTGTTTTCCTAATCCTAATCTGTTTTCCTAATAATCTGGTGGCTAAGGATTTGCCAAAGGATTTCTTCCTATTTTTTTTATTCTGAGTTTTGTAGACCAAACTGGCAACAATGCTTTAATGTCAAGAAAGTCCCAAAGTGCATTCAGAATTGTAAACGAAATGTTCAAACTTAAGTTTGAAGTTATACGTTATGGAAATGAAGGAGTAGGATTCCTGAACAAAGGCCAATCATACGTAGGTAGATGGTTAATTTACGCTTGACCTCCTTTAACCCCAGGTGTTACTCTAGTCCGGTTAAGCCTTGAGATACGTCTGAAGGGGAAGCCAACTAGGGAAAGTTCCCAACCTAGCCAAAATCGATATAAGGGTCTTCCAACACTTGGATGAACACCTCTACATCAACAATTCTTTAAGAAAACATCTACAACTAAATTGTAACGAAATTTTAAACAAGTATTTTATTTTTCAAAAAAGTTTCAACTACTCTCTCGAAGCAGAGAATGAATTAATAATTAAAATTTCAAATTGAATTATAATTATTTTAGAAAGTTTATCTTATTAATAATAATTAATATTAAAATGGAATATATAAAAAGAATACATTAAAAACTTATTTTAAAACAACGATAATATTTAATAAAATTAAAAATAATGTTTATTTGTTTTATATTCTTTCAATAAATTCAGAATTTTTATATAGATGCCAAATAGGGCTTTTAAATAATTTTAAAACAATTTCTGAATTCTAAAACTCCCTTATTTAAAATTCACTTTTTAGATGTTGTCATTGTTTGGCTATTTTAGCTAATAAATATCCAAACAATTGCAAATATCTAAAGAGGAATTTTAAACTTTAAAATTTTTTTAAAAACTTACGAGTATTTTAGTAGTTTTAGGTATATGTTGACATTCCGAAAGTCCTACAGAGGCTTTTATTTGTCAATTTACAAGCATTAAAATTGAAGAGATATAAAAAAAATTAATTTACAAATTTAGTCCATTAATACGCGAAGATAATCTATATTAAAAAGCGGGTCTGTACAAATTTAGTTTTTGAATGTTATAAATTGGAAATTAAAATCTTATTTTAAAATAAGTAATCCGTGGATTAAAGACAACTACTAAAGAATGATTTTAAACTTAATGGAACTTCCGACAGTTAATCAATTTAAAATAATCTTTTTTTGTACATTTTCGAGTTTGTAATTTAAAGTTGCCTTTACAAAAAGTCATTAGTAAAAATGCTTTATTATTTCATCACTAAATTCCATCACTAAAGACTGCCAACTATCAAGACAATTACAAAGATTACAGTTCAACTTTACTTACTGTCATTTAGGCAAGAACTAAATAAACAAGAAGTAATAAAAACAAACACAAGAAAAGGATATATTGATATTTAATAAAAATTGTTTATATAGACTAGATAGCAATTTTCATTAAATATTTAATATTTTTTTTATTACTTATAATATATTACGTAATGAAGATGGTTTTAACCTCATCATTGTTAGTTGTGTAACCAAGGAAGAAGAGCTTATCTTTGGAAACACATTAATCTCAGCCACCATAACTTGGATTCTGATAAACTTTACAGGTTATTTTATTGAAGCTACCAACGTAATTTATGATCGGCCTATCGACCTTTAAGAGCATGAATCTGTGAGATAAAATGGCTGCATCATGAGAATCCAAAAGATGTAAAAAGGGTTTAAAGTTAAGGTTGGATATTATAGAGTTTGTTGCTTTTGGATTACAGTTTTTTTTGTCGATAATTGCTTTGTTTTTTTACAATCTCGAACAAAAAATAATGCAGTAAGATTAAACTATTTCATCAAAATAAACTTGAATCTAATTATCACTGGTTTCACCAAAAATTATATCACGTGGAATTTTATATATAGTATTTTTTCCCAAGTGCACTCTATGAGATAAAAATCGAAGCCCAATTTACTGAAACTCCGTAGGCAGCTTTCTCCCATTAAATATGCAAATGATTGAAGTTTAGTTGTCAAGAAAAGTCACCATAACTCATTTTGCCCGTTAGAAAATGGGTGGATATGCCTATTTTGTGGTCCATATAAGGTCCCTCAGAATCTGATTATACGCATTCTGCTTAGTGAAACTGTTGCATTCATTTAGCCATCAGTAAAGAGTCGACGACTCGCTCGAAGATCCTATGAGCAATTGCAGAACTTCGAAGTGCTTTTTTATGACTGCGAGAAACCGGCTGCTCTGCAGACGAATCGCTCGCCATCTGGGTCATAGTGAGTCTTACATGAGAAATGCTGAAATCGATGTTTACGTGAGAACACTGATGTCTTCACAGCTCCGGTTCGATCAACAGTTCCAGTGCTAGAGACAATCGCTTTGCTGTGAGATAATCTGTTTGCCAGCTTCGCCATCCAGAGGGATGTAGCATCCTGCATACAGCAATATGTATCTCCCCATACCATTGCTAGATTAATTGCAGACGCTGGGCTTTATTTCCGCCACTCCTTTCGCGGTCTGCTTTGCACTGGAGATACCGTCTAGGATTGTCTTGCCCGAGAGACATGAACTGCTCTCGAATGGTCTGATAGGATATTAGTATTTCTGGCAGTATTGTCGAGAAGCACACAGCCTTTACAGCTGGTTAAATGGTTTGGAAGCCACTTCTTGAGACAGCAGATCCCCTCTCGTAGTGTTTTCAAAGAACTTTAAATGTACATTGATAAATCCTGCAAAGTTGCTTTGCCTATCGTTTCACAAACGATTTTTTAACAGGATAATGAACATCACATGCTTGTTTCCAGCAGTTCTTTAAGCAATTAAGCCCTTTCTTGGCGCAGCCAGATCTCCAAACCTTATCCCTTATCATATTAGGACATGCTGGGAAGTCAGCTGCATCCATCATCGAACATCCGGCATTTGGAGCAGCAGTTGCAGGAAGCTTGGCATAATCTGCTCCAAGCCACTACGTAAATAGCATGCTTAGCAGCCAGAGTTGGCTCAACACTTATAAGTAAGACTGATGCTGCTATTGTTCAGTAATAAATTATTTTTTCACTGTACCATTCAATTCCAATCTGGGGGCACGGCAGTGCCCCCGCCAAGACGAGCCGAAGGCAGGAAGGGCAATACGTACCTTTTCTGGAAGTGTTTCGTCGTATTTTCGAACCCTCATAGATTCGGCCTAGATAATACTAGAGAGTTCAAATTTTCAGGATATGATGCAGTTACCAGACTAATGAAATACGCTAAGTTTCATTTATTTAGCTTTTATACTTTGGATTTTATTAATACCTAAAATACGTCGATTCCTTCACTCACTGACTGACTGACTCATGATCATCAAAACATCTAGGGTACTTCCTGAAGTCCTAGAAAGCTGAAATTTGATATGCAGGCTATGATTAGCACACAAACAACAAAAAATTAAGAAATCCGTAACTTTCACATTCCAACCCCTCATAAAGGGGGGGTCTGGTTATGTATTATCGAACCCTCATAGCTTCGGCCTGGATAATACTAGAGAGCTCAAATTTTCAGGAAAAGATGCAGTTACCATACTAATCAAATACGCTAAGTTTCATTTATCTAGCTTTTATACTTTGGATTTTATTAAGATCTTAAATACGTCGTATCCTCATTGCTTCGGCCTAAATAATACTGTGTAATAATGTGATTTCTTACAAAAGTGGAAACAGCTTGTATATACAAGTTGACCAATAGAAAAACAGAAAAGTAGGGTATTGAAAAAAATCCATTTTCTAAATAATCTTAAAACTAAATTTAGTTGTAATAGATAATCCCACCCAAAACATTTCATGTAAAATAAGTTGTCAAGATTCACATGCTCATAACGCTTTCACTGTTAAAAAGTTATCAGATCTCATCTTACAAAAAGAAATGAAATCCCACCCAAAACATTTCATGTAAAATAAGGGGTTGCCAAGACTCGCATGCTCATAACGCTTTCACTGTTAAAAAGTTATCAGATCTCATCCTACAAAAAGAAATGAAATCCCACCCAAAACACTTCGTGTAAAATAAGTTGCCAAGACTCACATGCTCATAATGCTTTCACTGTTAAAAAGATATGAGATCTCATGTAGAGCCAAGCCCCTAACTCTACGAGGCCTAACTCTACAAGCCCTAACTCTAAAAACCCTATATCTTGGTCAAAAAGTATGGCTTGGCCGTTTCATGGAACTATTTCATCTCACCCAAAACATTTCATGTAAAATACGTTGCCAAGATGCTCATAACGCTTTCACTGTTAAAAAGTTATCAGATTTCATATAGTGCCAATCCCCTCACTCTACAAGGGGGCCTAACTCTAAAAACCCTACTATCTTGGTCAAAAAGTGTGCCTTGGCATACTCCATATCCTTTACATAACTCCATGGGATTGTCAGTGTGACAGCCACGAAACGTTTGGTGCTTTGATTTTTTTTTGGTCAGGGTGTAAAATTTCTAATATTTTGCGCTAATATTTGAAATTCTCTATGAGTTTTCTATATCAAAATTAACAAAGAAAAGGAAGGTTATTGGTGAAATCTGATGAGAAACTCTCTAATTTAAGGATGACAGACATTTAGTTGAAAGCTTTTTTTTTAATTCCCAAGGAAAAATAACTTACGCTCACAACTAAAAACTCCAAAATCAGGAAGCCCATTCTCTAATTCAAAAGTTATTCGGCACATAGACACGTGATCTAAAAAGTTTTTCTTAGCTTCGGAAAATAGCTTAAAACTGCTGTGCTTCGTATTTTCTTAAATTAAGTGTTGATACTAAACTGTTTTCTTCCACTGAGATTCTAGAAGAATCTCTTCCATTTACGAATTTAATAGGAAAAATTCCTTAGGAAGGAAATTGTTTTTCGTTACTTACTCAGTCGTTGAAATTATGTTTATGATGATCTGACTGCTTTCTTGATGAGATTTCTGCCACCTAAGCCAAAAAAAGAATTCGAGGAACACATTTATTCAGAGAAAATTCATAGCGTCCCTTTGGAAGTTATTAAACGGGAAGCAATAAACGATATAGGAAAATTGAAAATGAAAAGCATGTATTGACTATATTCAAGCAATTTTGTTTTTTACAATACTTGGAGATGTGGATAACAACGAGGGCTGTTATTGGAAAAAGCGAATTCATTTAATCTCTCTGATCCTCCTTGTTTTCATTATTTGGTGCTCAGAAAAACAGAAGAAAATAAAAAGGAATCAGAGAAACTTTCTAAAAGAATTGTTAAGCTTCCTGTTGGATTAAATTTATTTTGATTTTTACCATCGTTTCTGAAGTTGTTTATCCTTCATCCTTATTTCATCTTTAATTTTATCAGCTTTATAAATAGGATTCAATTTTATTCTACTTATCAAAGATCAGTCTTTGTTTGTGTTCCTTCTACTAACGTTAGAACTGGTGAACAGATCTTTCTGAAACTGGGCAGATATACATCTAAGGACAAAAGACGATCTACTTTTCCCGTGGCTTCTTGAAATAATATTTTGAAGGTGCCAGAATATCCCATAGAAAAACATTAAAAACCCAAACAGTGGATTTTCTGTCGATATCTAATCGATGGAGATTAATCGGTTTCTTAATCCTAGTGCGCCGGCTTTCATAAGATTAAATGAATCAGATTTAAACAACTTAAGCAATGTGTTTTTACTTATTTCTAGAAATTGCAAAATTTTATTGTTGTTTCAGCGGATATAAGTTAAAAATAGGCTACATCGTTTTCAAGACTGTTTTAAAAACAAGAAAAGCAAAAGAAATTTTAAAGAACTTTTTAAAGACAGTAGACTCTAAGTTCAATATTTTGATTTATGTTCATTTGTTTCATTGAAAAATATCTTATCAATTTTTTCGTTTCATTAGACTACCATTTACTGAAAGTTTTTTCAAAAAGTATTTCAATAAATTAGTGTAACCTAAATGTTAATTTAAAAAAAATAAGATTAATGATCTGAAAGTTGTAGGTAAGTAACTAAAAACAATTCAGGATCTTGAATTCCAATTCCCTTTGGCAATAGAATAAACTTAATGTGGAAATACATGAAAATTCTTCATTCTCCGTAATGGATTTTTGTACTCCTGCAGGGTATGATTTTTTTCACTTCATAAATGATTTGAATATAACATCTAAAAACGTGTTAGGCTTCTTCAGAATATTTTAATGCATTTTAATTTCTTTGAGTTATCCAAACAAATAGGTTAAATATTTCCTGATATACACTGAGCTGCCACTATTATATATTATATTAGGTTCACGGCTTCCATTTTCTTGTTAACAGTTATTAACACTTGAAATAACAGTGTTTCCCTAAAAGTAAAGAAGATATTTTAAGTAACAAAACATCTGTGAAGACCAACAATAATCTTATTTTATTTCATTCTTTAATTTAGATAAGAAGTGAAATGATTTTTTTTTCCTTTTAGCTTCTTTAACTTATTCTCCTCATAGTTTTAATTCTTTACATTTAATATTTTTTTCCTATTTTTGGTTTAAAGAATAATTATTCTGATACCTTCTCTTGATATGAAATAAAAGCCTCACTGTAAATGGGAACAACAAATCCAGCACTGAATCAAACCAGACATTGTTTTCTCTACTCCTTCTTCATTCCATATTAAGAATTTGCAAAGTTATAGGACGTAGATGAGAAAGGCTTTTACTTAAACTTGGCGGATCTGCTTTTGAATTTTTAAAAGCATTAGAGTAAACAAAGGACCCAAAGAAACAAAGAAATAAAAGGAAGTTGAGATTCTTAACTTGAAACATTCACTCATTTCAATAACCTCGGCTGGTGATGCATAGTTTTCCAAAAATAACTATTCTGAAATTCTCAACGATAAGATAGCCATGTTATTTGAACATTTTAACACAGATTCAAATTGAAGTTTCATGAATTTACCGATGCGAATGTTCACGAATTTCGTCATCATTATCTTTTTAGTAAGTCATCGAGTAGATGAAGAAAGACAACAATGTAAAAATCTGATTTAAGTATTTGCATAAATGAATGGTTTCTTTTCTATTCATTTTGTTGCTCAATTTTCTAGGCAAACGTCAATCACTATCTCTTTAATAATCAGGGTTTCATTTTTAAGCCAATTTCCAAGCAGGGGATCTTATTATTAAACGAAATCCTTTTATTTAATATAGATTCTATTCAATGATCGAGCAGATTTATTAATAATATAGGTTTATTTAAACCTCTAATGATCGTAGCACAGAATCACGCGGTGTCGAAGTGAACTTTAATATTAAATTCGTTAATAAACTTAGATTGATTTCACACAATTCAATAACAGTAAAAGGTCGTTTGTTCTTGGTAGAGTTTGGTTGTAAGTGAAGCTTCAATGAATAAAGGACCAATTTATTACACGAGCATAAAACTTAATAGTGGTTGACTTTTCTTGGGGGGCTATTGATGAAAAATCAAAATCGAAATACTTTTGTCTTACAGGTCAATATGTGGAAGTAGGTTGATTTAATTACAAATAATACAAGTGAATAGAATTTTGTGCTAAAGCAGAAATTTAAGGATGACCCATAATAATAAAAAAATTAAAAATAATAATAAAAAAAAGAACTCTAATACATTAACATAAGGAAAAAAAAAGTTAGGAAAAACTTTGCACTAAGAAAAAAAAACCCATGCGGACATTGAGAAAAAAGATTAAGAGAGAAAGAAAAATTACATATAGGGATTCAAACCGACAAGTTTCAGTGTATGAGTTCTAGACCTTAAGCATCAAGCTATAGGTGACAACTGAAATGAGATGGTTGCATTTTTAACATTTAAGTTAATAGCGGGAATCCAATGAAAACAATGCCTAATATCTCGAACATGGGGGGGGGGGCGTTGGCCTCTGAAAATACTCAATTCCTATGTTCTTTGGGCCTCTGAACACAATGAAGTTCGTTTGTCGATCCGACCTTTCGTTCGGGAGTTTTTAGGGTGGGGGGAGGATGAAAAATAACAACAATGCCAAATATCTCGATCGGGGATGGGGGAGGCTTCGCCCTTGAAAATACCCATTTCTACCGTGTTTGGGCCGATGGTGAAATCCGTTTGTCGATCTGACCTACCGTTCGGGAGTTGTTACGGGTGGACAGACATGGACGGACGAGCAGGACAAACGCAATCGCTGTCACAATAGCTCCCAAGTGGATCGCTAAAAATTGATAAATTAGAATGTGCACTGCAGAAATACAGAGTAGTTTTTTTTCCTTACAATAATTCATTTTAAAACTTCGAAATCGTATTCAATCAGTCAATCAATAGCAATTAGTTAAGGTAAAGTATCCCACTATTCACTTCATGACACTTGGAACCGCGGAGGAAAGCTCCCAACGTCAACGGACTATATTGTGGTCACCGCCCCCTTTTAACCCTCATGGAAAACCCGGTACCCCATTTGACATTGAGTTGGGTGAACGCTAGGACGCATCTCGAGGAAAAAGAACAAGGGATAAATTCAGAGGACGGCCAAGAATCGAACCCGGCCCCGGTAACCCTCAGTCAAGGCGCTTCTTGAGGTACCGGAACCACCGTTGATGATTTACTCCATTATAGCGATTTTTTTTTTTTTTATTTGTAGCTTCATGAAAAAATGCAAACCAATTCCTAGAATTCAAGAAAGATATCAATGGCAAGGCACAAAGCTAATTGATATCTTTCTTGATTTATTCGGGCACGTTAAACTTCTTTTATTAATTCCTAGAATTGTTCGTTAATATTTCGATTTAAAATATGTATTAAAATATATATCAGAATACTTATTCTTATTTTGTTATTCAGTCTTTTTAGTCTCGAGAAATAAACTATAACATATTTACAGTATTACATATATTTATACTTGTAGGATAACGATGGTTTGAACTATTAGTTTCCAAATTTCCTCTGTTCCGAAATTAATAGATTTTCAGAATAGAGGAAATTGGGAAACATCAATTTAATACGATTGTAAATAGTACTATATTACAAACATGCCTCTGATTCGCAAAGAAATCATCTATCTTATTGTAAATGTACATTCCTAAGACCTGAGTAAATGCCATTGAAAATAATAAGTACCTGGAAAAACTTGAAGCCTGTCTTTCTTAATTTTTTCCTCGTTTTTTAAAGGCATGAAAAAACAATTCCTCGTTTTTGTAAATTGTGACATCTTTCTAATATAAACAGTACCTTGACAGTTTTCAGAACATTAATGAAACCAGATATACTTACATAAACTAACAAAATTCAATTAATTAATAACATCAAAACAAGCGCAAATTAGTGCTTTGCTCTAAGCATTACCATAAATTCTTGCACAATAAAGAAATTCATTATTACGAGCGTATTTCTAATAGTTTCCGTAGGAACGTTGTCACACTGAAGTTCAATTTTCTCAAACAAACCCCATAGTATTTTTTTTCCAAGTACAAAGTCTTCTCCGTATACATTCAAGCTAAATTTCAAGAAGATTCATTCATCGGTTCAAAAGTTACTATTACATACGTGAGTACGTACATAACAAAAACCTTGTAAGTCTTACTTTTTTTAAAAGACTATATTCTGAATAAAAAAAAAGTTATAAAAATCAACATTCAATTTTTTTATTAATAATAAATGTAAGATTCATTGCAAGATAATCATAGATGACGTGAGATAAAAATAAAACGAAATAAAAGAAAACACTGACCTCGTGAACTCAATCATACTTTGATTTGGCGTGTTATTGCCTTCTGGAAATATCTGGAAAATAAGTAGTGTTCATAATTAACAGTCCATGTCCATTTTCATTTACGAATTTTATTGAATTGAAAACCGATTAGCCTTGGAATATTAGATCAATTTACCGCCTAAATACCCAAAACTTTATTCAATTATTACTGAATGGACTTTCATTTTCTGAATGTGAATTTAATGATTCGAACCTAACAGGTAATGATCATTTAACTATCTATGATTTAGAAATTGACAACAATCTAATTATTTTTCCATCATGATTAAGTTGTACATGGCATATTACATTGAAAAATTAGTCAACGTAACTTAGGCTAGTGGGGAGATATCGAAATATATTAGCATTATATTTTTGTCAGGAAAAAAATAGTAATGTTAATTTTCGGATATTTACTAATATGTTTGTAATGTTGTAGTCACTGACAAGCGAAATGAAATTTTGAAATGTAGCGAACTTTCTCTACCGGACTACATAACCATTATTAAGTAGACAGATTAGATTGATGTAACCTAGGGTTGAACAACCCGTGGCCCACCAGTATATTTGCTGCGGTCCAGTAGTGTCCAACTTAAAATTTAAATTTGAGCCTTTACATTGCTGCCAACAGATACATTGAAAAATGCCATTGAAAAATACATAGTATTGTAATATTGGTTCAACACTACTAGTAGAAACACTACTAGTGCATTATTTGATAATTTGAAGTTTATGTAAATACATTTATTAATAATTATTATTATAAATCACATTATCAAATCATTAATTAGTGAAATATATATGAGGGGTTGAAGGATGGGACGCTGTGGCCCTTCAATAGAACATTTTAAAAAATTTTGGCTCTCAGATTTCCTAAGGCTGTGCATCCTAATCTAACCTGTCTATTTATTAATGTTGAAATCTAAGAGAGTTATATAGTTTGTGAAGAAAAAAGTTAGGAAAAGAGTTTATCCTGGAGTTGTTATTCATCTTTTCATAGTTGTGTACAATACCCACCGGTAACGCTATTCTGCAATAAATATATTTCTCTGATCTACATAAATTGTCTACTTATTCTTTTTTTATTATTGTTGTTGTTATTTAATGGAAAGTTAGATTCAGAAGAATGAATTCTGTATTTTAATACTTTTTAGTCTTTTATTATTATTCAAGAGAAGAGAACAGTTGTTAAGAACTCTCAGTAACTATAGTCTGTCGCCACATAATTGTCAGACTTAATAGCTAATAAATAAAATGAACTAGTGATAATAGTATTCGAAAAATAACCACTTGTTTCTTTCTCAAAATCACTTGTTGTATATCATTTACAGTTAATTTCCTTAAGGGTCTTATCAGAGGTGAAATGAGTTCCCTTGGCTCATTCAATCTATTTAATCCATTAAAATTAAAACGATTAGCTTTGCTAATCTGCTATGATTAAATAGCCTAATCGACAGGTTGTGTGGTTTTGATTATAATTTGAAGAAATAAATACAAAGTTCATATTTATTTGTTTTATTTTTTTACATGGAAGTTTCACATTTTTCCATCCGTTAAACTAAAAAAAAAGATATTAAATGAATAAATAAATGGAATCTACGTTCTTTTAATAAAAGATAGAATTTTGCTTTTGTGCTTTGAAATTATACTGGATGGTTTCGGGTAAGATTATCATATTCTGTAAATCGATCTTTACCACGATTCAAACGCCTAATTCTATTATAATGAATTAATTGAACTTGAAAGGGAGAAAGGAAACCCAAAAATAATTTGTCACGGCGTCTTTGAATTACTGAAATGAAAATTACAAGTTTCCGGTAAGA
The DNA here is from genome assembly GCA_023159025.1 of Thereuonema tuberculata. Lineage (NCBI taxonomy): Eukaryota > Metazoa > Arthropoda > Chilopoda > Scutigeromorpha > Scutigeridae > Thereuonema > Thereuonema tuberculata. Next base: position 52,977,949 of record JAFIDM010000001.1, on the reverse strand, counting down.
GAATAAGAATTCTTACTTCATTTACTTCCTCTGCTTCGAACCGATATTCGAGACCTACACCTTAAATACAATTTACATATTTCTCGTCTTTTATTCGCACTTCAGACAATTACTTCAATTGATGTAATGCAATTTACAAATGATAATAATGAATAAGGGGTGTTAATTATCAAAAACATGAATATGAAATATTAAAAATAGGAATGAAACGTAATAATTTAATTTTAATTTTACTGTTTGTTTTTTTAAAATTACAATTAGTCTGAAAAAAAAAGAATTGTAATAATACAATAATAGTAGCAGGAATAACTTTTAGCCCTTAGGGAATATTCTAAGATATCGAGTGCATCGTAAGGAGTGAACATACAGCGAGAGAGAAAGGGCTCAATTTTGAGGGGGAATTGCATATTAAAAATAATTATTATTTAAATTTGGACAGCAAATAAGCAAAGTACAAAATTTTAAGGAAATTTGTGCAGCCGTTTTAGCATAATACGAATATGATCAGACAGATAAGAAGAGACGTTCAAGTCGATAGTTAAATCAGTCAACTTGAATATTATACAGTATATTATATTCATAATGTTAGGCTTATTATTATTATACACTAGAACCTCAATATAACGGACTAATAGGGGCTGAAGGTTGTCCGTTTTAATGAAAGTCCGGCTTTTAACAAATAATTCTTATATGGGTTAATGCAGCAGGGTGTACATCAATGAAAGTACAATAGTTAGCTATAAAAAGTGTTCATTATATATCAATATAAATTCGGAGGAAATCTTCCACAGGGCCAAAGACAGAGTGTACTGGAAACAATTGATCTCCAACATCCAATAAGGATAAGGAACTAGAAGAAGAAGAAGATTATATATCAAATAAAAAAATAGCCTTCAACATAGTAGGCTGAATTGAAAAAGATGTGTACGTATACACTGCATTAATCTTTAGAACAAGAAGGTCCTGCTTCATGTTGATTGCTTACATTCATTGATTTGAAAAAATAATGTATTTTCTGCTATGTTTGTTTCCTGCTTATTTCTTCAGTTAATAACTGACGGAGGTGCCGTAAGTGTTCATAATATGCAAACACATTTTCAAACACATATGGCTGTAAATGTAAAACTCGTCAGATAAAAATAAGCAGCCTTTATTATTATTATTATATTTTTTTTAAACTGTCCGTTATAAGCGACGTCCGTTATAATAGGGTCCGTTATAATGAGGTTCTACTGTACATGTATGTTTCATTAAAGATTGTAAATTTATTTCGGTAATTTTCCGGATATTCCTGCAAACAACTATTTATATAAGAAAAAATATCTAATGTAAGATTACATTAATCCAGTAATGCAGTACTGCAGTACAAGATAATTTATTTATTCTAACCTTAACATTTAATTACGAATATTTTAAGTAAGTAGATGATTTGTGAAACAAAACAAGTAAATATAATTTTGTGCTGAAGCATAAATTTAAAGGCGACCCATTATAATAAAAAAATTAAAAAAAAATAATAATAAAGGAAGTGCATTAACGTAAGAAAAAATATTAAAAAAAAAAAAGTTAGGAAAAATAAGAAAAAAACAAAACAAAAACGTAGATAACTTATACAGATTTGAAACAACAACCCTAAGTGTATGAGTTCGAGACATTAAACATCAAGCTGTCGCAGATAACTAAAATGAGATGGTTGCATTTCTAAAATTTAAGTTAATAGAGGAAATCCAATGAAAATAATGCCAAACATCTCGAACGGGGGTGGGGGAGTTGGCCCTGAAAATACTCCATTGCCACGGGCTTCTGAACACGATGGTGAAATCCGTTTGTTGATCCGACCTTCCGTTCGGGAGTTGTTAGGGGAGGACAGACACGGACAAACGCAGTAGCTACCGATTTTGGCCGCTATCACAATAGCTCCCAAATGGGTCTTTAATAAAAGAGAAACCGCTAGATTAATGTCTTTGTTTCAATATGGAAATAAATTACATTTCAATCTAAGATTAAACTCAGTTTAAAAGTGCAATTGAATGAAGTAAGTTATCGTAAAACGTGAACAAATAGCCTTGGAATGTTATGAAAGCGCCATTTAATGAGGAAGACGAGTTTCAAAAGCAAACAGATCATCAATGGTCGCCAAGGAAAACAGGAAATATTAGAAGAGGATTGAAAATCGATGTGCAGCTGCGCCTCATCAGAATTGCTTCTGTTTCTCAGAAGTGATCTTACATCCTGTCTTCTAAACGCTATTACTTAATTAAAATATAGTTGCCGTGCCAGCTTTCGAATGTCAGCATACTAAGTTTAAATGCTGAGAATTTAAATAATTTCAGAATTAAAAAAAATTCAATTTAGTGTTTTATGACTTTTTTAGGTTTTATTCTGATAGAGCGAAGCAATTTTTACCAAAATTAAAAATAAATGTACAGGAAAATCATATGATATGTTATGATATAATTATATATCATATTTACATCCAGAGGAGAAAGGCTCCTAAGTATTTTTTAAATGCTTTTATAAATCTCTTTTAAAAATATTTTATGTGCTGTTTTTTATTATATTTATTAGTAAAATTTTTTTATCTCAGGATTTTATTTTAGATCTGATATGTTTAAAAATTAAAAGGAATCTTATTCTAAAGTTTAAGCTTTCAGGGTTAAATTGTTTCTGAAGCCATGAATTACAGAAAGACGAACATTCCTAAATGAATTTAAAATTGCCTTCAAAAATTGCATACATTGCCGAAGCACCACTGGAATAAACTTTTTATCATTCCAGAAACTCCATCTTATTAAATGATAAAATAAATTATATGAAAAAACAGAGTTTTTTTTAAAAAAAAGGTTTTTGATTTACAAATGCACTAAAAAGGAAGAAATAGTGTTGTCTCCACCTATAAAAGCGTTGGGCCCTTAATACTACCGTAGTTCATTTACAATTAAGCCATTGAAACCTAAAATGCGATAGTTCCATCTTAATTTATTGCCGTATGGTATGTTTGCAACTTCATGCTGATGTAAAGTATCTATATTGAGGGGAATTGTGTAACGTGTTGTAGTTAATTTAGTCATGTATTGCAATTGTTAGGCCTCAAGCTTTTATTTTAGCGATATTAATCGTACAATCTTGAGATTGTGGAGACAAAATTATTTCTTCCTTTTTAGTGCATTGTAAATAAAAGCCTTTTTTTAAAAAAATCTGATTTTTAAAATATAATTTATTTTTTACTTTTTAGTCTCTATTTTGTAATCGAAGAAGAAATTCACATAACTAAAAATCTCTGTCTGATTTTCAAAACAGACATTTATTTACTTATTCTCATAAGTTTCAGATTCGCAGACAAATATCTTCTCTGTATCGTTCCAATTTTAGAATATATAACTATCGAAGCAATACATTATTAATACCAACTCTCTTGTTTATACGTATAAACAAGACGACCGAGTGGTATCTCTTCGCGATACTTCGAACACCATCACTACAACTTATATACTCATACTTAAGAATATAATTTAATGTATTATTGCTTGGGAAATGCAAAAGCCCTACTTGAGTCATACAAAACTGTGCTGGATTTTATTCAAAAACGGAAACGAACAATCAATTCTTTGAGAGTTTTGCAAAGAAAACATGCAGTTTATCTGAAAATTTAAATAATTAATTCCTACACAACGAAACAACTTATCTGTAATATTTTTGTATCGAAGAGCATTGTCTTCCAAAATGAATGTGTATGACAATATTCAGCTCTGCAGCTCATCGTAAAGTGGGTGAAATATCGATTATAAAATTTTGACCAGAGTGATCCCTAGAGGAAGCAAGTTAAATAAAAAGTTAAAGAAAAAAAATTTTTTTAAATGAAAAGCTGACAAAACTATAAGAAAAACTGAAATAGTTTAGCTTATTGTAATTGATGCACGTGCGGCAAACTTATATGGTAAATATCATTTTGAAACATCCGTAATTTAGTAGATTATTGATGTAGTTATGAGATGGGCTACACAAATCTAAACAAATCAGTTCACAGTTTGTAGTAAACATAAAGCCAAGCTACCTAGTACAATTTCCAATATATCAAATACTTGTTTTGATAAAAATCAACACTAAAAATTGACACTACTATTAGTAGCGCGCAAAACTCATTTATTCAAGTCCTTTTAATTCAAGAGTCGGATAATGGGTGTACGCATTGGGTTGAGGGTATTATATTCGTTTTCAGCATAGTCAACTTAGGAGCTCCGACTCCAAGTTTCGGCTCGGGGGACGTTACGCTTACACACACAGATACAGAAGCCCTAATAGCTCCTTCGTAAGAGATCGCTAAAAACGAAATCCTTGATATATCTCACTAAAACCTAAGCCTAATGTATGAAATTTATTAATGTAAAATATTAAGAAGCCAAGAGGTAAAAATAATCAAAGTAATGTGAATGAATAAGAAATTAATTTGATGGATGAAATAACACAAAATAAGATATTTAAACTTTTCTGTATTTCAATTACTTTCATTTTTTACACATGATAAGTTAAATGTAGTATTCGTGAACAAGATATTGTTAAAGAATTATTCTGTAATTTTAATAAAAGTAAAGTTTTAAAATTCTAGAACTCAATGTTTTTCCTATATTTTCAGGCTTTTGTTCTTGCTGGAAAGGAAGCAGAGTAGTGCTTTTGAGCATGAAATTGAATAATAATTCTGTGGTCGAAACTTTCCTCTCATATGTAATTTTTCTAGATAATTTCGATGGCTGAAATAGCCTTAATTGAAATTGCTTCGTAGAAAAATCAATATTTAGTCATTATCGTCCAACAAGTTTTCCATTGTCAACTACTGTCATTGGTCTAGTGCATGTTCATGATTGTTAATATCTTTAACAGATATGAATGCATCGTTGTGTTCAATGACCAAATTGCAATAAATGGCTAAGATTTTTTGATCAAAACTTAATTTTAAGGTTTAGAAAACATTGGTAAACACTGTGGTTAAATTATTAAACTTCAGTTTCTGTGATTTAATATCGAAGGAATTTTTCTTTCGTTCTTTGAATGAAAAGTTTTTTTTTAATTTCTGAAATCTGGTTTGTGTCCATATAATTAAATAGAATAAATTTCTATTGTTAAAAGAATAAATTTCTTTGTTTTGAAATAAATTTTCATGATATTCCAAGTTATAAGTGAGCAGAGAATCGAAGTTTTTAAGGATCTCAGGACAGATGTGCTTCGCAATGTAATAGATTATCAGTAGATGCTGAAGGTTTCCGACTCATTAAGCTATTGTGACAACTGAAATGAGATGGTTGCATTTCTACGAGTAACATTTCATTAATAGAGGAAATCCAATGAAAGCAATACCAAATGTCTCAAACATGGAGGGGCGTTGGCCCCTGAAAATATCCTATTCCTACGTTGTTTGGGCCTCTGAACACGATGGTGAAATATGTTTGTCGATCCGACCTTCCGTTCGGGAGTTGTTAGGGGTAGACAAACACGGACGGATGGACAGGACAAACGCAATATCTACCGATTTTTACCACTATCACAGTAGCTTCCAAATGGATCACTAAAAATATAGTAAGATCGCTATTAGCAGTATAAGATTTAAATAATGTCTCAAGTGTGTAATATAATAGTCTCATGAAACTTAGAATGGACCATCTTCATAGATAAAATAAAGTTTGGCCGTTAGTTCATTCGGCCATCAGATTGTAACTTCTTTCTTAACCAGAACAAATTTCAGCGTCAATGAATTCTTCTAAGATCTCACGTTTAGGTTCTTTTTTATTTAAATTCTTCTTTTTTAGTCAAAAGCTTTTTACGTTAAATGTAAATATTTTATTTTTACTGAAGTAAACTTGGGAAATGTCACAGATGTCACAAACACACAAGAGAAGAACAAAAAGAAATTGATATCAAGCTTGGACTTTTGTCTTAGAATTGACCAAACGGAAGAATGTAATCAATATTCTGCTTCTGAAAACACAGGAACAAATATCTAATCTGATTTAGCCAGAGAAATACCAAATAGAAAATATCGATTCCTGCTTCAGTATTGTATTCCACCGCATCAAACTTGAAGTTGATAAAGTTATCAGAAGAACATATGTCCTTTGAAAGAAAAACATTCGTTACATGATAAGTATATTCTCGAAAATAACAGAAGAACATCAATCTTGTGCTGAATAAAAAAACAAAACAAAAAATAGCGAAATTTTAAAGATAATATTGTTCTTGTAGGAAAGTATAAATTGAAGATGCGGATCTACAGTTCACGCCTAAATGACTT
>JAFIDM010000001.1:52939628-52966666 GCA_023159025.1 Thereuonema tuberculata | reverse complement strand
ATTACTTTACTTTCCTGCATTACTCAAAAACTGTACAGGAAAGCCGACTTTAGCGAATGACAAATCCCTAGAAACTATCACGGAGCTAATAAACCAATTTTAGAGGTTTTTTTTTAAGTCTCAAGATACAAAAAAATACAAATACTGGAATTAAGATTTCAACGAAATAAGCAAATAAACCACAATTCACTTTTCGAGTTTTGATGGAAGGAAAGAAATGTAATCAACACGACCAATGTTGATATTCCTTTTTAATTTATATATCTTTAATCCAAGGTATGTTTCTTCGTACTTTACTGATTAAAAACAATCAAAATTACTGTTTTGCGTAGCGAATAATTAAATTTTCCTCCTCCTGCTTTTTGCGCTACCCAATAGCTAATTTCAGTGTTTGATATCTAACACAATCAACATTATTTCAAATATGAGAGAGATAATGAAAGATATAGAGATAATAAATTATAGAAAGATGATAACAAACTTTTTTAAGGTAATTTATACGTTTTAAATAAAAAACATTGATAAGTTAATAATTTTTAAACTTTTCAGTCAATTTGTGTTTCGATAACATCAATTGTTACATCTGAGTGAATGGGAGAAAATTTCCAGTTCAACGGAATTCGATTTATAAGACTCTGCTTCAGGGCTTGTTGATCTCTGCAGCAGAGAGTTTTTCTTCAGTTTATCTATCGAACATTTGCTTCTAACTATCAGTTATTACTTTTGTTAACAATTTATTGCTGAACTAGCAGCAAAGTCTGTCGGACGACAGGCAAAAAAATCTGAAAAATCATTTTATTATCAACTATCAAATATAAAGTAAATGTAATCTAAATACTGTTCTAACTTGTGAATGAAGCTTCTACGGCAAAAATGGTTTTGAGTTTCGAAATCAGCGTAAACAACTGAGTAAGTATGCCAAATTTCATTAAAATGAATGCAGTGATAACAAAATTATTTGGTTTTGAACGTATGTTTTGTTAGAATTTCAGTTGTCGAGGTCAGTCCCCAAGAATAAAATTTCATGGAAACAACATGGAATGACACAATGAACTAATATTTTCATCCAATTTGAGTACCCTTGATTGAATGGTACCATTGAGAACCGTTGGATCTATCTTAATAGCTTAATTGTATCGAGTTACAGACAGACAGACAAACTTAGCCAATTTATATATATATATATTTTTTTGATTCGATTGATGATTTGATTTGAAATTTATTTTTTTTAGTGTTTATCAAACCTATTTAGGTGTACTTCTTACCTGTACACCTGTAATATCGGTTCTGAGAGTTTAATCTAAAGGATCATTTTCCACCCAAAAAGAAAAACGAAATACCAACCATATCTAAAGTTTAATTCATCTAAAGAATAATTATTATTTTTGACTCATAACGCCGAAAGGCATTTAAAACTTACCTTTGTGTAATCTAAATACTGCGTTAACTTGTGAACGAAGCTTCTACGGCAAAAATGGTTTTGAGTTTCAAAATCAACGTAAAAAACTGAGTAAGTATGCCAAATTTCATTAAAATCGGTGCAGTGGTAACAAAATTATTTGGTTTTGAACGGATGTTTTGTTAGAATTTCAGGTAAAATTTCATGGAACCAACATGGAATGAAAAAATGAACTAATATTTCATCCAATTTGAGTACCCTTCATTCAATGGTACCATTGAGAACCTCGGATCTATCTTAATAGTTTAATTATAACGAGTTACAGACAGACAGACGGACGGACAGATAGACAGACAGACAGACGAAATTAGCAAATTATATAAGTTGATTAATTATTAAAAACACTGATTATTAAAAAAGGGATATTTGCAAAATTTACCTGACTTTTCCAAAAGGAAAACAGAATAATGTTAATAATGAAAATACCATCATCTATTAAGCCTATATAACCGTGATCTTTGAAAAAACTGTATTCATAAAAAAATAGCCGATATCTTGAAGTTAAACACAATTCATTCCGAAAAAATTTTAAGTAGAAACGATGATCCGGGTTGAATAAACAAATAATAAAAACATGAAAAAAAGATTAAATTTTTACATATTTGTTTTACACTGATGGGTTTTGGTAAAAGCATATTTATTTATTTATGCTACCTTCAATAGCTCAGAATAATTTCGGTAGATAGAAAACAAGTTGGAAGACTTGAAACAAAAAACTGAGATTGTTTCTTGAATACCCACACTTGTTTTATCCTAAATATTAAAGGTTTTTTAATTCTAGATGTGCAGACGTTAACATGCAATTTCCTTTCATTTGCCTGTGATATAAAGTTATGGTAGATGTTTTGCTTAGAAATTGATAACTAATAAGATTAAATGTGATTGATATTTAAGAAGATGAGATAAATTAATATATGAATGATTGCAATTGTGGTTTACTTTTTTTTAATCAGTGTTGCTAGAATTTTCTACCAATCAAGTACGCAAACATTTTCGATTTGGAAAAAAGTATAGATTAAATGTTCTATGAAAAGTCAAAAACATTTAAAGAGCAGAGCAGAGACTTCCTTAGATATTAGTGAAATGTTGCTTTTCAGAATTATAAGGTCTTACGGAATTCAAAAAGTAAAAAATTATTGTTATCAGTTTTCTGAGAATGAACGCCATCTTTCGCTTCATACATCCGGCTTAAGAAAAAGCGCCAAAAGATGATTTACATTTTGAATGAGAAAGGACTGTTGGAATCTTTAATGCGGACCAACATTGTTTGTTGGCAGACAAACACTGTCTCTATATTTGTACTGCAGATTCATTTTCTTTCTCAGCTTTACTAAGAATCTTTCAAACTGTTCAAATTCACGAATTAAAAATGTCCAAATTCACGGCAAAAATGAAAGTGTAATTTATGGGTATGCACTTAGATTGAAAATAGTTAGTAATCGCTTTTATGTTGTCCTTTTTTATTCTTAGTAAGTATTAAAACGACGGATAAAAAAAAGATGAGTTAGATAACCTAACTTACTTCTTTTGATTCTAGTAATATTAATAGCAAACAATGTATGTTGGCGTAGCAATTTCGAATATCCATAATATAATAGAACCAATCGACAAAAATAGCCAAAATTTTTCATAGACTTTCAGCTTTTCCAAATATTTTTCCGATATCTTTTATAATATCTTTAATATGATAATAAACGTTTAAGGAGAAGTGCTTTTAAGTACTTGTAATTATAGAATTCCATTAGCGTTATTATGACTAAGTTTAGAATGTGATTCAATTGAATGGGTGAGTTGAAAAAGGTACATATTCCATAAATTTGACAAACTAAACTGAGATAGCCATTTTCTTCTTTGCACGTATATACATCCATTAAACAGAAAAAGAAACATATTTCTCAATTTTAAGTTTGCTTTCCAGAGCCATGTAAAAATGATTGAGTTGAAGAAGGGACATATTCCAGGAATAGGTTCTGTTGTCAACTCAAAGCCGCACTAGCATTGAGTTGAAAAAGGAACATATTCCTCAACGCATTAACATTGTTTTATGCTTTAAAAATGTATATATCTAAATATTTGCAATGCAAAATACATGGCATGATATAATATTACATTACGTAACATAAAATACACAAAAATAAAATTTTATGAGGTTTTTTTTTAAAAAAAAAATGAGTTGAAAAAGGAACATATTCCTCAACATATTTACATAGTTTTATGCTATAAAAAGTTATATATCTATATATTTACAAAGCACAATGAGTTTGCTTCACTTAAAGCTAGAAATCGATAATAGAAAATTTTTTGTAAAAAAATTAGTTTTCTTAAAAAAACAGTTTTTTTAGTTTTTCAAAAGTTTACATTTTTGGAATATGTACCTTTTTCAACTCACCCATTCAATTTGTTTCATGAATGAACTGAGATGTTAGCTTTATCTTTCTTGTCTTTAACAACTTTCGGCTATAGTTAAGCATCTAGGTTCACAGTATTTAAACATATAGTTTCTTGTATATTGATCGAGCCAATGCAAATCTTTTTTATGTATATATATTTCTGCTTAAAATTGCAATATTCAGTCAAACCCTCCCCACCCCCTCTCCCATGCATTGCTAAGTGTTAGATCAAATCTGTAATATCCTTTGGTACATTTGCCGTGCGAATATAAAAGAACAAATTTTCCTTTTTTTGTGTGTAACATATTGCTTAAATCTTTTTTTCCTATCAAGAATATAGAGCCGGAGAATTGAAACTAAAATTAATGTGATAAACAAATCAAAATTTAGCCCTAAAGAAATTCCTTTTTTAATGATTAGAATTTTACTCCAGGAAAATAGTTTTTCATAATTAATATTGATAAACTCATTATCATCTTATAACTAGTTAAATTTTCCATTATTTTATTTATGCGGGAAGAATATTTTCAATGTTTTTTGTTTCGTATCACAATTTGGTATGACTTATTTTCATCAAGATATGCTTGCTCAAAGTTTAGAATAACTAATTATTGAGTTACATCAAGTTGATTCACAGTTAACTTTTTGCAAATTAAATATACTGTCTTTTGTAAGTCTATTTTCTTTGATTTGAAACTGGAAATGGTACAAAAGTGAATTGTCTGATCTAGAGTACTAAGGAGGAGGAACTGACTTAGTTTAAGCTCTTTAACGATCGATTTTCGATGGATGGCGTTACCCCAGGCTGAAAAGATCTTTGTAACATTCGCTTAAATGGATTTCTATTGTTATGTTGGAAACGCAGAAAAAAAATAAACAAACAATGAATTTAATGTCTTTGGTTTCATTTTTCCTAAATTAAAACTCAATCAATCTCAAAATATTAAATTGATAATATTCAAAAATCCATAGTTAATTGTTTTAATATTTTTTATATTAAAAAAATAGCTATGAAGGGAACAGTTATTAAAAGTAAAATTAGAAGGAATGGAATATCAAATTGAAAATGCAGGTCTAAAAAAAATTGGAAGACTTTTTTAACAAAGTATTTGCTTGATTCTAATGGCCTTACACGCCCCCCAAAATTTGCCTCAAATCGGCAAGATGCTCGATAAACTCACACTTGCTCTAAATATAACAGGTTTTACCTCTAATTTCAGGAAGGGTTTAAAAGCTAAACGACACCAGCGAGCTTAACGGCAAGAAACATTTATTTGAAAAATTACGATTGTGCTAAGTTCACGCTAAAACCTGAATGTCCTTTGTTTGTGATTTCTATGGGGCTTCATGCACCACCTTCTCTTCTTCCGGAATCTTTTTTTTCTGTTTCTTTTCTTTGCAATGAGTTAAGAATTAATTGCAAAACTAAAGTTGCAAAAGCAACTTCTTTGTCGCTGCGCCGAACAGCATTTTTAATCTCGATCTCAACAATAACAAAACGAGATTTGGCACTTGCTGTTTTAAGCGATGTCATTTTCGTGGAGCTACAAATGACAAGTTTTGGGCAAGTTTTTCAGAGCGCATAAAGCAGCCATAAATGTGCAATAATTACAGTTTAAAAACTGGCATTAGACACAGACTCATACATAAAATATACATGATTTATTTTATGCGTGTAAGTTGGCAGTTTTAACAAAGTTAAACTACATCTACATCTAAAGTTTCTACATCTTGTGAATTATGAGTCCCTCAGCTAGAGTTCCCTTGTATGTCTATGGTAACCTCATGAGTGATTAGATTAGCCAAAAGATTAATCTTTGCTTATTGAATTTGCACCTTAAGTTTATTTGCTTCTGAAGCTTATCCTATTGCAAAGAGCCTAGAACCCTTATTGCCACTGTAAATTAATAAAATTAAACTAAACCTGATCTATTACCAGTTAGATATCATCTTTAATTTCTTAACGTTTAGAAATTACACGTCATTTGTCGAATCATTCTTAACCGAAAACTAATTAAGGAAAAAAATGACATAAGTTACATGACGGAAAATATGATACATAATTTATTCCATAACCTATGAAAAAATGTTCAGAAAAATGATTCAAAAAATATTTCCGAGACAATAAATAAGACTGTTCCTCTTTTTAGGCCAGCTTTTAATGTTTTAAGAATCCATTGAAAGCATATACTAAATTGGAATGTAATCAATTTAGTGTTGTAGAATTGTCGAAGTTACATTTTACAGTGCTCTCAGAAAACAGTCCTTAGTTAAAAGCTTATTTTAAGTAAATTCTAGATTGTTAATGTTTATAACAATATCTGATAATAACTCAGATAAAGTTTTAGAAACTATCAAAAATTATCGGATATTTCTGTCTAATGGTATTAATTAAAACCCAGAATAACAGAAATATCCATTGAAAAATAAACACACAAGATGCCCTTCAATGTTGCAGATTGCTCTGTTTAATCTACCTAAGTTAGGTATTGGATTTATTTTAATAGGTTAATTGTAGTAAAACATTGTAAATGGTGCTATATTTGGCAATAGTTCTTTGTTAGCATAACAGAATGGTGTTCTAAGATTCTTAGGATCTAATTCGTTATATGTGCTTTTTTTTACCCACTTTGTTTTGATTTTTCTTTCCTCATTTTTTTTCTCTCCTTCTCTTCTTCTTATACATATGTTGTTTTAGTTTTTACTTTTCTTCATCCATTTTATGTAAAGAGTCAAATCACTTTCTTCGCAAATGCAAGGAATCATTGTATATCCTGACAACGCCTAATTGTTACAACGAATCCATTTCCGTTCAGGCAATAGCAGAATATGGATTTAATGAATCTACTTCAATACAACATTAACCCACTCAACCTTAATACTAACCCCCTTCTTCCTCTTTTTCTTCTTTTTTTTTTCTTTTAATTTCAAATTTCAGAGTGATAATTTACTCAACCTGGTAGACGTCAGACAAATATGCGCATGCAGTACCGTTCAGCAGGATCTGCGCAGCCATTGATGCAAGATCAAGACTTCCTATTGGTTCCCGCCTGCCAGCCACGTATTAATATCCAATTGCAATCAACAAATATTGTATTTAAGAACATGCAATTTTAATTGTAACCCAGTTGAAGTCGCCCCGTTAAAATAGGGCGAAACCGGTCCTGATGTATTTTTAATGTTTTAAAGATTTTTTTAAAAAACTTTTAGCTTTGTGTGTCGGCGTCGTTTGTTCCCTTTTATTCAAGTGCACACGTAAATCTTTTATCCATACTTTATTTATTCCTTGTATTTTATTTTCTGGCTTATATTAAAAGCCAGAAAATACTACTAATGCCATTTAAAATTATAAATAGTATCTCCTTTACTTGGAAAATAAAGTGCTATGTTAGTTTTTCTTGTTTGATTGTTTATGCAAACAGATAAATAAATCACATTGAATTGTAATAAACTCGCTTTTTCCCATTTCCATCCATTGTATTATTATAGTGTTTTGGACGTTTTAGTTTTATATTATAATTGACCTAAATTAAAAAAAAATAAAGAAATCTGAAAATTACGCATTTGTTATATGCAAAAATCATATTGCAATTGCAGATAAGACCAATTGCCTATTTTGTGGTAGTATAAAATTTGCCAGCCCTCAGTGATTTCCAAGAAGATTTTTATTGGTGCATTCTAGTGACTAGAAGGGACGAAATCGAAAGTGTTCCAAGACGAACAGTATCTAAGATTAGGCTACAAACAAGAGTGGAACCAAACATGGAAACTGTGGACGGAAAAACATCAGACAGACCGCCGAGAAATGACACGAATATTACGCCGAAAGCGTAAACCAAGGCATAGCAATATCGGCAGAGTGACAGATAGTTCGCAAAGACACGTTTCAACCAGAACAGTTCGTCGAAACTTAAAATTAAATTCAATATTTATGTCAGTGCTAAACTATACAAATCGCTTGTTATTAACATCAATGTCAAAAAAAGTACAATGGTCCAAAGGAAATTGCCTTGGCGACTGCAATATATCATTAGTACAACTAATCGTCTTTCAGTTTGATCCTCACCAGAAGAAGACATTCTCAATACTTGGTTCAAGCGTAAAGCAAGTAGTGATATAGACCACTGCATCATAATACTCTTTAGGATCTTTAGTTATTCTGAAATACATCTGCACATTCTCCAGAACCACTTGTGTGCAATGGTGCAATACCCTTTCTTGACGAATCTGACTCATGCGGATAATACCACCCAGGCTGCAAAGTGCATCAGAAGTTGGTACGAAGAGCCCGATGATGAAATAAAACAACTACACTGGTTCGCTCAAGTCTCCAGACCTAAATATTGTCGAACCAGTACGGGAACATCTTGGGCACGACTTCTCCACATTAATCATTCGCATACTTGACAGAGATTTTACTGGAGGACACAAAATATCTTTTGTTTGCATGCATCTATTCCATTTTCAAATTGCTCCTGTTCATTACGTTCACGGTGGACAACTTCGTATTATTCAAGATATTTGTACAAATGACAGATGTATCCATTATTTTATCTATCCAATTTTGTGTATAAAGTTGCTACAATTGTTACTTTTACATCCCATTTTCAATCTAGCACTATCGTTTATGTGATAACTCTTATTTGAAGAAAGTGAATAAAGAAAGATTATCTTCTGATAATCTCACTTTTATTTCTACAACTGTCGCACTGATATTATGTTAAGATGAACCGAACTACAGAATTCAGCCATTTCAGCCATTGAGATTCCATGTGAGTTAAAATTTGTAAATTCATTAGACTTTCGGATCTAACTTATCAGACACAATTATTCAATAAAATTGCATTTTTATTGTTGGCTTTTTGCTTTACTATTTCTTGCTAAATTCCATTTTTTAATTCCTTAATTTTCTTAATAATAAGAATTCCGTTAAAACTATTTAGTTATAATGTTTCTTGAGGATGTCAAAGGGCCACTGCAGCGAGAGAACGAGTTTTGTTGCTGTAATGAAATCATAAACGGTCGATGGAGCTTCCGATAAGATAAAGCTTTTTTGTCTTTTTGGCATTAACTCTGAAAATGAAAGATCTTTCAGCGAAATCAAAGTAATAGATTAATCTGATATGATAAAAACAACATACATGCACAAAAAAGAATTCTTATAAAATTAAAGAAAAAAAAAGTTTTCAAAGTTTGTGTTAAAATGACTGTTGAAGACCGTTTCATATTTCCTCAAGGCTCCTCAGTAACATTCACCTTCTGAAGATTTTCCAGGGTATAATTGAGAGATAATTAATGTCAAAATTCCTCTTAGAATTAGACAAAGAGAAATTTCTCTTAAGGAAAGAAGGGTCGAGGATTTGAATAATTGTTATTTTCGCTTTTCTTTGAGATTATGAACAACCACCTTTCTTTCAAAAAAACGTTTAATATGGTCGTAAGAAATTGTAAAAAAAAATCATTATTTTAGATTTGAATTCAATGTAGAGGAGGTTAAACAAAATTAGAATCAATAATTTAGTTATATCTACTTTGAAAACTAACTCCGAAAAATTCATAGAATTGTAATAAATTTGATAACATTTATTAATTAGAAAGATAAACAAGATAGTGCCGTTGGTTCATTAATTCAATGGCATTACAAAAGTTCTGTAACCAAAAGCTAAATTTATAATGTAAACATGCAATGTAAATAGAATGTAAATAAAATATAACTTTCCTAGAATTACAAAATCATATAATATAATTAGACTCTTGTAATTCAGTCTGTTTACTTTAGCATATAATATTAAGGAAATTTTCTTTTATCTCTTTCTCTTTTCTTCATTTTTTTTTTTTTTGAAAATAGATAGAACTTTTGTTTTCCAATATTTTCAAAAATCACTGTATGTCAATACCAACAATGATGAGTAGACTTAAAGCAAAAGGAACAAAATAGTTCCGAATTTAAACAGCTGACAAAGAAGAATCTTAAACTTAACGTTGAAGAGATTTTAGAATAACAAATTAGTGCAAAAAAAGTTAAAGAAAAAAAAAACTATTTTATTTTATTTCTTTACAGTATTTTTGGAAAAATTAAAGTTTTAACACTGTGTCTTGGATGTATAATAAAAATGAAGTATATTAATAACAATGATTTTTTTGTTGTATTATTTTCAAGTACAGTGTTCCACATAAGGTAAGATTGATCTAACATCTACCCAACAGACTGACTTAATTTATTATCAGTAAACATTAATAGTTTTAGAAATATAGACTTTTCGATTCATCATCACTGCATTGCTTTCAATGAATTTAAAGTTGCAATAATCATTGAAAATTGCTGCTAAATCAACCTACCTTCGACAGATCGAAAAGCTGTAGGGTAAGACTTGAATTTCATGAGTCAGTTCCCCTAATTAAATTTTCTCTATTAGAGTGTGTACTAATTAAGGCAGTAATAAACTTTTAGCTTTACAGGGATTTGAAGTTAAGTTCTTTGCCAAAAGCTTTTGCCCTCTTAGCTGCAGCTCCTTTAATTCAATAAAGATGCTGGTCCAAGCGGATAAAAGATATTGGGGGAAAAATCGCGTCATCCAGAAAAAACCTACTTCTCGGTGCTTTTATCCGGGCACAGAATTCAGTTTTACCCCAACACAAGATGAGCTAAATTCTGAGATTTAACAATTTCCCATATTATTAAAGACTTTTTTCCTTATTATTAGATAAGTAAACATCAGCAACAAGTTCTATTATATCTACAGATTAGTTAATTTTTTTACATTAAATTTTGTTGATAGTCGTTATTGAATAGTCAAGAAAACTGAACGGTTTTAGTCATGCTGGAGATGTGGCATTATTGTCTGTTGTGAGATGGATTCAAAAGATGACAGTTCATCACAAAATATATTTCGATCAACATATGTTTCACCACAAGAGCGAAACAAATTAATGTCAATGTAATCAACAGCTCACTCCAGTGGTGACTGGGCAGCAAATGAGGAAAGCAAAGAAAAGAAAAAAAAATACTTATAAACAATAAAAAACATAAAACATGTACAATGTCAGAATTTCCTTTAGCACATTTACGACAATTATAATCAGACATTGTACATGTTTTTATTTTATTGTTTATAAATAATATTTTTCGTTCTCTGCTTTCTTCCTTATCTGCCCAGAGTCATCGCTAGAGTAAGCTGCTAGTAAATGTGAATAAACTTCTGCGAGGGTATTATGTTTTATATTTATTTAAATGTAATACGCCATAGCGCTTAATGAGAAAACTACACAGAGACTGACTATGCTCTTTTTGGGAGGCAAAAATAAAGGCACATCTGTAATAAAAGTACAAACCGGTTCAGATAGTTCCGACTAATTCTTAAGTATTAAAAAGTGATAGAAAAACTTTGCTTCACTACAATAATAAGTTTTATATAGCTACTTTTTTACTGCAGTAATGAAATAGCAGCAAAGACTGCAGTATTCTAGTACCAGTCACTTTTGGAGTACTTATTTTTTCGGTATTTAAATTATTTTTCATTAAATTATTTTTATCTTTTATTCATTTTATTTTTCTGTGTTAACTAGGATCGGCAACGTATTTTTAGCTTGATAGATTTAATTACAGTTATGTAGCAAAATAATGCTTATTTTGCAATCAATACAATTAAATAATTAAGGACTTCCTTTCCAAAGAGAAAGGATCATTAAAAACTATAAATAACAGAACGTGGAATATTAAAATTCAGCACCAACAGTGCAAATTTTCTTCTAAGTAATGGGTTTGAAAACGATTCCAAGAAAACTTCCTGTTTTGTCTGCTATGAGTCTGAATCTACTCCTTTTATATAAATACAATTTAAAATAACAATATTTTCAAATAAAATTTTTAGTTTCTCTAGCCCATCAAGGGCAGAATTCTATGAAAAAAATAAGGAATTTCGGAATAATAGAGAATTGAATTCTTTCTTTTCGCTCAAAATTTATGAATGTAAAAAAAAATTGAAATAAGCCGTTAATAAGCCGTCTTTTTTTATCCTTGAAATTAAATTCATCTTTAAGTATCTGCGAATGTGCCATTCATAATTTGCACCTGTAGCACTTGCTTTACCATGATTGTAACAATTTCAGCGTCGTAGTGTTACGAATCGAGACATCATGTCAAGGCCTAATTAACACTCAAAACACGACAGACCTGTAAATGCAATGAATGTTGTTGTCGAATCGATTTCGAAAGGTGTTGTCACTAATTTGTTATCATTGTCATTTATCATACATTGTTGTTTATATATTGATTTGTAATTACTAAAAGATTTTGAAATTAATTTTTTAGTCAATGATTGTCACGAAAATTTTTTAAACTTGTCGCTTATTTTATTAATAACACTAGGCAACAGTGAAATTGTATCTTGGACAAAACCATTTGATCTTTACTAAATCGACCGTGCTTATCCCGAACATAACCATTAAAATCTCAGATTAGATCTAGTTTCATAGATATGGGGGGGGGTGTTCATAATCAGTTAGTGCTAAGAATTCATTTTGCCTGTCCTAAAAATTGGCACGGAAGTTTCCCATACGTTAAACAGCATAGCGTTTCTAACCCTCTTACTTCACATCATGCAGTGTTGGAAGCCTAATTTTATCCGCAGTGCCGATCAACAGAGAACGGGAGGGGAGAGACCCTCATATATGTAGCATATCTTGTGCCACAGATCTTTATTCGTGATTGAATCGTAAAATAAGTTTGCTATTCCGTTGATCTGGAGAGAATCATTAAACTACGCAATTCAGGAGTAATTTGCAATAGTTACATAAATTGGATTGAAAACAATTCAATTTTAAAATGGACAAAGGCTAAGTTTCGGTATTTTAGATACATAGATGACATTTTGATTCTGTGGGAGGGTACTGTTCGGCAATTTAAACATTTTTTCAATTTTGTAAATTCGGTAGAACCGAAGAAGAAATTGATGGGAGGTTACCTTTCTTAGACACGTTATTAATAAACAGTAACAATACAATCAGTTACGATTATTATCAAAAAGCTTACCAAAGCAATCATATGCTAAATTTTGAGTCAAACTACAAAGTATCTACTAAAAAAGAAATAATATTCAATAACCTAAGAAGGATAACTGGTTACACTGAGGACAAGAGCTTATGGAAAGGGAAAATTAATATTTTAAAGAAAAAGTTGGAAATGAATGGTTATCCGAGAGGATTTATTAAATCAAGTATTGATAAGTTCTTTCGTAAAGAAAAAGTTAAGAAAGTAGAGAAAATAAACACTGATAAAGTTACAAATTACAAATTAATTCGGTTTCCAATTGGTTTTGTAATTGATAGTTACGTAAAAAAAGTTTTGGAAGAAAACAAAATTAAAATAGTATTTTATAAAGGAAACATATTATTCAAAAAAAGAAGGCAAGAAAAGATCAACAAATTATACAAAATGGGAGTAATTTATACCTTGGAATGTAGGGACTGTGGGGGATTATGCATTGGAAGCTCCGGAAGATCCTTTAAAGAACGATTAAAGGAACATACTAATAATTATAGAGACAATAAACCAGAACTGTCGGATTGGGAGTATCATACAATAAATTTGGCCCATAATCTGGATCCAATTATTGATTATTATCTATGTATCCCAAGATGAATCAGAAAGATTCATTTTGGAATCGGGCTTTATTAATCTGACAAATTGTATTAACAAAATTAAAGCACTTAAAATGAATCCCATTTCATTCAGTTTTTTTGAAAAATTATAAAAAATAATAAAATTCTGAAACAAAAATTGAAATTGGCATAAATTGTTATGTGTGTGTAATTGTTATATGTTGTATGAATTTATTTGTTTAAAGAAGATTTGTAGGAGATTTATTGGTTTTTGTTGTTCAAGAAAGTTTGTGTCATGAATGATTCCATGATTGTTTATGCTTTGAATTCTGTTTTAAGTGTAGAGGTAAATTTTAGGTTTTCTCTACATTTTCTGTAGTTTTTTCCTGAAGAAGACTTCTGCTAAAGAAGTAGAAATATAGATTAAAGATGTTTTAAGTGGAAGATGTTTTATTTGTTTTTATATATTAAAGAAGAATTTTTGATTTTTCATTACGTAAATGATTGTTATTTTTGCATGACAACTCCCTTAAAACATGGTAATTCAAAGAAGAAAAAGTCAGCGTTGACGTATCCTAACATAAGATCAGCTATGGGTCCAGTGCCTCATGGAGATGGACTACCTGTTTCCATCCCACCTGATTCTTATACAGTTAGTGACGAGGACAGCAGTGACTCTAAATGCTACTCCATCACCTTCTAAACCGAGTACATCGAAAGGTCCTGATTTCCAGTGTAATGAGGGGTCTACACAGCAACGCAAAGTAACACAGTGTGAGTTGAATCATCTGATAAGAGATTTGGAATTGCCTAAAGGTAAAGCAATTCCACTGTTAGCATCTAAATTGCAGCAGTGGAATTGTCTTGACCAATCGGTAAATGTCAGTGCGTTCCGTAAATGCCCCACACCATTCTTACCGTTTTTCACCAAACAAGATAACTTGGTATTTTGCAGTGATATTGAGGGTCTCATGACATATCTGAAAATTGACTATAAAAGTCATGAATGGAGATTGTTCATAGATTCATCAAAGATAAGTCTAAAGGCTGTTCTTCTACATAATGGTAACTTGTTTCAATCTGTACCAAATGGTTACGCAGCCTACATGAAGGAAACCTATGACAATATGAAGCAACTGTTATGCAGAGTAAATATCAGAAGTTTAAGTGGCTCATATCCGGTGATCTGAAAATCATTGCCGTATTACTTGGCTTGCAACAGGATTACACCAAATTCTGTTGCTTTTTGTGTATGAGGGACAGTCGTGCCAGGGCATGCCACTACAAACAGAAGGAATGACCTATGCGTCAATCACTTGAACCTGGAAAAGATAATATTATTAACAAAACACTTATGGAATCCAGAATTTTTGGCAGATTACTATTGGACACTCATCAGAGAATAATCAGCAACAGAATACAAACGGCAGGCAAAGTGATTGCGCCATCAGAGGCATTCCTCCGAGAAGAAACATTAAGGTAAATACATGCATTAAGCTTTTAAGGATAATTATGATAAGTTGAGATATCTAAAAAACTAGAGCTAAACATGCATTTTAATGGCAATTTTCATGTTTAGCACACACGAGAACATAAAGATCAACTATTTTCATCAAAGATACAGAGAAAAAGTTTAATTTTGTTGCCTAGTGTAATCAATCACAAATAAAGGTAAGTATTTTAGAGAGATTAAAGAAGGAATTACACAGAGAGACTGACTGTGCTCTTTTTGGAAGGCAAAAAATAACGGCACATGTGTAATAAAAAGGCGCATGTGTACAAACCGGTCCAGATAGTTCCGACCAATTCTTAAGTATTAAAAAGATAGAAAAAGTTTGCTTCACTACAATAACAAGTTTTATATAGCAACATTTTTTTTTACTGCAATACTGAAATAGCAGCAAAGCCTGCATTATTCTAGTACCAGTCAATTTTGGAGTACTTATTTTTTCAGTATGTAAAAGAAGTATGCCTTAGTCTTTCTTTTCTGGCAAGGAAAAAGTAATCAGAAATTTAATTCATCGAGAATCCTGCACTTTTAATTAAGTTGACATGTTCGGTTAATTGAATTTTCCTCTTATACCTTGCCTTGAAAATTAATTTTCTGATATTCATTTAACCAGATCGTAAATGTTAATAAAAAAACGAGTAGTTTTCATTAGTACTTGGGCCTTCGTGGTTTAATTTGTAGATTCAATTAGCCAAATAGAAGACAAATTGCTACTGTGCAGAAATTACTTACATCATAGTGAATATTTTATATTCATAAAAACTTTAGTACTTGTAAAAATTAAATAATAAAAAAAATACGTTTAGTATGAAAGTCCCATTTTTGAATTATATCAAATGAGTTAACTAGATTTAAAAACAAGTGAATATAATTATGCTAAAGCATAAATTTAAGGACGACCCATAATAATAAAAAATAATAAAAATAATTATAAAAAAAGAAAGTGCAATAACGAAAAATAAAAAAAAAGTTAGGAAAAAATAAAAAAAAGTTAGGAAACTAAAAAAAACAACCCCCCCCCAAAAAAAAAAAAACCACCCGGACATTGAGAAAAAAGATTAAGAGAAAAATCAAAAAACAAAAGAAGATAAACGGATTCGAACCGACAACCTTGTATCTGAGCCCGAAGCCTTAGCCATCAAGCTATAACTTACAACAGAAATAGAGATGGTTGAATTTCTAATGTTTTAGCTAATAGCGGAAATCCAATGAAAACAATGCCAAATATCTCAAACATTGGGAGGGGGGGGGGTCGTTGGCCCCTGAAAATACCCCATTCCTACAGTTTTGGGGCCTCTGAACACGTTGTTGAAATCCATTTGTCGATGGACCTTCCGTTTGGGAATAGTTAGGGATGGACAGACACAGATGGACAGTACAAACGCAATACCTACCGATTTTGGTCGCTATCATAATAGCTCCCAAATGGGTCGCTAAAAATCTATGTTTCTTAGCTAATCTATGTTTCTTTACGTACTCATTAATATTATTAGTAATAATAAGACACATCAATGCCGATATTTAGAAGTTTTCCTAAATATATGACGAATAACTTTCTTTGGAGTTGTATCATTAGTAGAACCTTAGGGAAATAAAGAGAGAGACCCGAGAATTTGTCGTAAGTGTCAAAACCACATCGGTTTTATTATTTTTAAAAGTAATGGTTTCAGATAGTACGTCCATAAAATTATTATTGAGTCCTAGCAGCTGAAACTTATCTAAAAACTACTGATATCTTTCTGCGCGATTATTCTCCGCACTGATAAGACATCTCTGACAAAGACATGTCTAACAGCGACGTCAATCTTGTCATCACATTCAATTACAACAGCAGCTACGAATCGATGAAGATTTTCTTTTTTCAAGTTCCAGCGACGCAAACGCTTTTCACTTAGTAGAAAGCCTGCTCGAATATCGCTTTAATTTAAGAGACGCGATTAACTTCATTTACGGCGGACCCTTAAAAGGAATTCCTCGGATGAGATGTAATGAGAGCTAAGCCTGGTGTGAGATTGCGGAGCAGCGAGGAGTGGTATTCGAGATATTCCATGCAGTAATTACCATTACGTTTCTTACCAACTCGAATTTGGCTTCAAATAGAATAGAATTACTTTGCAGCGAAAATTGAAACAACTACAACTTTCAGCTGGAGGAGGGCAGAAGGAAGAAGATGATCTTATTCAATATTTAAGAAAGAAGACAATATCTACCACAATATAAGAAACGAAGTTCAGATATGTATACTAATACGAAACTTTCAATGTAGTGAAATCTGGGCACTATTTCAACCTTGTAATGCTTCGTTTCGAATCTTACACTTTGTTCTTAATTAAATTTTTGATTCTTTTTCGTATTTCTCCACCACGATTGTGATTCTATCGAACAAAAGGTTTGCAGTGCAACCAAATTTTTGCATCCTTCCAATTTCATTAGAAATAAAAATAATAAAGAAATATTGTACATTCACAGATGAGCTCCTTTTCCTTCGATCCCAAAATTATTTTTTGGGGGGGAGGGGGGGGGCTCTGTTTTCCTCCTGAAAGGTCTTGAGATGCTTCGAGGTTGTTCGAGACTTTGTCAAATGAAGATTGATTTTTAAAGAGGTGGATGCTAAAGAAATTAATAACGATAACAAACTATCATGTCTTGATTTAAATATTAAATTTTGATAAGGAAAAAAGACAAAAAAATGCACACAAATTAAAGGTTCATGAGCTATTTTTGGATATTTTGTACCGTGAACCCAAGACGGAACCGTTTCGAGAACCATTCGCCCAGTACCCAAAAGCTCAGTGGAACCAAAAAAACATGTACAAAGGACAAATGAACAAAACAATGACTTCTTAAGTTAAAAAAAAAATAAACATATAAATTAATAATAAAGAATTATGTTTTGATGTTTTTTAACTAAAGGGGTCATTGTTTTGTTCATTTGTCCTTTGTATATGTTTTTTTTTGGTTCCACTGAGCTATTGAGTACTGGGCGAACCCAACCGATGAGACATAGGAATCTCGAAACAGTTCCGTCTTGGGTTCCCGGTACAAAATATCCAAAAATAGCTCAGTGAACCTTTAATTTATATGCGTTTTTATCCTTTTTTCCTTATCAAATTGTCTTCCATGCACGTTAAATTATGAATATTACATTTTAAAATCGGTTTCTCTTTCTTAAAAAAAAGTGTTATGTACAACTTTCTTTTGTTCACATGCTGCGGTGATCCGAAGATATTTTGATTAACTGAGGGGCCTTTTTTTTTCTTTTAAATGAACGAACAGCAGGTGCTTGAATACGCAGCAGTGCACAGCGATTAATTCGATTGAAGGCTTTCAGAAACCAGATCTGCTTAACATCTCTTCCAATGAGTGGCTTCCAGTGTTTGTCTTAGAAGGAACTTAAGAACGAAAGAATTTATTCACCAGATAATAATTTTGAATAGAAAAAGGAGAATAGAAAAGGGAAAACATTTGTAAACTAGTCTAGTTGATTATATCTGTTTGATTGAATGGCTGTAGTCGTTTTATTTCTTATACCAATTCCGCGTAGTCCCATGTTGTGATCCCAAATGCAGTCTTCCCCAAGAGAATTGAATTATTTGTTAGTTATTTACCATAATAATTCTTTAAAGTAAACTTATGCAATGGCTTCTGTTTTTAACAAATACGAACAGAGAGATC
The DNA here is from genome assembly GCA_023159025.1 of Thereuonema tuberculata. NCBI lineage: Eukaryota > Metazoa > Arthropoda > Chilopoda > Scutigeromorpha > Scutigeridae > Thereuonema > Thereuonema tuberculata. The sequence continues at coordinate 52,948,032 of JAFIDM010000001.1, read as the reverse complement.
GGATTTGACAAAGTTTAACACTAACATTTGAACTATCACGATTATTGTTCTTTTTACACTATTTTACAGTTGACAGTTTTCGTATTCTCCGCATTCCCAAACGCTGGCAACGTATGGTGGTCAATCTTGGAGCAGGGCCGGCCCGAGAGGAGGGGAGCATAAACCTATGCGGTCGCCTGGGGCCCCGCGCTTGGAGGGAGAGCCCCACCGCTGACCGAGCATTCTTTTTTCGCTATTATTTGCTGTAATATTATCAAACCTTCCATTAGGCAAGCCATAAAAAATTTTATGGTTATTTTCTTTGTTTAAAATTCGGCTTGCTCCAACAAAGCCTAAGGCTATAATAAGCCTTGCTGTGATACTATGACTTGCTGTGTTGCCGTTCTTTTCGCGGCATTCCGGGCTTAGTTTTCAGCAAGATAACGCTCGGCCACACACGGTACGCCTTCCATTGACTGTCTTCGTGGTTGTGACACACTTCCTTGGCTAGCCAAATCGCCAGATCTCTCTCCTATTGGAGCACATTTGGAATATGATGGGGTGACTGCACTTCCCAGAATGCCGACGAAATATGTCGCCAATTGGAGGCCGTTTGGCACGAAATCCCGCCAACTGTATTAATCAATGCCACTTCGGATAACAGTTTGTATCTAGACCAGAGGTGGACCAACACCATACTGACCTACTTACTTTCTGTAGCTCTTTCTATCCAATAAATCATCCAATTGTTCTGAAATTCTAATCATTTCGTTTTGGGTACATGTACATTAAACATTAACAACAAATTTTGTCTCATTTGAATAATTCCATCTTGGTGCGACGATTTTTTTATCAAAAAGTCTACATTTGATGCCTCGTAAAAGCATAATATTTCATCATCCACAGAATCTATCTTCTATTCTGCCTGTGATGTTACATTCTACATTTTTTTTTTATTTCTCTTCCGTTGTTATCACAATAGACAACAATACTACCAAATCATTATCCTTAATTTTTATCTTCTTTTTTTACAATCTTAAGCTATACTTTAACCAGTATTCAAAAATTCATTGTCAATGATATTTAAACAAATACTATGTAAATTTCAAACATTCAATCTATAGTCTACTGCTTTTACAAATGATAGTGTAAATTAAATGGTTAATCAAGAAGAATTATTGATTTTATGACCGAGCGCATCCATATTTAGGAATTAGAGCCAAAAACATCAATTCTCAAGCAAATTGTAGATGTCTGCACAACATCATCTTCTTCATGTTGTAACTATTACTTATTCTTTAGCTTTCTAACTTATTTTTTTCTTCACCAAATGATTTTTATTCCATTTGATAAAGCTACAGGTAAAAGATCATAAATAGAGTCTTATCATTCGTTCTATTTGTATTTCTTTTTTATCTTTTTCTGTAGTTTTAAATTGTCCAAGATTTTTTTCATGACATCATCTTTTTGACGATTTAAAGTCAGGGACTGCGCACCGGAAACTCCTTTCTTCTGTTGAGTTCTTTCATCTCTTTCGCTGCTACTTATCCTTCACTGAACTCACATTATTTTATAGATTTTGATAACTGCTTCTTCTTGTCTTTAGTTTCTTCAGATGGGAAATGACTCTTCAAGAACTAAAGACAACAAATTAAAAAACAACAATATTTTGTAGAAATCAAATCCTTGGAAAGCTAAACGTTTACCACAAAAGGAATTTGACCACAAAGAAAGAAAAAACAAATATATAAATAAATAATAAGAAAACCTCTAACGGGTGAACAAAAGAAACCAATTCATAATAAAATAATAATGGAATGCTTTTTAAGTCAAGCTGAGACCTTGGGACAGCTGTTTCGACCTTATTAGGCTCTCATCGCCCAGAGTCTTTTCAACTCAATTATTATTTTATTATGAATCGGTTTCTTTGTTCACCCGTTAGATGGTTTTTTTCTTATTATTTATTTATTTATTTATTTATTTATTTATTTATTTATTTATTTAGTCTATTTATTTAGCGTTTAGCTGTCCAAGGATTTGATTTCCACAATATATTGTTGGTTTTTAATTTCTTGTCTTTAGTTCTTGAGAGGTCATTTCCCTTGTGAAGAATATATTTCTCTTTCCCTCGTACGCCTTTTGGGTCTTGGACTTGCTGAGTAGTCTTGGCTGATGAATGCATAATAAGCACGAAATAGCTGTCACAAGATTTCAGCTTGACTGAAAAGGCGTTCCATTAAAATTTATTTATTTTCAATACAATCTTCGGTTTGCATTTACGGGTTCTATTGCTTATTCATTTACTGTTATTTTCAGCATTTGTAAATATTTTCTGATGTTACCAGGTTGTAATTCTTTAGTAATTTTTTTTATTTTAATTAAAAACAAGTTTCTAATGTATATCTTCATCATTGTTGATCCAGTAGAATATTATAATTATGTATCTTCATCTGCCTAAATTTAAGGTGTAAAAACTACGCATTTAAATAGTGTAGGACTACATAAATTTAAGGTATAAGACAATGCAAAATGTCATATTAGGCTTATTTAAGATATGGCTTAATACTACATAAAATGAATGACCGATTACTATAAAATTTCATGGTAATATAAAATTTTTCATTCTTCATGTAATCTTTAAATAATAAAAAATTAATTTGTATTGATGTTTTAAATTTAATTTTTAGTAAACTTACATCGGCTTTACAAGTTTCCTGCTTTTTTAATAAAAATAAAACATAATTAAATGAGGCCTCCGAAATATTGTAAGTAATGGAGAATTTGTGATGTAAAATAAAGAAGTTTAATAATATATGTACTATAAATCATAACACAAAACTATAATAACATACTACAGCAACAATAGTTAATATAATAACAATATATAATATATTGTTATATTTATTTACATATAACAACAATACTTAATATAATGTATAATGTATCACGTAAGCAGAGAAAATGAATATCTGATCTGAAGCAAATTCGAGAACAACGCGTACACTTCAGGAAACTAATTGTATATTGAGTAATTTTATAAATTAGCCTAATTTTTAATTATTGAACCTTTGCATAAAGATTCATTAAATAAAATAAACAATGAAAATGATTTATCATCGGGGTTTTTTCTGGGTTTTCATCGGGAAGGGTGGATCGAACTGATGAGTCCCAAAAAGGACGAAACTTACGTTCTCGATTCCCTTTGATAAATTCGAAAGGCGTTATTGTTTATTCTTGTGCAGTCTTGGTTTTCATTTTAACTATTGTTTTTTTTTTTTTTTCTATAAAGCCATTTCCCGAAATCATAGATATCCTACAAAAAAATTAGAAACACTATAGTTTGTTAGACAATTAGTATTCTTAGAATCCAATCTGAATAATATACAGTTGTAGAATTGGAGAATCATAACTGAATGTTAATTTTGGGAATGCAAATATTATTTTCATTGTCTCTTTAAATGACAGTAATAATTTCAGCTTCTTTTTTTTCTTTATTTTATTCAAGATATATTTAACTTCATGGATAAAGACATTTATTGTTTTTCCGATTATAGGAACCGCCTTCCTTGAAGTTGTAAAGGTTTAAAGAGGAAAGAACCATTGAAGTTCAGGGTAGGATTTTTTACTTCATTCATCTCATTGAATTTGAATAACAATATAATAGTTTTCCAAATTATTTTCTATATTATTATTACTAAACTTATTTTCAAAGTCTAGATCATTAATATTCTTTTATTTTTAAAACATTTTGTATGTCTATTGACATTGCAGCACTTCGTTACTCATTTACAAACAGAAATTAAATGAAAACGAACAGGGATAGTCCATTTAAACATTTCTGTTGTAATTAAAGGTCTACAGTTATTTATTTAGGCCTATATTTATGAATTCTGCACTTGCAAAAACAAGATTTTATAATTTCTATACGACATAGATATAATTTAGAATAAAGAAATAAATCATATTTTATCATTCATTATTCATGTCTCGATAAAATAAACAGAACGTAGCTTTCTATAGAGGAAGAAGTAGGAAAGGTCGTTAAATAGCAGTTTTGTTTTGTTTTGTTTTTTTACATTGAAAAGAATTGTCGTAGTGAGACAAAACTAAGTAATTGACAGTTTTGTTGCTTATTTTTAGTGGTTTAAGAAATTATTGCTCTGATTTAATGCTCTGAACTTTGCCTAAAGTCATTGCTTTTAGAAAACATTTTAAACACCCAAAAAAAAATAAAAAAATTTGGCTTTCAAATTTAAAGAAAATTTGTTGTAACAATTAATCAATACAGAATGATCACAGTGATGATGATCACCATCCAAGATTTGGAATCGATAATTAATTATTGATCTGAATGTTCATTATATGAATGCTCACCTAATGTCGCATTGCCCGATTAAAATATTCACCTTCAGAGAAAATAAGTGGGAAACATACCAATAACATACTTAATATTTGATTTCCTCTAGATCTCCAAATGAAATATTTATTTCTGTGGATATTAGATTCTTGTTTGAGGAAAGTTTTTTTTTTTTTTAATGTTGCATAACTGTAGGAAAATCTAAATAAATTGAGATATTTAATTCTTGTTCTATCATAAAATTAATATGGAAATGTTCGTTAAACTATAAACATAAATAAATTTCAAGGATTGCAGTCAAATATTTTGTTTGGCAAAGAAAATATAAATACTAAAATACATCAAAAATATTAAAATACATTTGGAAGTAGAATTAACAGCAGAAATTACTCTGATTGTTTTTAAAAATGTTTTCCTCAAGTGGATAAACTAATTGTCTGAGAAATTTTCGCATTCCAAAGTGAGATTAACTCAATATTTCGGTACGGTACCTCGGGTCTTCTTCAGGAGATGTAGAGTAATACATTAAGCCTGGCGCATTTCTGTTGTCAGTTTTTTTCCGATAAGTTGTTTACGTGTCTGGGCTCTTCCCGTTATATCAGTGTGCCGCCGTGTCTCCAAGAGTTTCGTTTACACTCTCCTAAGAATATTAAATTAGCCATGAAATAATAACGAGCATAATTTAAAGTCAAATCCACAAGCAGCAGCAGTTTCAAACTTTGATTTGAAGTTTCAAAATTAAGTCATCTCTGAGGATGGAATTTGAAAGATTCCTTATTTTCTTCTCTTTCCTAGTCGATGAAATGCAACAGATAAATCTCAATTTATATTTGAGTTATTAATTTTTTAAAAAAATATTTTTTATTTCTTTATTTTCAGCTTAACATTTTTTAATAATTCTTGTAAACATCTAATTTGACGAAGACAATGTATTTTGTAGCAATATCCTCGTAGAGAAACGAATTATCAATATTTCTATGAAATGTTTTTATCTGTTGACCACTTTGAATTGTGTTGTTGTAATAAAAGTTCGCCAATATCAGGCTGAATTATTGATCTATTTACACTCTTTCTGGAAATAGACTTTCAAATTTAAATGAAGAAAGATGCTTTTGCTTAATGTAATAAGTAAAACTTATAAAACTAATTAGCAGTTATAAATACTTCTGGAGAATTAATCTTTTAAACCTTTTGAGTTGAACAAGTGCTCAAGTGTTGTCAAATAGAAGTGACAACAAAAGGGAAAATTTATAAAACTACAGTTAATAAGCCACAAGTTCTCCAGAACGTTATGGTAAAGATATTAGTTGCTCTTGTTTTATTGACTGCATTTAGTCTTTCATAATTCTCAATGTCAGATCCGATTTCCATCTGGTCTCTCCCAAAGGACACACTGGACTCCGGGCTCTTTAGGAATAGACCCAAGAGACAGTTCTTTAAACCGAGATTTAATGCCACTGAAATGAGATTTATAAGGAGAATTAGCCAATAGTCTCTCCACGAGGAGTTCAGAGGGCGGTTAATAACATTCTTAACTTGCAATAAGTTTACTAAAATCAAAATCGATATTTTATGGCAGATAATTTTATACTATTTTATGCTCACGAATTGTTTCGGGGATTTTTCCAGTGGCTTATCAATGCCTGTTTTGTAAAAACTCATTTTAATAACAATCTTATAAATTGTACGAATAAGATTGTTATTAAAATTCATACAATTTGTTAAAAAGTTTTCTTTTTTTTTCCTATAAATTTTGATAAATAAAAAAATAATAAATGTTAAAAGTATTATTTATTCAAATAATAAATGTTAATTTTTATATTTTTAAATTTTTTACTGTTTGTTTATTTCAACTAATTTTTTTTCCATCTATTGATACTTTTTAAAATATAATATAAAATAGGAAATAACATATATTTTACTTATTCCATTTGTAAAATATACTGTTTCGAACTAGGTTTACAGAGATTACAGAGATTCGAATTAGGCTTCTTCATTTATATAATACAAAATTATGTATTGATAACAATTGAAGAATGTCTCGATTCAAAAAACATTAGTTATGGAATACTGCATGACGTCACCAAAAAATATTTTTCAATATCGGTGATGTTATCCGAAAGTGACAAAGAGTTATCAACGTACTAGCCCTTCAAAGAATTTTAAAGAAATTTATTCCATTGCGTTTCACAGGATTTATTTTAACTCTGAATGTATTACAGCAACTAACATGTCTAGCCATTGCATTAGAACTACAAGGATTTAAATCATATTTTTGGGGGCAACATTGGTTAATCAAAATACCTTCAATCGTTGAATATCTTTTCAACTTCATTATCTTTGAATAGAAGGAATGAGAAAAGGTATTTTTAGTTGATTCTAACATCTTAGTGGAACTTTTGAAATCCTGTGGTTGCTTTGTTGGTTTTCTGAGAACCCTACTTTTACAGCTTTCATTTCCGTTGCTGTTCACTTCACTTGAAACACTTCTAAAGACACAGGCGTCGGAAGGAATGGTCTTTTCTGTCTCCGCTGGATTCTTCTTCGTCTGACTGCTTATTAAGGTTGGTTTCAATCTCTTGGTTAGTCTCTGCTTTGAAAGCCAGTGGCAATAGTTAATCAGCCGTGATCCAATAAAAGATCTTATTTAATCTAACTGTTTAGATTCAGTTTACTTTTTAACTTGCATAAATCTTTTCTTTCTCGAATTACAAGATACTGATCAGTAATAAACTTTCTAGTGTTGCAATAGATTTTTATATGCAGAATGTTATTTATAGAAGTATCGTTCACCATCTTATTTTCAATTTTTGAATTAATTACACTTGTCAAAATAAGCATTTTGAGACAAATAACTGCTGTAGAAGTTCTATTATTGCAATATTTCTGTACGTTTTTTTTTTCCTTTTCGGTATTTTTGATAAATTCGAATATAATATTTCGATTCTTTAATATGCTGTTTCGATTTTAATTTTTTTACTTTTCTCCAGCTTTTAATAAATCCATTTCTAGTTTCCTCTACAACAGTTGATCTTCCGGTTTTATTTCTGTTTATGCATCCGGATTTTTTTTATTCAAAGTTATTTTTAGCGACTCCATATAGAAAGTGTAAAGGCCGTTTTAGACGTACCATTTGAATAGCAATCTGTGCGCCATCGGAGTGATAGAAAGATTTTGTCTCTAGTGCTATGTTAAGGCCATTTTAGACGTACCGTTTCAGCAGGCAGTCGGTACGCCATCGGCGGGCTATGGCGGGATGGAAAACACATTGCTTTGCTATTCTAATTTAGGACAGATTCTATTATCAAAGAGATGGCATGCCATTTCATAGGAGCCATCTGACGCCAGCGCTCCTGGTGGCAAATTGAAGAACTTGAACTCCAATCGATTTATATCTATTTATTCGAAATTACTGATTACAAAATTGATTTTCACGAACAGAAGTTATCTTTTCGCTACGTTTTCGTGGATGCTTCCAAAAAAAGCTACATTATTAACCAAAATTATGACAGAATTTCGGCCTGAAAATTTGAATTTGAATTTGCGTTTGAAATCACAAAATTAAAGTGAAATATCAATTAATGATTTTATTTATATAAACATATTGATTTATTTAAAATCATTTATTCAATGTGTCGGATAGGCTAAAGAATATTTTAATGGACTGTTTAAGTGGTGTAAGTCGTCACAACCTTTGTCACAGTTCAAGCAGCCTATTGCTAGGCTCGTTTGCTAGGGTTTTAGCATTGAAATTGGTTACGACCAAGCGGGTGTTTAGGTTGGTTTTTCTTTCAGAACAGACGCAAAACATTATAAAAAAATTATCAGAACGCATTTTTAAGACTTCAAGAAAGCCCACCTTAGGAATTGTTTCCCTTATTTTTGTGAATTTTAGGAGAAATATTAAGCAAAAAAATCTTTTTTTTTTCACTATCTCTATTGTAGAAGAATGCAGTATATTTTAAAATCTTTTATTTTCCAATCTTTCGACTTTCCTTAAAGAGAGTTAAATAAAAATTTTTTTACCATAAGTCTTCTTAATTCTCCCTCTTCTAGACATTCTATCTA
>JAFIDM010000001.1:52894160-52939228 GCA_023159025.1 Thereuonema tuberculata | reverse complement strand
ATACGTTTATTTTGTTTTTATTTTGAAGATTTGAAGACTTTTCAATAAAAAAATTTTTGTTTTAATTCTTATAACTCCCCTTAGTATACAAGCTTACGATATCCCCCCCTCTACAGCTTCTCTGAAGATGATAGCAAAATCAAGTTTCAGTATTATTGTGAAATCTACTAAAATAAAATCTACATTTATTTTTATTATGTAATGTTGATTAATATAATACTAAGTTTATTAGAACAATAATATTTAAATTTATTTCAATCAGTATTGGCTAAAACTGTAATTTTGTATTTAAAAATTAAAAACAAAAATAGATTTGTTTCGGAATATTTGACGCCTTAATTTGAATAGCTCAATTTCTTATCTGAACCTTGACTGGAAACGTTGTGTCTGAGATCGACAACAAGAGGCTTTCGCTGATGAGATAGAGCTAATTATTACTAGTCTCCATTCGAATAATCAAGGTCAGTTGAATCCCACTCGTTCTCAAGGACCGGCGATGCAACAACAGAAACAGCCTAAAATAATAGTGAGATGCAGGAACATTGAAAAGTCTTGACGTCAGAAGAAAATTCCAATCGAAGGCGTAATAAAGGAAAGGTAATTTGCTGAAGACTAAATGAGTGGTGTCTGAAATTTTGAAACGAAATAAAGAATGCTAAAGAGTATCAGTAGAGATAGTGGAGCTGATTTCAACTACAGAAGCTGCATATTTAAGTGAATTGAAGCTTTCAGAGGGTATTCATGCAAAGTCGTAAGAAAATGTAATGGCTCTGTTCCTCTGTTGATTTCCGCAATAACAAATGATATTTCTGAGATAGCAACAATCTTACATGAAAAATTTAGAGAAATAATGAATGGAAGTCAATCATATACCAATAATCGATTTGAATATTATAATCAGAGTTGTTGGCAGTTATTGCTTCGGTTATCGATTATTTTCAATATTGTATAAAATTGGTTTATGGTTTCATCTGTATGGATTTTTGCTAGAGAAATACATTTTTTTTCTTTTATGATGTTAGTTCATTTGAATGAAGAAATGCAACCATGTATTCAAAAGCTACTGATAATACGTGTTTAGTTTTATGCTTTTTACAAAACAGGCTTAAACTATTTCAGTAAATAATACTAGATGATTTTTTAAAGTTAAGTAAAATCATCTTCAGACGAGACAGATTTTACTTCGACAAAGAAAAATTATTATTCGAGTAATTTCGAAAACCTGGAAAAATATATTTTAAAGTGAGTGGTTGTAGTTTGTTGAAGTTAGGAAATGTTAGGCTTGAAATGGCTTTTATTTACGACTCGTTCCACCGTAACAAAATTTTTTATGGAGTAAATAAGTGAAAACAGCAAATTGAAAAAAAAAAGGGGGGGGGGGAAACAGTTTCTGTTTGTCATTCGGAAAAACTAAACATCAAGTGCTTTACAGGTAAAGGTTTTCGTGTGGATTTCTCTGGAATGAATTAGATAGAATAATTCACTCCTATTTGATAAAAAGTCAGAATTACAATTTAAGGTTCTGTTCTTGCTTTTTTAGGAAAGTTTAATTCTTTTCCTGCTTCTCCTCTCGAGATATTTAATTCACAGAACTGAGACAATTAATTCAATCAAAAAATTCAGTCAAAATAACGAAAAATCTTTAGGGAGGTTTATGCTAGGGTTCGATTAATATATCATATTTATTTGACTTAAAATACGTCTAGAATTATTCTCAAAGCATTGAAAACGAACTAAGAAGAGAAAACAAAACTTCAGCAATGAAAAACGAATTCACAAAACTGTAGTCAGTTTTTTTTTTTTTTTTAATATAAAATTAGAAGGCTTTTCTTCAGACACTGATGGTAACTGCAAGATTGTGAACATCTATTGTGTACAGCTTCACAATAACATTACAACATTACATTCTGCAGAGCTGTCTAAATAAAAAAAAACAAGTTTTGCAAGAAGAGATAGAAGACACATAAAAGTAGAGGAGTTTGAGAACAAAGTGGAGCTAATGTGAAAGAAACTTTTTTATAAGTATAAGAAGAGATGTTATGTTGTAGCTACTTGTGGAAAGCAGGAAACAGAGCTAAGGCACGACAGGATGGGAAAAAAGGCTTGAAAGTAGAAAGAACAACAACTTTACTTACGAAACTCTACAGCTTATAAAGGAAATTGTTGTAAACTTACAGTTAATAACAGTTTGACAAACCTGAAACACAATTTTGAAGATTTATTGAATTTTAAAGGAAAGTAATTCTTAGTAAAGTTGAAAGCTTATCTTACTATAAAAAGTAATTAAAAATTTATATTTGAAAGAAAATAAGCTTAGATGACGAATCTTTTAAATAATTCAATATAAATTTTTAAAAGATATGGCATCTAAACATCTGACAACAATAAAAAATTTGTAAAATAAACTTTCCTCTTTATCGAAATAGAAAAGTTCGACAGTTCAAGATAATTATCTCAGAATAAAGTTTCAGAAATAATAAATAATTAGCCGGCTACCATTGCTTCGCTCCGAAAGCCTTGCATATGTACGTAACAAAACGCTTAATTTATTTAGCAAATTACTATCGAGGTCGGAGAATATACGACTTCCCAGCCCTTTGTGACCGTCTCCACACCACGCCTGCAAAAAAAAATCTCTCTAAATAAACTCATTAAAACAGCGCTAGCGCTATCTATTGACAGCTTTGGGAAGCTTTTCATTCAGTTCTGCTGTGGTGACTTATAGACATAGACGAAGGGAACTACTTGATCGTCTGGGGAGTAGCCTAAATCCTTCCCTTGTCAAAGACTAGCTGAATGCAAAATTTCATTCATATCCATTGCGCCGTTGAGGCGTGCTTGAATGACAGACAAACAAACTAACTTATAGATTTTCACTTTAATAATTATTACGGATAAAAAGCTGTTTAATAAGATCTGACATGCAGAAGGTTTCTCTCGTCATGAACTACAAATTTACTGCTGTTCGTAAAATCGAACTAAACATTTGACAGCTTCTCAAAATACCTTTTTTTTTCTTTTTACTTTTTCAGTTTTCAGCTGATCAATTTTTACCGGAATCAATCGTAAATCTTATTTACGTATCATATTGTGTTTGTATTCATGAGAGGCTGTTATTGTTACCCAAGTATTAAAAGTTTCATAAAGTTAGATTTAGGAATCCATAATGATCTAATGTGTTAGCTAATAATCTCGAGCTATTCAAACAGAAAATGATTTATAATTACAGCAGAACGATCAGATCCCAGATAATCACGCTACTGCATAAGTCATAGAGTGTTCAGTTATTGATAGATTCTATCTTTTGTTCGAGGCCGATTTTAAAGTTGGAATCCAACAATATTATTAAAGCTATTTATTACTTTAAAGACGATGTTTTAAAAACAATAAAGATGTTTCCTAGAAACTGAGTTTTGTTTCAAAACTGCCTGCTTTTCATGTGGAAGGGCTGAAATTATTTTGATCTCAATTTGTCTTAGGACACTAATAACAATTTATAAATTTGGGTTGACGGCACGGCTTAGCGAAACCTGTCCGTATTTCATTATTTTTTCAGTTTTTATTATAAACTAGCCTTGTACCGTTGCTTCGCTCCGGAATCGTTGCATATGTAGCATTAAAAGTAAAAAGCATTTGTTATTTAGCAAATTAATATCGAGATAGAAGCATATACGACTTCCCAGTCTGTTGTAGCTTCTCCGCTTACCTCAGGTGAATTGCGGGTTGGCACCACACATCTGGGGTTGTCAAAAAAAGCGTGTTTTTATCTGTCACAGGTGTGACATCTATATAATAGGTATATAAAAACACGCGCATATTCGAATGCAACGTTGTGTCAAAATTTAAAAGCAAAATTTCAAAGGTGAAGAACTTTCGGAGATTTAAGATTTTGAACAAACAAACTTTTACATTTTTATTTATATAGATTTTTAAAATTTCGTGAATGTCATATTCTCAACACCATGTTCTTTTCAGCCGTTATTATTATGATTATTAATCCAAAATAACTATTTTATTAACAGTATTATCTTTTATATATTTTTTTAAATTTTGACAGATAATCAGAATTTTTCTGTCCTTCCCAAAACGATTATATTCTGTTAAAATATGTACATGTATTCTAAATCAATTTCTATAAGGAATTATCTTTTACCTTTTTATCTTGTAAATGGCCAGGAGGATTTGTGAAACGGTCTGAGTAATAAACTTTTGAAAATCTTTAATTCTTTTTTTGAATTATTTTTAACTTGTCTTTGTCCAAGCACCAGATGTGGATGGCTTCAACGCCCTTTTTTTATATTTACTTGATTTACTATCGCCACTTAGCTCCATCCTTTTGCCAGAATTAGAGCATTAGTTAGACCAGCGTTTCCCAACCGGTGGGTCGCGACTTGATCCTAAAACTATCAGAAACCATCGAATAAACCATTTGAAAAGATCAGAAAAATCGAAAATCGATCATGTATAAGGAAGGGATACAATACAAATATGGTTTTATTCTATATTCTTCTATTCCTATATGTGGAGGTATTCCGATAAGAAAAGGTGGGTCGCCAGCTGAAAAAGGTTGGGAACCGCTGAGTTAACCATTCAGCCCACATTGTGCGATCAGATTACGTTGGTCCAGACAATTGCAACGATTCACAAGGATGTCTTTGTAACTTCAACTTAAGCTTCAACTGTTGGGATACAGTAATGTAATTTTATTGCTCACAGTAATTCATGGCAATTAACTTCTCATGTTCTTTCTTCCATTACTATTTTATTTACTATCATCAGAAAAACAATATTTACTCTTAAAGACCTTTCCTTTTTATTATATTTTATTATTATATCCTCATTTTATTGAAAGTGATATCTGCCGCTTATAGGTACTAATGGATTTAAGAGAGCGACCCCCCCCCCCTTGACCTGTCAATAAGTTAAAATAATACTGTAATTATAAACTGTCGCCCTATTTTATTCATAAAAAATCATGATTAAAATCTCCTCACTCTCCCAGTGAGTACAGCTGGTGCATAGCGGAGAAATGCTCAAAACATATTTGCGCTTAAGAAGTGGAGAAATATGCGTAAATGGACTTGCGATGAAGTACATTCATCGGGACATTTCTACAAACCACGAAAACGTGACTGATAGATTTGCTTAAAAAACAGCAAAAGAAAATCTAAACTGATTTTGTAAATGTAAATATTCACGACTACGTAAACAGCTCCAGTGGCACTTCAATTCTGTTGTCTTTTTTTAAAGCGTTGATACAATTTTACAGTTCTGGAGATATGATTCCTTATATTCAAATATTACAAATACTGTATTCTAGAAAAATTGTGTTCCTTTGGTTACCAGAATTCAAATAACTTAAATCTTAATTAAGTGATAAGACTTTACTTTGCTTACCAGTATACATACCATACATTGTCAATTCTAATATTAGTTTTTCCTTATACTACTGGAGTTTTGTAATACTATTCATATGTTATGTAAAGTGCAAATATAAACGTGTTCAGTGTTATTTCTATTTTTTTTATTTCTGCAATCCTTAAACAATAGTGTATCAGTTAATATTAATTGCTTAGAATCCTAATAGTTCTACTACAATAGGTCTGTCCCAATAGGCCGTTGTTTAATATATCCCAATAGGCCGTTGTTTTTCAGTTAAAAAAGATTATTTTTGACATCAAAATCTAGCCTTAAAAATACGTCTTTTAAAGTAAAAATTTTCAAAATTTTCCATTCCCACGGAATGATGACCCCCGCCTCTCTCCCCATTTGCAAAGCCTTAAATCCGTCTTTACTTAAAGGAGAAAACAGTCTAAAACTTTAAACATTTGCTAATTAAAATACAACAATGAAATGGCTTCCGAGTGTGCTTTTTAATTGCCTCTTAATTGCTTAATGAAGCTAAAAGGATTTAGACTGTTGCTGCATTATGCATGAGATTATCAAATAAAATTCTTGAAACTACTTAAATAATCAATCTAAAACATCACCCTAAAACCTATCGTAGTAATTATAATAAATACTAGGCCGGGTAATATATTCACACAGTCAATAACCTTTATCACACTTAACATTGTAACAACGTACATATACAACGTGGGTTCCGTCAATCACAACTTGTAATATTTTTTCAAAAATTCTAAAACCTACATGCTCCACCTAGAACAGGAATGGCCAAACCGCGGCTAGCGAACCTTATGCATATGTTCTTTGACATATAATGTGCGGTTCGCAGAAATGTGTTGGCTGAGCTTCTTTTCGGCATCACAATTAGTATAGAAGTTAAAAAAAAATTCAAGCTTTGTAATTATTTTTTGGATATAAACTTAAGCATTCACTAAATTAAAACGTAAGTTCAATGTTCATGCAGTCTCATTCAGTGTTAACGAATTACACATTTGCTTATTTTTCTCAGTTGTTACTTAGTTCATTACATAATGATGAATATAGTTAAAATAATAATCAGTCAGGATTTTGAAAACGTCTAGTATATAAATGCACATTATGATTTTTAAACTATTATAAATTAATAATTTAAAAATTACATATATGATTAAATACATACATATATATTTATTAGTGGCGCCGCGGGTTGGAGGTGGCGGGTTCGATTCCCGGCCTCGGCGGAGGACGGGAATTTTTCCACGCTTCTTTCTCCTCCAAACGGGCCCTAGGGTCTACCCAGCCCTCTATAGAATGGGTACCGGGTTTCTTTCCCGGGAGTTAAAGGCGGGCGAGCGACGGGCCGACCCCCCCCGTCCTCAACTTTGTCCCGTAGGTTCTGAACACTGGAGCCTCCAGTTGCATTGCGCGGTCCTCTGGGCCTGATCGCAACTTTAACTTTAACTAATATATTTATTATGTGTTATTCTATTATGGACATTTAGTTCTGAATATTTGTGTAAACTTTTTATAACAAAATTAAAACGTGTGTAATGTATGTTCATGTCTTATGACTCTCAATGACAAACGATGTTTGAGTGCCACAAGACATGAACATGTAGGACAAACGATGACAAACGATATAAGCAAGTTCAGCCAGCCCTGATATAGAAAGTAATTAAACTATTGATTTTTTCATACAAAACATGTAGGCTTGAAAAGAATAAAAAATATAATATAAATTATAATTCTGGCAGCAGATATTGTGTACATGGTAGTTTCTTAGAGAGTTAGTCAATCATAATTTTTTTTAAAGTATTTAATTTAATAAGTAAGTCATTTAGCTAAAAATCTTAAAAAAAAAAGTGGTAACCCTCCAAGAGATATAAGATTAAGTATAATTCAAAGATTAATGAAAGTGTTATTTGTAGTTTGGATTTGATTAATAAGCGTAGTTCTGAATAATTAGTTTGTTATTTATCAGTATTAAATTAATATTAACTTATTATAATTATACTTTTAAAACCTTAATTATATTGGAATGGGTCGAAACTTTTTAGCCATCTTGCTAGATAAAAAAATAAATAAATGACGACAATTCAGCCCGTTGATTTCTGAAGGTGTAAAGATTGTCTTGTGGTTGGATACACAAGCACGACCAGAAAGAATTTAGCAGGTGCTAAACGCTTGTGGTAAACAAGCTTAAAAATTGAAAGATCAATTGATAATTAAAGCACAATCAATAACAGTGAAATGGTTTCATGAAGCGCTTTTCCATAGCTTCTTAATTGCCTCTTAATTGCTTATCAGGCCGTGGCTAAATTGTTAATCGTTACCCTGAATTATTCATAAGATTATGAAATAAAACCTTGAATACTAAATAATCTACTGAAATGCAAATACAAATCTTTTGCTTTTGACTTTGAAGCCTTACCTTGATCTCTTCATTAGATTTCAGCTTCTCATCACTTATTTAATCTGTCATCATGTTAAGTCTCATGAGATAGAGAAATTTACATGAGAAGAGACACGTGAATGAGATTCAAGGTCAAAATAATTTACTGCTAACTGAGCTGCGCATTCAACCAACATGTTTTCTGCAACAGATCACTTGAACTAGAAAACTTGATCTTCAAATTAAAAAGGTTGATCTCAAAGCATCTTCCAAGTTTGAGAAAGATTACTGGATTTTTTTAAATTAATACCTGCATCGTTTCTGTTTATAATGTTTCTCTAATTTTCTGGAATTAATTACAATTGCGGATTTTTTGTTTTGTTATGTTCGTATTTGTGTTTATAATTCAGGAATTTAGAGGGAAATTATTTAGATGGATCCCAAGTAATTTTTCAATCAGTTTTGCAAAAGCTTGACATACAAAAAAAAGGAAAAAAAACCCAAAGCCTTGCTATAAAAAGTTCTTAATAATTTTGCATTCGAATATTAAGTTTAAAGGAACTAATGTATTTGCCCAAGTAGAACACCTGATTCAAATAACTAAAATACATACACATACCTTTTTATTAAATACACATATCTTTCTCAAGACATTTGAATTGATAATAATAGTGATTCTAGGTGTCTGTAAATGCAATTGTCTCATTGTGAAAGTGAAAGTGTCTCACTGAAAGCTATAAACCTCATTTAATAAAAGTTGATAAAATTACTCAAGTTTTTTATAAAAATGAAATAGAAAACACAACACCTTGCAACCTTCAAACGAAATTCGTCAATTTAATTACCTAAGATATTAAAACTTCTTTATAAATTGATATATAATGCTTTTAGGTAAAAGAAAGAAATGAATTAAATTTAAAGATAATTTCAGGATGATTACAATCGAAGAAAATTATGGAATAAAAAATTATTTCATATTTTT
The DNA here is from genome assembly GCA_023159025.1 of Thereuonema tuberculata. NCBI lineage: Eukaryota > Metazoa > Arthropoda > Chilopoda > Scutigeromorpha > Scutigeridae > Thereuonema > Thereuonema tuberculata. The sequence continues at coordinate 52,930,469 of JAFIDM010000001.1, read as the reverse complement.
AGTGATTGAGCGAGTGTTTTCGCGTTAATGTCCTAAAATGTTTTTTTTTTGTAACATATCAGATAATGAATATTGTTTTTTCTATAAAGTTAAACACAGAAAATTTAAAGAAAGTACCTCAACGTACTATAGATTACTTTACTTTTATAGTTGGCCGTTTTTGTTTATTTTGAAAATGTCTTATTATTAACTTGATGATACGTTAACCTTCTTCTTGACTTCATTTAAAAAAAAAAAAAGATGTTATAGTTTCTGACTTCTTTGCTCTAATTTTATTTTGAGCCTTTGCATTTTTCTGCAGTTGATTGAAGAGAGTTGAAATCGACTATTTATGCTATATCGTAGAGGGTTGATCAGAAAAAAAAAAAGTTTACAACCACAAAAAATTAAATTTATGGCGACAGTTACTGACATATCCAATAGAGAGCTATACTACTCAGTGCTGCGTGGTCTTTCTCGTATGTGTCATTGTAGGTGCGCAGATCATTTTAAAATGGCGATCCGCTTGGATAACTGGTCTCTTATGGAAGTTCGTGCAGTTATACGCTTTCTTTGGGTACAGAAAGAATCAGCATCTGAGATCCATATTGAACCTCCTTCATAACAATGCCCGGCTTTTATAATTAATAAAGACTTAGAGAGTTATCGCCCAGAGGGGTCTGCAGCTTTGGATCGTAGTAGAAGACAGAATTATTTCAGTAATAATTCTTCATTAAACAAGAGACCCTTTTAACTAAAATTCTTCCGCTGTAAGTGCTTTTACTCCAGATTACAATGTATTTAGTGCCTAAATTAACAATTTCCACTGCCTGTTCAGGCGGAATTCTATGGTAGAAACTATTATGTATGGAGACAACTCACAATATAAATAACATCCACGGAATGCTATTGTTAGACAAAGCTTAATATACATTGCGAAGAGTGAAATAAGTTGCAGATGTTCCGAATAAATAAGCAAAATGCTAACAGGATTCATAATTTTATTTGCTTTAATGAAAATCTCATCCAATTTAATCACAGTATATGATAACGACAACGATAAGTACTGTCTGCACAATCACGCCTGATATGGTTAATGTTCAGAAAAGGTTTTTTAATGAAATTTGAATTGATATTAAAAGCAACGAGTGTCTTTCAATGAACTGTACAAATCGCCCAGGACATTTACTAAAACTTAACTATTTATATTCTTTTTCATTTGGTATAAAGATCCAAATCGAGATCTATCCCAAAGCCATACATCAAAACAAATCTTTATAACTTTACTGTCAGTAATCGAAGGCATAATAATGTCCATTGATTTTCTAAAAGAAGTGAAAAGTGAATCGTTATTGAACTTCATCGCACTTTAGAGCAAAAGTTAAAATTGAATAATTCCCCATTAAAAAAACGAAAAATTAAGATTTCTTTTCCATTGTTCATTGTTCCATTGTACCTTCTCTCAGGTCGTAACAACATCTTTAATATTTCTTCTTTAAAGTCATTTCAAATTTCATTCAAACGGCATTTCACAGAAGCCATCGTTCGGCTTTTTTAAGTTCTGAATTTCGCAAAATAAAATAACAATAATAAGGTCTAATAACAATAGCATCAATGTAGATACACTGAAGTCATCAACGATCTTAATGGCCTAAAACCAACAAAGAATAAGGTACATAATAGAGGCTTGCACAATGAAGAGTTATCCCTGCATCAACAAGGATAAAGGTTATCTTGTTAATAGTAACACCTTATCTTATTTCCAGGACTTCATGCAGAATAAAGACGATAAATTTAAATTATTGGTAAACATGTAAAATAGTAAAATGTTTGTTTCTATTGAGAAATATAACTTATTATTTGTTGTTTTTATGCCATTAAGATCGTTCATGACTTCAGTGTGTATACATTGTTGCTATTGTTATTAGTGTATTTAAATTGTTGCTATACTATTTATATACACTAATTATATAAATTGTTGCTATTGTTATTAGTGTATTTAAATTATTGCTACACTATTTATATACACTAATTATATAAATTGTTGCTGTTGTTATTAGTGTATTTAAATTGTTGCTACACTATTTATATACACTAATTATATAAATTGTTGCTATTGTTATTAGTATATTTAAATTGTTGCTACACTATTTATATACACTAATTATATAAACTGTTGCTACTGTTATTAGTGTATATAAATTGTTGCTATTATTATTGTGAACGATGATTTCTGTGAAGTATCATTTGTAGTTGAATGAAATTTGAAAATGACTTTAAAGAAGAAATATATTTTTTATAGTAAGCTTTGTAAACTTTTTTCCCTGATTTACTTACATATATACTTACATTAAAAAAAGTTGTGTTCTTCTGTCGATGTGCAATTCTGCAACATATTTGAATAGATATTTTGCAGTATATTACGTTTGGGATGCAATTAAATCTTCTTAACAAAAAGAATCATGCAGGCAAAGTTTTAACACCATTTACTGGACTCAATGTTTTTTTAAAAAATAATTCTTTCATATAAACATAAGAGTTATGATAAGTGCAATCGTTTAGATGTAAAGAACAAACTACAATATTGCAGAAATATAGCTAAGAAAATATTTTTTTAAATTTATGAACTTCAGTTCATCTTTATTTAATTGTTTAAAATACTGCATGATTAACCAAACTATAATAAGAGCAATAATAGTAATAATTTATAACGTAACTGTAGATGAATAATTAAAGGGAAGGTGCCTAGAGGCAACCCAACACAGCGAAATTAAAATCAGAAAATATTATAAGAGTCTATACAAGCAATAGAAATGCTTCCGATTCTTGATTAAATCCAAAAAAACTGGGATTTTAATTACGTTTTCGTCAACTGACTGGAAGCAATCAAGAATTTTGATTTAAGAACTTAATTATACACTTTCAGGGACCTTTCTTTTTCAATTTGCTTAAGAAAACCGAAGGCTTTCTTTTAATCTTGAAGTCAAACGCTGGAAGCGAACGTTTCTTATTAGAACGGGAAAAGGAAATTTAATTATTCTGTCGAATGTCCAGGATTCTTAATTTACCTTTCTTAAATATATTTGCCTTAAATTCATTATTCCCTGCTTGCGCTTTCAACTAAATATGAAATAAAAGCTGTTAGGAAGATCTAATAATGAACTTGTAGTCATTTATCCTTTAAGACTATTTATTATGTTTTTTTCTTAAGTGACGAAATGAAATATAAACAGATGATCACTTTTTAGGATTGAAGCCTAATTAAAATCTCATGAAAATTTATTTCAAGCAGATCTCTGATTACTTTGAGATTTTTAACTTCTAGATTTAGGGTAGGCCTATTAACTGTTAGAGACCCTAAAAGGTAGAGGAGTTGACAATCTCAAATATTAACGTAAGGAGAATATAAAAGTTCCTAAAAGAGATCAAGGCTTATTTTTTTTTTATAAAATCTTGTGTATATTATTTTTTTTTTATTCCTAAAATCGTGGAAACATAAAGATAGAATTCGTTGATGACTTCAGTGTGTTTACATTGTTGCTCTTATTATTAGTGTATATAAATTGTTGCTATTGTTATTGTGAACGATGGTTGTGAAGATACTGTTTGTTTTTAATTACAAAACCTTCAGCGCTTTTGCGCATGCGTCAGGTCTCCTTCGATTTCATTAAAATAGGGGTGAGGAGAAATAAAGAGGAGATGTTAATTTTTTATCAGTGTTAGTTTACTAGTAGCTGCGTTCTATTTGCGCTTTTCGGGAAAGAAAGAATAATTACTATTGCAAAAATACTCCTCCGTTAAAAAAATGCAAAAATGTCCAAAAGAATTTCTTAGAAAAAAGATGGTGCCCATCTCAGCGTATCACCCCTCTGCGGAGTAAAATCGTCCGCCAGTTGTGCATCTGTCTTTCAAAAACGAACAGTAGAATTCGTTGATGACTTCAGTGTGTATACATTGTTGCTATTGTTATTACTGTATATAAATTGTTGCTATTGTTATTGTGAACGATGGTTGTGAAGATAGAATCGTTGATGACTTCAGCGTGTATACATTGTTGGTATTGTTATTAGTGTTACTTGCTCCAAAGAATTAATTGTTTCGTCTCTAATTACTTATGTGCTGTCAATGGAAAATTTTAGTCTTTTCTTAGAAGTTTTCTATGTTAGATCGTCTCCTGTTTTTAAACATTTGTTCCAAGTTCCAAGAAGATTTGTTCACTGGGAGATAATATTCTTTCATATGGATGTAATCTCAAAGAAAGACATGCTGACTTTATAGTCTAAAAATTGATAAAGAAGACAATTTTTGTTTGGAGTATTTGCTATAAGAAAAGTAGATATATAAACAAAATTTAACAAACTCATTAATTTTACACTTTAGTTTTGTCGTAAAAAAATTGAGTGTAAAAGTGATTGTAATAAGTAGTGATCAGGACATTTTATCTTATTTACAACTTGAATCAAATTATAAATGAGGAAATTCATGAGGAAATTTAGTTTCATATCTACGTATTCAGAATTAGGTAAGATAAAAACAAGTAAATAAAAAAAAAAAAAAACAGAAAAAAAACCCTCATTCAATGCAGTTATGCAGTAATGAAATTATAGACAACAAACAGTTTTTTTTTGCTTTATAAATAAGTCGTAGCAACAAACATTTGAACAGGACATGGATGGGTTTTTAATCGCCTCAGTCAAGATGGATTTTCGTGATGGGAATTTTGATGTTGTTTCCTACGCCATCAAATAAATAAAACAAAACTAGTTGTTTTGGAATGAAAAGCAATGAGATGAAAGATTCTCAAGTAGCAATGGAAGTAAAAGTATTTTCAAGTTAAAAATCTTATGACAAAACAACACAATACCTTATGGAAATTCATGTAAACATATTTTAATGCTTACAAGATGTGCTAAGTAAAAGCTTTGTAAAAGTTTTTAAATATGAACTTTTACATGTAAGTTAGTGTGTTTGGTCAAAATCTTGATAAAACTCTTGTGGAATTCGGTCGGTTGTTTTAGACCTCGATCAAGACATCGATATGGCCGCGCGGTTGGCGTTGCCACTAAGACATTGGCGTCTCACCTCTGAGTATCTGGGTTCTATTCTCATGTGGGTTTCGTGATGGAGGATGATCCGCGCTGGACAGGTTTCTCGGAGTTCTCCCGTTTCCCCTGCACTTCTCCCACCGTAGTGTCTCAGTCTTTCTCTCCTTCTGTTCTCATTTCCGTGGGTTAGCACAATAGACCTTCAGGTCGCGGTTCTTGGCTTCCCTGCCACTCACAATCACCAAAATCAATCAATCAATCAAGGCTTGATATTTATTGGGCAAAAGCTATGTTTTTTTAATCTGTATGTACGTCCTACTTAGCACCTAAACAGTGTAACATGCTTTGCTATGTAAGATAGAAATAGAATAAACAAAAAAAAAAACAAATCAGAAATCAACTTTTTTTGTTATTCATATGTGAATTTTCCTATCTAGCACTTAAAATGTATTATCTGCTTTACCTGCACGATGAAATTGAAATCAACAGGAATCCAATTTAAGACATGAAAAGACGACTTAAGCATTTAACTGAGGAGAGTCTTCCCAGAATAATTTCTATTAGTTATCCCAGTCTCTTCCCATTTACTTTCTATAATAGATCCCCACAAAATAAAGTACAGAAATCTTCAGATTGTGTTTTAAAGATTTTTACAAGCATTTTCTGAAGATAATAATATTATTCAGCTTAACATTGACTTGATGAAGAATTCTAAAAAAACATATAAATCTTGTATTCTATCATTTTTAATAGATATTTGCAAGCATGGTTGCAATATCCAGTACGAAGATGTTGACCTGAAAGAAGGTAGCTGCTTGGACTAAGGAAAAGCAATCTTGAACTTTAAGTTTCTTTTTAACTTTTGCTCTAAAATGTTGTAGTTTGATGTAGAAAGTTCACTTCTCACTTTTTTTTTGGAAAATCAATGGACATTATGTTTTCGATTACTGATAATAAAAGTTATAAAGGTTTGTTTTGATGTATGGTTTTGGAATAATCTCGATTCAGACTTTTAAACCAAAGGAAAAATATCGATAAATTTTAGTAAACGTTATTAACACTTCTTTTCTAAAAGATCTTTTGATTAATTTTGAAGAAAATTTCATGGTGATTTGTGAATTTCAATGAAAAACACTCATTTCTTTTACTTCTACTATCAATATAAATATATTTAAAAAAAATTCTGAGCATTAATCATCTCAGGCATGATTGCTTCAGACATCCAAGTATTTTCGTTGTCTCCTTACCATGCATTGTGATTAAACTGGATGAGATTTTCATAAAGCCAATAAAATTCTGAATCCTTTTAGCATTTTGTTTAATTTATTCGGAGTATCTGCAACTTATTACACTCTTCGCAATGTATACTAACCTTCGTCTAACATGACATGCGAGGATATTATTTATATCGTGAATTGTCTCCATACATAAAAGTTTCTGTTATAGAGTTCCGCCTGAGCAGGCAGTTTTAATTGTTAATCTGACACTAAATAGATTGTAATCCGGTGTAAAGGCACTTACAGCGGAATAATTTTCGTTAAAAGTGTCTCTTGTTTAATGAAGAATTATTATTGGAATAAGTTTGTCTCCGTTACGATCCAATGCAGAAGACCCTCTGGCGATCACTCTCTGTGTCCAATTCATTATAAATACTTCCCAGAAACCAATGCGAATCAGGCAGTGCTATTGGTAATTTAGCCAATGCGTCTCTTTACCAAAATTGGTAGAATTATTTCTCTCATTACTGCCAAAGACTAGTTTTCTGCTTTTCAACGAATCGTATCAAAGAAATGCAAAAAAAAATTGCAATACCTTAATAGAAATAAACATTTTTGAATGGCTTTGCATAATATACACTTCATATTCGAAGATACCACCCAAATTTAATATATCTGTTTCTTGATGGTATTCTGGTGAAGGACTAAGTAACCTGTTGGTGAAGGTTTGGCATTTATACTGGCCCGGACTGCATCTCAGATACTGTGTCGTAGTTAAATAAGGGCGAATAGATGGCAGCGGCGAATATAAGGAAAGGTTACAATAAATAGGGTATTAACTTTTTTTTTTTTTATAGGAGGGTGCGGAGGGGTAAGCTTCGGGAGCTTTACGATTTATTTCTTCCTAGATAGATATATCAATACAAATGAATATATCAATACAAATAAGGTTTTCATTTAAATCTAAAGAAGAATTTCTAATTAAGTGCAATCAATAAATATTTGGGCAAAAGTTCAAATATTAAACAATATTTCTAAAAAAAAAAAAAAAAAAGCAAAAAATACTATTTGGAAAAAAGGAAAATCTTTCATCTTATTGAAATATTTTATTTTTTAAAAAATAAAAATATTTTTTATAACACCAACTTGACGATTTGAAAAACAATAGTCAGATAAACAGCATTTATGTCTTTATAATAAATAAAGCGAACTGGCGTCAATAAAGATACTGTTTATGTCCATTTTTTTCATAGTAGTCTGGCATCGTTTCTTTGGTTTGGAATAACTCAGTAACCATGAACTTATGGTCATATTTTTATCTGACCTTTTTTACTTCATTTGGTATGGAGCCAGCCTCCAAAGTTGTTTTAAATTCATCCTGCATATATATATATACTGTATATTACTTAATTCTTATCTAAATAATATCGACGAAGAGAGTAATAATATGCTACATTTATGGAAGAAGTAAAAAGTATCAATAAAAAATACCTTATTATTTCAGTACGAATAAAATAAATACTTTTAGTAGATCCAATACTAGCTAGCTAGCTAAATGAATACAATACTATTACTATATAGAAAATACAAAATAAATTCTGTAAACATAAGCATAAAAAGATTCAATTATCTAAAGTAAAATGAATTTTCAAGAATCCTGAGTTCAATTTAGATGGTTAAGTAACCTCCTAATGGGTTGGTTTTCACTTAATAATCTGAACTAGTTACTTTCTGTTTTTTTTTGTTTTTTTTTTTTTTTTTTGAGTGATTCAGTTGCTAAAAGCTTTTTAATGTTTTGCAGCAAAATGTAGTATCCAGGGGATTCATGCAGCAACTCTTAACGACACCTGAACGAATAACAACTAATATTAATTAGCGGAGACTCGCGGGAATCTTATTGGATGAAGTAAAGAGGAAACAGATCTATTAACCGAACTATGTAATTCTTTCCAAACTTCCAAATCCATGGATTTGAACGATCAATAGAAATCTAGAAACAGAAATACCGGTAGATAATTACAAATAAAACGCACAAAAATTAAAGATTCACTGAGCTATTTTTGGAAATTGTGCACCGGGAACCCAAGAAGGAACCGTTTCGAGATTCCTATCTTTCATCGGTTGGGTTCGCCCAGTACTCAATAGCTCAGTGGAACCAAATAAAACATAAACAAAGGACAAATGAACAAAACAATGACTCTTAAGTTATAAGAAATAGAGAATGAAATACTATTTCTATTGAAATATAGGAACTATCAATAAATTTCGCGAAAAAAAAACAACAATAACTGATATTACTGCCCTGTAAAGATTAATTTCATAATCTAATATTCGATCTGCTGAAACGCTTGGTGTTTCTTTGTTAGCTAGTACTTGACTGAATTGTTGGTTTTTATTGGTGTTTGTTAGAGGATGTCATTTCGAACTTTAAATTCTATTCAATGTTTCTTAAGAAGGGGAAAAAAAAAAAACTTTATTAATGAAAAAGCCTTTTTATTTTACTTTATCTTATTTTATTATAACTTAATTCATTTAAAACTTTAGCTAATTTAAGTAAGGTATTAGAGAGATAATATGCTTACATCTTTATCTTTAATTTTTCAGTGTGCGGCGGGGAAACATAAACATGGAGGAAAGAATTGGAATCTTAAGACCATTCCACAAGTCCTAAAACGGAAGGTTAGGCGGTTCGCAAAAGGAGATGAATTTAAATTCTGAATGAACAGGATATTTCATGCTCTTTAACTTCTACTAAGATGTTGAAGATAAGTTTTCTTCGAGTCTAGAGCTTTAATAATAAATTTTAAGGACAGTTTAAATATGAAGTGCGATAGATTGGCTTGTTTTCAATGAGTGATGTTCAGCTATTAGATAAGCAAATTTCATTTTGTTTAATGTTTTTTTCCCCTCATTGTTTATCAAATTATTCTGAGATTTTCTTTTCCTAGATTAAGGATTTGGAAAAAGCATATTTCCAAACTTAATTTGTAGTTTTTGTATGATTCTGTTTAAAGTTATTTTTGGATTTTATGATCAATCAATCCTGATTAGAATTTTAATAATTCGATAATGTAATTACAATTGAAGTAAACTATGTGAACTTAGTTTTGATTCTTTGTAATGTTACAGGATTGATGGTTTGTAATTATGATTTAATGATAGATTTAATGTGATTAAAAAAGGTTCTATTAAATTGGGTGTTTTAGTTTGCGTTTCTCCAGCACATGCTTATTTTGTATAATTTTCCCTGCGCAAAATAAATTTATTTAAAAAAGATTTCAAGGCCCTACTAACAGATTTCTCTAATACGTGTATATGTAAAAGTAAAACAAAACGAAATTTTGTTGTATTAGATGAAATATAGTTTGAGTATATTTGAAATCTAAATGTTATGGAAATTCGTACCCTACTTATCATGGTCCAGTGAAGTTAATTCAGTTATTTATAAACAGTGGATAATTTATAGATGAAATTTAATATAGTTTGTGTTTATACGCAATTACCTTATATTGAACACAACTTTGAGATGGCGAAATTGAAGTAGTTCTGCCAAAAAAAGAGATAAAAGCACAAATCTAAAATTTGACATGCATTTTTATTTATATATTATTTTATATAAATATGTTGTTTAAGAACAATAAGTTGAAGCAGTCGATATTTGGCTAATCTATCTGTCTTAGATCTTAGATTAGATTACATTTCAGAGTATATACAAGTATTTATTGACTAAGAATTGAGAACTAAGCCTAGTTTGAATCAAAGTGTATGACAAAGTTGTTGGGCTGAGGTTTGACCTTTGACCTTACTTGGATGAGAGTATCAGGCGAGACACATTACAACTGCTGTCATCGAAAGACGAACTGTCTCTTTTATTACTGTCATGAACAGTTAGGGAAGGAAAGAATCATATTTCTTGAAAGATTATTTCACAGAATAGATATTTATTAATAATATTCTCTTTGTAATGAATTGTCATTCCGTAAAACATAAAATGAAATTTGTAAATTTTATCTTGAATTTTATCATCATGAACATATAATGAGAATAAATATAGGTAGGTGAAAAGATGATGATAATAATAATAATATGATATATTCTATTAGGGTAATTAACTGCGATTTCCTCATTATTAGCATGCAAAATAATACGCAAAACCTGTTAAGGTTCCATGTTGAAATGTTAGCAATTCAAAAAATGCTGAAATGTAAGGAATGTAGCACAAGTATTGAAGAATAACTATTATAAAGTAATATAAAGCATTAGTTGATGAATATTTATTTTAATTAGGATATATTTTGAGTCTTATACATATTTTGAGTCTTGCACTGGCTGATTAGCTCTGGCTGATAAGCGTAACAAGCTCGAAACGGCCGTCCCAGAGTATCAGCTCAACTCAAAAAGGCTTTCTTGTTTCAATTAATATATATTGTAAATATAATTTATTAAAGGTTATCAAAAATTTTTTTTTTTTTTGATACGGAATGCACCGAAGTGCGAGCTTCGTTATCTAAGCATCCGTGTTCCAGGGAGCGCTAGTGTTCCCAAGATGGCGAACCCCTAGCAGACTCCCCAGAATTCCGAGAGAAAAATACTGGGGTGGTTTTCCGTTTGCCTTCCTCAGACGCCATTAAGGAATGACATCAGACCGAAGAGAAAGCGAAGAAGAGGTTAACAAACAGGAAAGGAAATTTGAAACATCCATGCTCTCGACCGGGATTTGAACCCGCGTACCGGCAGACCGCCGCCTTAGACCGCAGGACCACGCTGTCACGGCTGTCAAAATTATAATTATCTAATTTACATAAAATATAATTTATATTATTTATAACTCCTGAATTTTATTGACACTACTTACTGTTAAAAATAAAGCTTTTTTTATGTAATACTTGTAATTAACTTATTTAAGGCCAAGCTCAGAATTAGCATATGAAGGAAGGCCACAGAAGAACGAACTTCAGCGGCAGTTTGTGACAGCAAAGTCCGCAGAGATCTGTTGCTGCAAAACACAGTAACCTGTAAAGATGAGCGGTAGCGGAATCAGCGACAGGCCAATCACGTTGTCGTATGCGAGTGGCGAAAACTATCACTTTCAGACAGTCAATCACAAGACATTTATGTTGTTCAAACGAGCAATCAGCATCCATTTTCTTGCTCGATTCATATTTTCTTTTTAGTGAATTGCTACTTTTATTGTAACCGCGCAAGTCCGTTACGCAGAGCTGACATTAACAAATATGCGTCCAGCTTTAATATAAGGAAAAGACTCAAAGAAACGTGAAAAGAAATTCAGCAGAAAGGAAAAAAATTCGGCCAAACAAAAAAAAAAAACAGGAATTATATTGTTGAAATTCAAAGATAGTTAACGATTTATTAAACTCCTCCAATTTTCTTCCGATTATAAATTTTTGATCAAAGTATGATTAAGGTATTTACCTATAATACGCTACTAAATGGATGAGTTTCATTATTTGTCGTCCCGGAAAATAAGGAAAAAAATATCAAAGTAACTGAAAGTAAATAACGGAAAAAATTCGTCAAGTAATTATTAAAACGAATGATGAATATTATTGGCCTGTCGGCGCATTTCATGAATGGTTTTAATTTTCGGTCATAATTTACTTTTGTGGCTGATGTGGTAAATTTAATGATCCTTCATTTAAAAGGAACAGGAAGTGGGTGTTTATTAATGGAATGATTTATTCTTACACCAAACCTAGGAGATAATCATTGTGAAAATTCTATGAATAATGTTGAAAGATATAAAACATTAAAAAAGAAGGATTAAAGTAAATGCACATTTCATTCACTCCTTGAGTTATAATCAACGGAATCTGGGACAGATGTTTCGTTCTTATTAGATCTCTTCAGTCAGATTTATCCATATTGACGATCAACACGAAAGCATCAATACGGGTAACTCTCGCTGATGACGACTCCTAATAAGGATGAAACAGTTGTCCCAGATTCCTATTGACGTTAACTCAAGGCGTGAATGAAATGTGATTTTTTTTCTTTATCTTTTTTTTTATTATTGTTTCATTTGTGCACAATGAACTCCCCCACGATATAAAACAATGCTTTACTTTCACTAGGAAAAAAAAAATCAATAAATAGGCCTCTTTATAAAAAGAAGGAATTTGATTTTATAAAATATAACCTTTATAAAATATAGATCAAGAGCACATGTTACAAATGCTTTGGAAAAGAAAAAAAATTAAAAAAAAAATTGAAAGATAACGATGAATTAAAAAAAAAAGTGCATTGAAATTTGTTGTTCAAGTTTGGGAAATTTTGATGATCTATGTTTTCGTAAATTGGAATTGATTTAATGTTGACATTGAAAGTTCAAATGTGGAATTGTTTTCTTGTTTTTTTTAAATAATAGAAATAATTGTAATTTAAATTTTAAAATTGTAACTGTAGATAATGCACGATAATGGCATTTTATGCACGATAATGGCTATTAATTTTTCTTCTGCTTTAATTTGAATGCGATATTGTAAAAGATATAGGTTCTAATGCTTACTTTTGGATTTTAATGATGAACACTGTAAGTATAAGATTGCAATTAAAGCCAGAAGGAAATCTCAAGATACCATTATGCTGAGATATAGAAGTATGATTAAAATATGAGAGCATTACAATCAGTGCTAGTATAAGAGAGAATATCGTCAAAACATTGAACGGCATACTGATGAGCTCAATTGAATGAGAAAATGAGGAAGGAGGACAGTCGGTTCGCAATATTGCCTAACATTTAGACCTTAACAATGAAACGACGCTATATCAATTTTTGAAAACAAGACTTTGATTCTGGAACTGACCATGCGTGGACGAATCCACAGAATCCACAACCTACGCAGTCCTCAAAACCTCTCTCGAATTTCGTGGTATATCGAAGGCTGGCGAGACAGACCTTCCTGTCGATTGTGTCGATTTCTAGGTAGTGACATCATCTCCCAGGTTCTTGTAAGCAGGAATATCGAATGGCACCGTGTGGTTTCAGCGATAAATCTTGCTTTGATGGCTACAAGAAATTCCTTCGAGGTTGCCATCTTGAAGAAATTCCTTCAAGAAAATCCTCTTGTAATATGCTGAACGTCATCAAAATCGGTTGTGTCGTTTTCAAGGAAATCCCAAATATAAGGGGCATTCAAAAAGAAACGAGCTGGAGACCTAGGAACAGAAACCAGTACCGGTATGTCAGAAGTATTGGCCCCGGCTGTTAAGTCACTTGTCCCCCTGCAACACAAGGCGGTGAATGGCTGTCCCGGGGCTGCATTGTGAATCAGTTCCGCAAGTACTGCATGACATCGTCGTCCGAGGAGAATCGTTTGCCCCACAGGTGAGCTTGCCTGTGGAGCAGAATGACCTCACAGGTGAGCTCACCTGTGAGGTCATTCTGCTCCACGACAATGCAAGGCCCCATATCACGGCACTCTTGCAGAAATTCAAGTGGGAGGTTCTCGATCACCCTCCATACAGTCCAGACCTCTCTCCCTGCGATTACGCCATTTTTTTGGTCCCCTACAAAAGGCTCTGAGGGGCAAACGATTCACCTCGGACGACGATGTCATGCAGTACTTGCGGAACTGATTCACAATGCAGCCCCGGGAATTTTACGAGACAGTCATTCACCGCCTTGTGTTGCAGGGGGACAAGTGCCTTAACAGCCAGGGCCAATACTTCTGACAAACCGGTACTGGTTTCTGTTCCTAGGCCTCCAGCTCGTTTCTTTTTGAATGCCCCTTATACATGTTTGAATTGGACTAGGAGCAGGAAATTGATGGTTCCAATTTGCTTTAACTCCGAAGAAATGAGATAATGTAAGGTTTTAGAATTATTAATTTATTTTTTTTTTGTTTTCTGAGCCATATCTGGAGGCTTGCTTTTTTTTTATGAAAAGAAAACTTCCTCCTGCCAATATTTTGATTTTGTCCTTTGCTTGGGTTTTTTTCATTGAGATTTAATTTGACGACTCATTGCAGTCGTCACTTTTCAATGGTAACATTGTAAGGGATTACGCCTGTTACAAAGAAATCTAGAGGGAAAAGAAAAATAATTAGCATGTAAACCTATGCACTCCTCGAGTTATAACGACTTCCGAGTTGCGATAGCCATCTGAAACCTACAGATTATTAATGTTTTTGAAAGGGTTACATAATGATTATCGGAATCATAATCCTAGATGGCGTAAGTACAGTAGTTATTCAGAGCTCTCTGTAGTTCCAACTAGGTAGCGGAATACCACAGGAATTAGAAAATATTTGTATACTGTTCCAAGCATAGAATTCTGTGAGAGGAAAAAAATAGCTTCAAAATCGAGAATAGGTTGAAATATGGCGCTGTACAAAAGGAAATGGATGATAAAGTATCAACAAATGAATACTAATACTAAGATAAAATTTCCCATTTTTACGAAGACTTTTTACGAAGACTCAAACAGACACTGAGTTGGTCTGAAATTTTAGTTTCAAAATAAAAAAAAACAGGGAGTGATAAAAAACACAACGCAAGTGTATTCTCAACGTTCCCTATTAAAAATGGTTCTCACTCGTATTTACGAAAATGCCTGTTCGTACTTTAATTGTGAAGTTATTTTATCTTAAAGCGCACTGTAGCAGTCGCTTTGCATGAATTTCGACGCTGTAAGAACTTTCATAAAGGTCCTTTATTAGCTACGGAAGTTCGAAGGATGATTAAAAAAATTGAGAAAACTCGATCCTTGAAGGTAAGCCTTAAAAACCTTGTCCCACATCATGTAACAAAGAATGTTGCAACTACTGTAGTTGAACGATACCTGGAACTAATAGCATAGGGGGAGAAAGAGGAAACTGGATGTCTTTTATTCTATTATGTTGAAACTTTTTTTGGAAAGTAATCCACTATTATCTACACTGTTATGTACACTGAAAGTACTCATCTTGTATCCACTACATACAAGATCAGCCGGCAGAAGCACCGGCAAGGAGATGTACCTGAAAAACAATTATTATTTGCTCTAATATTTTGGCTAGAATGGAAGTGGATGATGCCATGGAAGATTCTACGGAGAGATGACGCTCATTTTTAACTCGAGTGACTGTCAACACTTGAAACAGCTGCCTATGGGCTTCAAAGCCACTTCTAGGACCTTTTTTTTCTGAATTGCACCATCTGGAGCAGTCACTTGCTCGTCATATGCTACGCATTTTCGTTATTCCTCAACTGAAGCATGCTAGAACATTGCTCCCGAGATTTTGGAATCTGTCCGTCGAGCATACAATATCGAATGTAATATCTGGTTCAGACCAATTACAATCGCATCAAAAATTACTTCATCATCAGCGATTTTGAATGAGTTTGCAGCTTTGACAGTATTTTCTCTAGCCATTAGTTCAATTTCTGTTTCAATTTTTGAAATGAGCACAAATAAAAATTTGAAATACAGTAAAACGTCGATTGAACGGATTTTGGGTGGTGTCTGTTGTCGCTGTAAAATCAAATAACTTTACCTAGGGACAAAAAAACAGCTTACTTGGGAAATTTTTTTGATTCATTTTAAAAATACAGGAGGCTTTTCTAACAAAAATAACACACTTTAATATTTTAAAACAGGGCTTGTTATATTTGTAAAAATTTTTTCGATTAATTTCGATTTTCTTTGTTATTTTATAGGAATTAGGAGTTTCCCCCATTTTGTACAATTCGATCGAAATTTTTCGTCCGTTAAATCGGAGTCCGTTAAATCGAAAGTCTACGTATTTGAAATTAGACTTGGTTAGGCTATTTGCTGATACTTTGGTGCGTTTTCTCTTGTACAGCGCCGTATTTCACCCCATTGTCAGATTTTGGAACTAACTTTGTTTTTTTGACGGAATTATTTCTCTTTGCCTCGAATTGTCTACTTTGTAATTCCGGTGTCATTCTATTATTAGATGGAACTACAGAGAGCTCTGTATAGGGATACTTTAATTATAGCCACCTGGTATTTGAACTCTGAAAAGTTTAAAAATGCAAATTAAATATATTCTACTTTGTTTCATACTGCATATTTTTTTCTGAGATATTAATAAAATAAAATTTAGAGAATACAGAATTATTTTAACCTTCTTAATTTTCTTTTTAATTCTCTATTCTCTATTTACTTTCTTAAACCATTTTAACTAGAAAATCTCTTAGTTTTTTACAACAAGACTGTATCACATCTTCAATGTTATCTCAGAAGAACTAACGTTATTGTTTGCAAACAATGTAAAGTATTTTCAGTATTAAGATATTTTAAGTATTAAAAATGTTAGCTTTTTAAAGTAAGTTATATAGTAACTCACAGCTATATAGTAGTAAGAACTTCAAAGTTACGTATTTATAAAACCGTATCAGTAAAATTTGCAAAAGGACTATTTGCTGTTTGAACATAAGACAAAGTACGGTGTTAGGAGTGAAGTTTGGTAATAATCTTGTGGGGAAAAGGCCATCTCTAACAGTTACCACAACAAGCACTTGCAAAGATCTTGCGATAAAGGTAAACTAGGTGTAAATATTATCTGTGTTGCTTTCGCCCCGCCTTTAGGTGACACCTTAATTTTGATTAAGGCACTAAAGTCCTTGGACAACAACGATGGCATCTTCACGTTAATGACTACTTACGGCGTCTCTTACGTCAAGTAAACACTTTCCTTGAGCGTTGGACGGAATAAACATTGACTAACGCAGCCCTAAGACGTCGCTTGTACAATGACTTGGATGTCATTAGCGTCGAGGCGACTTAAACTTGCATTTCCTGTTTAATAAGTACAGCAAAGCTGATCTCCAAGATAAGGATGATTCAAGTTTCACTGAAAGTTCAAAAAATTGTTAATAATCGACTTTCATTCAGTGCTACTGAACTTTATGCGTAAAGTAACTCTAATATGGATAAGATCTTGAAGTAAAACACAATCGAATCGTATTAGGAGCATGGTAATAATTAGCTCTAACTAGACATAGAGAAAAGCTGATTTGAAATGATGTAATTTATGAGCAACTACACGATCACGATAGTTGAGAACAACACAAATAGAATTAGAAATCTGAAATAGACGAGCGTGAATGCCAAAGTAATTTAAGCTGCACTTCACGAAGAAGTTGCAGAATTTACATCTACTTGCAAAGGAAATAGTATGAATTCAAAACCTAGAAAAGTCATTATCTTTGATTTCTAGCTAGTAAATGTTTCGTTTGCTCTTTATGGAAAACTGAATATCGAATTAGCTATTATTTTCTTCGATAAAATAAAGGAATTTGAATATATTCCTGAAAATCAGAATAAAGCTTTTAAACACAGTTAAAGTTAAAAGGTGGAAAGAAGTTGTTTAAATAAAATGTCTGCAAATAAATAGCGAAATAATCTATTTAATATAGGCAAAAGGTTAAGGTGATAAAATGGAAACAAGTAAAGCACTAAATATGATAAAAGTAAGTTACTGTAATAAATTGACATGTTTCAAGTACCCTTTCTGTTACCATTCTGATGATAACACACGTTAAATAACAGCAATATTTGTGTCAAATGTTTTATAAAACTAAAGTTGATCCCAAAGATTTAATAGATATAAAATGAAAGACTTTAAGTAAAATTTCATCTTAAAAGAATTTGAAAGAAAAGACATTTGGAATTTCATTTAGATATTACACGTAGTTTAAGCATTTTCATCATGACTTATTTTTTTAATAAATAAATTATTTTCTTGTGAATTGTTTTCGTTTCGTTTTATTAATTTATCTAATAACTTTTAATCGTGTGATTAGTTACTGAATTTATTTATTTCACGTTTGCATTCCTTTTCCGTAATTATGTGCTACATGTCTACTTGAACAGATGACCTAGTCGTATAAATACTTCATAGTGGCCTGGAAGAGCTGACTTCAATCCTTGGCGTAAGGAGATATTACCTTAGGTTCACCGCTCTCTGTAAAAGAGGCATCGTTTGCCGGGGGTTAAAGGTGCCCAGCATTGAATTTCCCATTTGATCTCCATTATTATTACTATGTCATAAAAGTTTCAAACCATGGTTTTCCCCAGCATAGACAATATGGCGGGTCAAGGACCAAAGCACATATTGCCAACCAGGAATGTGTGGTTGTGTCCATAAATTTCCTAACTATGCGTGTTGTGTTGAGTATCACAGCCTTCTGGAGTTGTGCATAAGTGTTTTTATGAAGTCCTAGTGTGCTGAGGCTGTTGTGCAATGTGTGAGGCACCAGATCAGTGGTTGATAGGACGATGCGTACAACACGTACTCGGTCCTGCCTCCACTGCTTCTGGAGCTCGTGTGCTAGACCGGTGTATTTATTGATCTTGTCTGTATGAGTTTTCTGCATGTTCTTGCTGACAGGCACTGCAATATCAATGAGATAGGTCTGACCTTATCAACAAGTGTGATGTCAGGTCTGTTGTGATGTATAGTTTTGTCTGTGTGAATGGGGCGGTCCCAGTACAGCTTATATGAGGGTGACTCTAACACGCTTTGAGGTGTGTACTTGTAGTATGGGACCGTGTTCTCAATAAGTGATTGTTTGTGGGCTAGCTATTGATGAACGATCGACCCTACCTTATTGTGTCGGTGGAGGTAGTCTGTTTGGGAGAGAAGGGGACAGCCTGATATTATGTGGTCGATCGTCTCATGCGTAGTGGGGCATTTCCTGCATCTGTCATCGTGTGTGTTTGCATCGTGTAGAATGTGTTTCTTGTAGTTGCGTGTGGGGATGACTTGGTCCTGTATCGCGATCAGAACCCTTCGGTCTCCCCAAACAGCTCACCACCCCTAAGCTATTATTATTATTATTATTATGTTTGTATGTTTCAAACCTTGGGTTTCCCCAGCAAAAACAATATGGCGGGTCAAGGACCAAAGCACATACTGCCAAGTGTAAAGATGTGTGCAAGAATGATTAGGGAAGTGTGCTTGTGTCCATAAATTTCCTAACTATGCGTGTAGTGTTGAGTACCACAGCCTTCTGCAGTTGTGCATAAGTGTTTTTGTGAAGTCCTAGTGTGCTGAGACTGTGGTGCAATGTGTGAGGCACCAGACCAGTGGCAGACAGAACGATGGGTACAACACGTACTCGATCCTGCCTCCACTGCTTCTGGAGCTCGTGATTATTATTATTATTATTATTATTATAAATTATCTACTTAAGAAAACTTTGGCTTTCTTCAATTTTCTTAACATTTTGGAGAATCTAGAGTCTGAATCTCAAAAAAAGAAAAAATATATCTTTTTGTTTGTCTCTACTGTATTCTATAGACACGATAACTTCCAAATAAAACATCGATCTCAGGTTTTCGCAGAAAAATGCATCTCTTTCTCGGAAAATTTTCTTTTAAAAGTTGGCTTTCAAATATAAGGGATATTTACAAGAATCTCTTATATCGAAATTGCAGTTATCTGATGAATCGTTCTGAAGATACTAAAAGGCAATGTTCTGACGATTATAGATTTACTACATAGAAGCAATAAAAACATGTATTGATTATAGGTTTGAATCACAAAAAAGTCGTAAATGATAACATTAATCAAGATAAAAATCCATAAAATTTAAGACTCGACACATACAAAATCCATAGTATCAATACCAATCGGTAAGGCGGCGTCTTAAGCGTCTGACACGATATACAGATCAATAGAACCATCTCAGCTGTAGGTAATCGAGCGAACAAATGAACATCTGACAGATGGTGCTATTTTCAGGAACAAAAGAAAACAATTTCAAAGCCTATAAACTTTGGAAGTTTATTCACTGAAAAGAGTAGAAACCAACGCCAACTGACAATTACTTACCATTAAGAATAAGTAATTAGTTTTTAGTTCTTAATTTCTTTCATTTTTTAATATTCTTTTACACAGCCCAGAATAAGGTAATGCCCGTTTTCAGTTAAATCGGTAATATGGTTAATAGATTTTAATGGCGCACAAGCATCTGTGGCTAAGCTGTTCCAAATCGGAAATATAAAGACAGTGGAAACCATAAATAAAAATAATTTGATTTTATATTTTCAAATCAAAATAAGAGTTTAATAAATTAAAGAGTTATTAAACTACTATTACAATTATAATTAGAGAGGTATATATTTTAAGAATCCTACTAATCTCATAAATAGATCAATCAGAAGTTTCTGTTATGGTAAATAGATATCATGAGGATTCCAACTATGAACTGAAGCTGATTTTTGTAGCTGAAACATTGAATATTATTTAGATTCAAGTAGGCACACACTTAACACTAACTAAAACATTAAAGGCTACATATTTTTTTTTTTTTACTGATTTATTTTTCTAACTCCTTGTGATACAAAGGGCTTTATAGATACCCTGTAACATACAAAAGGTTCTTTATTTATAGGAATTTTCTTCAAGTGAATTTAACTGTTAACTTTGTTTATATAGTAAAATGTTATCTTCAATATACTCCGTATGCTCATTATTAAATTTGCCTTTAGCTTGAGAATTGGAAAAGTTATAGAAGCATTTAACCCATCGTTTTCCAGGCAGAGGATAGAAGTAAAAGAAATTTCACACAAACAATGACTAGCAATCTACCATGTATAAAAGCTTCAGAAAAGAAAAAGGCCACAAGGATAAATTTTCAAATAAAGAAAAAGTTAAGATCCATTCTTGTCCATAAATATGTATTCAAGTTTCAGAAGATGCAAAAATGAATAGCGAACATACATTTATACATTTAGGGAGAAATTTATACATAAGCTGATTCAGTTTATAAGCCTCATTCAAAAATTAATATTTATCCAATTAAATGAATTCTCTGGAGTTCATGAAATTCGCTAAACGTTTACTATAAATAAGAAATACATTTGATTTTAATTTCAAAATTAACATAAATTTGCCAAATTGGATGCGCTGATGCCGATGTGATATTGTATCAGTAAACTGTAATAAAAATTCAGTAGATACTGAAGATTAGAATATGACATTACGTGGGAGTGGTTAAATCGTGAACTGAAACGATTACTCAGGTAGCTTCAGTTTGGTGACGTCACAAATCGTTTGAGGCAATGCTGTATCTGCGCAACCTTTGTCAGAACCTCGAATTGCAATTTATGTAGGCGTAATAAGTTATGTAGATTCATGAACTCATTTTAGGATTTTGAGAGAATCAAATGAAATATTTGCAGGTCATATAAGTAAGTTAATAACATTCCATTTTCGAGAGGAAAAGTAGCAGATTTATAATTGACGAATTCGTGAAAACAGCTCTGTAATGTTATTTAGTTGAAGTTGAAAAGGAAATAAATAAGCTAGTTTATAGAGTTATTGAAGAGAATATTTTTTGAAACAAAGAAATAAAAATGAAAGGCTGCTGATTGGATGAACGAAGATATGGCCGAGTTGATTATTTCTTTTAAGAACAATTTAATCCTGACATTAACGATATCTGTTAAAATTCCACGTGATAGAAAAGATAAATGTGTTTTTAAATAAGATATCTCCCTCTGTCTTTTGAGCTGCAAAAATGCTCCTCGCGATCCTCCACTAGAGGATTATTTTATTGGCAGATCAATTCAACACCAATAAATAAATATATACTTTTAAGAATGGAAAGACTTTTATTTATACCATTAAGCAGATCAATGTTTCATTGCTTTTGTTTTGTTTCTGTTCACAGCTAAAGGAATTTGGAAAGAAATATGTTTTTTCCCCCTCGAAATAAAACAGATCGAG
Organism: Thereuonema tuberculata; assembly: GCA_023159025.1. Taxonomy (NCBI): domain Eukaryota; kingdom Metazoa; phylum Arthropoda; class Chilopoda; order Scutigeromorpha; family Scutigeridae; genus Thereuonema; species Thereuonema tuberculata. Next base: position 52,908,527 of record JAFIDM010000001.1, on the reverse strand, counting down.
AAAATTGAGTTTTTCATTTTCTTTTCTGCTTGACAGTTTCACAAAAGAAACACGGTAACAAGTTAAGAGTAAATGTCAAAGAGCGCTAAATAAGATGTTTCCTATTCTTTATGAATAGTTCTGTTTCCTCTGGCATCTAAAAGGAAAAAGGTTTCTAAAATTAATGGGGGCTAATCCTTCTGACACTTTCTACTGTATTGATTTCAGAAGGAAATATGGAGACTCCTCACCTTGTTTGTTATCAGTTTCATTCATCTTCTGGTGAATAAACCTCTGGTTTATCGTTTTCCAATTAGGTCGATGTCGTCCATTCTTTATGATGATCTCGGTTTCATCGGCTAAGTTTTGTGGCACCATCTGTCCTTTATCGTTGAACATTACTTTCCAACATTTTATGGACGGTTGAGTGTCCCATTAAACTGCTGCTTCGGCTTTTGTTAGATTGTTCTTGGTAATTAAGGGTCTTTTTAAATCTTTTGTTCAAATATAATAACAAAAAAATACGTTTCTTTTATTTATTATTCTTTTCTGTAATTTTCAAAATTTTCTTTTTTTATTTTTCGATTTACTTATCAAAGAGTATTAAATTCTTTTTAAAATATTTTTCTTCAACAATGATTGATAACAATATCACAGTTTTAAATCCGTAACCAGATACAAAAACTGTAATGATTTTACGGCGAAAGAGTGAGGTTTCATACTGTGGATCGTAGAGTGATCTTACATCATTAATCTTACATTAAAGCCGATCCAAAAAGAAATCCAATTTTAGTTTTCAAAGCAACCTTGTTTTTTTAATTTACGCGTCCGAAACAGCTTACAAGATTCAGGAGGAATCCAAGTCAAAATGAATTCTACTGGAACAAAGTGTTGTGGAGGAATGTTGTACCATGTAGACATAATTGCGTTGTGTGGTTGCTGCAAAATTGGATGGAAACGAATAGTCCTGAGACGAATAGTCGTTTCTTTCTCATCCTAAAGATATTCAATAAGATTGAGAAAAGGAAATTTGCAGATCACTGAAACAACTAAAACTGGAACTATTTTTTGGCGATTGTGAGAAGGCTCTTTATCCTGTTGGAAGTACACATCTATGAATATCAGAGGACTGAATGAAATGACGGAAACATTTCTTACGGCATTACTACAGTCACCGGCTTGCACTGTCATACCCAGAAACATGGATTCAGGAACTCATATTAGTTTCGCCAAATTCTGAGCTTTCTGTTAGCACGATGCAAAAGGGATTTTTGATTCCGTCAGATCAGACACCTTTTTTTCCAGTCATCAGCGGTCTAGTGTTGATGTTCCAATGCCCACAAGAGGCGTGTTATCTTCTTATTCGTTGATAACATCGTACCGGACATCGTGTCATAGCCCATCCGAGACAAGGTCCGAGATAATGTTCTCTACAGTAAAGTTGTCTTATGTTGTGATTTGTCTGGCTTGTCTGTTAGCTGACGATCTCGCCATTCATTTCTGAGCACTCCGATCCATGAACTCGGTTTTCTTCCACAGGATTACCGATCACTGGGTTTTTTTTTTGTTTCTTTCGATTGTCAGCAAAACATTTCTTTCTGAGATGCTTGTTTCAGCATGCATAGTATCACCTATCATGCAAATTCACTCAGGTCATTCGCTTTCTCGTTATGGCATCAAACTGAAGATAGAAGGGCTTATTTAGTTCGAAAATCTCGGTCACCTGAAGTTTTAAAGAGCATATTTTACATAAGAAGATGTGGAATGCCTTACAATTGGTGTCTCACTGTGTAATCAAAAGCGGACTTCGGGTAATTAGACTTACAGATTTGAGATAATTTATAATCATTTCATAATCGAGATTGTTATGGATTTAACTATTTTTATTTTTGTAAAAAATATCTTTTGTCACACAAAATTGCTATTAACTATCTTTAGTGTGAACTACAATTTATCTTCGACTATTAGTAGTTTTCATTTGGAAATTTAAAATCGGCATGCCGAAACGTTTTGTTTTTTTAGTTTTAATTACATATGCATTTTTAAAAAATCTTGTGTGCTGACCTTTCATTTTTTTTCAATACTCTTTGCACTTTATACCAAAATGGAATGTTAATATTTCCCTTTTTTTATAGGACACTTTGAGGTTTTTATCCTCTTTATTCTGTTCTTTATATTTTCTTCGTGGTATTCGGTCTGTGTTTGCATTCAGTACTTTAGTAATTTTTTAGTTGAATGTCTTTTCACAAGATCATTCCGCATTTTGTGTAGCTCTAGATTAATGTGTAACTCTAATCTCATCTTTGAACTCTTTTTCTGCCTGAATAAGTTAATATCAAACAGCGACTCTGTGCAAAAAAGTTATTTCTGTCTGTTTCTAATCTATGTTCTTTTATCTTCGAAATTATCCAGATTCGGAATTTGATTTAGGGAACGAATGCTGTATTGCAGAATTTGATTAATAAGTTCTGATTGATGTAATTCTCCATTTACGTAATTATATTTTTTGAATTTCAGGTCGTTGTTTATATCGGTTGTTGTGATCGTCTACAAAATAGAAAACTGAATCTGGCTTTATCTGTATGGTTTATAAGCCTTAAATTCTGTTTTCGTAGACAGTTTCACCGCATTCTGATCTCTTGATATTTTTTATAACTGAAATACATTTTCTGAATAAATCTTAATGATTGGCAATGTTAATTATTTATCAGTACTTTAGTAATAATTAATTACTTTTAAAAGAAATGCTAAGCAAACTTACTGATGAATAAGCTTACTAATAATTGTTATAGTAACCAGTGGCGTAGCAAAACCTTTGGGGGCCCGGGGGCGGGGGAGTTCCATTATTCAACAACCAAAAAAAAAAAACATTGTACAGGGGCTACTTGGGTGGATGGGGCCCCTAGGCTGACTGGTGGGGCCCCCTAGGCTGGCTGGTGGGGCCCCTCTCAGGCGGGGGCCCGGGCCGCGCCGCCCCTCTCCCCTTGCTACGCCACTGATAGTAACCAGACGGCTGCCCGTCTCTTCGCTCCGGAAGTCTTGCATATCCAACGGAAAAACACTTTTTATTTATTAAAAAAAATTATTAAGTACACAATAATTAAACTAAATTAAAGTTTAAATTCTAAAAGGTAGAGTGTTGAAATAGAACATGCAATAGAATATTGAAATCCATTTGTAACAGTTAGAAATTTGTGGACAGCGTCGACAGTGCAACAATACTCCTGTTGCACACAATGAGTGCTGTTGACGGACGTAGCACACGCGCACACAATTTAAACAATATAGATTTCTGGATTGAAATACGGATGATTAGAACTTGAAATATGTTCATTAGTATACTCTTTTCTTCAAAATTTACCACAGTTTCTTCTCAATATTCTTCACAATTTTTTTTTATCGAGGCTATTATTTTTGTAATTTGTGACTATTGCTCTTTCACTAAGAATTTCTACTTACTTCATTGTATGCTGAAAGTTTTGGCCTAAGCATGACCCCACGGCTTTTCTATTAAAAAGTATTTAATCTGAGTAAATATGTTGAAATATTCTTCCAAGTCTAATTCCCATTATCCTGGAATAGATTTTTATTTAGTAGCGATTTTCAATTTTCAAATTTTTTCTACCATCTTTATTAACAATTATTTTGCTTATCGACAGCATTATTACTAATTTACTTCGTACAATTTTACTATTTTCATCAATTCTAGTTACTTAACTAGAAAGTATATTCAGACATTTAGGAACAAGTTTTAATCTATATTTTGTAGAATTCCTTTGTTCATCTTTGAATATGAAATTGCTATTTTCTTTCAAGGATACTTCAAAAGATAATGAAATACCTGCAGTATTATTCGTATTTGTTCAGATCCTGGATTTTCTTTAATTTTTTCTTAGTTTCAGTTAAAAAAGCCACTTACATCTTTGTTTTGTTTGTTTGTTTGTTTGTTTTTTGTAAATTATTTACATCGGTTCAATTGTTTTTACTTGCTCGATAATTAATTTTAATTCGTTAAAAAGATAACGGCTTATAAGAATCCGTTCCGATCTTCTAAGAGTTATATGAACTCACCTTTTGTAAGATAGAAACTTTAGCACAGTACTAACAGGATCCAGATACTTCTTAAAAAATATTTGTTATACAAATATTGCTTATAAAGACTTCACTACTTAATTCCAATTTATTTTACCTACCATAATCAAGTTTTTAAATTAACAATTTTGCAACTTCACTAATTAATGAAAAACAAGGAGAATACAATACAAATCTTTCACTGCCTACAGAGCTTCTAGTTAATCAAGTAAAGTAAACAACCAATTTCTTAAAAGTGTTGTCTTGTCTCGTGGCTATTCGTCGTCTCTAAGTAAACCTTCTTGGCGAACGAAGATTAGTTGCAGTATTGGGTGAATCAGAGCTAATGTAACTATGGCTGACGAACCGATAGTTAATTTTGTTTTATGTTTTGTTCCTTTCACTGCTGCCTTTTGGAAAAGAAATCGCGTTTACATCAATGATGCTTAATAGATTTTAACGTGTGCTAATTATAATTTAATACTAAAATAAGAAAAACAATATACAGAAAAAATATTTAAAAAATATTTATAAAATACTTAACGTGGAGCCTTTCTTCAAGCCTTTATTTTTTTGTTTCAAATCACCAAGTCGTGGGATGAGTCTCATTAGATCGCAGTGTGGTGGCTGCTCTACTATTTACGACACCCCGACTTGTAACTAAGTCGTTTGCAGAGGATTTGGCGACCTTGCTTTGCGCGAAAGAGATCCGTAGTACGGCTCCGAAATCAGGCGGCAGTGGCTCGTCCTCCCGAAAGGAATCTAGGTCGTCGCTTACAGAAGTACGATCGACGGCGAGTCGGGGATTCGCCTTCCTCGTTTCGGTACCGCCGCCGAAACGCGCCTAGATTGGCACGATGCGCAGACGGTATCGTTGCCTTCGACGGGTTGAAGAAGGGCTCCGCATAGGAAACCGAAAGACTCCATATTAACTATTACATAAATATTTCTAAATATTCTTTATGTGTGTTGTTTTTCTTATTTTAGTATTAAATTATACATCAATGATATAACTATAATTATACTCATATTTATATCAACTGTATTTAACAAAACCGGAGTGGTAATTTGAATCTATCTGGAATAGCTGAAATTAGAGTCGAAAATGAATGTTAAACGACTGTCAAAAATAACTCTTATCAAAATAAGCGTGAAATACTAGAAATAATTTTTTAAACATTCTAATTCATTTTCCTTAAGGAGTTTTACGACTTTCGCTGTTACAAATAAAAATTTTGATAAGAATATACCAGTAATTATTAATAAACTTTTTTTAGGAATAAGAGTATCTTGTATCGTAAAAAAAAAATAATAAAATAGCTGAATGCCCTAATGATGACAAAACATACATCACTATAAAATATATAATTTAATAAAGTTACGAAATATATATTTCAGAATTTAATTCAAATTGGAATCAAGTAAAATTTCAGTACTTTCATTTAATAAATGCGAAATATTATTTCTTTAAACTACAGTATTATTTCTTAAAATCATAATAAATATTTATACTGGAAATTCTACATAACTAATAGAAGCCTATTACCAAAATCTTTGTTTACAAATTTTGGTTAAAGTAAATATAAAATATTTGTATTTACATATTAAAATTGATTGTTATCTATTCTCTGCAGAAGAGCAACTGCTCACAGTTGTTCTATGGAGAACAATTTCTTCATAGAGCTACAGCTCATTCTAGAAACTTTTTAAAAGTGATCATATAAGAAAAATTCAATTCAGTTTACAGGGGTGTTTTTTAACATGATTACAATTGCGTAATCAGATAAACAGAAAATTTTTTTTGGTCTGAATGGAGCATATTCAATTTATTTTTAACCATCATTTATGTAAGAAGTCAAATTCTAACTTACTTTAAATTCTCTACGTTTCTTGGTTTTCGGGAAATTTAATTTCAGATCTTTTTTTTTTTTTCCAACATCAAATATGGATGATGATCTAACAAAACGAGAATTATTGTAATCCTGCTTTTTCCTACTGTACGTTCTACAAACTTCAGTCTTATATCCTTTAATGTTGAGATTAAGGTATTTAATATATATGTAAATGTAAAACTAATAATGTGGGCGTGTGATCGGTGCTCAAAGGGTTTTAATTTCCTACTTCCATTTCAATCAGAAATTTAAGTCATTGAAAATGAAGAAAGGACATCTCAAATCGAAATCGCATTGTAATGCGTACAGTACTTGAATTCAATAGAATTGAATTCGATATTAGCTGTGGTACTAACTACGTTCGAATTTAAATCTGTCTCTTCGTCCTCAGATTACAGTGAACTCCTGAGTCGTAAGAAAAATGAGGTGTATCCATCGTTTTAGCAATTTTCTTTCAGCCTGCGGGTGAAAATTACAATTTTTCTTTTTTTTTATTTGGTTACTGTAGTTTTTGTTAAATTATGTAATTTAAATTCTTGTGTAACTTAACATACATATTAATACTTTAAAATAAAGTATGATATTAAAACTGGTAATGCAAAGAAATGAAGATAAGTAAATTCGATGAATAACTATTTCTAAACGTTAAATATTATTGTTCTACTATTTGTTTTACTTTCTTCTAGGTTTTAAAAAAAAGGTATTGCAGTTTTTAATGCATGGAAAACGACTTTTTATGATTTTTAGCGTCATAAACTAGGATAAATCGCAATTTTACACCAAGGATTGAACCCGTTCTTCCAGCCAGCAGCCCAGCGCCGACAACACTAGATCTTCGATATATATCCAGTATATTAAATCCGAAAGCTTTTTAAATTGTGTTCTAAAATTTTCTGTTTTGTAATCCCTTTTTTTCTCTCCGATGTACTAAATACATATCTAACTCTACGAATAATATTAACAGTGTCTTTTATCAAACCAAAGATGAAAATTCTCAAAATTCTCGGGAGATCATGTGTTTTAAAAATGACATTTTTTTTATTGTTATTACATAGGGAACAGACGTGATCCCTTCCCATGCTTCTCTTTTTTTTTTAATTCTGGCAAAAAAGGATTGGATGTATGAAGACAAAAGATGTTAGATACTGAATGCAGGTTCTTGATTACGATGAATACCTTCATTTAGAGTCACATAAGCCTGAAATTTGGTTGAAAGACTTCCACTAGAGCCTGAATTCACAACAAACTGTGATGGTTTGTTTTAGCTGTAACTCAATTATTATTAGATTGGTGATTGCTCTGGCAAAGAACTCAAAGCTCACTTTTTAATTGGGATTCAATTGAAATAACTTGTTAATTGTAGCCTTCAAAACTTAGAATTTTAGTTTCACACTTTATTTAAGTATTTGACCTCAACTTTAACTTTTTGCAGCGTTAAGAATGTTTTATATTATTTTAGTTTTACATTTTATACTTATATCCGTAAGGTTAAATTAGTAATGTTAATAATGCCTAATGATTATGTAATTCTTAGCCCAGGCAACACCAAGTTATTTTTCCCATTATATGGAAAAATATTTTATTTTCATTTTTTTTAAATCTTTATAAAATATAGTAGCAATAATATGAAGATTTCTTCATATTATTGCTACTATATTTTATAAAGATTTAAAAAAAAAATGAAAAATTGAATTTTTAGCTTAATTATCCCATTTTGTTTTTGTTTTTGTGGCATATTTATGTATGAAACTATTTTGCCAACCTCAGACTCGACTGACTTCAACTTCTATATTTCAGATTCATTTTTCTTCTGACAATTTCGAAATTTCCAGAATTTATTTCCGAGGCTTCCTCTGGTGTTTCAATCGGCTTTACTCAGTTGGGAATTTTTTTTTATTGTTTGATTAATAGGATTTTTTTATGAGGTTCAGTGTAACTGAATGAAATTTTACTGCAAAGTGTATCAGTTTTAGTGAGAAAATATCACGGAAATCTTTCTTGGACTGAATCCCTTTGGACGCAATGATTGAGATCGATCTACGTTAGATGGCTCCCTCTCTCAAAGGATTTGTTTTAGTTCCAGTTTCTCATTTCCCTTCAATATTAACCGAATGCACGTAATGTTTGAACAAACTTTTAATTATTCTTGGAAATTGAAACGAAATCTCTTTCTTCTGTTTTCTCATTATTCCTAATTACCAGTATTCCATTAAATGTTGAGAAATCATACAATTAAAATGGAAGTAGGTCTTTTGAACTTCGTATCTGGACTTTTAACTGCTTTATATAATAACTGTTTTAAGTAGGTACTAGTCCTATCGAGAAAAAAAAAATAATATCTTTTCTACAATAATATTTAGGTAATAAATGATCTAGGTATGGTGGAATTAAGAGGGCCAATTTCGGGAGGGGAGGGGCAGAAATTAGGCTCTAAATGTTTCTTTGACCCGTCCAGTGATCAGCAGAACCATCTCCCGCCTATATCCTACGAAAGAAACCCGGTACTCATTCCATAGAAGGCTGTATGGTATGTAGGACGCTTCTGGAGGAGAATTAACATCGGAATCGAACCCAGCTGCAATCCTCAGTTAAATGCTTTAGCTTTTGGCTGCTAAACTAACAAAGGATATTAACATTGAAGAGCTATATTTTTTTTTATATACTGTATATAGATTCACTGCATCTCGCTATAGCTACAGGAATGGTCTCCTAATATGCATCAAAGAGAAAAAAGAAAATTTGAACAAAACAGTTTGAAAGGCATTTTAAGGGCAAATAAGCATGTATGTCCGCCTGTGATCTAGATAAATCGAAACCTAGTTTTCTACCATACTTGAAACTTTAATTGGAGTTTATTTACTGATTTATGCATAGGGTACCACCGGCAAAACCACAAAAATACCAAAGGTATATTTGAAGGAAAAAAACAACAACTTTAGTTTGCTTTCATGTTACACATTCTTCTCTTCAAAGTTAATTTGCAAACTTTTCCTCTCAATTTCGATTAGGCTTCTTTTTTCTTTTTAATCATTTTTTTTGGTGATGGGTGGGTGGACTACTCGAACTGGCGCGCCTATATCTTGTTTCTTTCTTCATAAGGCTACGCGAAGTTTTGAAATTCTCTCAAAACCTCAAAGAATTTTAATTGCATTTCAAAATCAATATCCTCTCTGCACAAAAAAACATAATTGGTAACAGTGCACTCGAAAGAACTTTTAGTATCAAATTCTCTATCAAAGAAATAGGTTTTAAAAATAAAGTCTTGATTAAATCCAGTTGGGAAACAACAATATCAAATTTGGAGTTTCTGATTTGATCGAGAATTGCCAAAACTTTTTAAAAGGTCTTGGAAAACAGCTTAGAACAAGAAAATTTTAAAATGTAACTTAAATCAAAGTACTAAGTTAAGTCTGTCCATCCAGCAACGACGGTGATCCATGAACTACAAATGTGAGGCAATAAGATCTACAAAACACCATCAAAATCCACCACTCTAATGTGTTGATCTCCTTAATTTTAATTTCTTAATCTCCTTAATTTTTGTTGATCTCCTGTTATGTGAAGCTAAACTAAAGTTAACTTATATGTAAATACAATATTAGCCCATTTGATAAAGGCTATTGAACTACAATGGCCGAAACGTTGTGTTTTTATTTGTATACAGCTACTTTTTATGATATTTTAGTGTGTTCCCTCTTTTTAACATTAACAACATTAGTCTTTTAGATTAAGTATAAAATCCAAGCAAATATTCGAAGTTTGGACGCCATATTCTTATTCTTCTTAATGTAAAATAAGATAAATAACACAATTTAATTAATGTGCAAGCATTTTACAATATGATGAGAATAAATGAATAATTGAAAATGTATTTTGTCTGTTGTGCGAGTGAATCTTGAGTTATTCATTGAAGAAAGTCTTGAAGAGAATTTGAATATCATACTGTATGATCAACAGTACTAAGACAATAAAGTGATAGGAAGCAGGAAAAATTAAATTGGACAACTGGATCGAAAATCTAATGAAAGAAATATTTTTTTTCTTATCTTTTAAAAAATGAAAGCGAGAGTATTTAACATGAACAGATCTTAAGTAAATGAAAGTCTGAGTTAATTAAACAAACTGTTCTTAGTTCTTGAATCTGGATTGCATCCTAACTAAGAAATTATAGTTTCTACCTACTCTTCTTTCCTTCTACAAAGAACAATATATTATTTAAATAATAGATTAAGAGAAAGTGCTGGACAGACCTATATCAAAGATTAAAATTCGACTGCTAATAATAGTCTTTTTACTTTTATATTACTTGCATGATCTTAATATTTGATAATTTTTTTTTTCCTTTTATCTTAATATTAGACAGTCATATGTTCTTGCTTTTAACATATTTCTAGTTAAATGTCATAGAAAAATTCATTATTTTCTTGCAAAAGTCATTTGACAAGAAAGTAACAATTTTATAATTGTTTTTTCAGATTTGTCTGTATTAAAAACCCTTCAGCAGAATTGAACAGCAGTTCATTTTTCTCCACAAGATGCCATTGCTTAACAAATCGTCAACAGATGGCTTACTTTCGTGAAATGCATTAATTAAATCTGCACATCCTCTGCCTTCAGACGTCTGTATTTACATGTATTCAGAAGTCTCCATTTCCTCAATACTATCATTTTGTGAATCGTAAGTTTTATTTCGACTAGAACTTTCATTTTAAACATGAAAGGGTTCCTTCAAATATCGGAAGTGATTGAAATTGAATAATTTTACAAGAAACAAATAGGCCAATACTTCTTTATACTTCGATGTTTCTTTTGCTTGTCTCTTTCAAATGGCTAATGCTTAATAGATCAGTTACTATTGCATTTCACTGTAAACAGCATTTCATTTCTTAGTGCTGATACATTTTAATATTCTAGCTGATTCTGCCCCTCACTTTTTTAACACTTCCAACGAGTTTTAATGATCTCCCTTGTTGAGGCTATGAAATTGTAGATGAAAATATGGCACCTTTAGTATTTAAATGTAAACTAATGTATTTTTGATTTCTTTGGTTAAAATAGCTGAACCGGTATAAGCTGTGTCTACTATGTATTTTCAGTCATAGACAGTATTGAAAAAAAATAGTTTCAGGAAGTTCTCAAAAGGACTTTGTAACACATGAAAAGATTGGAAAAAAAACTCAACAATCAAAATCAATAATATTGAGTGAATAAGAAGTACCTCCTTCCGGGATTTGGACTGTGTTAATTTCACTTACATGCATAACTATATACGACGAACAGTATATTTAGTGCCATCACTAAAAAGCTTCGATTTGCCAAGGAAATAAATCTTTACACTACAAACAACATTCACAGAAAATAACGATGAATATGATATAAAGTAGGAGAGTTAAGAGAAAGATAAAGGTAAAAATCAACGTTTTGTTTAACTCACGTGCTGATGCACACGCCTCGTGAAGGCATTATTTCTAACATGTACAACAATTAAAATTAAACCAATTTTTACTGGAATAATATACAAATAGATATATCTTCATCAAAATCCCCAATCAAGTTCATTAACAGATGAAAGCCTTCGCCGGCGAATAGAAATGAAAACAGAAAATTAAAATTTATCTATAATGATTGCTTCGAATTGATGAAGCAGCCAACTACTATTTGAAAATGGGCTTTGAAATGTAAATTAGAATCAGACATCCATGTCGTTTCAAAGGAAGGAGAGATGGTAAATTAATCACAGAAACTAAGTGATGGAAAATAGACTAGAATGTAGAATAGAATTCCTAAAACCATATCTACAGAAGACTGCATCATTACATGCATTTGTTTCTGTCAAATTTAAAAACCTTCCTTGATTTTCCATGACAGTAGCTTCATTCAGAATTAACTTTTTCAAGTTATTCAATTTAAAAATAAAAAAGAAAGATAAGGAAGTCAAGATCAATTAAAACTAAATTTCGAATATCTCCAGAAATAAAGATTTTTAAAGAAATATTATTTGAACCAAAAAATGATTATTCTCAGCACTTACATAAAAAGCCCAGAAGAATTTATTAGTTAAGTACAATTCATATTCTAAAATAGAAATTTATATTATTAAAAAACTTAAGTGTATTATGTGTGTGCGTGCGTAAGTTCGCAACAATGGAAGCGTTGCGAGATTGTTACATGGTCAACTCATCACAATTGTTTTCGATAAGGAAATATTCAAAATGTAAAACCAAAAATATTGTATATATAGCAATTATAAATATTGTATTCCATGTAATTATTAAAATTTAAACTTTATTTTTCGTTTAAATCATAAGTTGTAGTTTGTAGTTTATTTGATGTAATTTGCTGCTTTGAGTAAATACAATTAGGTTTCCATTCATTAACTGTCATCACATTACATATACGAAGCTTCCGGAGCAAATGATGGGCAGTCGTCTAGTAGTTATTAAATAGAATTGGGTCATATTGATGTTAATATAAGATAATGCTAATTTAATATTGTTTATGATAAAGTAAATTTATAATTATATAATTAAAATAATATTAGCTTTTATTTTACACAATGAGATGTTCATTCAAAATTTTAAACTGAAATCGTACTAACCCCAATTCATTAATTAATTTATTTATTTATTAACTTGGTAACGTTTATCGTTAGTATTATCAAGTTTGTTTTTTTGTTTGTTTTTTTACATTCAGTTTGGAATTTATGAAACAAACCTTACCGAATAATTTAACTGCTTTTCACTTTGTTACGACTGGATTCCAAAATAGGGTTACTTTTGATTGGCATTCATGGGCCTAAATAGTTTCATTGATGAAAATTTCATTCCATTTATTCAACGAATTCGTATAACAAAGACATGTCCAATGTGTAAACATTGAAAGCATTAGCTTTTAAAGAATCGAGTAAATAAATCCTTGTGCACATCATTATTGGAAGAAATATAACGTTATCGAGTTAATTAATGGAATACGAGCAGTCAGTGACAATAGCAGGAAGTTCTGCGAGAATTAATGCATAGAGGTTAATTCTGCTGAACCAAGATTTTTTTTTCTTTATCTATACAACTTTAAATCTAAATAAACATTTCAGAGATTTTGACAAAGACAGCAATGTGAATGGTAGCTTAGTGATGTTAATATTTAAATAAATAAATAATGTAAATATGTACACGTAATTAAAGGAAAAATGTTGAATCCTTCTATAATGAATAGCAGACATGTTGTACTTCAAAGCTTCAGGTTTTTTAGAGAACTTCATTCTTTATCAATAATGAAAGATATCGTATATTCTGAATGGCATTTAAAATAACTGAATATAAAGAATACTGTTGATGGTATAATTAATGTCTATTGGAAATACAGGATTTTTTGGCTATTTTACAGATTATTACTTAGTAATAAAGGTCCATAGTATAAATATAATTAAGAAAAGAATTGCACGATTTTGTTTTTATAATAAGTCTTTATCATCATGGAGTCATCAACTTGATATCCAGGTTACGTGTGAAGCTTTAATCATCTGGCCTTCCGATATGAATAATATTAAAGTCTGCTTTCAAAACATTTTTGGTGGTATATTTATATTTTCCAGTTTGCAATATAATATGATAACAATCCTTTGTATTGTCCTAATTGATGTAACTTTTAATTAAAATCTTGAAACTATAATCATCGTATTCTTTATTGTATTGCATTATTTAAATTTTGTATAATATTGTAAATTTACTTGGCAAAATTAACATTTAGAGGTCAAAGTTATGTAGTAAAAAAGAAGAAGAAAAACTACAAGTAATTTACGTGTACAGTCTTCAATTTAAATAAGATATCTGGCCAAGCACACAAAATGAAATATCAAACATTTTAATACGATGGACTAGTTTCGAAATGCTACCGAATTGCATTTCTTTTTCAATGTGATTAATACTGTAACATTGAATAGAACAGACTATTTATAATCAGCTGCACCAATGAACGAGACGATAGCAGACTTACATAGCAGCCACTTACAGAAATGCAACCCTACCACTATCGTCTCGTTCATTGGTGCAGTTGATTATAAATAGTCTGTTTTATTCAATGTTATTAATCACATTGAAAAAGAAATACAATTCTGTAGCATTTTGAAACTAGTCTGTCGTATTAAATTACTTCATATCAGTGGCGTACCAACGCCTTTGGGGGCCCGGGGCGGGAGTTCCATTATTCAACAACCAAAAAAAAAGGAAATGAGGCTGGTGGGGGCCCTCTAGGCTTGCTTTACAACCAAAAAAAAAAGGAAATCTTGCTTTTCCAACCAAAAAAAAAGGAAATGAGGCTGGTGGGGGCCCCCTAGGCTTGCTTTACAACCAAAAAAAAAAGGAAATCTTGCTTTTCCAACCAAAAAAAAAAGTAAATCTTGCTTTTCCAACCAAAAAAAAAAGGAAAT
>JAFIDM010000001.1:52881439-52894060 GCA_023159025.1 Thereuonema tuberculata | reverse complement strand
TACGCTACTGCTTTATATTTCATTTTGTGTGTTCGGCCAGATACCTTATTTAAAAAAAACAAATAGTTTCTTACAATAAAATGTGTAATAATACAGGAAACAAATATTCTATTTAGGTTAGTGAAAAAAAAAAAGCATTTCTTGAGTCAACGTTTTGACTTCGTCATTAAAATGTCAGAAATGTTCAGAAATATACTAAGTATCATATTATAACTTATAATAAATCTAAATTTAATGATTGAATGCAGAATTTTTAATGAATGCAGTAAATCTAGACAGTTAAATCTCTTGATGTAAACTAAACAAATAACCGGTGGGTTCGTTATTACATTGTTATCATCAAGATGAGTGGAACTCCCTTGAAAATCATGCGATTCTGAAACAGTTGGAAAAGTTGATTGAAAGGAGAATTATTGGACTTCTTTGCGATGGATAATCAATATCAAATATGGAAGCTCTAACATCATCAGTGTCTTTCAACTAAAAAAGAGCAGCAACTCAGTTGGCTCAGCAAAATTGGTCAAATACAAGAAAAAGTTTCAACCTTCATTAGTTTTCCTCTTTCCATGAAAAAAGAAAATCTTCTTCCATTTCACTGATTTTTTGAAACTTTAAGAATTAGAAAACTTCTACGAAAACTCGGATAATAATAAAAAGAAAACTTAATTAGTGTTTCAGCATTTCTTTGTTCGAATGTAACGACTCTAAATAGTTGGAATTTGGAAGCATTTCTTTGTAATTTGTGCTTATTTATTTCAATAAAAGCGCTTTTTGGAAAGTCGTTTATTGATAATTTTCGACTAACTTATTATGAATTTATTTTTATGGAAGAATATATTAGGTAACTTTTATCTACATTATAATTTTATGTAATTACTTTTTGAGTTAACGTGGTTCTTAGGCTTTAATAATAAAGTTCTTAGAAAAATTTCGACTTTTTATCTTTTCAGAATGAGTAAATCAAAACGAATAGGGATTTTCCTTGTTTCTTTCAACTTTTTAGGGTACTTATAACTTGTCCGCATATGTAGACTTAAAATTAGACGTTTAACGATTTTTTTTTATCCTTTTCTTAGCGATTCTGTATTGAACAGATCTATTAGGGTCCGTTTAAAGACCTATGTATGTGTGTATGTAATATCCTCCATAGCGTAAACCGGAAGTCGGACCTCATTGGATTCCATTTCTGGAGCTAAGGAAGAAAAATCTCTCTTCAGGTTCAGGCCATTTCCAGTTTTAGAGGGCCGGGACAGAAAAATACTGGTGATTGGGATCTATCAGTACAATTAATACAAAGTAATACAATTAATATAATACAATTAATCAAAATTAATCAAAAATTAATTATATAAAATTATATTGTAGATAGTCAATATACTGTATTTGGGCTATAGCTATACTGAAACGACTATACTGAGAACGAATACACTCTCGACCCAATTGTGGTCACTGGCCACTTTCTCAGGGTCGCTCGAATGCTGCAAGATCAGGGTTTATATTCGACTCCTGAATAAATGAATTTTGAGCGCCAATCAATAGTAGTGTTACTTTTAACAAGTGACACAAGTCTTAGCAGAAATAGATAGGGTCGCCTGGCTTCTCGTTAACATCAAAAATTGAGAATTAACTATCTATCCGATCCTATAGAGAATATTTCCTATATAAAGCAGAGGTTTTATGATAGCTAGTGAACATTTACTTAAGTAAAGCAGCAAATTTGTAAATTCAAGCTAATAATCTACGATAACATTTGAGTAAGTCGTCTGCAGGATTATGGTCTTTAGAATTTCTTGATCCGTGATTAGATTATTAAGAATGACATTGATATGCATACTTTCTATTAGGTCATTGAAATGTGTGTGAGTGGTGATATAAGAATTCTTATTAATGATACGCTAATAGTTTATTTCTATTAGAAATTTAGAAAAGGATATACATTTTATTTTATATAGATTTCCAATAAGACTAAGAAATGTAAATCTAACTTTAATATAGAATTGAGAGCAACGAAGGAAAGAGTGCTGGTGTCCCATTCTTTAATTGATTTCTCAGCGATACTCTTTTAATGGTTTCCAAATCGTTAATGCTAAAGTTACATTACAAAATTATAATACTTAAAGATTTACAGTGGATTGTGTTTTTTTCATGTAATTACGTACCAAAAATAAAAGTGTTGGAAAAAATACTGAAATTCACTATGAAAGCAGAGAAATTTAAAGAAATTTTACAGAATGGAGAAGCAGAGGAATGGATATTGTTCTGGTCTGTGTGGCTTATTGATTTTCATTCTTCTTTCTTTCAGTTGTCCGGACTTTTGCGTAGTGAAGCAGCGCCTCGAGGAGGGTAATCAAAAACTAGCATTTTTTCTTCCTATCAGGACGACCATTGTAAAGCAACAAGTATAACAGCTGCAGTGGAATTTTCATTTTCATCAAGATTGGCAACCGGCTATGTTGGTAAATTTGACTTGCGGCGAAACTGGTGAATTTACCAATGATAATGAGGCATTAACGTTCAGTGAGAGGCGAATTACATCAAAATTTGAGGAATATAAAATGACTAAGAGTCTTTCTGTTTATTTTGACAGTTAAATAAAGATATGTTTTGAGACGATTATTACGTAAAAACGGTGTATTATCCCTTCCTTAGATATGAAACAATTCATTTACCGCTCGACCGATATTAATGAAACTTGGTATATTTAACAAGATTAATGAAATTTAGCGACGACACCAATTTTGATCGAGATTTGATATACATCTAATGCCCTAAATTTAATCTTTCATAATGTTTTTCTTTCTGCTACAACCTTGTGTCCACTTCTCGTGATTGCTTTGAAATTGCTACTTCTTTCAAATATGAATAGAAAGCAGCATCATATGCCATCGTTATATAAAATCTGCAATTTCCTTATTATACAATAATAATATCAAATATAATATCGAAGGAAAAGTTTTTGCTCAGTAATTAATAGTGAAGAAATAAGTTTCAACCGACACAAAAATAAGTTTAAAATATATAAACATATTTATAATTAAAAATTAAAACCATACTTACATGATATGGAGCTTTCGAGTTTCTTTTCAACAATTTTAGAAAAGGATCCTACATATATACTACATATGGAAAGCTAATGAATGTGTACAGAGCTATGTGAGACAACAAGCATAATTCTTCCCTTCAAAAGAAAATCATAAATTGCACGCAGGCAGTACCAAAAACAATAACAGTTAATTAAGAGTTCGTGAAATAAAGGATCATAAAGTTCTCTTGGTTAACCAGGTTCTTCTTTGGCTTTATTATTTGCTACCTAACACTAAGAGTCTTTGGCCATAAGCCCACTGAAGTTTCTTGAAGATTCTGGATCGAGTAAACTTTAATCTTCCTAATAAGCCTTGTAATTGGTTGACTTCAAAGGTTTAATAGAGAAGTTCTCCCGGCCTCAGTGTTGGCTGAAACTTATTTCTTCATTAGATAATATCAATAAAGAAAAACGATCGCGTTAAATTCGGTGCTTACTCTTCTTCTTCAGTTGACTATTTCTTCAAATCTTACGATTAATGAAATTATAAATTATGAATTATAAATAACAATAAAGTATTATCGCTGTAATAAAATATTAGAATTATTGTAGCTATACGAGTATTACCAGTGTGAATGTGTTACGAATATTACAAACACTATTTCCTTATTGTTTGATCATCATTGTTACATAAAGAAGAAATAATACTACGAACATTAATAGAAATATTTCCCTATCATTGCTATTAATAAGAAAGATATTATCATTTTTATTAATAAAAAAGAAATAATTGTTAGAAAGAAATAATATTAAGAAAGAATGGCCAATGATTCAGAAATGTGGTGAAGGAGTCAACAACCTTTTTAGAAGTCAACAAAACATGCTTAGCATTCTGACAATGAAAGATTAGTTATTGTCTCCACAAGAAAGAGAAGTCGGAAATTATTGCCACAGATGGCTTGTAGATGAAACGGAATCTAATAACGCCCACCTGTTGCCTCTTTCTATTAGTCATTTACCAAAGAATGGCTTACTTGCGCCTGTCTAGACCAGATACTATGCATTGATCATTTTTTTATCTTAAGTAAGGCAGAAAAAATGTCCTATTGCCCTTCTATTAGGATAGTTTCAAAAAAGGTATTTTATGAAAGGCTTAAAAACACAAGTTTTAAAACAATCTCTAAAATCTATGGCATTGTACTTATAATCAGTAAAATTGTATAAAATATGTTATTTAGTATAGATTTTTCAATCTATAGTTATTTTCATCTCTCTTTATTTCAATCGGTTTTAATTAAAAATCCTATAGAAATTC
Organism: Thereuonema tuberculata; assembly: GCA_023159025.1. Classification (NCBI taxonomy): domain Eukaryota; kingdom Metazoa; phylum Arthropoda; class Chilopoda; order Scutigeromorpha; family Scutigeridae; genus Thereuonema; species Thereuonema tuberculata. The sequence goes on along the minus strand of JAFIDM010000001.1, from coordinate 52,889,723 downwards.
AATTTCTTATAATTTAAAGATTATTTTCTATTGTCTTCTAATCTCATTTATGTAAAATCCAATGGAAATAAATAAATAAATAAAATGGAAAGTTATAGAGGAACTATCGAAGTCTGAAACAGATATTATCTAGAAATATTTATTGCACTTTATTGCTCAGAAGCTATCCATTATGTAAGTATTACATAACTGAAATTGTGAATAGTTAGTAATATAAGCTACAGCGTTGCAGATGTAAACACAGAAAGGTTGTTCAAATGAATTTTAAGCAAGGCTTATGTACAAAATAGTTTCCAAAATAGTTAACATTGAAGACTGTAATAATGAAGGACGACTGTGAAGTCAATTGATTCCTCAGCACCGGGTCCCGGCAGTCAAAAGAGCCGGAAAAAAACCCCATACGAATTAGCCTATCCCTACTAGAATTTATTTTTATATAATTAGGTCTAAATTTTTTATAAACTACTTTTCTGCTTTAACTGTCTGCATAGAATTATTCTGCAATGCAGTGTTTGCCTAAAGCAGTTTTTCTCTAAACTTTTTCCTAAACTTCAATCTAAACTTTTGTGTAAAGCCGCAAACAGTAGATGTTGGTGTTAAATTTACTCTAAAAATAATAACTGGGTTTAAAAGGAAGAAATATGAAATCATGTGGTGTTTTTGCGATATTCTTGGCTTAGAATCGATGATTTTTGACCATAATCAGTTGTATTTGATACTTGGACCCTGAATTTAATGTGAGGGGGGGGGGGCTGTCTCATTATTTAAACATTTTTCGGCTGCACTGTAATCTCAGCTTTCTTCAGGTATCTTATAAGCTTTATTTACATTTTTAAATCTACAGATAATAATAATAAAATTAATCCTAAACAAAAAGAACAATGGTAATTAATTCCGAAATTTGCAACACGAGTTAATAAATTAAGCTTAATAAATAAATAGCTGAAATAAACAAAGCTTAAATAAATAATAACTTTATAACAACTTAAGCTTTGTTGTTATTATCTCGTGTTGTAGATTTTGGTATTTGTTACCATTGTTCTTACTGTTTACGATTGAACTTTGTTATTATCTCTTTGTTCTTATCTCTTGTTGTAGATTTCATAATGTAAATAAGGCTTAAAAGCTATCTGAAGAAGGCTGAGTTACAGTGGAGCCGAAATATTGTATATAATCAGATACAGTAGAAGAAGTTATAATGAAGAGTTTGAATTAAAATATTCACTATAGCAGTCTTTCTAGTAGACTACTGATGAAGGTTGGAGTCGAGGCTATTTCACTCGTAGAAGAAGCAAAGGAGACATGGTATTTTATAGTCTGTGGAATAGAACTAGTCCCTGTCTTTTGAAAAATTGAAATTCAAATAAGTCGTTCAAGTTAAAGCAAGTTGGAAACTTTTTTTTTTTAACTGTGTTCTGTAGCTCTCGGAGAATCAAATGAATTTGTTAGTTCTATTTCCTTTTGATTTATTACTTCAGCTTCTTTTTCGAAACGAAATTATACATTTAAATGAGAAAGTTTTGTTCTGTTAAGTTTGGTGATTTTTTTTTTTTGTTGTTGTTCAAAAGAAAAAAAAGAAAAGATGAACAAGAATTATGAATCGAAAGATGTTTTATTTTAATTTCGTGGTCATGTTTTTATGATGATTTCATTTCCTATTTCGAAATGAATATAAAAACATAAATATATAAATATTGAATAAGTGATTCAATAGATATATTTCTGAAAAAGTATATAATATTCTAAAAATTTAAAGTTTGATTTTGTAATCAGTACTACATTCATTTGAAGAATAGTGATCTATTCCGATAAAATATATTTATAAAAATAATAAAACTTCATTATCCGTTGTAATTGGAAGATGCTGATGCCTGGATAATTGAAAAATAATCCAAATTACATTTTATTGGATTAAATACATAAAAAAAGCCTATGCAAATTTAATACAAACATTCTTGTAGTATGTAAATACAAACATATACCGTACATTGATGCATTGTTGTTTAATTCTGACGCAAGATTACTTAAAATAAGCATTAGTGACATCTGCTGTTTTACTTACATAGAGAATGTTAAAAAAAATAAATTTCTAAGAATTATAGAGGAGCACGGTTAATCCGGCCCCACGCATAAATGAGCCTGGTAATCGACGTTTTTCTGTACTCGAAAACGATTGCTTCTTTAAATTTTTAAGCATAATTTTAGAAAGAAAATAATAACAATAATAATAATAATTTCAACTTTCCCTTCAATAGAATATCGTATATAACATTATACATTATATATTATTATATAATTCCCTGTACAAACTTTAAAAAATACTAAACAAACCGTATTCATAGTGGAACGAAGTCCGCAAACGCCACCCGAATGTGCTGGAAGGTACACTTAAGATTCAGAAATAAAAGACAACAAATAAGGTAGATAACATGTCTATTAGCCCTATTTTTACAATACGACGTAAGGTGTACGCTTACAGGTTCATAGTAAGTGCTCAAACCGCATCAACAGTAATACACCTCTCACAATGAGCAAGTGGATTGCGCTCAATTCGGTGTAAGACCTCAAATCATGGCTGTTTCCATTGAATGATCCAGTTTCACACAATCTCTGCTGCAAACGCATAAACGTTTGCTGATTGGGCACACATCTGATGGGGAATCGTTCACGATACACTAGTACAGCGACTCGTCCTTTTCCGTTCACTTCCCATAGGCTAGGCCCAAACCTGCCCTGTCAGCATTAGTGAAGCGATACATCCTATTCGTACAAGATCTTCGTCTCAAATGACGACGACTCACACTGCCAACTAATGTGCTGCCAAACAACGCCCTCTAGCACATTCGGGTGGCGTTTGTGGACATCATTCCACTAGGAATACGATTTGTTTTTGTATTCCTGACCTACCTTTAAAGTTTGTGCAGGTAACTTTGAATCACCTTGCATAAGAAATTAGCTATTAATAATAAATAACTTAGGTATATGCTCTACTATCTATCGTGTTGTGGGGACTCAGCATGAATCATAATAATACTTGAAATGCTCAGTAATTAAGTACAGTGCAATTTGGATAATTCGAAAGTCTTTAATTAGAAATCGTGGTTAATTCGAAGATTTCTGTTAGTCCCTTGAATTTCTTATTAAATCAATGTTAAAAAATCGTGGATAATTCGAAGTTCAACTTCCTTAATTCGAAGTTTTATGTAAAAAATTTCGAACCATAACGACTTTCGGCGTTTCATCGTTAAGAAATTCGACACGTGACAACTGAAATTCCCTTCCCGCCAGAACTGAAATCCCCTTGACGCCATTCGACACGTGACGCTTCAGACGCCATTCGAGCTTCCTGCTGTCAGTGTCACCATGTCTTTCAGTAAACCACGCGTGTACAAGAATTTAACGTTCGCTGAAAAAGTCGCCGTCATTCGCGAGATGGAAAAGGGTGCGAAGAAGAAATGCCAAATCGCCAACGACTACAGGATAGCGCCGAATTTCGTCGGTACATTGAAGGACAAACCAACGTAAGTGAAGCTGTTTTCCGTTCACTAAACATGCTTGATGATTTTGCTTAAGCGACTGAATTCTACAAAACAATAAGACATTGCACAATTTGTTGAAAAACTATAATTATTGACAGAATAATCTTTTCAAGCATTCAGTGGATCTGAAATTAAAGTTAAAAGATGTAACTTGTTTAATTCGAAGTTTTGTAGTGGTCCCTTCAGCTTCGAATTATCCAAATTGCACTGTACATAAATTTCAATAAATTCTAGAATTAAATTCCAGAACTTATTATTTCTGAAAGTTTAACCACAGTTTTAAACACCGGAAGCATTCCATTTTGAAATTCAGCTGTAGCTTCCTCTGGATAATGAGGTACAAGAGCAATCATTTTGATCGACATTCGGAAGTTATTTGTATTGATAACCTGTATTTTAGATGAAGCTGGTTTAGAACTGAATTTAAATTTCCAGAAGCAAAGTTTGACGAGAAGCAAAAATAAACAAGAAATAAATTCTTTCTAGTGAATGATTTTAGCAATAAAAACGGAATCTAAAAAAAAGGTAAGCAAGAGAATTTGATTTACTTAAATTTTGTAAAATATTTGCTTTAACGACAGAGAAATTTGGATGAAAGTTTATTAAAATATTCCTGTTCATAGAAATATACGATGAAAGTCTATAGATTTTTAAATTTATGTCAATCTTTCATGTAGAGTTGACCATGTTTCAATCCATTACCGATCGTTGCAAAACAGAATAGTTCTAACTTTCTTTTCTATTAATATTTATTCAACATTTTAATCCTACTTGAATTTATTTGAAGAGTAGGTAATAAACGTACTCTTCAAATAAAAAAATGATTAATCTTTCTTTTGTTTGTTACTTCTAACACACAAAAAAAATCATTTATGAGTTTTCAGCATTTTTGAATGCAATGAAAGAAAATGAAATAATACGAATAGCAAATATAACATTTAAGTTACAGAAAGCCTTATAAATTTGTTTAAAAGTTCTTCGTTTTCATTTCTAAACGGCAAAGTTTAGGAATTCTTTATTTCTTTCCAAATTACGTATTGTTTTATTAAATTTGAAAATAAAGAAATGGATTAAAGTTCATGAACATCAATTTTTAATATGTAAATATATTCAGTAAGTTTCTAATGTGGGGAATTTGTAGTACACAAATTAAGACAACATGTGCCTTTATTAAATGCTTTGTGTGCTTAGCGTTAACTACACTCCCGGATCGGGAGTGATCCCAATATCCATTCAATATGGAAAACGTCAATATGGAAAATCTGGTTGGCGAGTCCTAATAAAGACGAAACAGCTGTCTCAGATTCCCGTGGACGATAGCTTAAGACATGAATTAAAAGAATAATTTCATTATTTCTTTTTTTAAAGTTCTTTATGTATTTGCCTACTTAAAATTTAAGTTCCAGAAAATTCTCTCTTCTCTTAAATGAAGAAGAAAATTAATTTCAGGCACATTCGCTTAAATAGCAAAAAAATCTTCATGAGATTTGATGAAGAAAGAGCTCTGGCTATTTCATCTTTGTCCCTCCGTCTGTTTGTTTGTAAAATCACGTAAAATAACTTGAATATACGGGTAGAGGTTTGTAAAAATGATGAATACATACTTATTAAAAAAATTTCCCTTTTGATGAAATTGTTTATTTATGTAATAAGTTAAAGTTACTTTTTTCATCAATATTTGAATAAAGATAATACATTTAAAAACCATAATTTTAAATTATATTATGGAAGAAACGGATTAGTAAAGTGTTCAATTGTAATATCGAATTTATTTTGAATTTAGTTATTATTTTGATTTTTATTTTATTTATTGTCAAAAAACTTAGGACTCTAAATTATAAACAGTAAAATGTTTAAATAAATATGGTTAAAATAAATTTGTATAAATTAATGAAAGTCATAAATATTATATATTTACATACATATATCCTTTTTTCTATGCGCATCTGAACTTGTTCACAGCATGAAAATATTTTCAGCTTCATTTACTGTAGAATGTGACTGAATACCAGAGTTCTATTGCTAACATTCCGCATTTATTATGTTCAGTGCAATTTGCGGTTTGTTTTTGGTTGAACAGAATAATGGAAAGATGATACAGATATTCATTTAAATTGAAACACATGCAAATTTAAGATGAATTGCAAATGGATAACAAGGCATTTCAGTGAAGATTTCAACCTTTCCAAACTAAAGGTTCGGGAGATGATACATCTCTTAACCTATGAAAAGTGCGGACGTTTTTCTTTGATGAGCAAGGTGTTTGGGACATTTGTTTCTTGCCTAGGGAGCACGTTATCAATTCTCTTTCTTACATGGAAACACTTAAAATTCTTAAAGGTCGAATAATGCGGAAACATCCTGGAAAGTTCTCCAAAGGGATACGCCTGCTGTATGATAACGCCAGACCCCAAACCACTATACATGCTATCAATTCCTTTCGGTGGGAGATCCTCCAACATCCACTCTTCCATGTGCCCTATCCCCATGTGACTTTCATCTCTTTTTCTCATGTGACCTTTAATCCCTTAAAATATTCTTAAAAGGTCTCAATTCGGCCACTGAGATCAAAGATACTGTAATACAACAGACAGCAGATAAAGACTTTTACAAGAAAGGAATCACTCGGCTTGTGAAACAGTGGATCCTTTGTATACAAAACGATGGAGAGTATTTTTAATAAAGCATTCCAATTTTGGAATTACATGGAACCTATAATTTGACCTGATCACCCCTTGTAGACCAGCTCTTATGTGCAAATGTTCATGTCAAGTTTCAAGAAGAATTAATAAGGAAAATAATTGAACGTGTGATAATGTAACTGATGAAATAAATAACAAAATCACACACGTATTAAAATGAATTCACAATTTAAAACTTTATCACTACTCCTAATTTTTTTAAGTATGGCTAGCCACTACATTGTATTAAAAAAATAAGTAGTGATGTTATTATTTATTTCGAGATCTAATCAAGTTAGTAGGAAGGCCCAAACCATAAACATGTCATCATCATAATCATCATCTTACACTTCTAGGGATTAGGTTCTTTTATATCCGTTCCCTACTGACTCTAGAAGGTGTTCCTGGCTTATCCATCTTTGTCGTGACTTTTTAACACTTGATTAATATTCCGATGCTGGTACCTTATCTGAGAGACATGCTCTTACTCGTTTTTGATGCAAAAGGAAAAATAGGACAGATTTAAAAGATGACATGCACATAATATGAGCTTAATTACTTAGGAACTTAGGCTAAGAAAAAAAAAATATGCTTCAGTCCTCTAGGATTGGTTTTCTAATTTGGTGACGTCTGTTCTGTGGCTAATAAGCTTATTAGCTTTGCGGTTCTCCATTTACTTAATGAACTGCGATCGGATTTGTCTCGTTGAACAGATAACGGATGCTCCCTTGAGACGGATTAAAAAAAAAGCATCTGGTTTGGATAGAAAGAATGCAAATCAATTTCTTCGTAAATGAAGTTTTCAATGAGAGGGAATTGCTTTTCTCAAAAGATTCGATTAAAACTACTGTAGAAATGTAGATCGTAAATTTTGAAATTAAGTTATTTTGGAAGCCCTAAAACTTTCTTACTGGTTGTAAACAAAGAGTAATTAATATTTTATTTATACTTTGCTTTTATCTGATACTTTCGATTTGAAATAATATGATTATTAATGTAATACAAAAACAAGAAAGAATTGAAAGTTTAAAACGCTGTTTCTTAATTTTTTTTATTTTTTATTTTTATTTTTTTTGAAAGTCGTGAAAATGACAAAAAAAAAAAGTCTGCTTTCCTACAACAGTTATACTGTAATATCTACTGAATATAAATAACAAAAATTCTTCATTTTATGGAAACAAATAGGCATTATTTACTTAAATTTTATAAAATGAATTACTTTAAATCGGTTCAAGCCCAGCGTCAAGAATTGGATAACTTAATATTCAATATTTAAGACAGCAGAAATAGGATAGAAATCCAGTCGGCCTATTTAAATTTCTATGGGAATTCTTTTTGTGCTGATTTTTCGATAAGGGTCCATTTGGAAAAGATTTCAAATATAAAAGTTAAATCGTTCCTAATCCTCTAATATTCATATCAAATTTGTAGAAGATCCATCTAGAAGTTCAAAGTTATTAGGGAAAACAAACATCCAAACAGTCTGAGTGATTTGATAATCTTCACTTTCCTGTTGATAAATAGATCAAAAATATATGAGCCTAAAGTTTTACTTATGGATGAAATTCGAAATTAACCCCCCCCTCCTTGTTTCTTCTCATTTCTATAATGAAAAGGTGTTTTGCATAAGTGAATTTTGGACTGAATCACCCTATTTTTAAATTGTGTTCCAAAACACCCTCATTCACCTTACCTTTTTTCATTTCAATATGATAATTTTGGTTTCAAAAACGCTCCTCCCTTCAGCCCATTGCACATGGATTCGACCGACCGATTTTCGGATCCATGTGCAATGGGCTTAAGACACACAATACAAATAAGATGTCAAACGTTAGGTGTAAAATAAGATGGGTCAACCGTAAGTCCCGTGTTGTAAGGTCACAGATCATTTCTGGTCGACTTCCATGCCCACTCATACACCAAAGTCACTCGACAGGCAGGTGACTTTTGATTCCGAGATCATTTTCTCTGTCAGCAGGGTAGCCACTAAAAATTGTGCGGGTTGCTGCATATATAAATATATATATATATATATATATATATATATATATATATATATATATA
>JAFIDM010000001.1:52851392-52881429 GCA_023159025.1 Thereuonema tuberculata | reverse complement strand
ATATATATATATATATATATATATATATATATATATATATATATATAAATACAGTGGACCCCCGATATAACGCGCATGTCGGGCGGGAAACAACACCCGCGTTATAAGGTGAACCGCGTTATACCGAGCGGCGCGGTGGCGACACAATAAATTTACTCAGAACGATTTGAGCTATGTACTGAATCATCCCATCAACTATATACATATTATGTAGGCTCTATTTTAATAAAAAAAAACAATTTACAATATTTATTAAGTGTTTTATTAAAATTCATGTAACATAGTTATACATCTTAATAAGTACATGCATTTATTATTTTATTTACGTACATAAGGTACGTTTGAAAATATGTAAAAACAAACACTACCTATAACTTGACTAAAATCTATGTACTGTATAAGACATCATTTCAATTACAAAACATCACTTAAAAACGTGATTAATTTTTGTTTGTTTGCTTTTTGATAACTTCTGTATCATTTCCCTTTTGAAAGATTCTAATTGCAACAATCTGACACTGTTAATATTTTCTTGTGATTCAGCCCATTTTATAACAGTTTCCATGGCTGTTATTGCTTCTTTGGTTGTTGGCGCTATATCAGCTATCCCACTGGCACTTTCATCATCATCTTCTGTTTCTTTTTGACAACCGCAAATGGATTCGATAATCATTTCATCAGTCATATTCTGACAACACCGCACAGACCTATATAAACTTATCGCGAACATCACCCGCGCTATAACAGAGTGCGCGATATAGCGAGCAGCGCTATAACAAGGGTCCACTTCACATGGTTTGCTAGTTAACTTTTAAAGTGCTTGCCTTATGTATTACTTCGCAATGCTTACTGTAAATATGATTTCTACATACAATGTACAGTACTAATAAAAACTAGTTTTTACGTGTACTGATCAAAATTTGCTGTCATAAATAAATAGTCGCTAAATCTGATTAATTATTAAAGATTTAATTATACACTGAGATACAATAATCACGACCTGGATTTCAACTTCAAAGAGGATTTTTTTCAAGTGGCTCAAAATACAAATAACAGGTAATTTACACAATTTGTAAATGGGAAATAATGAAAAGGAGTCCATGAAGAATACCCATAGATTCTTTCCTGATTTGCATCGGCTTACGTAATGTTAATGATGTCTTCTGGTGGATATTCTTGGAAGCTTAATCGTAAACAAACCCACATGGCTTTATTGACGTCTATTTCGTCCGCATTGTGGATCCCCTGTCGGTGATCGTTGTAAGCTCATTAGTAAACAAATACACATCAGGATATATCATCGTAGACGTTGTCATATTCTCCAGTGTCAGGAATAGCTACGATCTTGTTAAAAATATTAAGCCTGTGCAAATTTATGAGAACTAAGAATTATTTTAAATAGATGTAATTGATCTATTTACATCTATTTCAAAGGAACTGGTGACAACAACGATCCAACACACTATAGATAAGGTGCACTGCCATCTTTTGAAAAACTTCATGGACTTATTCCCGTTGATAGAAGCTATTTTTGATATGCAGTCCTTCGAGTTTAACGGCCAAATTTTCAGACAAACAGAGGGACTCTTCATGGGCTTAGCAGGATCGGTAATTCTTGCGGAATGGACGATGTTCTATATTGAGAATATAGCTCTAGCAATTTTGGAAGTAGGACAAATTCAATGTTCCGATCTATTTTAGGTACGTGGACGATATAATTTGCAATACAGGCAAAAGAATCATTAATGGGATTTATGATATTTTTCCAAAATCCATCGAACGAATAGAGTATGAAAAAGAAGGAAGAATTGTGTCCTTGATGTCCTAGTTTCCCGAACCACGTCGGCTTTTGAAACTGTTATCTATAGAAAACCTACACATTCTGGAATTTTCATGAATTTGCATTCATACATCCGTTTGGTGTTTAAAATTAATTTGATATCTATGTGCATAAAAAGAGCCTTTGCAATATCAAGTTCTTTAGATTTATCATTGTAGAACTTACCATTCTAAGCCATGTATTACAAAACAATATGGTTCGTAAATAGTCATTTTTAGACAGCGATTCGTAATCACTACAACAATGATGTACAACAAATTGAAAAGAACAAACATACATCTCTTTTGACTATCATACTGATTTATTTCCGTTACTACATGAAATTTGCAGATCACATAACATTGCGATTACGTCTTCCTGATGTACATTTGTTACAAATGGGCTTCCAACGATCACCGACAGGGGATCCACAACGCGGACGAAATAGGCTTCAATAAAGCTATGTGGGTTTGTTTACGATTAAGCTTCCAGAAGACATCATTAACATCAAGTCAGCCGATGCAAATCAAGAAGGAATCTACGGGGATTCTGCAAGGACTCCTTTTCATTATTTCCAATTTACAAATTGTATATTTTTAAAACTATCTGTTCTTTGTATTTCGAGCCACTTGAAGAAATGTCTCTTTGAAGTTGAAACCAGGTCGTGGTTATTGTATCTCAGTGTATAATAAAACTTTAATTATTAATCAGGTGTATTGGCTATTTATTTATGAAAGCAAATGTACTGTATATAACTTTCCACTTATGACCAAATCAGACTTACGATGCGTTCGGCGGAATATAACCCTAACGTAAGTAGAGGACTATCTGTAATTGTTGTTTACCCTGAAAAAAAACTTAAGTGACAGCTTAAAATCTGTTGATTTTTTATGGAAATTGGCATTAATTGTTTTTGACTATTGAAATAATTTAGGATCTTTTTATCCTACTAATTTAGAAATCAATGAAATTTTAATGGAAAGTCTTCGTTATCTTAGACACAAGACATCTAATCTGAAGTAGCAATTAATTTTGTTATAAATTACCCAAAGATAACAGATAGATACATGTAAAATTTAGATTTACATCTAGCTAGCTATCTACCTATTTAGATTGTGGTCAAAAATAATTTTTCATCTTTTAAGGAAGCAACGATGTCTTTTTTTCCTTTACTTACATTGAAAATATTGTTCAAGTTAAAATAAATCAAAATAAAAAATAATAAGCGACCTTTTTTTCTGGATATCACATCATTGTGTATAGGACAATACGTACAAGCTTCTTGAGCGATCGCATTAGACTTTGGATAAATCAAATCAAATCAGGTTGTTGTTTATTATCCTGATTCCACTTTCTGAATCCTTCGCTGAAATTCGCCGATATTTACGTTATCATTATCGATGGTTTAAATGCTGGTATTTTCAAAGCTGCAGAAAACTGAATGAATTCAAATCCTTTGAATTGAAAGATTGCAAGAAACGATAAGATTCGCATTCTAAGATATGCCAAAAGAATGGCTTTTCTTTGTGAAAATGAACAGAGTAAGAAATTCTACAACGTATTTGGTTGCCTGGAGAATTCCTCGGGTGTTTTGTTATTTCAAGAATACCAGGATCCTTTTGTACGAACTTTGGTTGAGGAAAGTAAAACTTTATTGGCAGTGAAAGCAAAGAAGGGGAAGAACCAGATGGATCTATACACAACGAAATGTTGAGAAGAGGATAAAGAAAAAGAAAGGATTCGTTGGTTGAGGTTTTAACTTAATTTGGCATGTGGTTTTGGCTGAACTCTTTTAGTCCTTTTGATTTTTGGAGGGCAGAGGAGGATGGGGGCGGGGGTTCATCGGAAGAGAAGTTTCTCACTCTGTGGATATTTTGATAATATTTAAATGGAATAACCACAGCTTCATAAAGTTTGTACTTCTACCTAGGATTGAGGTTAGAAGATTGTAAGGGAGATTTTCGTGGAGGGTCTTCATCAAGGATTATTTGAATACTTAACGATCGAGTTTCAATTTCTATTAATTCCGAGATTTAATCAATTTGAGCATAAGAGTAGTGTGATCTTCCAATAGTTCTTTTAGTCTTATATTGATAGTTTTCTTTTCTTCTTTCCGCAAAAACCCTAAGTGGGAATTTGCAGAATTTAATATCAATAGTGATAAACGCTATTTCAATAGAAATTGAATGTACTTAGCCAAGAGTACATTTTTTGAAATGACAAAAGGAATATACAGTTTTATCATATCATCGATTTCAGTAGCCTATGTGTTGTATGAAAATAAAGATTTAAACGTATTATTTCTTTTAAATTCTAATAAATAATTTATTTAATAAATTTATTTAAAAAATAAATCTCATATTTTCAATCGAACATTTTTATTTGTTTACATTTAGGCAGATAGTTTGGTAAAGACATTGTTCCACAATTGCTACAAACGAATTACACAAAATAGTTTTTCTCGCTCATTATCAATGGGTTTTATAATTGCTGCAAAGGTTCAGGATATTAGAATGACACAATCTGAGAAAAAAACCTAAATCCGACCTCAACTGTCTTATAACCAAAGAACAAACAATATTAAATGCAGTTGCCATATCGTATTGCAGATTGCAGATCAGTTACTTGCTGTTTCTTTTATAAAAAGTTTGTATCGATTGTCCTCAGAAAACAAGATAATAAAAAAATAAGATAATTCTTAGGGAAATTTCTCATTCTTCTAGTATGTATTCATTTTGAAAAGACTCAAATAGTTCTACGATTTATTTCCTAGAAATGTAAGGAATTCTAGCTGAAAGAAAAACTGATAAAAATTATTAAGAATCTATAAAAAAAACCTAATTAGTAAATTGAAAAGTCTTCAAATCTTCAAAATAAAACAAAAATAAATATATAAAACAATACATTTATTAATATAAATATCTCTTAATTTTCGAAAAGACATGTCTTCTTTTCTTTTTCAAAGCCTGAAAACAACAACAATACGTTACAAACAAGTAGAGGAAAACGATACAGATATGAGACATTCATGAAATTGTATTGTTACAACAATACTTACAAATGTTATTCTCCTAATTCTTCAAGTTTCACCTTATTTTTACAATTTGAAATACATATATTGTTAAACTCTTTGGCCATTTCCACAATAAATTTGTTTACATTAACACCTTCATTTCTATTTATATTCATATCAGCTTTCGTTTTTCTCCACAATTTAGAAAAATTAGAAATTATTTTCGTAGATTTAATTATTTTTTTTAATAAATATTTTCTTTGGTTTTTTTTTTTTTCTTCTTCTTTTTTCATCTATTCCGTTCTTCGCCCTCCTGCTTCAGGGGTTTCATCTCTACTTTCTTTCAGGAGTTTGGCGGCTTCTCCGTCTTCTGGTTTCAACAGAAAGACACCCTGAGGCTTCGAAGAAATAGAGAGAAAATAGAAGGAAAAGAAGTACTTCTAATCCATGGAAGTTTTAGAAAACTAGGTTTGAATTAATGTCACTTATTACATAATGATGATAGACTGAGAATACGTATATGAAAATTTATTCATCCAAAAATAATTCAAAAGATGGGTTATAAACATAATCAACTTATATAATTTGCTAATTTCGTCTGTCTGTCTGTCTGTCCGTCCGTCTGTAACTCGATATAATTAAGCTAATAAGATAGATCCAAGGTTCTCAATGGTACTATTGAATCAAGGATACTCAAATTCGATGAAATATTAGTTCATTTTGTCATTCCATGTTGTTTCCGTGAAATTTTAACTGAAATTCTAACAAAACATACGTTCAAAACCAAATAATTTTGTTACCACTGCACCGATTCTAATGAAATTTGGCATACTTACTCAGTTGTTTACGCTGATTTCGAAATTTTTGCCGTAGAAGCTTCGTTCACAAGTTAGCGCAGTATTTAGATTATACAAAGGTGAGTTTTAAATGCCTTTCGGCGTTATGAGTAAAAAATAATAATTATTCTTTAGATAAATTAAACTTTAGATATAGTTGGTATTTCGTTTTTCTTTTTGGGTGGAAAATGATCCTTTAGATTAAACTCTCAGAACCTGTATTACAGGTGTACAGGTAAGAAGTACACCTAAATAAAAAAAATAAAATTAAAAAAAAAAAATTCAAATCAAATCAATCGAATCAAATATATATATAGGCTAAGTTCGCCTGTCTGTCTGTCTGTAACTCGATATAATGAAGCTATTAAGATAGATCCAACGGTTCTCAATGGTACCATTGAATCAAAATTACTCAAATTGGATAAAATATTAGTTCATTGTGTCATTCCATGTTGTTTCCATGAAATTTTATTCTTGGGAACTGACCTCGACAACTGAAATTCTAGCAAAACATACGTTCAAAACCAAATAATTTTGTTACCGCTGCATCCATTTTAATGAAATTTGGCATACTTACTCAGTTGTTTACGCTGATTTCGAAACTCAAAACCATTTTTGCCGTAGAAGCTTCGTTCACAAGTTAGCGCAGTATTTAGATTACATTTACTTTATATTTGATAGTTGATAATATAATGATTTTTCAGATTTTTTTATGCCTGTCGTCCGACAGGCTTTGCTGCTAGTTTCATATAATTCAGTATAATCCAGATACATGTTTCGGATGTGATTTACATCCATTTTCAAATCTGGCGAATACAAATTTAAAACTAAATTCAATAAACAATTAAAACATATCATACATTTCCAATAAGTTAAAAACATGCACATTTTATAATAATTGAATATTCAACAAATTTGTTACATCTGAAATCTATGCTTTCTATAAATTAATTGTTTCCTATATTTTTGAATTAACAATGCCTCTTTTAACAATAGATGTAAATCACATCCGAAACATGTATGTGGATTATATAAAATTGTATGAAATCATGTTTATACAGTCTAACAGATGGATGTTGACGATCTCAATTGCGTGAGAATTACGGAAAACACGGGATCTGGCCATTAGCCTCTTCAGCAGGTCTCAAGGAATTTAGTATATTGAATGTCTATCACTAGAAAAATGCTACCTAATGAATTTATTGTTTGTTTATTGACTGTTTTCAATTTATGAAAACTATATTAAAATGTGTGGGCCCGGTAGCGGAGTGGGTAAGGGCGCTTGGCTGCGGGTTGGAGCGGGTTGGCTGCGGGTTCGATTCCAGGCCTCGGCGGAGGACGGGAATTTTTCCACGCTTCTTTCTCCTCCAAACGGGCCCTAGGGTCTACCCAGCCCTCTATAGAATGGGTACCGGGTTTCTTTCCCGGGAGTTAAAGGCGACCCCCCGTCCTCAACTTTGTCCCGTAGGTTCTGAGCACTGGAGCCTATCCTCCAGCAGCATTGCGCGGTCCTCTGGGCCTGATCGCAACTTTAACTTTAACTATATTAAAATATAGTAAAAGTCTCATGCATTTCCCCGTATTATAATTCATTTAAATATTTCACCGTTTCTCGCCATTTTGTGAGAAGACATGGATATTCTCGCGTAAATTACGTGAAATCACGAAAATACGAGATCGTCAACATTGGTTAGACTGTAACCAATCTTTTGAATAATTTTTGGTTGAATTAGAGCAATGAGTTTCTTCAGTTATTACAAATGTATTAATATTTTTTTCTTTTATTTATCAACAGAAAATAATCCAGAACTTGGTCGAGAAATTCAGAAATTTGAGAAAATTGAGAATCGAGAAATTTGTTTATTTATTCAAAATTATGTATTCATTAAGATCGATGGAATTATAGAGGAGAAATCAGTTTTCTTTCAATCAGTTTTTCTTTCCCAAATATCGTCACCTGAGGAAGTTTCTCGCTAAGATAAATGAAATATTGTGAAGAATATAGTTGATGTTTTGGATTGTACTAGAAAGTTGTTTTATATTATAAATATATTTTCGAAGTTATGAAGAAATCTATGGGGTTTTTTACCTTTTATTACCTCCTCTCATCTGTGAAATAAATAAAAATAAGTAAATAAAGAAAAAGCAAGTAAATATAATAACTTTCTCATTATGTCAAATTTTTCAATTTGGAAGTGAAATCTTTATTACTACTTCCAAATTACTTTAAAGTGAATTAAAGTTTTTTAATGATAAAACACTTCCGACAGTTTGTTTTATTGTCAAAAACTAGCAGGAAAATTTATTATGGAAAATCATGTTAATTAAAAGGAAAATAACAATTAATTAATTCTTCTGAACAACAGTTGAATCAGACGTCATATCATATTAAATTCAGAATGGGAAACAAAATAAACAACGATTAAAAGAAAGATTTTGCTTTTTGCATTGTTATTATTGCTCTCTTTGAATTGATTGAGATCGGACTGATAGAGTGTAAACAATATGTTTTAGTACAGATCAAATATCTAAAAATTAGAATAGGTGTCCAGCGTTCCTAAAGCTGTCTTCAACTGAATCTGACTTATATTTAGTCTGTCTTAAAAAAGAAAGAATCTTAAGAAATCTTAAATCTCAACCCTACTTCAATATCCCACAACTCGACAACTAGTGTGTACAGAGTGTCAGAAAACTGGTAAAAGTTTGCGAGAAAATATTAAAGATGTAAAATGACCTAAATTGAAATGATATGGAAAACAACATATCTTTAGACTATTCGGAATCAATATTACTGAAATCTTTTATTTCTCTGTCTGTTTGTCTGTCCAGCGCAATTGTTAATTTCCTCTGAAAAAATTACTACAATGAAACGTTCGCGATGGGATTCGAACCTGCAACCTTTTGATCCGAAGTCAAACTTCTTATCCATTATGCCATGGGAACTACATTCAAATTATTGTTTCTTATCACTCCCTTTGTATGTGTGTGTGTGGCGCAATGAGAGAAGAGCCAGAGAAAAAATAAAATAACTCATTAATTTTAGCCTACTAGATTAAAATTTAAATTTTAATATTCATTTTTTTACCTTCTCTCCTTCAACAATGGTGCGCGCTATCAAATAATGAGTTCATTCAAAAAGGAATAAAATATCACTTTTTGCATAACTGCTTGGAATCGATTCTTCTTGGATTATCTCATTCTTACCAGGGGGAGACAGGAGGATGGCCTAGTATATCTAAAATAGAAATCTGCTAGTTTAAATAGATATGATATCACAAATAATAAAGTGCTTTGCAGATAAATTATACATTTTACAAAAGCTAAGTTTTTTGAAAGGGTTTATATCTTCAAGTTTTAATAATAATTTACTAACTAATTCCATAGTTTTTCATTCCGTTCATCCTATTGGTGAAAAGAAGAATTATTTTTACACATTTGCGAAAATATTTATATATTATTACATAAAATAAAAAGAAAAGTGAAGGAAGTTGGATATTATGTTTCCAAAAATATTGTCAAATGTAATTTGATGAATTAATAATTACACACAAAAAATCTAAAAAAGTCCACGAAGAAATAATTCAAAGTGAAATTCAAAATCACTTCGAGGATATGGGGAGCGATTGTTTAAAAGTTCTTAAAAATGTATTATGGAATTATGAATACACAACATTTTTGCGAGATTTTCAAAATTAACAGTAATTTTCCTTACTAAATATTTCTATCGACAAATAAGTTGTTTTTTTTCTTTCTTTTTATGCCTGAGAAAGCTTCCTTCATCTAGATGTAATCATCGTGCGGTAATGCCTGAGTTATTAAGTACACTACAACCTCGTTTATCAGGCCCTCGTTGATCCGGATCTTCGAATAATCCGGATCAGATTTGTAGACATTTTTTTTTTATTTAATGTTCACATAGATAATAATTTTTAACTATGATAGCAAGAACGTAACACGTACATTCGCTGTTTATTTGGATTAAATCAACAGTTCCTGCATAGATTGTACAATAAATTATGGTAATAAAATGCTTTTTGTCGAGTTTAAGAAAGCTTTACAAGAGTGTCATAGGGCGTTGAAGCTACAAAACATAGTTTTTTATTGAAATAAACGGTAAGTCTGCTTATACATACAAAATGAAGAAAGCCTAACTCCTCTGTACTTCTCTTTACTTCAACGATATCTATATTTCTTCCTATTTAAAGGACTTCTTCAGGATATAATAAACAAATAATACAAAATATGGAAAGGAAGAGAAAACCTTCTCTTTTCCTTAAAACACACCTGAAAAATGTAACAAAATAACCTCAATAAACATAAAATATGACATCAAATAAACAATAACAATGAGGGAAAATAATACAAAATAAGTATTATTAATAAATGCGATG
Source organism: Thereuonema tuberculata (assembly GCA_023159025.1). Lineage (NCBI taxonomy): Eukaryota > Metazoa > Arthropoda > Chilopoda > Scutigeromorpha > Scutigeridae > Thereuonema > Thereuonema tuberculata. The sequence goes on along the minus strand of JAFIDM010000001.1, from coordinate 52,871,370 downwards.
AATAAACATGGGATATTGCATCATTATTTCAATCTCTTTGTTAAATTGAAAACTAAAAAATCTTTAAATTTATTATTCTTTATCAAAGATTTTTTGAAAATATTATTATATCCTGAAGAAGTCCTTTAAATAGGAAGAAATATATATATCGTTGAAGTAAAGAGAAGTATAAAGGAGTTAGACTTTCTTCATTTTGTATGTAAATGTGATTTAAGATTAATAATAGATTCAATGATGATAAGTCTGCTTATTTAAGGATTTGTTTTGCTTATTACCCATATTACCCGAATTATCCGGATTTTCGATTTTCCGGATTGCCTTTGGTCCCAGTTAGTCCGGATAAACGAGGTTGTAGTGTATTTAATTTCTTCAATTCTTTATGCTACTATAGTTGCCAGTAAATTTGCAAGACGACTCATAAAAAAAAGGAAATATTTTCCAGTTATTGTAAAATCGATTGACTTTGTGATCTCACTTTGAATTCGGTCATGTTTATTTTGCCTATATTCAGAAAATTGCTTTAAAAAAAAATAAAAAATAAATTACTGATTTTTTTAATATTATCTCTACAAAGATTCCTAGTATTATCATTGCTGAATTGCCTGTTTTTTTACGAACTGTTTTCATTTCAAGAAATTTATAATTGAAAATTTTTCGCCCAATTTATAATTGCTTTCGAAGCTGAAAAGTGATTTCTGTGAACTAATTGCACTGCTTATGTAAATATTTCCGTTAACCAGTGTGTGTATCATTATCTAAACAGCCCTGACATGTGCTAAAAGCTTATCGAAATGGACGATAAAGGTTAAACAGAGGTCACTGATATTTAGATTATTTATTTTTTTCAGTTTGAAAGAGATTTATGATACTGAATTTTCTTCTTTGAGAAAAGCTGCATTTCGATCGTTTCTCTGTCAAGTTTTCGGTTTTCCTTGTTGCTGCTTGAAATTTAAATTTTAAAAATCAACATATTTTAATCCAAGAACGAAAAAAGAATTCAAAATCTACTTTCTTTCCAAAATTATTCTCTTCATCTGTTTAATGTTCTTTTAAATTAAAAACCTATATTTATTTTCAAATTATAGGTATTCTACTCTTTAAGTAGATATTATTATCCATTTCCTTGAAAAAATGAATTAAATCCTTATTATTTTTACACGAATTATCTGAAAGGATTAACTATAATCATAATCATATCGTGCAATGTATTATGAAAAGGTTAACTCCCATTATTTAAGACAATGAGTTCGATGAGTGTTTAAGACAATTTTATCAGATTACAGGATGCAAATTCATTGTCTAAATTCCAGTGTTTTCTAAGGGAATTTTTGAAGCATTCTCTCACTGATTTCTCGACAAGTATTCACTTTTCATCGTCTCTCATCCTCGAATGTGTATACCAAGTTTCAAGATGATCTATCCGGCTGTTCAAAAGTTTTAGAGGCAGACATCCAAGGACACACACCGGGTGAATTGATGCGTCTTACTTTCCTCCTGATTAAAAATGACTGATTTAATATTAAAAAAAATAAACATCAAACTAGTACTGTATAGATCCTTTTTTTGAGGGATTTTTCCACTCCGTTGCTCTATATTTCGGCCCGGTGCCTCGGGCCTTCTTTGGGAATGTATATCAATTACATCAAAGTGGGCGCAAATCTAACAACTTCCGTTGTTAGTTTCTCGGATAAGTTTTTAGTTTCTCGGATAAATCCCTGATAAAAGGGATCTATACAGTATCATGCCCACTCCTCCTTCAGAAACAAACTATATCAAACTAGTTCTAATTTCATCTTTTCAATAGCCATTATTTCTATGCCTTTTAATTTCTACCAATCAAAGAAACAGATTGCTTTTTAATCCTCATATTTCGATTAAAGTAACCGTTTCAATGAAGAAGTCACATAATAATTCTTTTTTCTATTTTTTATATTAACATAATTAAAAAATTTCCAAAACATAATTCGTTATGCTTTTTTTTAATTAGAAACATTTGAATATATTTAAGCTATAGCACAGCATTAAGTTTATATAGTTATTATAATTTTTTGTAAGAAAGTTTTGTGTCTACTGCTGAAGTAACAAAATCGTAAGAAGTTAAAACAATAAGTCTGCAATAAACAATAAGTCTTATTTTTCACTACCTGCAGTAGTGCTTTCTGTTGTGTGTGGGGTTTTTTTTTTTGTGTGATTTTGTCTTTATAGAAATCAATAAAAACTTTATAAAATGCCATTGGGTCTGTCCCATTTCAACTTCTCCTAACAAGATTTGACCAAATACATTTCATTTGTCCATTGATTTTATTGGCGTCTCAAGTCTGTTCGAAACGATAAGAGACTAATGTTGTATTTACAAAAATACATGGTATATTTTAAAAGGATTCTTTCCTAATTAAAGCTTCATTTCAATCATTTATCTCTAAATCTTTCTGCTTTACTATTCACTGTTTAAAATTAAATTGTGTGAATCATCATGCTTTAATTGAAATAAATGACATTAAGTAAGGCTTAAGATTCTAATCGTTAAGTCAAATTGTAATTTCGTCATTCATCTACCACAAATACTATCACTAGTTAATTTTTACTAATTATAATCCGCTTCAGATTCGTTAGAATAGTGATATTTATCATTGTTTTCTTTTTGTGAGATCATATAACAATGAATTTGATATAACAATATGCAAAGAGAAAAAAGCGTCGTCAATGCGATTGTTAGTCATTTAACAATGGCTCAGAGAAATCGGAAGTTTTTTTTTTTTTCCTTTTTTACATGTTCGACTTAAACTTAAAATATATATGAGAAACCGGATTCGAGCCCAGATTCAGTTGAGGTTTGAGTCTCATGAAAGGCCGTGGCCTTGACCACAAGGCTATTCCTAACATAAATTGTCATAAAAAAATAAATACTGAGAAAAGGACGAAACACCAATTCCTGCCAATGGTAACTGAAGGAGCTAATGGACTATTCTGCTTTCTCAGAATATTTTATTTTCAGAATAAAATTTTTCAGAATTTGCTTAAGATTGTAATAGATTAAAAATAAAGTTAAGTTAAGGAAACTTGATAACCATTGAACACTAGACACATAATTGATTGTGGAAATGATTGAGAAAATAAAGGCTCAATTTTGTGAGGGAATAAACGAATTAAAGTAAATATAAAAAGTCTATCAAAAAAAGTTCGACACATGGAACCCCCCCTCCCTTCAAAAAAAAAGTAATATCGTAGATATGGACATTGGACATTAAAACAATAGCAGTATTTAATGGTATACTGAGAACTTTAAACTATTTTTTTTTAATATTTCAGTTTATGCACTTAAGAAACAGTTTTTAAGAAAATTTTGTATTTCGATGCTAAAAAAAAAAAAAAAAAAAGAAAAAAAAAAAACTTTTCTTTAATAATAACTCATCTCATTTGAGAAAAACTGAAACTTATCTTACAGCATTCATTTAGAATTAAATGTAATGCTTTTTTCAAGAATGAACTAACATACAGAAATCAGACAAAGGGTTATTATTGTCTGTGCTGAGCTGCATATGGGGGAGGTGGGCGGAGGGCTTTACTAAACTTCCCATTTAATTAACATGATGGTAATTAGAAGTGGACTTTAATTAAGCATTTGAGATCCATTAACATTTTAACAGTCTTTAAAAACAAAGCAAAACGAAAGAAAAGCTGTTATTGGTAAAAACGAAAAGAATTGCTTTCGAATGCCATTGTAATTTCATTTTCAATTCAATTCAATAAAATAAGAATTATAGGAAATAAACATCACAACAAAGTAAATTGTTTCGGATACAATCTACACTTCAAATATTTTAAAGTTATTGGCGCAATTCTTTATTTTCCCATTTAAGCCGTAACTGATATAAAGAATTTTATTTCGTTTGGTTGCGATTTTTCTATAGGTATTTATTTTTTACAAATATGAAATACTGGTTCTTAATATGGAATTCTGGTGCTTATTTTACACAAATATCAGTAGACAATTCTCAAAAGAAATACCAATGTTTCATATCTGTATTTTGTAAGGAGATAAGTTAATTGCAATCAAGGCTTAAGATTGTATTAGATTAAAAATAAAGTTTAAGTTAAGAAATCTTGATAACCAATAAACATTAGACACAATTGATACATATGCAACCCAAATGAACTTATGGAAATGACTGAGAAGTTAAAGGCTTACTAAAAAAAGGTAATATCATAGATATTGATATTGGACATTAAAAAACCAACAATATTTAATGATATACTGAGAATTTTATACATGCAAATAATCATAATTTCGAGTAATTACTTAAATTAATTTACTCTATTGTCGTAATTCAGCATTCCATTAGAAATAAATTGAAAATAAAAATAATTTAAATCTTTAGGAACAATTCTAATACTTTTTTTAATCATTTTGAACTCTGAAAATAAAATAAAAAAATATTATTGGGTAACTTTTAAACTAGTTTCTCTAATAAAATAGTTTTCAATTTTCAATTAAAAAAAAGTATTTAAAATATTTAAAATAAATAGGAAAATTCAAATTGGGAAAAATTCATTAAAATTAAATTAAAGAACAATTAGTTTTCAAAATTGTGGAACCGTACATAAAAAAGAGAAAAAAGATTCTTTAAATATGTAATAACTTGTATAGCGTATTGATAATTGCATACTGGACCGGTAGATTATTCGCCAACTTTAGGATTAATTCGTTCAATAGATCAAAAATTCGTTTATTCGAATGTGATAGGACCGCGTCCTTTTCGGATAAACGAAGTTTCGTATAATCCGGAATAAGTGATATTAAACATGTACTGTATATATAAAAAATTACAGTGAGCATATAGTGGGCGCTAAGACTATTACCGTAGTTAGAGTGTACTGACAGTACTATTGTCAAGATATAACAAGTTTTGAATCCATTTCAATATTGATAAACTGTACTGAATAATGTAATTAATAGAGTTAATAACATAATCGCTTATGAACGTATTAAATATTGATAGTAGCAACCGAAAAAAGTTTTTGTGTATTTTTAAATATGCTAAAAAGAAGGTTTTCGGATAAGCGCTATTGGGATAAACGAGTTTTTAGTGTATTGTGAAGGATTGCTGTTTGGTAAGGAAGTATGTTACCATATGAGAACTTAGCTAATAACATAAAATAAAGCAAAATTAGAAGAAATATCCTTACAGTAACACAACGAACAATACTTTCTACGGAGCAGTCTCCCTAACCACCGTTACTGAACTTCATCCACCCTACACAATGAAATATCCCATACATAATCTATATCCACTTTAGATGTTCCAGTAGCAAGCAGATACGTCGTATGATATTGTTGTATGCTAACCTTAATCTAGAAATTAACCCTCAAACTTAATTTTTGCAATTATTTATAGCTTTTTAGCTGTAATGATCAGTTCTTGCCTTTAAACATAGAAATTCAACTAACTCCTGTCTATTCGATAAATATTATATTCCTTTGTCACTTCTAGACACTTTGCAACGGAGTTTTTTGTTATTTATAGTTAAACCACAGTTGACCAATTACTCAGGCTTAAAGTGCGCGACAGTAAAGATCCTGAGAAAAGAAATCGATAACTTCAGTTAATCTCTCTCATACTTTTCTGAAATTTAGTTGTGTGTCCTGAACTAACCGTGATGTCTTCCATTCACAAATATTAATTATAAGTTAATCGATTGTAAAGCCTCAGACATTTACTCAGAAGTACATTATAGCTTCAATTTGCTTTCAGATCTTTAAGATCTACACTATTTCACAAAATTATCTTACTTGGAACATTATAACATATCTCGCAGTATTTCATTAAAAGCTTTGCTGCACAAAGCGAATCGTGGAGAGATTTTTACCACAGACTTCCTATTTAGCAATTAATTCTTCTGTTTACGCTTGTGAAGTCTGAAGAAGTTTCCAAATCAACTAGGAAATTAATGATTGTGGCGGAGCGGAGCACAGTTGGTTGTCTGGCGAGCGCGCTTAAAATTATTACTCGAAGCGCTTTTTGAGATGTGAGTTTGAATTCGTTGAAATTGAACTTTCTGTGGAAACTTGAAAATAGCTGCGTTTTATTGCTTTTGGACCAATGCTCTGACACGTTCTTTACATGCTGTTTCTCATGAGAACTTTAGGAACGAAAACAAACTTACAATTTCAGAAATATTACAAGAATGTGTTTGGCATTGGGAAGTTTAAAGGACAGCTTTTGTAGACGAAAGAAAAGTTGGAAGACTTGAAAATTGTTTGTTTTTTTTTTGTTAAAGAAAGTGTGTGACTGATTATCTAAAAAAATATGCATTCAATTAAAATAGCTATTAAGGAAGCAATAGCAGTTGAAAATTATTCAGTTTTTTTAATATTGCGTTTATATATATAGGTTATATATTTATATTTAATTACGGCTAAGGTATTTTAGAAGGGAAAGATTAGCAATAAGTGCCATATTTACATAACCCTCAATGTTAGCCTGCAAATTACTTTAATTTTTATTCAAAGTCTTCACCAAATCAAACATAAAATACAACATATAATATACAAAAGTAAATATACTAATTATTTGAATAAACATATTCTAAAAACGACTGTGTTCTTGATTTGGCAGCTAGGCAATTTTTCATTTTGCCTATTCTAAAAGTCAGATAAATCGGATACCGTATAACTTGATATGTAGAACTCGATGGAAAGGGGAGATCCAGTGGGTTAGTCATCGATTAGCATTATGCTAACGCAATAAAGCTCGGGATTCAATTCCCAAGTCAAGAATTGATGTTTCTTTAATTGCTTTCCTGTCCACTCAAAGGCTAAGCAATTGTAGAGAGAAGTGTCCCCATGTCATCTTATCTTCTGAATTTCCTTCAGGCAAGTCTTGCCTAATTAAAATTACTCCATTATTAATTTGGCTTCAAAATAGAACAAAAAAAAACTCACAAGTCAGTGAAACTTTATTTAAGATTCAGTGTTTTGCTGCAAAATTTTTCCTGCTCTGCAAAATAAAAAAAAAATCGCTTAAAAAAAAACTGTTTATAAAAAAATAAGGGTAATATATATACTATATTAGGATATGTATTGTACATTTTAAACTCTTTAAACCATTCTGTGGTTATTTGCATTGTTTGTTTGTTTATATTTTTATTTGTATTTTTAGTTTCTATTAGATCACAATGGTAATGAATTTTATGTATCGCAATTCATCATTCAAGTACATAATGTCTCTATTAGTTAGTCATATAATAATCGTCTGAAATACTTTTAAATGTACTGAGAGCATTTATCGTGATCATCAACTTTACAGAAATACTTATTAAATGTGGATCCGGTAGTTTAACAAAGACTTGAAGAAAGACTTAACTGAGGCTGCTGGAGCCGAGTTGGTCGGAGATTTTCCCTGTTTTCTTTCCTTCTTCAGACAGATCCTACAATTCAACTAACCATGTGTTCAATAGTTTTCCGTTTTAAGTTTCTACCTACTGTTAACTTTGTGTTTCACAATTAAGGTCGGTACAATTTTTACCTTAAATTGTAAAATTTTGTTTGTCTACGAAACTATGAAATACGTAACTATCTAACGTTACAAAGAAAAAATGAATTTCTATGATAGCGAATGAAGTGTGTTATTATTATTGCAATATAAAAGAACATTCTAATATATTATCAAAAAAACGACGCATCTAGAAGGAGTTGTCCGATTGTAATGAAATTTCGTATGCAAAGACATTGGGACCGCCCATGCAAATGATTAAACTTTGGTGTCCAATGAATGAATAGCGAGAGCTATAACGTATCGGAACTGCGCACTCAGTAGATGTATATAAGAAGCGATTCTCAATCTGATGGTCAAAATTTCTGTTGCATTAGGATACCTTTCAACGACTGAAAAAATGCCTCGCCGTAGGATTCGAGCTCATTACGTGCAACTGTCAGAGTTTGAAAGAGGTCGTATCATTGGATTGAAAGAGGCAGGTTGGGTAAATCGGAGAATCGCTCGTCATATGGGTCGAAGTGATGCGGCGATTAGAAGATGCTGGCAGGAATGGGTGGACAATGGCAGATTTCAGCGTCATGAAGGTAGCGGTCGACCTGGGGCCACAGCAGGAGGATAGAGTGATTGTCAGATCAGCTGTCACAGCACCTGAATCATCGTTATCAACCATCAGACGTGCGACTCGCACACGAGTGTCGACCATGACCATTCACAGACGGCTGAGAGAGCGACATCTACGCTCGTACCGACCGCTACGCCACCTGCCACTCACGTCTGCACACCGTCGGGCCAGATTACAGTGGTGCTTGGCTCGATCCGGTTGGAATGATGCTGACTGGGGACGTATAGTGTTTAGCGACGTATCCCGCTTCCAACTGTGTCCTGACGATCGTCGGAGACGTGTCTGGAGACCCCAGGGCAGCGTGCCGATCCTGCTTTCACTATTGCACGCCACACAGGCCCTCAACCAGGAGTTAGGGTCTGGGGTGCCATTTCCCTTGATAGCCGGACCCCTTTCGTCGTCATTAGCGGCACACTTACAGCACAGCGGTACGTCGACGACATTCTGAGATCTGTTTTGCTACCCTTCCTTTTGCAGTACCCTAGCCTTATTTTTCAGCAAGATAATGCCAGACCACATACGGCACGTGTTGCTATGACCTGTCTTGCAGCTTGTGAAACACTTCCTTGGCCAGCCAGATCCCCAGATCTCTCTCCAATCGAGCATGTCTTGGATATGATGGGAAGGCGACTGCATCCACCAGGGAATGTGGATGATCTAGCCCGACAATTGGAGCAAATTTGGCAAGAAATACCGCAGGAGCTTTATCACTCTATGCCACGTCGTGTGGCAGCTTGCATTCAGGGTAGAGGTGGGTCAACACTTTATTGAGCTCGTTACTTTGTAACTCTGTAACTCTGAAATAAATCATTCAATTTGTCTGAAATTTTAATCATTTTCTATTCTGTACATAATCTTCCTCTCCACCAATTTTTGTCTCCATCGGACAACTCTTCTTAGTGCGTCGTTTTTTTTATTAATGAGTGTATATCGAAGCTAGAATTAAAAGGTAATTTAAAATAACACTTAAGAAAATCACGTGGTTTAAAAGCTGAATTTAGGTGACATAAACATGTCGTTGGTTCATTGAAACTTTAAAAGTACGTGTAGATTATTAAAAAGTAGATTCCTATTAATTTTAATAATATCAGACCTAAAGGTAAGGTAGGAAGTAGAGGCAAAAGCACTGAAATGCCTTTGAATAGCAACTATCACATTATCTCAGAAATTAAGTGTTAGTTTCCCTGTGAAGTAGTTCATACTCTTGCCAGCAGAATGTAATTTTCGTCCTTTCTTAAATTATTACCAAGATAGCTTCGAAATGACTTAATTATTTCACTTTTTATCAACGGTACGCCGATCTTACAGTGCAGGTATACCAACTACCTTGTTTGGCCGTTCAAGAATTACGTAAGCATTCAAAAGGGGGGGGGGGGTTAAGCTTTTCTTGCTATCAAGTGAAAGGGACGGATCAGAGCAAGGCTTACGTAAGACAGACAAACATGCACGCGTTTTTAATCTAATTTTGATAGTTTTGATATAATTTTGTCTATTTTAATTTATTGTTCAGTAGTATTTACTGTTAATGATTTGGCAAACCTTACGTAACCACGAGGAGGGGGGGGGGGCATCTGCTTATTTTTGCTTATAAGGGGGAGGGGGCCTAAAATGATTAAAAATATGCTTATGTAATACTTGAATGGCCCTTTATGGAATCATTCTTTTTCCAAATCTCAACATGTCCCCAAGTCACTAAATGTTATCGTAAATAAAAAACAAACAAACAAAAAAATATGTATTCTTTTCTCTTTAATTCATTCTGGGCTATCAAAATATTCGGAGCATACAGAAATATTCTCCAAAGATCAGACATCTTTCATTAACGATTTTAAGTTATTGCATTTTCAACAAAAATTAGTTTCAGTAAATCAGCTAATAAAACAGCTAATGCGCCATTAACAGCAACCCCTAATTGCAGAAAGGATATGATTTCACTTGTGTCAGCCATTAAAGCAATTAATGATCTGAATTCTGTCCTCAACTTACAAGATGGTTAAAAATTAAGAAATACAAGTGAAGGATCACGAAACATAATTACAGGAATCATAATTTGAGATAATTACAGCAGAAAACATCATCATTCTGTGGTTTTGATCTACTTATTTGAGCTTGAATCGATCTCTGCTTCTGTTTTTGTATTTTTAAAATTTGCTTTCCTTTTTGTTTTGGCGGGATTATCGTATGAAAGAAACAGAAAATAAATTTTCATTTAAAAATATTACATAGAAACAATGATTTGGGATATTACACAATGATTTTGGAATTCCATGATGTAAATCAGTTTTTATAATATCTGTTTTAAAACTGTATTCTCGTAAGTTCTGTTCTGTTCTGATCTGTAGAGAGACATGTAAAGTCTGTGTCAAATAGTTTGGTTATAGACCTATGGTTAAGGCATATCACAGCTCCATCTACCAGCTCGACTTACAGATATGGAACTAACTACACTGTATACTTAAAAGCAAAATTTAAAGTGTGTAAGAATATTAGCAAGAAAAAATAAAGATATAAACGTACAACAATTAAAGATTCAATTAAAGATTTCGTACCGGTAATCAAAAACAGAATGTTTGAACTTTCCTAGGTATCATCAGTTTGATTCGCCCAGTACTCGCAACTCAGTTGAATCAAAAGAAATATAAACAAAGGGCAAGCATAAACAAAATAATGGCCTTTTGATTCCACTGAGCTATGAGTACTGGGCGAATCAAACTGATGATACTTAGAAAGGTTGAAACACTCTGTTTTTGATTTCCTGTACGAAAGTTCCAAAAATAGCTCATTGGATCTTTAATTGTTATGCGTTTTTATCTTTATTTTTATACTGTATACTTCTTTTTCTATTTTTGTTTTTTGCCCTTATCCCGTACACTAAGGGGGAAAAGGATTATTTTGCGCAATGTTCATAATAATCATCCCTCATAATTTTGCTAAAAGCGTATTTTTCAAAAAGCCTTTTATCGTTGGACAAGAAAAAAAAGAAAAAAAGAAATCTGCTTCATTTTTTTACAATAAATTTTACAGTCAATTTGAATCAAAAGTCTATATTTAAAAACCCCAAGTTACACAAAAAAAGTATATAAGGCAACAGTTACTACAGGAATAAAATCTCCCTGAAATACACTTCCATATAAATTGTTTTTTTGTAATTAATATGAAAAATCAAAAAATAAAACATTCTTTCATATATTCTTTCCATAGAAGAATTGATTAAATTGGGTATAATTTAAATACAACACATAAAAATTGGAACATACAACAATCTACCAAGATTGGAACACTTTTATTGTAGATATATTGCGACCAAACAAAGTTAGCATAAATAAATTAATTAGGAAATTAATATCTACAAAATTAATCCAACTTTTATGATGAAGATTCTTGAATTGTTACGAATAAGTACAAGATGAAATGCAAGTATTTGTAGTTGAAGGATGTAAATAGGCAGGGAGCTGTTAATAGTTTGAGTGTGTAACTGACTAAAAGGAACAGCTATAAAACGGCTTTTGTGAAGAATAAATGAGGAGCCATCAATTATTTGAGACGATAGATGACGGAGAAGTATCACTAGGTGTCTTAATTCTTCACATTGGATCGATTAATGGCTAACACTTAGGCCAGATTACATTGAACCGCCTCCGACGTCGTTAAAAAAATTCCACCAACGCTGTAAAGGTGGTAATAAAAAGAGGATCTTTATAGAAAGAGAGTTGCAAGATGGACAGCCATGGCTCAAAGTAAACAAACATGATCCGTTGGACCATTGGGTTTTATAGTCTATATCAATACACATCCAACGTCCACGGCACTTGCTTTATATCTTTCCCCTTTTCTAAGAGTGAAGGAAATTCTTTGCTTTGAATAGTTTTCTACTTCTGTTTCACTTCTAACACTTAGATGTTTTTGTTGCTGCTTCACGGTAAGAAGTTCGAGAACTAGGAAACCATCTCGTGTAATTACGATATCTTATTTATACTCTCATAAATTTTACGTTCTGGTTTACGATCGTCGAATGCGTCCAATTTGCTACACCTCACTGATAGATACCTTTGCACAACAATGCCGATAATCTTCAACTAATGAAGTAAACTGCATTGGATCTAAAACATGTTGCGTAAATGGAAAATTCTTATTTTCAGTTTTAGATCCTCAGAAAAAGTTTAAATTAAATTGTAATGTAGGTAAGTTTACATAGAAAGAAAGCTTAAACGTGCAGATGAAATTGCTAAAGAAAAGGGAAATTAACCATCATGTACCATTGAAAATAAAACAAAACAAAATTCATGTCATATACTTGTCAACGAAGTGGAGTATGGTACGGCCGTTTCATCATTGTTATGAATCCTCAGCCAGCCTTACCATTTCGATGACAAGCTTCGAAGGCATGAAGAATATGTGGAACCCTTACTCGCTCTCGATTGTGGGTTCCGACACAAACAGACAAGAAAAGAAAATTACCTGTTGCTTTACAGGATGTAATAAAATAGCCCTCAACCATAGGACACAAATTATAAACAAAAAGCCACAGCAAAGCTTGTAAAGAAACAAGGCTTAACGTGCAGATAAGAAAAGGGAAATCACCCATTATGCACCAATGACATGAAAATAAAAACAAAACAAAATAAAAATATTAATATAAATAAATCTTCAAGTTTTCGGGAAGACAAATTGCAATTTTTTTAAGACTCTTTATTCTGAATGAAGTGTGTCTTGTAGCCATAATAAGAATATTTTTAAGCAAATATATGCATTATATGTCAGTGACACGGATGTAGACGGAAGAACGATTATTTCTTAGGGACGGTGTTCTGAAAATCATTTAATTTTTAGGGCAAGAGTAATATGTAATCATCACACACACACACACATCCTATGGCGTTTCACACTCCGCGTGGGGTCGCTGATGTGCAAGGCGCGCCTGCTCAATAGTCAAAGTGGCAAGGGGTTTTACAGTCGGATGCCCTTCCTGTCACCAATCCAGATCATAGGGAAAGATGCCTTAGACGGCGAAAGAAGGGAAAGACGAGGGAGTAGACACAGTAAAGAAAGCAAACATCCTCGTCATCCTGGATTCGAGCCCAGGTCCCGCCACATCGGTCACACGGCAGACCGCCGAGTTAGACCGCTCGGCCGTGGCGGCACGGAGTAATATGTAACAATAATCGCAATTACTCAAGGAAAATTACTGGAATACTATTACTACTCATTCTTTTTGAAATGTTAACAATCAGTAATAAGATTGTAATTCATTTTATGAATACAGCATTACTATATTTTAAAGCATATAGCAGTCGAACATTGACGAGCCAAATGATTGTTTCACACCATTGCCCTACGGTTATCCTAAAGAGCAGTTGAATCGAACCCAAATGTTCAAATAGTTTACTGTCTTCAGGATTGTTATTAAAACGCACCTAAAATAATTATATTTTTAACAAAGTATGTAAATCTTATTTATTCTTTTTAAAAGACATTCTGCAAGAAAAAAAATCCAATTTTATGCAATTAATCGAAAGTTAAAAAACACACTTATGGAAGTAAGCTACAAAGTCTTTATAATTAAAAATGTTAATAAATGTTAATAAAGTTAAAAAGTGTTAATAACTTAATAAATGTTAAACAATTTTAAACAATGCATTAAATGCAACACGAGAAAAGATGGCTTCTTGGATTTTTTTTTCCTAACTTTTTATAATCAGTACTCAGTAGACATTTGACAGATAGAGCCAACTTAAAGTAGATGAGTTACGAGCACAATGACACGGCCAAACAGGCAGTTCTAAATAATATATTTACATTAAGATTCACGTCGAATTTGTGTAATCTGAGAATAAATAATAATTGGCCTAATTGTGTGTTAATTGATTAACACGGTTCACTTCATTTACGATATGTTTCATTATTTCACAGTACTATAAATAAAGCATGATTAATTAGTAAATCATATAATAGGCTGTTATTCCAAAATTACGTTCCATGTCTGTCTTTACAACTTAGCTCTAAAATTTATGAAATGTAAACATTCTGAATTATAAAGGAAAGTATGAGAAATTTTTGTTTTCTCATAAATTTATAAGCGTAATCTGATCTCATAATTATTAAGCGTTAAAATTGGTTCCAGAAATTGAGTTTATTATATTATGTTTAGCCGTGCTGGCGTGGCCGGGCGGTCTGCCGTTGTGGCCAGTGCGCCAGTAGCTGGTTTCGAATCCTGGCTGTGGCTTGGCTGTTTCAATTTCCTTTCCTGTGTTGTTCGCCTCTTCTTCGCTTTCCCTTCGGTCTGACGTCATTCCTTAATGGCGTCCTGGGGCAGGCAACAGGAAACCACCCCAGTATCTTTCCCCAGGCATTTCTGGGAATTCCATGCGAATTCCATAGAATTGGACCTGTCTCCGGACAGAATACTATGGATGGATGGATATTATGTTTTAAATTTACACGAAGAATTTATCAGTTTAATTTTCTTCTCCATTAAGTTTGTCATGTAGACTAATATTGTTGTAATCTGCTTTTTACTGACTTAAGAAAAAGAAAAAAAATGAAAATTTTATTGTGGACTCGATAGCTAAGTGGTAACGTGCTTGATTGAGGGATGGAGGAACCGGGTTCAATTCCAGCGGAGGTTTCTGGTTTCTTTTTCCACGTTGAATTCTCCTATGTTTCTAGGTTTCTAGGATTTATCCAGACCGCTGAAGATGGGACACCGGATTTATTTCATGGCTGTTAAAGGCTGTCGGCGTTGAGCTGACAAACGCTTTCAACTTGATCCAGTTGTTCAGAAAACGCCGGGATCCTTATTTTCCGTAGCCCCAAACTGTTAAGACCTCTAATAGGCTATTTTTATTTGAAATTAGAAAAATGTGTCAAAAAAGTTTTTTGTAATGATTCTTAAACAGAGATAACTTTTGAATTGCTAAATAATCACGTATTATTTTCGACTTGATTTAGGAAGTCTTTGAATTTATCAATTTATTTAAATACCAACGACTATAATCCACATTAGATTTTTTTTGATCATTGTCAGAGGGTTAACAGGATACCGATGCATCATTTATTTCCACTGTATCATAGTGAGTTTTAATTATTTTACTCATTTTTGGAGACCTTTTAAAGTAACAGAAAGCTATAGAAAAGCTAACAAAGCTCTATAGAAATCTTCATCGTATTATCTGCCAATTACAGCCACTCAATAATTTATTAGTGAGTAATAATGATATGAAAAGGTTTTTTTCTGTAGTTGTTCCTCAGATTTCTATGAACCATTATTAGTGCACTTTTAGCAATGTTTTCTTTGTTAGATTATCACAATAATGACTTTCACTTAGCATTATTTATAGCTACGGCGACCCCTTAAGTAACATGTATCAATGTGATTATTACCTCTAGTAAAAGTCCATAGAATTCTGAGCCTGGTAGATATTTTATGGTCAAATAATGAAAAAGCAGCTGGCATCCACACTACTGCTATTATATACAGAAATCAACGGACTCTTTAACTAATCTAAAACTTTTTTAATAAGCATGTTGTGTATAAAGCAATCCAATTGTAATTTTTGGAACCCAGTTTAATATATTAATCTATTCTATTGGCGATGGTGCTAAGCTTTTAACATAAGGCTGCCTGCCATGAGAGTGATACAACTGAACTTGGTTCGAAGAGCGGAGCCAACATAAATGTTCCCTTTATTTTCTGTATTTTTCTTCTCTTTTCTCATTCCACTGTCTAAGGCATATTAGGGTTGTATAAAAAAATTCTAGTTTGTACAACAGGCGAAAGCCGCGATACTAGTGGGTGTACACATGACCCTATTACAATTTAAAACAACAACAAAAAAAGTCTCAAAATAAATGTTTTTGTTAAACAACAATATTCTAGATCATTTTTTTTTCTTATTTATTTATTTTTCAGCTTCTTGTTTTCATTTTCTTATTACATGGAATTCTTTAAGAGTGAACATGAATGCGTGGTTGAGAGTAACGTGAATATCACAGCAGCATTTAATCTTTCTTTCGACAGAAATGAATTATCCTTCATCCTTGTTTTGCTTCCACAAAAAAAAAAAAAAAAAAAAAAAAAAAACATGGCCAGCACACCTACACAAAGAAAAAAAGCTAACCAAAAAAAAAGTTAAAATTGATTTTCCATTAATGCAATTCTTCCTTTTTTAATAACTTAATGTCATTTGATTGATGGAGGTTTCGATTGTCTCGACCTGTTTTGGTATTTATCGGGGTTATTTTTTCTTAATACGCTATTACCTTCATTAACTGCCGCGTTTGGAGAATTGTTTCTTTAATTTCTTCTGTGCGCGCGAATAGCCATTCTTCCAGCAAAACTCAAATCAAATTCACCCATTAATCTTCAAGGGAAAAAGCATTAATACAAAATTGACTAAAAAATAAGCCTCTATGTGAAAAATAATGGAATTGTTTTGAAGAATTAAGATACGAAACCTATCCAATGAAATGTGTAGATATTTCAAGACTATACGACACCATAAAGAGAATTTTGGTAATTATAATCCTCGTTGTAATCCTTCATTTTATATTAAATACTAATTCATAACTTCATAAAAAAAATCAAAACATACGGAAAGTGATTTGTATCTATTTTTTCATTTGAATATATTTAACGTAAGGATTAGATCTTCCCGCTTATTCTTCTTTATGGGGAAATCATAAGCAAGATAATGATCCAGAATTCATTGCCATTCCGTTTTAGGGCAATTGGGATCTTATCATGCATATAAAAGGGCCATTAAGCCCTTGTTCTGTTTAATTGGAAAATCGGAAAAGTGGTTTCAATCCATAGTATAATCCTTCTGTTACTTTGGATTTAAAAGTAAACATTTAACGTCTAATTCAGATTTTCGTTGAAAGATTTTTAGTTTTCCGTGGTTTTTTTTTTTTTTTAAAAACTTATTTATTATTTTTTGTTATATAAACTGAACTTACTGCCTTGAACTCTTCGCTCTTTATTTCTTTTTTTTTGAATTAATGCATTTGTAAAAGCCTATTCACCTTAATGGAGAAAATGGATTGCTTCATTAATTAAATTAAATGACTCAGTTTAATTTTAAAAATCTTCAAGAATGAATGATGGATTTTAATTAGAATCCTGATTTTTATTTTATCTAAACTCTGAATTTTTTGTGACCTACAATTTATTAAATTGTAAATGACCAAAAAATAGGCACTTGTGACTTATTCTTGTTCTGGTTGCATGAAAAATACTTTTTATTTGGTTGGTTAGTTGCCTTTAGGCCATATTCTAAATTTTTAGGCTCATATTTTTAACTTCCTTAATACCATCCGAAAAGTATTCCTAATGTTGATAAAATATGCTTTTATTACTAATGTGTTATTTTAAAACTAAAAAAAATTCATATGCACAAGAACGAACTTTTTTTTTTAATCGAAAGAACATATGTTGATATTCACTTTAAGATCAACATGTAAATAAACGATTCATACTCTACTCACATTACAAGTAATCTCGACACCGTCCAAGTATTATCTAGAAATTTACCTGATATGCTTAAATCTGCGTTTAAATCCCAGGACCTGGATAGACATTTCCTTTCTTTCTTATATTCGTCTCTTTCTCTTCTTGCGGCTATCTATGACCATAGGCTTTCTACAATAGTCCTAACGAACTTCAGTACCAATGGAATTTGCCCAAAGGGCTTTCGAATAATAAAAATTGAATTTTCGTGTTAATAAGGGAATAAGGTCGACATAGATCCATCTTTCTTTTCATAATATTCGTATACAATATGATAGTCTTAAGATCATATCTAAACTTTATCAAAGTTATCTAGTCGTAACTCTGTATCTTAATGTATTGCTATTACCGCTGATGAAGTTGTGAATAAAATAGAGCAGACGCCACAGAACTTTAAAAAAATTAAAGTTTTTATTATAGTATTAGAGAAAAGTAGAGTCTTTAAATTAACCTTAAAGACCAAAAGTATTAAAATATTAGAATGCATAAAACTAATAATACTTGCCGTTTTTGTACCTATTTTTGCGCTAAATTGTAACATAGAGATTAAAAAGTTTTCTCTTAAAGAAACTGGAAATTGCAAAAGGAGTTCAGAATATATTATTTTTGACTGTCAATGATAAAAATAACATTATTGAACTTCGTCTTAAATTTTTCAGTCGGTAGTAAAGAAAGAAGTGAACTTGTGAATATTTTTTGTAAATTTTAATTAAATATATCTTTTCTGTTTTGGAAAAGTATATTGATATTTTTTAAAATTTTTCTTTATTATTATTTTGTATATCTACTACTTACTAAGTTCTTTACATAAATCAGGCATTATTTATTATTATTATTTTTTTCTATAGTTGTGTTAATATGTTTCTAGTAAATGGAGCAAAATAAACTTGTTTTTCCTTACCTTTCTCTAGCTGGTTTCCTTCTTTTAACTCCACTGCTACTTTCTTAGAATCGTGGAGAAAAAAGGCGTATATAAATTTGACCGTGCGGAAAGCATGATAGCATGAAGGAAATTGCTAGTGTTCTTCTGTAGGAATATCCCTGGCGACGGCTGCGCTGAAGTGACCTCGCCGTCGCTGCAAGCAGAGGTAACAGTGCGCGAACAGCTCCTGCTGACGATCACGATGAAACTGACGCTCGGTCTCCAACGATCTCCCCCCTACTAGTCGGGCTATGCCGCAAGGCATTGTGGGTGTGCTTTCCCCACATCTCCGCTTCTTCGCCGATGATGATGGTGGAAAAGTCTACTTCAATAATGATCGTCATTTTAGAAAAAAATAAAGAAAAAAAAGTGTGGTCCCATCAAAGCAAAGAAAATACATTGAAAAGATTAAAAATAATAGGCCTGAAAAACATTATTATTATTATTATTATTATTAAATTTGTTATTCACCAAAATAGTATAGAAAGGATACAAAAATAAATTTATATTTTCTATTTCTGTTCTATTTCTTCTTTTCGTATTCAAGTCTTGAAAATAGTTACGGTTAAAATGTAACTGAAACACAAGTACGTTTATTGTAATTTTAAATCAATTTAGATTAAATCATTGTGAGTATTCAGGTGTACAGGCTTCATTATTGAATCCAAAACTATGAACAGTACACGTAAAATTATTGCAATTTCAATATACCATTTTATTTTTACTTGGTATTATTTTCACTGTAGGCCCGGTAGCCGAGTGGGTAAGGGCGCTTGACTGCGGGTTGGAGGTGACGGGTTCGATATCCCGGCCTCAGCGGAGAACGGGAATTTTTCCACGCTTCTTTCTCCTCCAAACGGGCCCTAGGGTCTACCCAACCCTCTATAGAATGGGTACCGGGTTTCTTTCCCGGGAGTTAAAGGCGGGCGAGCGACGGGCCGACCCCCCGTCCTCAACTTTGTCCCGTAGGTTCTGAACACTGGAGCCTACCCTCCAGTTGCATTGCGCGGTTCTCTGGGCCTGATCTTAACTTTAACTTATTATTTACACTAAACATATAAATTTAAACGTGTTTTTTTCTTTTTTGGTAGGAGTAAAATCCTTTCTACATATGTTCAAATCCGGTGAATGCAATGGCGATCAGATAAAGTAAGGGAATGTGATTTTTCTATCATGTAAAAACATATCATTATTTTCTATTTATAGATAGAAGGTCTCAGAAATGAAAGTAATTTGATCGTTTGATTGGATCCTAGAACTGCCATCGTTATCACAAGTACGACAAATTTACAAGCACTCGCGATTGTTTATTTAATAGAACAAGTAAATTACTCTTTTATACGTAAAATATTTAGCTCTACTTTGAACACGAAATATTAGAAAGATTTGTAATTTGTCTATAAGTATTTATAGTTGAATTGTTTCATTTGGTA
>JAFIDM010000001.1:52837402-52851382 GCA_023159025.1 Thereuonema tuberculata | reverse complement strand
TCAAAATAAATGAAGTGTATTTATTTGTGTTATTTGAACTTTGCTTTAGGACAAAATTTAATAAAATAAAGGATTTGATAATGAATAACTTTATATGAAATCATGGCATAAAAATAAAAAAGAATGGGTACTAGGAAATACCAAAACTTCACAAGAATAACTTGACTGTTAGAAATAAAAAGTGCAAATGATAAGAAGTCAACATTTTCAATGCGATTCTTTTAACTTTACAGATGAAAAGCTAGATGATGAAATGAGAACTTAGCAGCAACTGATGATCGCATTATGTCTCAGTTCCCGGAATCAATGGAATTTGCTAATTTTAAATTAATATTAAATGAAGTTATTATCCTATTTACTTATAATCTATCATTGAATTGATTTTTCATTAATTAATCAAAATTATTAGACAAAAAGAAGTTAAATTGATGTCTTGTGATACTTGCTGAGTAAATAACCTTCACTATTTTTTCTTACGACGAATTAGAACAAATCAGTGTATTCTGCGGTTGTAATTTGTCTGTAAGTATTTATAGTTGAATTGTTTCATTTTGTATTTTTGTTTGGAACTTTCTCTAATCCATCAGTAAAAAAAAAAAAAAAACAACAACATTTGTAGGGCTTATGTTTGTCAGCCGTACAATACCATGTACATATGTGCCCTTTGGAATACTAGGACATGGAGTACTTGAAAAATATATTTAGGTTTGAGGGCCAACTCTCCATGGATTTTGAGCTATTTGACGCTGTTTTCATTGGATTTCCTGTAATAGCTTAAATGAATAGATAGTTACGTTATTCAGCGATAGTTCAGATTATAATATTCCTGCCTTCTGTGATCAAGACCCTCGGGTGAGAAATCCCCTGCATGCTTTTTTTATTTCTTTTTTTTTCCTACAGGTGATAACAAGCCTGCATTTTTTTTACTTTTTTTTATTTTTTATTTTTTTTTCTTCTTTTTCTATCTTGATTTTTTTTCCTTAAATTAATATTTTTTTTTACTTTTACTTTTATTCTTTCTGGATTAAATTAGTAATATAATTAGAATTTTTAAATATTATCCCTTTTAATTAAATGATAAAGTAATATGTTAGTTTATTTTTATGACTATTATTTATATAAATGGTCGACTATCATTTAATTTCTTCTTTTTAGTTCTTGGTAGTTTTTCTTCTTCCTTTGTTTCCTTTTTTTTATTAAAATAATTTATTTTTTATTGTATTATTAATATATCCAGAAATATGCAAATGATAATATTTACATATATTTATTAGAATATGTAAATGATAATCTCTTTATTTTTTTTAATGTAAGAAACAAACAAGAATGCATTAATGTAAATGCATTTTCCTTCACCCTTTCTCCAACAAAACAAAGATGAAATCAAAAGATGAAGAAAGGATATTTGGTCATCTATACAAATAATAAAGTCATAAAAATAAGGTAAAATTTTACTTTATCTTATAATTAGAGGGAATAATATTAAAGAATTTTAGTGCCATTACTAATGTAAGCCAGAAAGAACATAAATAGCAAAAAAAAAAGTATATTAACCGAAGGGCGAAAAAAAAAAAACAAGATATAAAAAGAAAAAAAAAATCAAAGATAAAAAAGTAAAAAAAAAAATTAGGAAATCATATAACTATTTCTATCTTTCTATTTTTTCCTGATCTTGATTACAGAAGGACATTATCATCTGAGCTATCGTCGACAACAATAACTGAACTACCGCATTTCTGAGATTTAAGCTCAATTTACAGGAAATCCAATGAAAACAACGTGAAGTATCTCAAAAACAGTGGAGGATTGGCCCCAAACGTATATATATATTTAAAGTACTCCATGAGCATTTTTCACTTTCAAACGGATATGACAATCCATAATATACAGTGTATGTCGTCTCCTTGTAAGAAGTTAAAAAAATTTCTAAGAAGGTGTCAAAGTAAGATTGCACAGTTAAATTATTTTATACAGACCAGAAAAAAAATTATAAACAACAGTAAATATAAGAATAAATTTAATTAGTAATTATTAACATGCAAACACTTGAGTCCAGTCAAACTCGAGTGTCAAACTCAACTGTTTAAAAAAAAACAGTCAATATTAAAAATTAGATTTTAAAAAGAAAGTTACAGTTCTTCGAAAGTTACAGTTACAAAAATGTGGAACAACTTTTAGTCAAGCTTATTGAGTTTTTTTTCTTCAACATAATTAGTTAGATTTTCATTGATTCTTACTCTTTACTAAACTTCTTTTTCGTCATTCTGATAAATTGGACATTTCTTTCTTTAGCTTCCTTTCTTTCTTTATTTATTGCTTTTTATTTTGTCCTTTTGATTCCTCAAAGTCTTTGTTTGTTCATGTTTCTGTGGACAGACAAAATATTTACAAGACTGTTATGACAAATCTTTTTATGTCATGATGCGTTGACGTAAGGAGTTCTTGGACCCTTCAATTGACTTCACCAAAAAAGAATGACTTATATTTCATGTTGCTAATGAGTATGTAACCAAGTTGAGCAAATATGCTGAGTTGAAAAAAGTTAATTGATCAATAATTGTGCTTCTCTATTAAAAGCTTCACTCCAAATTCTTTTAAAGGTTGTCAAACACCATGATAAAAATTAATAACATCTCTTTCATGGTTTTCTACATTTGTACACTACACAAGTCTACTTTTCTTCAGTGTCGACTTACATTCTACAGAAAACGAAGAGATAACAGATTTCTCATACAATGGAGTTGCTGTGTTTACTGATCGATCAATAAAATTACTTAACTAAGTCAGCACTAAGTGGATGGTAAGTTAATTATTTTTGTTTGACGTTCTGTTAGGATTTCTAGATTTCTTTTTCTGTTTCCTTTGAAGAAAGTAAACAATAATCTAAAAGTTTTACATGTAATAGTTAATAATTATAAGTAAAAAAAAAACTGACATATGATCCACTTACATCATTATATTCTTGTATTAGATTGTTTTTACATATACTAACTTGAAATTAGTTATTATATGAAACAAAGAAAACCAGTATATTATTACAGAAATTGTCGAATCCCGTGTTAAGGACAAAGAAATTGATATCATGCAATCGTCAGAATAAATATTCTTCAAATGTGACCTTTTATTCTGAATCTTATTTTTACCTCAAAGATTGTTAATAATCTTCTGAGGGGAAACAGATAAACGAAAATTAGCATTAAAAATCCTTAGACTTGAAGATTAAAACAAGATAGAATAATTACGATCACATTTCTTCTTCTTCTTTCGAGTTTGGCCTACTATAGACCGCGGGAAACAATTGACTAGATGAATAGTCTTTTCCTATCCTCCCAGTATTTCTTCATTCTCTCACTCTGCTTCCGCCTTCTATCATCTGACCAGATTACCTTGGTCCTCGTAGTTTCTTTACCCTGGAACCCCTGGAATCCATTAACTCTCATTCTAAACATTTTCCTATTCCAGATCTCTTCTGAATTAATCCCAACTTGTTCCATGTCTCTTCTAGTTTCCTCAACCCATTTAGTCGTCGACTTTAAGTTGGTGATATGGTTGAAGATCTTCTTAGTCAATCTAGATTCGCTCATTCTTACGAGGTGACCATAAAATATCTTACGTATCGTGCCTGTAATCTTTTCCACCTGTTTGTAAAAATCCATATTTTTCTTCTTCCTTCATGTACCATCCTCTCTTTTTTCCGGTCCGAGTATCTTCCTTAAAATTTTTCTTTCTCTCTTTTCAAGTTTCTCTATTTCCCCTTTTTTTTAAAAAATTAGGCATTCTGAACTACAGATCTCTTCTGGCTTGATAACCGTGGTATAGTGTCTGAATTTTGCGTTGTAGGAGAGAGCTTTTTTGTTATATATATTTTGTACTAACCTGTATGCCAGTTCCAACTTACTGATGCGTCCTTTGATTGCCTCTTTATCAAGACCATTTGGCTGGATCCATTCTCCTAGATACTTAAATTTGTCAGTTATTTTAACCTTTCCATATCTTGTATTCAGATGCGTTTCTCTGTTATGTTTGTATTCCATGTATTCAGTTTTCTCATATGAGATTTTGAGTCCTGTTTTTTCTGCGATCTCGTGCAGTTTTTCAAGCATTATCTTGGCATTTTCCCTCTTATCTGTTAACAACGCCAAATCATCAGCGAATGCTAGACACTCAATTTTAACCAGTTTTTAAAGTTAATCAAATCAAAAATTAATTTGATTTTTTTAAGTTCTATTGAAACTATTGAGAAATTCATACTTAATATCTTAAAATACACCATACTACATAAAAGCATCATCTCATTAATGCGATATTTTGCAGGTGATTATTATCGTCTTCATCAGGCCCCTGTACCCAAAACTTCTTCACCTTTAATCAACCTATTTAAATTGCAATCTCTTATAGTTGTATCAAACAACAATTTCTCTTGAAGTTTATACATACAATCTTTGAAAGTTGTATTAAAATAACAACATATCTTCGTTATTTTTATTATTTCTTTGAAAAGTCTTGCAGTACCTTCCCCTATTTGCATACCCTGATCTTTATTAATACACTTATATAATTTCTAAGAAATAATCCGGACCCCAAAGTAGAAATTCTATTCCAAGTTAGATGAAATGAGTAGATACATTGTAGAATCTTGTATCATTAGAAATTATAAGTGCATTTAGAGTATGCAATTAGGGGAAGATTGTACGACTTTTCAGTAATGGAATTGGCATTGTTTTATGTGTGAACTTTACGAGATTGGTGTTTCGATACAACTTTAAGAGACTGTTGTTCTCATTAACTGTGAAGAAGTTTTGAAGTAGCGCCCAATGAAGCATCAAAATAAACGCCTGTGAAATATCGCATTAATGAGATGATGTGTTTATATAGTATCATGTACTTCAAGATAGCATTAAGTTCCATTGAAGTTGAATATTATTTTACAAATATCTTCGTTTGGTTTCTTAATAAGTAATTTTTTTGTAAAGTTGTAAAGAGCAATCTTTATACCTCATATTTTGATAATTAACAGTTACTTCGCAAATACATTAACAATTCATATACACTTTTTTAATAAATAGAAACTATTTCAAAGTAAATTACCATCAGAGCCGGGGATCCTTGCCACATGTAAAGAAGTTACTAAAATTAGAATAATTTGGAGAGAAATACGTAATTAATATGTAAATAAATAGTTTTTTGTCAAACTAATAATAATTTAAAACGACAAATTTAAAAAAAATATCGATTTTAGAAAATTAGGAATCACAACGTAGTCTACTAAGGACCCACGCAAAGAAAACTAGCTCGGGGTCTCGTTAAACGTTACGGCAACCATTCCGAATATGAATATAGAACGAATTGATTCGTTAATATGAGAAAATTGGCACTTTGAAGCCGTAAAAAATACAACACGTTAACAAAGTCTCTTTGTGAAAGAGATAGCTTTTTTTTGTAATATTAGGCTGTAGACTTGCATTTATCATGATATGGATTTTACATTGGAAGTGTATTTGCGTGAATATATGTGGAAATGAATAAAATATTTGTCAATAGCGTTTATTAGTACTTGACTAAGATTTAGATGACAAAAGAGAGTGAATGGCGATAAACGAAATATTGGTATAAACAGAAATAGTTAATGATGTAAAGTATGATTACGAAATGCTAGGTCAAATTTTAATCATTTTAATTAATTTTGAAGAAAATCGTTAAAAATGAGATGCTTCCTATTTCATCTATTAATGAAGTAAATAATTGAATGAGAAAATATTTCCTTAGAATACTGAGAAGATGAACTTCTTTTTCTTTATAGCTAGCTATTAATTGACTATTTTTTTCGAAAATACTTTGTTCTGAATAATGTTAATGACAATTACAATATGTAATTGACAAAAAAAAATAAACGATTGGCGTCGTACGCACACATGCAGGCACGCACCCACGCACGCACATTAGACACATCCATGACACCTTCACCACATGTCTCACTCATTTGGCGATAAATTTCAATCGGTACCATGCAAATGGAGAAAACGAATGATAACTTGCTGATATTGTAATGAAAACGTCGCCATTTTAAGTAT
Source organism: Thereuonema tuberculata (assembly GCA_023159025.1). NCBI lineage: Eukaryota > Metazoa > Arthropoda > Chilopoda > Scutigeromorpha > Scutigeridae > Thereuonema > Thereuonema tuberculata. The sequence goes on along the minus strand of JAFIDM010000001.1, from coordinate 52,845,311 downwards.
CACAAACAGTCGCTCACTCTCGACGCTGCCGCTAAGGTTCTGTGTGTCGTACAAAGCTGCCATTTCTGTCTCGCAATGACAAAGAGTGCCCGCTTATTTTAAAACAAACCGCATGTTTCTATCTGTTTTCAGTGCTGAGAAAAAAAATCGGAGGTGTTATAACTTGAATGCACCTCGTATATTCAAATATAGAAATTCATCAACGTTTAAGATTTAAAACCACTTCGCACAGAAATCATGCCTGTATTTATAATAAAATTCTTTTCAAGTTCTGTTATGATTATCTGTGATACAATTCTATTAAAATGTTTTAGTTTGAAATGGTTTAATAAATCTAAGAGAAACAATGAACTATTGGGACTAAGTGTCACTAGTGATAAAAGTGATTAAAGAAGAAGCTGTTGCCAAGAAACTTAAACGGCGATCTTTCCTCATCTTTTGATAAATTTGAGAATTAACTAACTAAAACAATTTGCTAGTAAATTAATTCTGCATTCAACTGTTTTTAAAATTTTCTATAATGTCTAACTAGGTATCTTATATTTCAGTTTGATTAATTAACAAAAAAAGAATAACAATAAATTGCAATGAGTTAGATTTTAAAAAAAAACGGACTTAGTTGTAAATTACTTACGGTCCATTTCAAAAAAGGAAGCTGATAACATATGCTTTGTTTCTATTAGGTCTCAGAAACAATGATTAATGTGAATTAAAATTTATTGTTACAGTGATCTAACAGAACGAAATATGCAGAAATGATATAATTTTCATAAGTGAATTGTAAAATGATATTTATATTCTTGAGATTCCTAGTTATTGAATAATGTGTCTGTCTCTTTAACCAAATACATCCAACACAGTTTGGTGACATTTGCAAAAGTTCGTTTAATCAATTGAATTTCATTAGGGGATTTATGTTTCTTTAGGGCTGTGAATATACAAAGGTTATCAAAAATACTTCACGAGTTCTGCACTAAATTTATAACGATTATTATTTATTTGAGCATTATATGAATTTAATGTTCTAATTCATTGCAGGTGTTGATTGCAGTAGGTAATGAATTATGAAACATGCATCCAGTTTATAGCTTTTTAGTCTAATTTTTTTAAAATGAAATGGATTGGGGTAAAGATGGATGCTTAATGAAAACATCATATTAATGTTTTCATTAAGCAGAGACTTAAATTATATTTTTAAATTAATGATTAACATAGGTAAAAAAATCAAAGTATTAATTATCTGTATTTATTAATTAAAAATCAATGTACCTGTCTATCTGGGGTTTTAAGCAAAGAAAATAATGCTCACTATCTATAGTATGCATAGATGTGCACTTTCTGGTCTTTTTAAAAAGAATTTCAATAGGTATTTGCTGCTTAAGAAGAAAATTTGTTTGCTTGTCGTTATCCCTCAAAGAGGAACTATTACAAATGTGTACTGTTCTCCCTTCTAGTCTGTATGAGTACTTCTCTCTGAGTATGTCTAAATTTAGGGAGCCTTTAAAATATTAAAGGGACTACATTTTCAAGCTTTCATCTAGGGTCTAGTATTTCGTTACCAACAACATCGAATTGTTCTCTTAGCAATTAACCTAAGTAAGATTGTTGGAAATGGCAGAAGTATTTCCTTGGGCCACTGCAGCTAATTTCTTCTTTTTGATGATCCAACATCAGTAACTGCTGTTTTAATCTGTGGATCTGTTTAATGTTGTTATTGTTTATTATCAGAAATCCTCCATAATCCCTCCCATGGTCAAAATTCCTTCTCTTGAACTTAAAAATCCTTCCTGGAGCCAAATAGTCCCGGTTGAGAACCACCGGCAAATATTAAAAGTGCGCTTTCATTTTCTTAACCTTTCAGGACCTTTATTCAGTGGATAAAATTATTAAGCTTAAGAATTTTAATAAAAAAATTGAATTCAAATCACAGTATGTTGAACTGAAGAGACTACATATTTTGGGGATGAACTTTAACCTTTTTCCCTTCAGCGGAATAATATGCTGAAGTTTTACATCTCATTGAAAAATATTCCGATTACAGATGCGGAAGCTAAAGAGATCTACTCAAAGAAATAACAAAGACAGGAAGAACTACTTTAGTACCTGACAATGGTAAACAGCCTTAATTCTTGTAAAATTAAAGGAGTTTTGCCTTTCTTTTTTTCTAAGTTTAAAAGCATTCCAAGTGTTTAAATTTTTTTTCTTTTGAAAACTGTATCCATCAAGAGATTATTGTCATTGAAAATCAATGTCATAAGATTACCACAATAAGTCATAAGTTATTTTTTTTTTTTTATCAAACCTTTTTTTCAGAATAACTTTTTTTATATCCTGTAACTAATATTTTACGAATTAATAATTATTATAATGAACATTATTTTTTTATTAAATAAAAGATTTATCTTTACATTTTAAATCGTTTTCTCATTTTCACTGAACTCTTAATTGCATTTTTCTTAGTCTTTTTTTTATAAAAGGCAAAAAGTTTCTTAGAAAATTAAAATTCTTGAAAAATAAATCTTGTCTGTTTGCTTTTTTTTTTTTCAGATCTTTTCGCGCATCATCAATTTTTTTTTTCAAATATCCTTAGGGAGGTTCGTTACCACACGTTGCTAATCTAAGTCGTGATTGAAACTTCTTTTTTTCTTTTTACATTTAATTATTATTGTACGAATATAAGCTCGCATTAAGCGGCTGCACTACTTTCTCTATTCATATAATAATTAAGAAATGACGTTTTCCAATTTCCTATTTTTCTTACAACATTTGACAGGGATATAATTTTATTCAAATAAAATTGCAAATAACTAGTTTTACCAATATATTGAAATAATTAGTTATTTCCTTCAGCTAAACTATAGATGCTACATCAATGTATGTTGGCCATTGGAAGAAATGACCGAAACTCTTAATCATGCCTGGAAGTTGACGTGACAGACGTTCTTTAAAATATGAATAAAGCTAAATAATTAATAAATTAAAATTGATGCTCCACAAATATTTGAACTTGCAATAAGTGTTTAAAGGCCGCGATGTCGCTAAGACACTGGCCTCTCACCTCTGCGTATCGAGGTTCGGTTCTCATGTGGGTTTCGTTGATGGTGGCGATCCGTGCTGGGCAGGTTTTCCCGGGGTTCTCCCATTTCCCGTGCATTTCTCGATCCATCCTTTCTCAGTCTTTCTCTCCGTCTGGAGTCTTTCTTTCCGTGAGATAGCACAATAGATCTTTCAGATCGCGGTGCTCGGCTGTCGAGCCACCTATGCTCACCACATTACATAAATAAGAAAATACAATAATAACCATTATTTTAACATTCATTCCAGAACTGCTTATAACAGTTCAGTTCTTCAACAATAGAAGTTCTGAGATACTTGGAATGCTTAATCCATTATTAATTGCCACGCCCTTTAATAAACTTTCCAGAATGCAATTATAAAAGGAAGAAATGAAGATTTTTCATTTTACATTATTCCCCTGTTTCTATCTTTATAAGCTAATTCATGGATTGGCAATCTGCCACTCTCTGAAGGATGATCTATGGCTCTGTAAGCTGCCATTTTGATTTTCTTTTATTATTGATTTGGTTGAAAAGGATCTGCGGCTCTTTGAAAATTGTTGAAATTTTTTACACTTCGGCTATCAAAATCTTTAGAATCTACGCAGTACAATGTATTCGAATCTAGGCTTCTCCGTCCAGATATATTATCGTGAACTGAATAAGGATGTTTTAGCTTATAATGTCAAATAATGTTTTAGCTTATGTTTTCCAGAATTTTAAGTTTCCAGAAAGTCTAATAATAATATTTAAAAAAAATTGTAAAGAAGATGGCCACTTGTTAAAAAAAACAACAGATGCTTTTATTTTTCATTATTTTTTGAGAATAGTATGTTCACAATCTAGAAGTTGATAAAATTTGTAAATTGAGATTTTTTTTTACATTCAATTATTAATTCACATCTAAAAAAAAAAAAACATTTCGAAATCTGTATTGAGATTTTCTATCTGTACATTTTGATGAGGTTTTGCTAATATTAAAAAAAAAAAAATCCAAAAAAAAAAGTCCATTACTATTTGTAAAAAATAAGTAAATAGTCTATATTTGATATTCTTCGAATTCCTAAATCATTTTAAAAATTGGAAAATTTAATTTTACTTCTTCTTTCAATTTCTTAACTACAGTAAAACCCCGCTATTACGCTCCCGCTTATAGCACTATCCCGTTCTTTACGCTCCTTTTGTACGGTCCCTGGAATTTTCTATCTAACTCTGTAAACTTTTGCCCTCTTATAACGCTTCAAATCCCGCTTGTAGCGCTTTTTTTATATCGGAAATTTTGTATCGAAAAGAAATATAACACTGTGAAGATTCTTTTTTTTTCCCTGGTAGGAGGGAATCTTTGAACTCTGTGAAGTGCGGGTCTGTGATAGTAAGTTAGTGCAAAATGTCGAAGCGGAAATCCCTTTCTATAAGTGAAAAATTGCAAATTCTCCGTAAGTACGACTAGAATTCTACAGAAGTCAGAAGGATTTCACAGAATCTCTAGGAATTCCTTCGTCCAGTCTGCGAACAATAATGAAAAACAGGGATGCAATTACCGATGCAGCGAAAGGTTATTGCAAACGTAAAAAAGTAAAGAATGCACTAAATCTGCTCCGAAAATATATTAGTATTGCTCCTAGTGGTGTATCAATTGACGTTAATAATTACCTGAACCGCATTGAAAATGTCATAATTCATAACAGTAACAGACACACGGCAAACCACAATCAAAGATTTTTATTTCAATAGGAAATAAGCTCATATTTGCACTATATCTATTGCAGAATCAAGTATGACATCTGTAAAATGGTCTCCAAATCTTTCCCCATCAAATAAATCATTTCCCGTCTATAGCGCTATCCCGCTTATTACGCTTGTAGGTCATGGTCCCTTGACGAGCATAATAACGGGGTTTTACTGTAAATAGAAGCAGAAAACAAAGAAACTTTTTTTTAATTAAGTTCGCAAAGGAATACATTGGAGGTAATCATATTCGTTATTGACAATAGAAAAAAAAATTGTCTGTCTAAAATGTATTTATATAAGTTTCTTAAAGATCGATTGTGTAAACCTAATAATTCTAGTCCAATGAGTAAAGCAAATTTATTTCTGCAAGAGTAAAGAAAATTAAGAGCGAAGTTTTACTAAAAAAATATTTAAAGGAAAAAGAAAAATTTATTCTTTCCAAATCTCGGGAGAGGAGATTTCGTTGTATGTGAGCTTCTCTATTCCAACGAAAATATTCAGCTCAAAGAATTCTTCAATCAATAAATCCTGATCTTTGTAAGAACAACTACAAGATAGTTAAGGAATTGATAAGGACTTCCTTCAGCAGAAATCAAAGCTTTTTATATAGAAAATAATTGATTTGTTTTTCAATATTTTTCTGATAAGCAGGATCAGAATCAATATACAACCAAGTGCAATGGTTATATATTGGATTCGTAAATCAAGGATAAGGATTCCAAGGAAACTGAGGTAACTAACGAAAATTTCTTAGGAAAGTCAGTTCGTCTGTGTATGTGTGTATGAGTATCTTCTTCCTTCTGAATAATTGCAATGACTTGATAAATATCCTTGCAATTGAGCAGTTGTGTATTAATGGAGAAGAGATGCTCTAACTTTTGTATTTGCTTGTTGAGAAATTAGCACGTGAAGGTGACAAAAATTCCCATTGAAAGACATTAGAATCCAAACATTGCATTTCTATTGGTATTTTGATAATCCTAACTAATTCTTTAGTAAACTGCTAATTGTGATGTTTGAATTAATTGGATTTAGACAAAGAAAGTAAATAATGCTGACATATTTTTTTTAATACTGTTTATATTCAGAACAAAACAAAACAAAATAAACAAGAAGTAGGAATTTTATGTTATTTTTCGCGATTTTAAAAACAAAGAAAACAAACGTGATGCTTTAAGGAATTAGGCTTCATACTCTTTCAGGAATTTGTTGGTTTTAAAAAAAGGAGAAATTTTTGAAGTTATAATTGCTGTATTTATTCAATCTTACGAGTAATGAAACTAGGTAAACGTTTTCAAGTAAATTAGAAACGCTTTTAAAATGATGCTCTCAAATACCTACTTTTTTTTATTGGAATTTAGCGTCACTCTACTGCTGCTATTTGTAGAGGATTGTAGAGGTTTTATAGTTTGGTTTGAAATATTCACTCAAGACGCCACTGAAAAGCAAGTGAAGCTAGAGAGCCATAAGATTCTCAAAGGTCATGCAAAGGTTATCAGAATTATAAATCTGTTATATTAAGAAGATAATTGCAGGGTGTAGGAACATAAACGACAGATGATCGTTTCAAGATCGAGCAGAATCCATTATTGATAGGTGGGTATAAGCTTTAAATGAAATGCGCACAAAGACAATATCGGCCGTCAACTGAGCTTGTCTTAGCAACAGGAATCTTAAGTTGCAAAAAACAGAAGGATATCCTGAAGAATTCCTAAAAGCGGATTGCCAGGTAACCCTGCGTATCTCCTTTCCCGATGGCACTAAAGAATTCGATTAATATGGAGCAGGAAGCAACGCAGGTGGATCAGGTGGAAATGTGCCTTTTGAACGAGTCAAGATTTTCGCGAATAAGTGGTTCTCGACTCCAGAGAGTTAGCTATTCAAAATTCCTCCAAAATTGGAGAGGTGTTTTTGAAGGATAATGAAGTAAAGAAGATATGGCTGACATTGACGTTTATACTCTGTCTTCTATAGTAAAATTTGTGTGTACATAAGAACTTGTCTTCTATAGCACAATTTGTTTGTCCATAGGAATTTGTCTTCTATAGTAAAATTTGTGTGTCCATAGGAACTCTGTCCTCTACAGTAAAATATTTGTATCCATATGAACTCTGTCTTCTATAGTAAAATGTGTCCATAGGAACTCTGTCTTCTATAGTAAAATGTGTCCATAGGAACTCTGTCTTCTATAGTAAAATGTGTCCATAGGAACTCTGTCTTCTATAGTAAAACTTGTGTGTCCATAGGCACTCAGAGACGATCCTAGAATCCATATGTTCATCCAGAATGTATCTGCTCATGGTTATTTATTCTCATTAGGCGAAACTTAAAAGAAAATTTGAAAAGTGAAGATAGTTAAGGATATTCTACTCTAAAAATTAGCAAAAAATTCTTAAAATGAGGTTTCCTTAAAGTGAGACATTTCATTACGAAATCGAGACGGAAGATGATAATGAAGGAGAATCGATATTTCTCTGCCGTACTTTATTGACATCTGATTTCATGATTGAGTTAAAGAATTGATATAAATTTGATCTTTTTTTTTTTTGCATTTTAATAGTGTGAGGAAATCAATTCAAGATAAGATAATTTTTATAATAAACAAAATCGTATTTTCTCAACCTTACCTAACATCTTATATTGAATAAGATACTTCACAACTCCTACAATATTTCTAAGTAATATTTTTACATAGACATCCAGTCGACATACTCCTTTTAAAATATCTTCTAAAAATACAATATTTCCTTTCCTTAAACAGGAAACTTCATCAGGTTCTAAGGACAGAAAAAAACCTTTCCTCTTCCTTTCTAGAATTTGTTAAAAATCTACTCAGTAAAAGTATATTTACATCATTTTTACAACAATTAAATTTTTAGTAATAGCATATTTCACATTGCATCATTTTTAGAAACAATTAAAATTAATCAAAAATATATTAAAACATATTGAAAGATTATGGAAAGAAACAATTAATAAAATGAAAAATATGTTCAAATTAAATGAAAAGCCAGAAAGATTCCTTAATAAATTAATAAAGTTTAACGTGCTGTAAAATGGGTTAAATTAAATACAACAAGAAATAATTTTTCAACACAAATCTAACCAAATTGCCTTTCTGG
>JAFIDM010000001.1:52801417-52832402 GCA_023159025.1 Thereuonema tuberculata | reverse complement strand
AAGGATTTTTGAAAGTTAACGTGTAGTTATGGAGATTTTATATAATATTATGACGTCATTGTTTCCAGGGGAGCATGGTTTCTTATTGGCTGTTGGTCATTCGCTACTTTTCATTCGAAATAACAACAAGAAAATAAATTCCATAGCGGCTAATAATTTAAAAAAAATAATTATCATATGTTGCAAATCATTCACTCTTCTTTTATGTTTGAAACGACATAACCGAATTTTGCTTGACATCACACGTGACGTATTTAAAATCTGTGTTGTCATGGGTCAGTTGCATTTTCGAGTTGCATATCCGAGTTGCAATGTGTTCGCGCTTGACAAAGGTTTATATCAACTCGTGACGTCAAAATCGCGCAACTAAATTGCCGTAAAGTTGCTATATGTTCGCACGGCTTAATACTGATAGGACTGTAGGTTACTTAACTATAAAGAAACATAAGTTAATAAAGTTTAAAGTGCTGTAAAATGGGTCTTAATAAAGTTTAACGTGCCTTTCTGGGTCTTTTATCGGGGAATGCGGAGATTGGGCTGATGAGTCCCAAGTAGGACGAAACGGCCGTTTCCGATTCCTTCCCGATAATCGAACCAGAAAGGCAATTTTGTTAGATTTGTGCTGAAAAATTATTTCTTGCTGTATTTAATTTAACCATTTTACAGCATGTTAAACTTTATTAACTTATGTTTCTTTATAGTTAAATAACCTACCGTTCTATCAGTATTAGGAAGAGGTTTTTAGTTGTGATAATCAGCACAGCATTTATTATTGATGTTTTTTTTGTTTTGCGGGGGTCACTGCCAGTGTGACGGTGACCTCCACTTAAGTATCTTGATAATTTGATAAAAATTTATATCTTTAAAAATTAATAATTTCAACGGTAATTGTTGTACACAACTGAAATTGGGTATTTTTTCATAAGTCTATGGTATATTGCTGCATACCAAAACTCATGACAATCTGAGACATCAAGTCTGATTCAGTGTGTTGATTTGACATGGAATTACTTTATTATAAAGTTAACAGATTTATTAAAAAACAAAAAAAAATTGCGATGAAACTAGCAAAATGAATAAAATGGGTGTAGTTTATAATTAGAATGCAGAGATTGTCATGAAAATTATGAAGGAAGTACAGGTAGGGTAAGAGAGTGGCTATTCGAATACATCAGTGCTTTCAAGAATAAACAATATAATATTTCTGATTGGACTGAGCACTGTAGGGTTACAGGCCATAATGCTGACCCTATAGTGGATTTTTTTTTCAGATACGCCAAGAGGAAAAGGCCAGATCAATGATAGAATCCTGTTTAATAAAATTATTGCCATGTTTTAATAAAAACAAATTTTTAAAAGTTAGCGAAATTGGATATGAACATTTTATGTAAAATTATTAATATTAGGAACATAAAATATAATTACTAGCACAATTATGAATATTTTTGTGAAATTATTTATAATCATTAATTATTACTAATGGATTGTTGTTTATTGCCAAATTTTAATTGTTTGTAAAAATGATGTAATATGAAATATACTTTTACTGTGAAGATTTTTAACATATTCTAAAGAGGAAGAGGAAAAGTTTTTTCCTGTCCCCAGAACCTGATGAAGTTCCCTGTTTAAGTAAAGGAAATATCGTATTTTTAGAAGATATTAAAAGGAGTGTATCAACAGGATGTCTATGTAAAAATCTTGTATTGAAGTTGTTAGAGTAAGAAAGTTGGAAACAACAATTGAGAACTGCTTAGAACTTACGAAATTGTTACAACGAAAATAACAACGAAAAATAAAAGGAAGTAGGAAGATAGATACGAGAATTATTAAGAAGAATAGTCAGAAGTGGTGTAGTTAACTTGAAAATTGCTGGTATGTATGCTGCTACATTTTAGTTCCTCATTTTCTGACCAAAAGAAATGTGAAACTTTTATACCAGAAGAAACTTCATCGATCGACCATTATTTGTTGCTTAGAACGACACGTTTCGCGGCATAAACCGATTTCAGTACAATTTGAAGTAAAATATGCTGTAAGTGAAGAAAGGGAATCCCTCACTCCTCAGTTGAAAGTTCGTTGATTAGTTTATATAACAATTAAAAGTATACTTTTCTGTTCAAAAGTAAAACTGCGAAACATTGATGCCTGAAAACGCTTTACCACATAGTTTCAAAAAACTAATGAATTATGTGAAATGATATTTCCATAAAAATATTTCGCTTAATTTTAACATAAGTTCATTATATTTTTTTAATTCGAGTAATTCTGCATTGGTGTATTGAAATAGGATATTACTTTATATAGGCTCTTTATTTATTTATAAATGAAAAAGAGATTAACGTGCCTGATGATTCAACGAAATGAGTGAAAAACGAAGGCACAACACTAAAAGCAAGAAAGGAAAGGATTCGCACCCTGAGTTTTTCATCGGGAAGAGACTGGGACGGACATCGTCCTTTTTAGGACTCATCAGCCAGCCAAACTCCACCGATGACAGACTCAGAAGATGCGAGTGGTTAAGCTTCCGGGTCTCGCTCCCAAGAACGGGACCTCTCCCCGAAGAAATCCTAACCAAAAATTAAATAAAATATAAAAAACAAATATTCCTTGGCCTGCAACTCGCTATGCAAAAAGGAATATAATAAAGGAATTTAAAAAAGAACTAAGCCGTATATTCATAAATAAAAAAGAGATTTTTTTAATTTTTAATTTTTTTTTTTAAAAAGGACGAAACGGTCCGTCCCAGTCTCTTCCCGATGACAACTGAGGGTGCGAATCCTTTCCTTTCTTGCTTTTAGCGTTGTGCCTTCGTTTTTTACTCATTTCGTTTCTTTATTTATCTTGACTGAAAATAATGTTGTTGAACAGCATAAGATATATCGGTTACTTTGAGTAAACTGTAGATGATATGATTACTACTGCAATTACATTGCCAGAACTACTTCAGCGATATTTTTAAATGTCAATTGTATAATGACCTGAGCCTCCTCCAGATGGATCCGATGGTTTTCCCAGCCCTCCAGATGAATGTTGAAGAGGTAATGCGTTTCTATCCGGGGGTTGAAATACGGCAGGGTATTCAACATAGTCCCGTTGGTCAGAAAACGCCGGGAAACTTCTCGCGACCCAAAAGCCATAAAAACGTTCTGTGGTGGAATTTTTTTTCTTGTATAATAAGCTGATGTACGAAATTAAATAGTCGTGGTACATGTTCTTGAAAAAGTTTTATTTTGTTTTTGTTTTTTTGTTTATGGTTTCATTAAAAATTCGATTACTGGATTTTTGTCTGTACTCTGCAAATTTAAGGGAAACAAGCATCTACAAACACAAATTGAAAGATTTTAGAAGATATTACTTTGAGATTCTTGACATATTCTTGGGAATAATTGGAAAAAAAAACTAAAGAAACGCTTAACATAGCTGAAATGTATATTATCAAAAATAGTTAATAAAATGAGATTATACAAAATGCAGAACGAAAGGAAAGTACCTAAAATATAATCTTAAATGATTGGCTTTCTAAAGAAGACTGAAATGAAATAGGAAGAGTAAAGAAAGAATGGAATTTGCAATTGCGAAAGATAAAAATACGGGATTTGAACAGATGGAAAGATATTCTCAAAGAGCTTAAGAATTTAATAAAGAAGTTCTCAACACTTTGAGCAGGAAGAATGTGGATACTATGGTTAGGAGGGGTAGAAAAAGATAAGACTCAATCAAGAGATTATAATCGCTGCTTAATACGACGGAGTCGCGATGGAGTTGGAGTTTAGTTTAGTAATTAATTTACTGTATTGAATCTGTAAGTGACTGACATAATTAGAATCTATGGAAAGGTAAATAAGTAAATCCTGAATTTAAGAATAAAAGGAAGATTGAGAATCGTCGAAAAAAGCTTTTTAGGACAGTTACCAATGTCCTCGGAAAACCTTTTTCTAAATTGGTATCAGATATTTAAATTTGGCTGCATTTAGATGATATTTACGTAAAAATTTGCCATGGGAATCTATTCTGATTTCCAATAAATCAACAGAAATAGTAAGTAACGAAATAGTAAGCAGCGGATGAGTTTCAATGCATCAGATTGTAAATGATTTTTTATTTTAGCAAAATTGTCGACTTTACAAAAACAGCCGACATTTATCAGAATTCAAAATCAAAATAGTAAGGAATTTTATGTTTAATAAATGCAGAAAAAAAAACCCAGTTAATTCTTCAGAAATTTTACAAAAAGCCTTGAAGTTCCACAAAACTCCAAAGATCAATTATTAGGTTTCAGAGAAAACTGCTTTTCGATCTCAAATGTTTACATGGTATTCAACTGCATAATGCATAAGTAGCTTTCCGAAATTTTCTTGTCTTTCCAATGTTTTATTATTAAAGCTTTGTCTTATTCTTTAGAAATTTTGGTTGAAGTTAATATGTAGTCGTTTTACTTCAATCTGAACTCAATTGTATCTCAACAAGGATAAAAGAAATTTTTCTATGAAATTTATTCAGGCAAATGTCTTTTTGTCTTTTTTTTATTAAAGATAAAAAGAAATTTTTCTATGAAATTTATTCATGCAAATGTCTTTTTGTCTTTTTTTATTAAAGATAAAAAGATTAAAAAACTAGAAACACAGATTCCACATATTCGAAGAAACACTTATTGAGACATCAATAATTAATAGACCATAAAGAAATGCATCTTAAATCTTTTATGTCTTAGTTATTGTGGCAGTTTTTATTTTTAGCAAAAGTGGATCTATATTACGTAGTGAAAAGATAAAAATTCTAGCATCTAATGATTCTATTTCCTCCTCGTGTTCTGGCTCATTGAATACAAGACCATAACTATCAATTTTAATTAATTGATTACGAAGATGAACTGTTTCCACTTAGATGATTTGGTTTCTGCTCTAAGCATTAACAAAAAAAAAACCCTCATAAATTAAATGAGATTTTATTGAAGTCAATTTTACCAAAAGTTCCATTACGGAATCATTTCATTATGAAATTGAGACAAAAGATGATAATGAAGCAGAACCAGTATTTCTTTATTGATATTTTATTTCATGATTATGTTAAAGAATTGTTATACACTTGATTTTTTTTAAGCATCGTAATAGTATGAAGAGATCAGTAAACTTGGTTAAATTATTTTTATACTAAACAAAATTTAATAATACTTTTCTGAATTTTATCTAACATCTTGAACTGCCGTTAATACAATTGCAAAGATGAAAAATGTGTTTTGAGAACTATTTAGAACTTAACGTTGTTAATTACAATGCAAATTATTTTACCATGAACAGTATAATAAAAAGAAAAAAAAGTGAAATAAAGTGTCAAGATAGATAAGAGGATTATTAAAAATAATAGTTCAAATAACTAAAGAAACTCCGTTATTCTAATTCGTCCAAAAATGTTAATGACTGTTAATTCAAAAAAATAGGAAACAATTAATTAATAGCAAATATGAGATTCCGGATGTAACAATAATTTTGAATATATAATAATATATTATTATAAAATGTGCATATTTTTAACTTATTGGGAATGTACATGCTTTAATTGTATATGTTTAATTATATATGTTTAATTGTATTCAGTTTTAAATTTGTGTTCACCAGATTTGAAAATGGATGTAAATCACCTCCGAATCACATGTATATGGATTATACTGAATTATATGAAATTACTTTTGAAACCCATCTTTTGAATTATTTTTGGATGGGTTATCTTATGACAAGCTTTATACTGTAGATAACTTGAAAATTCTGGAATAAAGCCACTTCAATTATTTTTCTCATTTACTGTCTAGAAGAGTCTGTTTTAATCATAAAAAATCTAACAAATGGCCGTCCAATAACTTGTTAACCAGTATGTTATGTTATGTTATGTTATTTTATGTTATGTACTGAATTTTATCTAACATCTTGAACTGCCGTTAATACAATTGCAAAGATGAAAAATTTGTTTTGAGAACTATTTAGAACTTAACGTTGCTAATTACAATGCAAATGTTATGTTATGTTAGTGAATTTTATCTAACATCTTGAACTGCAGTTAATACAGTTAATGCAGTTAATGCAGTTAATACAGTTCTTTGCGTAGCAGAGAAGCCAAGCACTGCGACCGAAGGTCTGTTAACCAGTAACTAGAAACCTATTACTTGGAAATTTGCAGAAATAGCTACAATAATTAAGTAACAAAATAGTAATTTTAAAGAAATTCTTAAAGCTTTAAAAAAACAGTTAATAAAACACTGTTATCATGGATCAAAAGTCACCACAAAGGCCTTACGATTCAGTACCACGTCGATTTCATTATTGTCTTAAATTATTCAGGATATTTCGAAACTCCTATTACGTACTAAGTATAGTTGAGCGACTGTATCAGAACATGCTTCGCAGATACAATGTTTGCAACGTAGTTGTTAGTCGGCACATCGAGCAGCTTTTATAGTGGACCAAGATGCAACGCAGAACAAACAACTGAAGCTGCAAAACAAAAATGATCGGTTTCATGACTTCAAAAGCCATGACATTGGTTAAAATATCCTTTCCGCATAAGAAAACTAGAAAAACTTTTTTTTATTGGAATTGGCATTCACGTCAGTAACGCTGTTTGACCCAGAGAAGCAAGAATATTAATTGTTATGTTTTATTAATATTTGATTTGATTTTCTTTTGCTTGTGGTGCTGTGCGTTTTCGGGCATGGGTTCCTATTCAAAACTGTCTCCTCTATAAGCCCTGGGAGTTTGTAATTTTTAAACACCTTGTATATTATTTTCCAGGAAGACATGATGATTCCTTTGATGATTTTTAGTGAAGTGATTCTATTAGTTATGGAAATTCTATCTCCGCTATACTAGACGTATTTGTATAATCAACTAACAAAAAAGGGAAAATTGTACTGTTCATTCATTACATACCTTTTTAATCCTAACAAATTCAAATAAAATGATACTAGCATCAACCAACTACGATGAATCAGACAAATTTCCTGGGTACAAATACAAAACTGTTGCAGTTGAACAGTTTATTCAAGGTAGGCCTATATGCGAAATCAACAAATATGCAACTCTGGCCGAAGACATAAAGGCGTTTGATGATAATTATGATAATTCATCGTAACAGCAAAATGGTATTGAAAATTCTGACAAGGAAACTTAAGGACTAATTATCTCATAAACGAACCTTTAGCAACGCAATTACAGTCTTAGTGGATTTCCGTCACATTTCCGCAAATTTTCATCACAGTAGTAGAGATTCAAATTCAGAATCATTTCCGCGCCTAATGTTTAAAGAAAAGTAAATTTGAAATGCTAATAAAATTAACTAAGAAAATGAAGTAAAGAAATGCATCTAACGCTTTCATTGAACATTTTACTGTTTGTTCTCCGTCATTTTGTAGTCGTGTGCATTATTCACTTTCCATCCATTGTGCTAATCTTCCATCCTTTTTCGTCTTCTTACCATCTCCCAATCATCAAAAAAACGCCTCTTCATTTCCCAGCTCTTATTAGAAATGTCTTCAAGCCAATCAATAGATTTCCTTTTCATGTGCCTCTACTCATCTGCGACACATCTATTTACATTTAGGTCAACCAAAAAAAAAAAAAAACTGCCTCAATAGTTACTTTCAAACTGTGCGAAGCTACTTAAATGGTAAAATTACAAAGGTACTAAACACTACACGTTTAAACGTTGTTAATAAACTGAATGAATTATTAATATAGAACTTTATAAAATTAGTTACATAAATGTAACTAGTGTATGTAGTGTATTTCTAGTATAGAATGTTTTCAGTTGCTATGATATATGATAGCTTAACATTTATTTTTCTTTTGCTATCAGTTGCTGCTGATTGCTTCGCCCTAGTTATCCCAGAGGCTTCATTTGAGGTCGTTGACAGCAAAGTTTCTAAGCTTCTGAAAACTATATTGATGACTTTGCAAAAACAGAAAAATAATCTTGGAAGTAATGAACATCCTCACCACGTCACTCTATACCTGACTGAAATTGAGTAACATTAAGCCAGTAATCTCCAATTTGCTATTCCCAAAGATTTGCATGGCTCCAAGTTTTGAAGCCGTCATTGAGTTTTAGTTGTACTTCAGACTTCATGTCAGGAACTACAGGATTTTGTCAAGAATTAAAAGGAGAAACAACTGAATAGCAATACATCCTTGAATACATCCCCAAATACATTGAAATCAAACACTGAAGCCTTTGTTTGTTTGTTTGTTTTGTTGATGTCCTTGTAATTTCAGTCCACAGCGGTACGAAGGTGTCCCCAATACTGAGGGGACTCTGGTCATAATCACCCCTACTGACCAGGGTGATGAGAAGGGAAGAGAAACGGGACAGTGAAGAAGCAAACAAATACAGGAAAGAAAATTGAAACAGCCAAGCCACGACCGGGAATCGAATCCGGGTGCCGACACAACGCCCGCACGGCAGACCGCCATCTAGATCGCTCGACCACGCCGGCACGGCACTGAAGCCTTAAAATGCCAAAATATTAAAAATATTCAAAAGTTATTAGGGAAACGCATGCTTACTCTCAAACAAAATGATGCATCACTTTTAAGTTAGCGAAAGACGAACGATTTTTATTAGTAGTGTCAGCTAAGAATCATCTAATACAAGCCCTTTTTAGTCTACTAATGTAAACAGTGTCAAAGAATCAGTCTATGGTATTCATATTAGTTGATTTGGATCTTCTTGAAACCTGGATGCATATTTATGACAAGAAATCATCTTCACATTAATGCCTATTTGAAGATTTCTCCATGTGCATCCCTGTTGAGGGATTTCCACTTAAAGCTGGCAAAAATCAATTCCCTAGAAAAACATTAAAAGCGAAAAGTACCAATGTTTACTAATGTTTAAAAATGCTTCGTAATTCTTTTTCTCTAACCAGATATGATTAATTGGTTTTAGGCGATTTGAATTCAATCAGTTTTTCAGCAAATGAAAATATGAAACTAAATTGTTAAAGCAAATTTCGAAAGGAGTTGTAATGTATACATACGAGGCTTCGCCTTAGGGCAATTTTCAAGGTTTACAAAATAAAAAAAAAAATTTGAAGGAAAACAGACTCGAGTCTCTACAAACATCTCTTATGCAAAACCTACTGATCATTTTTGTTTATATTATTGAAAGAGGCAGAGTCCAAAGTTCATATCATAGTGGCTGCTTCCTTTATCAGTTAAGAGTTTGTTACTATTTTCTGTTGCAATTCAAGTTGTCTCATTCATTGTCTGGTGATCAATTAAAGTATTCTGGAACTGACTCTGAACCAAGATCATTTTTAGAATTTTAATGATCCTATAGACCATCATTCTTAGATTCTGCTTCAGATTGGGATTCTAACCCATCAGCGAATTGCAATTCATAATGTCTGAAATACGATCCCAAAGTGATTTAAAAAATTAATCTACAATTTTTGTAGATTGGTGATTTGATTACTTCGTTTGGTGATGCACAATTAAAATACGCACAAAGACTTTTATTAAAGAAATTTCATTTGAATTTTATTTTTAATTGTTTTTTTTTTAAGAATACGCTGTTATTTAAAATATTTTGATAATCCGGGAAAAATAATCTTCAGGATGTTTGAGAAATTTTGTTAATGTATCGTATATTTAAATTCTACATCAAACTTTATTGCATGCATAAATAACGTTTACAATATTTGTTTAATATTTTGTCCTGATTATTTAATAAGGTGTATTTCGTTTTAATAAGGTGTATTGTATCAATTGCAATACATTAGTTCCTCTTATAACTTCCACTGATTTCTCTTTCTAAATTGTTTTAATTATGTACTTCTGTGAATTAATTTTTATGTTAAGATAGACTCAATTTTCAAATGTCCTGATTTTATTACTTTTAGGTGCTTATATAAGATTTTTATTTTATTTTCTTGTCCAATCAGATGCTTTCCTTGTGGATCGTATAAGTAGATGTGTTTTAGTTGAATAAAATAATCATTAGATCCGAAATAGACGGTGGCATGTTGAAATATTTTGTATAATTTCGTAAATTCTGAAACAGTGAAAGCTAAAATAGCTGAAACAAACTGAATAATTCATTAATTCATTGCAAAATCTCCCAAACTCTAATGCCTAAGTGCACTGTTTCAGAAAATAAAGCTATACATCATTTTTATCAATTTTTTTTTTTTCAAAAATAAGGGAAACGAAAAGTTATGAAATTTGGTTTAAGTTTAGTGATGACACTTCGGCTAATATTAATTTTAATTAATATTATATATTATTATTATTATAATTTACTTAATAGAATTTTTATGTCTCAGAGTTATGACACTTGAATATTGGTAACAATGAGGATCAAAACAATTCAAATGCAGTTCTTTACTAAGTAAAATAGACCAAATCTAGAGTATTACAAAATAAATAGAAATATTACGGTTCAAAAGTTTTCCGCATACTTTCAAAAAAAAAATGAATGCTTTTTTGTATTTATGTTTTTTTTTCTTCTGGATTATTTAAAGACAACATTTTATAACAATTAATTTTTTTAACAAGTTTGGCACTTTAAAAAATATAAAAACATTTTAATTAATAAATAAAATAAACGTGTGCGAATACTTATTAAGAGTAAAGGCCAACACACAAATTTAAGGCTAAAATATTTAAGGCAAAGGAGAATCGGCAAACTGTATGGGAAATTGCCGCACCCTGTATAGTGATATGATATATACCTTTAGAAAGATCTCCTTACATAGAACATATGTTATTATTATGACTCGTCTCAATTATTAGTCCGTTCGGAGTTATAAACCTCTAGATATGACTTATCTCGTTGACATCTTATTTCCCGGATGGATTAATTAATTATCATTTACTACTTATTTTCAGCAACAGTAAATATTATTTTCATTAATTATATGTAAATAATTACTATTTACTTGAAATAAATGATAATATTAAGTATTAATTACGTATAATACCTATTAACAGTGTAATTGATTGATTGTGGTGAATGTAGATGGCAGGGAAGCCAACCACCTACAGCCAAGCACCCCCACCCCCACTTGTAGGTGGTTGGCTACCATGACACCCACATTCACCACAATCGATCACTAAAACATCATATTTAGACTTATATAACTCCGAAAGAACTAATAATTGAGACAAGTCGTAATAATAAAAAATGTTCTATTGATGGAGATCTTTACTTACGTATATATCTCGTCGCTATACAGTGGTGGGGCAGATTTAATTCTCCTTTAAGGCTAAAAAATTTATACAAATTAAAATACAATTAAAAAATTGTTTTTCGCCTATATCACCAGGCTTTGTCAAATAATTTTAAGTAATAGTTTTATAAAATTCTATAATTAAAAAATAAGTATTTTATTAATATTTTTTGTCTCTATTTATTATAAATATTTTAAAAAAAGATATTATTTAATATAAAAATAAGTTTTAATGTTTATTCTTTAAAAGTAGTTTTTTTCTAATGATCAAAGTTTACATTCTGCAGCTTTTATATTTATAGAAAAAAAAATAGGATTCTCTAAAGAAACGACAGTAACACTTCTGCCAAAACAAAAACAACAACTTAAATAAATAATAAATTCTTGGGAGGTTATAGTATCGCTCTTTTCAAGAAAAAAGCGTTTATATGATTACGGCCGTATTCCGAACGGTCCAAGATAGAGCTATTTGAATGTACAGTATTTTGAATTCAGAGTAGAATATTGCCCCTTCCTCTTGCAGTTATACACAACTGTATGGATTGCTGTCAAGCTTTATTTGGTTGCTTTGACTATTATAGTTGTACAGGTATTGTTAAAAATGCTGCACATCTTTACGAATGTCGAATATACAAGTAAGATAATATTTACGGCTTCTGCGCTAGTAGTGCCATTGCTGCTGTTGAAGAATAAACGTCGACCGTTTCCTTTCAGAATTCCGAATCGTAGAGTTTTTCAAGGTTTTCATACATTGTGTGATTGAGGTATGCTTCTCAATGCTCATGTTGCATCTGAACGAGCACATCAACAAAATATGTTTCGAATTGGAAACATTCTAGAAACAGTACACCGTAGGATTATTACCAGAATGACTTTCTGCATGATCTCGGTGTTTCACAAGCACAAGTAAGGCGAATATTGCATGAACATTGCTTGTATCTATTTCACAGAGCGTGTGCAAAATTTTCACTCAGAGGACAGTGTCTTGCGTCTGTAATGTAGTCATTGGTTACATTGTAATTGCCAATTTATTCTATTTAGACTATCCACTGCAAAAACTGTTTTGATCCGTAAGGGAATTAACATATCTAACTCTCATCGACCATACTAAAATCAACTCCTAGGTTTTTTGTGCAAACAAATTTTCAATTTCGTTTCCCTCTCAATGTATCGATGACAATTGATTGATTCGCTTTACTTTACAAGGTCGTATGATAAAAATTGCTTAGAATTTTTGCGAAATGGAATATCTGAACAGCTAGAAGAAGTTCCTTTGGCTGTACTGAATGTTGTGTATTTACAGCATGCTAAGTACCCGATGCCCTCAGACCATGTTAATGTATTTATTTGCGGATTGGATGTTTGGTTGAAAAGTTTTTGAGGAGAGGGACAAACAGAAACAAGAACATCTACAAACAATTTATCTTTAGTTTGAAAAAAAGCTAAAAAAAAATTTAATAAAGCTTAAGAAACATTGAGGAAAGTAATAAACAGGAAGGGCCAGAAGAAAACAAGCAGATTCTAAAATGCCCTTGGCAGAAAAGGAATAGGCACTAATATTTGACCTTGATTTTTAATATCGTCAGACAATCAGACGAATAGAGGATAAACAAATACTTGCTTTTATTAAATCTTCTACATAAGTAAATATCTAGTTCAAAAGCTCTATTGAAGTTTAAAACGAACAGAATCTTGGAAAATCAACTTTTCAATATTCCAGTCGAATTCTTAGCATTTAAAATTCTAAATAAAATATCTAGATTTTTTTCGAATAAAGTATAGCAATATCAGATATGGTTGCAAAACTGTGAAGAATTAGCTATTGCAAGTAAAATGGTGTTTCAAATTCTATAGATATCATTTAATTTTAAAGATTTTTTTTATTTCCATATTGTTTTTACAAAACTAAGTTTTAAATTATCTATCTATCTATCTATCTATCTATCTATCTATCTATCTCATTACTAGAAGCTGGATTATATTTAAATGCCGTGCTAATTAGAAACCCATTAGTAGGACTAATCCTTTAAAAAAAATACACAGTTTTGTAGAAGCCTTTTTTATAGAAAATGTAGTAATTACAATTTTTATATGGATTGGAAGGTCCGATCCACGAATCGAATGTATTCTATTTCACATGGCCACGAAACTCTGTCCGACGTCGTCTATACGACATGTAACATTCAAATCGTGGCCATGTGAAAGAGAATACGTCCGATTCGTGGATCCGACCATCCGATTTTCGAATCCACGTAAAACACCCTTTAGTTGTATTGCTATTATTCGGATAGATTAAGATAGACTGCAAAAAAAGACTGCAATGTGCGAACTTTTTAAACGGTTCCTCAGCTCACGAAATTCTTAAATAATACATAATACAGGGTGAATCTAAAATATGGGGACAAACTGAGGGGATGAGTTCCCCATACTAAATGAAGTAAACAAGCCCAGATAAACATATTATCGGAAGTGCATGGTTGCTGAGTTATTCCAATCCAAAGAAACGAAGCCAGACTACAATGGAAATAATGGACATGAACAGTATCTTTATTGGTAGTATGTAGTTCGTACAATATCACAATATGATCACCGCTGTACGTCATTGTTTAAAATGTCCTTGCATATTTCAGAAATACGCAAGGTTTCAAAAAGAAAAAAAATAAACATAAGATCAAAAAGAGAAGAAATATGGAATTAACTAATCAATAAAAAGTTAAGTAAATAAATTGAAAAAAAAAATTTTTCTGTGTTTTTCTGAGATTATAGTGGTTCCTGATAGAGGTCGCATTCCAGATAATCATCATTCACCCTTCAACATGGTTGGCTATTGGGTATTGTCCAATTACCAACTGAATAATTTTAATATCTTGTTTTATTGGTTAATTGTAAATATGTAATTGTATATAATCTAGAACCTGAATGAAAATAATGTGCATGAAGATGAATCTCAAAAGTGGATTCGAAAGTCTCCTCTAATTGTAAATATGAATTTGTATATATAATTGTTTGTGTGTAGTTTTATTTTATTTTTAAAGGAATTATTTTAACACATATAAAAGAAATATTTAAAATGTCCTCTGTTCATGTCCATTGTTTCCATTGCAGTCTGACTTCGTTTCTTTGGATTGGAATAACTCAGTAAGGTTCTTTTAATCTCCACATTCTCCTTCTCCACATTCTCCAAGTGCTCAATCCCCACTGTTCAATGGATAGCTTTGTGTATGCTTAGTAATAAAATTATAATCTTATTTGAATATACTGTACAAATAAATATATAAAGATGATACTTTCCAATTTTGTTCTTTTTATCTTCAGTCTACACTCATTTCCCGTTTCCAATATATATTCCTTGCTTCGTAAACAACGACATCTTATTATTTCTGTATATTCCTGCATCTCTCTATCTATTGATATTTGATTACACTATGAATTTATTCTTGATATCATTTCTACATCAGGATTGATTTCAAGATTCCGATAAGTTAGTGAATACTCCCTCTGATTTACATTTCTTATATTTCTATCTACTATTCTGATTCTTTCTTTCATTACTTCCCTTCCATTAAACGAACTATCCATTAATGCGTTTCCTCCTTTAGTCTTTTCTCTGAACTTTTTTCGTAAGTTAGTAGCTTCCGGATTCTTTCCGGAATATACTTATTATATTACAAGCATCTTTCATTTAAAGCTTTTAGCATTAAAATTCCAACAGTTTTAAATGTTAAACACTTCCAACTGTTTTTTTAAGTATTAAATCATAATTAATAAAAAAAATGTCAAACAAGATTTGTTTTAAATAATTATAATTTATTTGTTAAATAGATATGAAAATAGCAAAAATTGCAAAAATGAATATTATTAGGTAATAATTTAATATTTATTGGTAATTATATCAGTAATAAGTATTAATTATTAAGTAGCAAAAACTATTATAACAAAGCCTTTATCGAATAATATAATTATTATGAATAATGTTCTTTTTTTTAACAAAATTTATAATATTAAAAAATAATTTCATGTGTGCAGTATTTGCATTGCAGGAAAGCTCTCCTAAGGGATGCTTTCTTAACATTATTAATCAAAATTATTTAGAGTACACTAGCATCTGTCAAGTAAAATTTTTACTTGAGCATCGATTCTGAGGTCATTTTCTCGTGACCTTAGATTCTGAGGTCATTTTCTCGGTCACGTGACCTTTGATCGCGACCGGACTACCTGTAAAATGGTCTTTACAATTTTGTCATCTAAAATGAACGGCTTAAAAGTTGAACTTACGTCACGAGACTTCCGGTTGACTCGCGTCGATGAAAAATAAAATATAGCCATCTTCAATATTATACCTAACATTTGATATCTTATTTGTATTTCTGTGTCTTATGGTTGCGGAGGAGATAGGGCCAGAAAAAAAAAAGTTTTTTTTCTTTAACAAAGAGATATTATCTAATATCTCTATATAAATATTTTCTTTAATATAGAGATTAATAAGATACTGAAATAAAATTCAAAACACACCCATTTTTATTAAAAAGAAGTGTATTAAAGAAAAGAAAGGTCAAATATGTTACATACAATATTTTTTAATACATTTCTTTTTAAACAAAAATGTGTATTTCTTGAATTTTATTTCAATATTTTATCAATTATTATTGACACACAAAGAATATCTAGTACATAATATATAGATCAAGAAAGAGAATATTTAAAATTAAATTTTTGAAAAGAAATTTATACAACATATATTAAATAATGTACAGTAAAATAATTTTTATGTTTAGTCGATTTTCCAATAGGCAAGTGGTTCATCAAATCAAGTCAGTATCTGTGTATGTGTGTCTGTCCGTTAGTAAATTTCGGCTACTGGATGGACCTTCTTGAAACTGGACATTCATATTCGAAGACTAGCGAATATCTAATTTTTATATTTTAAATCCTTTTCCAAATGGGCCATTGACAAAAAAAATCGCATCGAGAGGTGGACAAAAAGTTCTCAAAGGAACATTGGAATCTAAACAATCCATTCCAATGGAATATCTGTTAACGGATTAACTAAGATTTAATATTCGTTTTATATGTTGGGTAATCCGTTACTCGTGGTTTGATCCTATTAAAATTAATCCGATTTATGTAATTCAAATAAGTAATGATTTTAATTCTTTCTTCTTTTTCCAGAAAATAGAAAATTGGAACAATTTATGTTAATGGTATGTAAATGTAGGCTTTTATGTTTTTGTCGTTTTTACAACTTTTAAAAATAAAAAAAGAAATCAAGAAATACTTTTAAGTAATTGTTTTATATTTGAAGTTCAAATTTTAAGTAGTAGTTAATTTCATAATTTTTTAAATATATACAAATATATATTAGCATTTCTAAGAATCCATAGTAAAATGATTACTCTTCAATTTTTTTATTATAAAATTTATTATAACGTATCTTTCAAAAGACGTACATCAAAAACCGTTATTTTCTTTAATCCAACAAGACATATAAATAAACTCAAACATCTTCACTGTGGATACTGATATTTCGTTATAATTTCTAAAACATTTACTAACTGAATGTCCAGTTTCCAGACAATTGAAACGTTTTGCTATACAAGCTAAACCTTGAAAAAGTTTTAGAAATTAAAACGAAATATCGGTATCTACAGTGAAGATGTTTGAGTTTATTTATATGTCTTGTTGGATAACTTATCTTTATTTCTAAAACTTTGCTTTAAACTTATGTTTCTTTTTAAAATTTTCTTTTTTTTTATTGTACATACAGTTCAGGAAATTAGCTTTAAACTAACAAGTTGTAAGGTTCTGAAAGGTGGTCAACATATTAAATTATGGTAAATGAGTGCAAGAGTTTTATATTTACATCCTAAGTTTATTGTTTAGTGCGAATTGAAGTCATTGTTACATTGATCAAGAAATAAGACATTCATGGTATTGTTAAGCATCCAACAATGAGTCTATAGGAACTTGAAACGGATTGTAAATATTCCAGTTAACGCCGCAGTTAAGGTCCTTATTGACTTCCTTGTAGTTTCTGGCCAAGTAGTACTTCGGAAAAGATTTGTGCACCTAAAAGCATATAAAGGCTGATTGAACATTGGGTCAGCAAGATGTAAATATTGAATTTCTAAATTCCACTTTGACATATCAATAAAACATGAAGGAATGTCCTCAGTTATTTTTGGTAGCACTACAGCTTTAATTGATCTAATGTAGTTTGAATTCAAGAATTGATCAGGATATCAACAACGCCTTGAGGTCTAAAATTGTTGGATGAACCAACTCAGTTACTAAAATGTCATATTTCTCAGGAACTAATTGTAATGTAGTAACTAAATCATCGTGATAATATTCACTTGAGATCCTTTATCAATTAACACTCTGCACGTAATTATTTGGTCATTTAAATATCAATCATGGCAGTAGAAAGCATCACAGGGAACATGCTGTCCTTGGCAAACAGTGATTGTGTCGGAGATTCTTGATGATCAATTAATTTAATATCGTGTACCCTTTTCTGTGTGGGTGCTGCATGTAATAATATGTGATGATGTCATGTCATAAACGACATGAAGAGCTTTTACATTTACTTAACTGAATGTCCAGTTTCCAGACAATTGAAACGTAATTCGTGTTGCTTTGCTGCAGCTAACCTTTAACTCACTGAAGCTTGTTTGAATTTATCACATCTGGACACAGTATGTGCTCTTATGCAAACAATTCACACGGCTTCTGATGAAAATAAAGTTAATGAGTTGCGCTAAATCGATTGTAGCTGCCTTCGAAAGAAATCAAGCAGAAATAAGTAGAATATTAAAAAGTCTTAAAATAAATATAAACAGATAAGGTTTTCACATCAAATTTTAAAAAATGTGTTCATTAAAATTTAAGGAAATTAAATGTATTTCATTGTCAGAATTTTTGAAAAGGACTTAATTAAACGAGTTGTATTTATATATTTTTTCTTTATAAAATACACCAATGACTTGAATGGTTCGGCCTTTCAATAGAAAATATTTTTTTCATTAGTCTTTCATATAGTTTGTTTTCGAAAGAATTGTGAAAAATGCTTGTGGTTTATAAATATTTACTACCTCATTGTAATTCCCTCCATTTGTTATTCGTTTTTTCTTTGAATGTCTAAAATTGTCCAAAAAAATTTTTGTGAAATCATGGGATATAAACATTTGCTTGTTTAAGAATTTGACCTTACATAAATGCAGAACCACTTGAGGGCGATAGCAGAACTCAGTAATTTAATTAGGGAAGTTGTTAACAAAATAATCAAGTTGAAAAATAAGACAATTCAATTTCACATCAAAGCATGTTGCCGACAGAGGAATTAAATCAACGCCCACCAGTTCCAATGGGAAAACAGTGTTTTCATGTTTAAAAAATGATTTGGCTAATATGGAAGTAAAGGACAGTCCACTGCAGACGTTTTGAAAGCCCACAACCTAATCAAACAAACCTCGTCTAAGTGCGAAGAATAATAAAAAAAAGACTGAATTGCTCCATGAATGCAAATAATCTTTAGAAAAGTGGAAAAAGCTTCTAATTAGTTGCCTGATTAAATTAAGAGTTTAGAAATGACGAAGTCTGGTTGTAGTTTAAAATATTGATTTATTAGAGATATAAAAAAACTAGGTGAATGCTCGGATTACCACTTCCGGGTCGTGAGATGTCATTAGCATTTTCGTTCTAAAATTTATCAGGATTATGTTTTTGAGGAATGTAATAAGCAAGATGAAAATAAGCGTCATCCTATTTTAAATTTGAATCGTGCCAAATGTGAAGAAAATCGGTCGAGCCATTTAAACGTGATAAGCTTCCACATAGATAAGAAATCTCAAAGTGAACAGTAAGACTTAGAAACCTCAGTCATTAAAGTACTATTTGGGGGGGGGGGTTGATATTTAGCAGATATTTATTTAGCAGTTTTGGTTTCGTGAGTTTATAGGCAAACCGCTATTTACCATCCGAATTTTTTTAGTTTTTGAAAAAGCTTGAAAAGGAAAGAAGATATTCTTTCCGAAAATTTGTTGTTATTAAATATATTGAATAAATGTATTTTATTGTGTATATTTTATTGATATGAAGATATGGTTGTTTTAATAATAATATGACGAATAGAAGAGAGGAGATCAGGAAGAAATATGCTCTTAAAACCTGTGTTTACTCAGACGTTTCGAAATTGGCTTGAAAATACAGTACTCATGAATCCAGTTATAAGGAAATCGAAAATAAGAGCTATTCCAAAGATTTTCTTGCATTTTCAAAGGAAGTCGGTAGGCATCAAAAGTTTTATTCGATTTTTACAATGAAAAATATTTCCAGAGTTGTATTTATAGTGCTTGTTTTCTCTTCTGATTCTCCTATATCCTCTGGTTTATTTAAATATTGCAGTTTAAGTATTTTTTTTTCCTTACATAATTATTTACACAATTTTTTCCGAGAACTTATTTCAAAGGTTTAGAACTAATTAACTGATGCTAAAATTCATAAAATTGGAAAGTTTGTCTATAAATAATAACTTTTTCTTTACGAGCTTCAATTTCCTATATAACTTATATTTTGTTCTGAACTACAATCCCGACGAGCTTATGTTATCGTGCGATGACTTCTCTTTCTTATCAAACCTTTCTTTATTTTAGTTTTGTACAAGATTGAGAAACTTCAACACATAGAATTACAATTGGTAACAAACATCGTTTCTTCGAAATTTTCTACAAAATGTATTACTTCTCTCTCTTTTTTAATATGCAAAATATTTTGAATCCTCGATTACATCCAGACTTTTTGCTGTTTGGTTAAAAAGTGAATATACAAGGTGGCCATAAAATAACTTTCCCTATTTGGTGGCATCTGCAGCGAAAAGTAATGAACGGAATGAAACCAAAATTCAGGAATAGTCTATTGAGGGCATGGGGAGAAGAATTCTGCAAAAAAAAAAAAAAAAAAAAAAAATTAATGCCAAAAGTCGCCGATAGGAGAAAATTTGGCGCTGTCGGAACAATCTTTAATCATCAATTGTTTGTTAACAATCTGTTATCAATATTACCGATATTAATAAATCATTAGGGTCCTCTGGACCACGTGCAACATTTTCAATGTGCTGATCTTTCCTGTGTACAACATATTGCATCCGGTGTATGACGTTCTCTACTGCTGCGCGTAAAGTGTCAGTTTGGATGTTTGTAACAGCCCGTCGTATGTTATTTTCAAGGAATGCAGGTTTGTAACGCCACCAGTATTCACAATAGATTTCAGGTACCCCTACAACCAAAAGTCACATGGGGTCATGTCCGGGGAACGGGGCGGCCATTGCATCGGAAAATATTGACAGGTAACCATCTCATTCCCGAAATGCTGGCGTAAAAGGTTCTGTACTGCACGAACAATATGTGATCGTGCTCCATCTTGCATGTAACAAGTCGAGTGTGAGCATTGTCTTTATTGCAATTCAGGAATGACAAACGTTTGCAGCATTTGCAGATATCTCTCTCCATTAATGGTACAGAGGGGCGAAGCGTGCTATGAGACATTGAGACAGTGTCTACCCAAGAGATAGAGAGAATAACATTATTTGCAATTTAAAATTTCACTCAAGGAAAATTTTGCATCGTATCGGCTCACGGAGTGAGTCCGACGCTTTGCGTCCATTATTGCCCGCTGTGGCGCTGTCTGTTCGTGAGACATTTTCCTTAACGACTCTGTAAGAGGACGCACCATACAGGATGTTGGTACGACCGTCACCACACGCGAACATGCGCATCACAGGAAGCAGTTCGTGGGGGAATAGCGAACTTGAGACGTTCTTCTAAACGTCTCTCAACTGTTGAGTGTTGGATATTATAACGTATTTTGTACTTTTTGGAAAAAAAACAAGATTAGGAAAATATTTTAAAATACTTACTATTAAAGAAAAAATTATTTATAAAATAATTATGAATAACATTTATATTGTCAATAGGGAAAAAAATAATCAAAATAATGAAAAATAACTAGATACAATTGGTTAAAAATCTCTCAAATCAATAAAATGAATAATAATTTTGATCTAAGGTTGGAAAACTATATAAAATATAAATTATTCAGTCAAATTAATTGGGGAAAAATATAATTCTAAAACACTAAAAAGTATTAAAAAGGTTAAAATTTTATTAATCGCTTACGTAATTGATGAGAATATTACTCTGAATTTTTAACTTTTAACCTTTATTACGTTTCTACTTAAAATATTCACAAGTTTGCATGAAATACTCGCATTGTTCATATTGTATCTTTCAAACGGCTAAATTAGTAGCAAAAGAAAATCTAAAATGTCTACCCTTACTCGAAATACACGCTTCGCCACTGGGTACAGGTAACAGGACCTGTAGGAGTGATAGTCTCAAAAGAGTCCTAGTATGAACACAGTTACTTTTGGAGAATGTGGCACTTGATGAATCACTGAAGGACGTTCACATGCCCAGATTCGGCAGTTTTGAGTGTTGACTGACCCTTTCAGATAAAAATGAGCCTCATCTCCCCTTAATATGTTCCAAGGTCAATCATTGTTGATATCCATTTGGGCAAGAAATGGTAACGCGAAAGTCAGGCGCTTATCATAATCTGCAGGTTTTAGTTCTTGCACACGACTGATCTTATACAGATAGAAATGTAGCATTTTCGGTAAGATTTTCCAGACAGTCCCATAAGGCATATCGATTTTGCGAGCTATGCACGAGCGCTTGGGCCACTACTAGTCCCTGTGTCGTCAAACACTGCAGTGGCAACATCTGATATTGTGTGGTCTCCTACTGTGTGGTTTTCGTCCTCTGCCAGCTCTCACTCCTAGCGATCCAGTTTCCTCGAATTTATGAATCATAGCTCGCAGTGCTACAGCAGACATTGGACTTTTACGTAGGTTATGAAGCCTTCGAAAGTCCCTAAGAGCCGCCGCTGCATTGCACTCTTTAGTGTAAAACAGCTTTACAAGTAACTCACATTGAGGTAAGGTAGGCCGCATATTGAGTACAACTCAACAGTCAATCGACGAACTGCTTGACTGAACGTTCGCTCTTCCCTTTTTAAAATTACTGAGTAGCGCTGCTGTCAATTCTGCACTAGAAAATTTGAATAATCAACATTTAGACTGACAGCTCCTATCGGTACTTTTGGTACTAATTTTTTTTTGCAGAATTCTTCTCCCCATGCCCTCAATAGACTATACCTGAATTTTGGTTTCATTCCGTTCATTAGTTTTCGCTGCAGATGCCTCCAAACAGGGAAAGTTATTTTATGGCCACCTTGCGTAATTGAAATACAAATAGAAGTGTCAATTTTTATTTCCCCTTCATTTGGATGGTCAGAGATGGAAGGGAAGATGAGTAAGGAAATTTCTGAAGTAATCACTATAGGAATCACTTTAGGGTATATCTTTTTTTAGATTTATAGTGACAACTGATTGCACTCTGTAGATAATTGAATTCTGACAAGTCCTACACTTCGATTGGATTTCCCCTTCATTTTTATATCCAAGGATGTTTACAAAATCCTCGGAGAACATGAATAGAGCATCTTCAGGAGAGAATCACACTGTCAACATTCAGTTGGAAATTTTACGATTCAGAATGCGAAAGATACTGTGAGTGTGCCTTGAACAGAACTTTATAACCAAAGTTAATTTTGTTTATTTTTTTTTTAATTTCTTTTCCCCAATACTTCCAAACGCTTCACTTGCTCTGCAGTTTAAGAATTAAGTTAAAAAGAAATGATATAGGAGATGAATCTATATAGATGAAGTTTCAAAAAGAATTACTTTTCAGCTATCTCATACTATTCATCCACATATTTAAAATCAATACATTTCTTACAGAAAGCAATATATATTGAAATATCTCAGAAGCTCTCCCTTAACCAGAATCGGAATGACTTTGAAACTCCACAGATCTGAACACTGAATACAGATTATTGGAATAAGGTAAAAACTCTGCAGATCTAAACTTCAATGAATTCTTTTATTGGAATGGTCTAGAATTTCTCAATCTCGTCGAACACCATTTTGCAACGAGATCCTAAAAGAAGTGAATAATCAATAATTTATGCATTTTCATTTATCATTTTGAGGGATACTTTAAATTTGAGCAGATGCTAAAGAATAAGGAATCTGACGCGGCCTGTTCATCAAAAGATGAAAATTAGTTTTAAATAACCTATTGCTTTTTTCCGTCAAAAAAAATTATTAAAAAGATCGAAATACACAGGGTTTCATTTCCAAGAAGAATATTTTTTGATGTTTAAGTTAAAACATTTAGCAATTCTTTTGAAAATGCTATTTGGTTTACATTAGTTGCAGAAAACAGTTCATACCCTAATAACAGCTGTTCTGCAAAACAAATATAGTATTGTTATAATTCAGTTTTAAAACTAAGTTTAAACAAGGCTCCAAATTTAGGCTTCAAAATAAGTCTTGATCCAATTTAACAAGGAGTCCGTCTAAAAAATGTCAAAAACTTAAGCTACTTTTAATTCTATTTGTTTAAATTGTATATTTTAACATCGTATGCAATATAGTTAAAGTATATTTTTGATGTATTGTTTGCACGCCTAAGTTTTTTTGATTATCAGCAATTTGAGAATATAAATATAAATAGAACATTTAGTAATACAGTATCAGTTATTGTAAATCATTTCTTACTGGCACTCCAGAATAAATTAATTTTTGGGTCCTTTGTTGTCGGTCCTTTGTTGACGTTCTCATCATCTTCAGCTTTATTATTCCACGTGTTAGGCCGTCTTTAGTACCTTTTCTCCATGTATTTCTTTTTCCTATTAACCGTCTTCAGCACTCTTTCTCCACATCTTTGATAACGTATTTTGTCTATTATTCACTTGATTAGTTGATTCTCGTCTAGTTGTGTGGATTCACCCTTCTGACATGGCCATATCATTCAGTCATCTTCTCTACTTCATTTATATATTTTGTTTCGTTTTCAAAATTCTTTACTCTCTGCAATAGTTATTCTAGGAATTTTCGATAAGCTATAGCTTCTCATATAATTCAGTTCCAAATCCATCAATCTTTATCTAGAGCACGGCATTAATGCCCAAGTTTCGCTTATAGTGCAAAAAGGATCACAATTTTCTTCGCATTCTTTCTTTTGTCTGATCAAAGAAAAGAATTTAATTTGCTTATTGCTTGTTTGGTCTTTTATTCCAGTTGAAATTTCTTTCTTCTTTGATCCGTTATTTGAGATTACTTCGGCATTTATATTCTTTTTAAAAGTTCTCTAACGTTTCCTTTTAAGTTCCATCCGTTGATCTCCTGTTATTAAATATTTACTGTTAAGGAAAAAAATCCATTTTTCCGTTTATCTTTACATAATAATAAATTCCTGCCAGCTATTTATGAAGCTGGAAACTGACAGGAATGATAATTTTAATAACATACGAATGAATACTGAATATTCCTCGAACGAATAAGGCATTTGAGGAAATCTTTCAACAATTGAAAATGAAAGTAGATTTAATTAGCTATTCAATATATTAAATCAAACTTCCATTCTTTAAAGTTAATTTAAACGAATTGAATGAGAACAACATTAATTCATTTGAGGATTTATTTGATCCTGTTTTTGAAATATTTCTTCTAAGTCAACATCCTTAGAATTATGAAAAACTTCATTCCAATTGCATTGGATTTTTTTTTTGCCTAATTGCTTCGAATTGCATTTTATTAAATTCCTTATCAATTATCTTAAAATAAAGTTTATATGCAATAAATTGGGTAATAAAATATGCTTTTGATTGAAGTTTATCATGAAAAGGAAGCTTTTAAAAATGCACATTAAGTTTGCTTTCACGCTTTGGGCATCGACGGGAATCTGAGACAGCTGTTTCATCGTTGCTAGGACTCATCAGACATATTTACCCTCGATGATTAGCCCAGAACAGCGCGAAACCCTATGGATTCCTCTTCCACTCCCGGAAGTGAACTCTACAAAAGCAAACAGCAATAGTAAATTAATGTAACCAGTATAGATTGAAAAACCTTAGCCTGCTATTTGCTAGATACTAAAGGTATTTAATTATAAGAGACAAATCAAGATAAGGACATGTTACATTCCTGCACGTTAAATTGTCATATGAAGTTCATCAATTTATAGATATAAATGTGGAAAATTTTATTGTGGCATACCTCGGTCTCTCAAAAGGCTAACTCAAATTAGATTTTTGCAATTAGCTTTTTGAAATTTCAGAGTTTGCAGTTTAGTTCGCATTCAATTAAAATTTATAAACATCAGTTTATAAATTTTAATTTTTTTTAAATTAAATTTGTAATTTGATTTTTTTTAATTAAATCCTATTTTTTATTTATCATATATCTCATTATATCATATATAAGTATTCTCCAATTTTCTTGAATTTTTTTTTTTTACTTAAGTTCTTTAAATAGGATTAGTGTGCTAGTGTTTTGATAAAGCCATGGTTTTAAACCCCCCAACCCAAAATCAGTTAAGTTTTTCATAATTAAAAATTTACAGAAAGGGAGATGGCTTTTCCTCTCAAATATTGTCAGGAAAGAATAAAAAATAAAGAAGGCACAACATAAATGCTTTATCTCTTTTTAACTTCTTTGTAGGAGAAGTTGAGGCAGAAATAAATTTCAGTTATTTATTTGTATTTGAATTAAATTGAACAACATTGCAACCATCATTTCAGCTGTAAATGATGTAACTACTAAAACATATATTAGACAGTTTCAACGAACAAGAACAAACAGAGAAAAGAAAATGATTTGTTTCAGATAAAATTAAATAAGCATTGTATTACATTTGGAATCACTTTAAAAAAAAATACATGGCTTACAATATGTTTTTGTAAACATTCAATCATCAATTGCATATTAAATTTTAAAAAAATTATAAAAATGATTGCGACACACAATAAAGTCAAACAAACATTGCAAAAAAAGTGTTTTGATTTTTTTTTGTTTATTTTTTTACAGAGATTACAAGAATGTTGTTGCATGAAAAAAAGGATAAATCTACTTCATGGCAGATGTTTCCCAACAAAAACCGTATTCTGAAAGAGACAATCAGACAACAGGCTTCTCCGGAAGCTTATTTCCGCATTCAGAAACAGAAATAAACAGAAAAAGATCCGTATATTCTTTATTTTTAAACTTTGCACAATAATATTTTAGTAGACCTTTCGTTACGCTATTTTGATATTTAATTGAAAATAAAATTGAATTTTATAATCAAGACATTGTAGAAATTAATACAACTTTTATCTTATACAGTAAAACCTCGTTAAGTCGTCACTCAAGGGATCAAACATTTTTGACGACTTAAGCGGAGTGACGACTTAGGCGGAGTGGGCATTTTTGGAAAAAAAAAACAACAAAAAAACACTGAAATACAATATTTTCATGTTTTCCTCTAGGATTCGGTGAGAAGTTTTCAGAAATCATTACATGCAAATGAATGAGTGGAAAATAAAAAAAAACAAAAAAATTATACTTACTACATTTTATTTTCTTTTACTGGCATTAAAATAATCAAACAGTGTTGATTGATGGAGGTGCTGATTATTGGAAATAACTTTCTTTTCTAATATACTTAAGGCTTTAAATTCTTCGTCTGTTGTATCTTGAATGGATGTTAAGTACCGTCGAACTTTCTCCAGGGCTTCGATTGTTTCTGTCTTGTTTGGTGGGGTTTCATCTATATTCTCGACATCGCTATTCTCACTTGAACTGTTTTGATTTTCTTCCAAAAATTCAGATGTCAAAGCTTTTACAGTCGCTTGTAAGCAGATTGCGATGTCATTATCAATGCTGATAAACGCATTAACGTCATTGACGCTGCACCCTTTTTCATTTGCGATTTGCAGCAAAGTCTCTAATGGTTCCGGGTCGATGATGTCTTCGCTGAGAATTTCTTCTGATCCTGCGCTGGCTATGAACCCTGCATGTCGGAAACAATTCGAAACACTTTGTAATGAAATGGAACTCCAACTTTTGTGCACATAGTTAATCGCATCTAAAACCGAAACTTGTAGCTTTTCGTTCCTATCCAATGCTTTTATCATGTCATTTAAAAGCATGTTTTTGTACTTTCGTTTAAAGTCAAGAATTGTCCCTTGATCTACAGGCTGAAGAAGTGCAGTTAAATTTGGAGGAAGAAAAACAATTTCGATCGCTTTTAAATTTTCGGGTTGATTGTGGGTGGTACAGTTATCGACAATGATGGCAACATTTCTTTTCTGACGCGAAAACTGATAATCCAAATTAACGTAATCCTGGGAATATGATGTTCTTTGGCAAAAGCTGTTTTCGAAACATTTAATTTTTCAAAAAGTGCAATTAAGTCTTTTTTTTTTCTTTAAAAGATAACGAGGTAAGTTTTCGTTTCCCTGACATGTTACAAATGTAATCGAACCTCGAAATTGCAAGATAAAAAATAGCCCTTATAGCGGGTGTGATTACTCGCTATGAAATGAAATCACACTCAGTAGCGGTCAAGAAAAACGTCTACACTTCACAAGAGTCGCAGCGAGAAGTGTGTAATTTCCCAAGTGAATTTCCCCCGTGAAAATTCCCCGTAAAGGCTAGGCTTTCTTAAAATGAAGGGGCGGGGCTGAAAAGATAACAGGCAAAATTGAGAAGAAAGATGCTTTTGGTCATTTTGAGGGTGACGAGTTATCCGGAGTAGAATTAAATTTGGTAACGAGTAAAAGAGGGTTATTTTACATTATTGTCTATGAGACCTTGTCGGGACCAAAGGAAAACGACGACTTAAACGGAGTGATGACTTATCCGGGTGACGACTTAACGAGGTTTTACTGTGTATATAAGATAAATCACTATTATCGTCAAATCCTGAAATTAATTTAAAGCGTTGAAGCCCAAATATTTATAGAAACGGAAGAAGTGATCAAACGACGCTCGGAGCAGCGAAATCACTTTCTCCATACTTAAAGTTGACTTCAAGAATGCATATTAAAGAGGTGTGATACTTAGTAATAGAGCAATAATTACAGCGAAACACTGAAATGTTGTAGCATTCAACTAATAAACTGATATTTATTATTATAGAATATTATTATTGTAAATTCAAATATTTTGAAGTAGCAATTTCAATTATAAGTTGATTTCTTTTAATTCATATTTTGAATAACTAATATTGCATGTGCTTCCATTGCCACGATGAAGTACTATAGTGATTTTTTTTAAATGACAGACACTCTTTTGATGTCGACTACTACAATTCTCACAATTTTCCAATCATATTTGATGATCTTTATTAAATCAGGAATTAGCGCACTCTTGAGTTTTTCAGGTTTTACTAATACTTTAACAGTAAATATTTTATTTAAAGTTTGAATTTATTTCGTTTTGTATTTTGACATCAAAATAACTAAGTATTATTAATATTTTAATTAATTACATATTTTGTAAAAATATTTTGCCCAAGGTATAGATTTAAAAAGCCACTAAAAAAATGAAAAAGTAGAAAATCTGAATAGAAACTACAATCTTTAAATCCTATTCCAAATAAAAATACAAGAAAACTTAAAATGTTTTTTTTTCATTGATTTACATAAAAAAAAGAATTAATATTATTTTTATAAACACAACTATCTGATGTAAGCTTACCCGGGTAAAAGTTTAAGAAATGTTTGTCCATTAAGCAAAAATCTATGTTATTAAAAGAGATAAGGGATTTTCTCTAAATAATTTTTTCTTGAAATACCCTTATACAGCAGTTCTTCCATCTTGTCAGTTTTAATCGAAAGGAAAATGGTTTTGGAGGTACCATATTTCTTCCGACTAAGATTATATTCACCTCCGTATTGAAACCTTGTTGTTTTGCTGGTGACTATTCTCAGTCGATGATCGCTAATAAGTATGAAATAGCTATCCTGAGATGTCTCCTAATAAAACACAAGATCTCAACCTTTTAATGTGTTGTCAGTTTTAACCTTGCTTTGGATTGTAAAGGGCTTCCTTGTATTTCGATTGAAGTAATATTTTATCTTTTTTATCATTAGAATCGGAAATTAGTTTAAAACCTTCCATTTTTAAGTCGATACGTAAATTCGATGTTATTGCCAAAGGACCTGCCAAATTCGATTGTCTTGAAGGGGTGCGTAAAAGTCTCTTTAAGTGTTTCTAAATCGGAGAAAAATTAGTTTATCATTTTAACTCAGAAATAACTCACGACATTTCAAGAATTATTTTTTAATGTTTGCCAGTCCCAGTGGCGAATATAGAATATATTTTTGGGGTGGCCAAGAGTAATGTAAGGGCCTCGGGCAAGATGAATTTTAACAACCATAAAAAACAGCAATCCTATTTTAACAACAAAAAAAAGGAAAATCCTATTTTATCCTCTAACCTATTTGCTTATTTTTTTCTTTATATTCATTAATTGGGGGGGGGGGGGCCCCGGGCCCCCCCGGCCCCCCCCCCTTATATTCGCCCTATTAGGTATGCTTATAGAAAGAATATCGGTGATATAATAGAAAATATAAATCGGTGAGTAATATAATTGAAAAAAAATAAATACAGTGCAACTTGGATAATTCCAACGTCTTTAATTCGAAGATTTCTCTTGGTCCCTTGAACTTCTTATTAAATCAATGTTAAAAAATCGTGGATAATTCGAAGTTCAACTTCCTTAATTCGAAGTTTTTTATAAAAAATTTCGAACCATTACGACTTTTCGGCGTTTCATCGTTAAGAAATTCGACACGTGACAACTGAAATCCCCTTCCCGCCACCGTTCGACACGTGACGCTTCAGACGCCATTCGAGCTTCCTGCTGTCAGTGTCATCATGTCTTTCAGTAAACCACGCGTGTACAAGAATTTAACGTTCGCTGAAAAGATCGCCGTCATTCGCGAGGTGGAAAAGGGTGTGAAGAAAAAATGCCAAATCGCCAATGAGTACGGGATAGCGCCGAATTTCGTCGGTACATTGAAGGACAAACCAACGTAAGTGAAGCTGTTTTCCGTTCACTAAACATGCTTGATGATTTTGCTAATCTTAAGCGACTGAATTCTACAAAACAATCAGACATTCACAATTTTTTTAAAACCTATAATTTTCTGTATTAAATGTAATATGTAATGTAGCTTTCGTAATATAAATCTTATTTTGTCTGCATACATATAGTGTTTAAGCCTTTCATACCATGATCTTATATTGAATAAATATAGTGAATATATACATATAATATAATATATAGAATATAATATATTATA
Source organism: Thereuonema tuberculata (assembly GCA_023159025.1). Classification (NCBI taxonomy): domain Eukaryota; kingdom Metazoa; phylum Arthropoda; class Chilopoda; order Scutigeromorpha; family Scutigeridae; genus Thereuonema; species Thereuonema tuberculata. Next base: position 52,801,930 of record JAFIDM010000001.1, on the reverse strand, counting down.
GTGAATAAATATTTACTTATTGACAGAATAATCTTTTCAAGCATTCAGTGGACCTGAAATTAAAGTTAAAAGATGTAACTTGTTTAATTCGAAGTTTTGGATAATTCGAAGTTTTGTAGTGGTCCCTTCAGCTTCGAATTATCCAAGTTGCACTGTATAAATTAAAAATGTAAAATTATTTTCTCATCAATTACGTCAGATATTAATTGATTTATAATACTTTTAATATTTTTAATTTTTTCCAAATTATAATTTTTCCAATTTAATTGACAAAATAAATTGTAATTTGTTTTATTTTCTAATCGTTGACCAAAATTATTATTTAATTTTTCAATTTGAAAAATTCTTAAACAATTTTGTCTAGTTGTTTTTCTCTTATTATAATTATTTTTGCTCTGGTTGACATAAAAAATAATTTTCAAAATTGTTTTGTAAATAAATTTTTCTTTGACGGTGAGTATCTTAATTTTTTTTCTAATGTTATTTTTTTCTAATACGGACATTTTGTTAAAG
>JAFIDM010000001.1:52769994-52783538 GCA_023159025.1 Thereuonema tuberculata | reverse complement strand
GGACGGTAATTATAAGAAAAGAATTGTTAGGGCTCAAATTCTACATGTACAATAACGAATTTTGAGGAAAAAGAAAAACATCCTCTAATAACCCGATGAAGTTGCTTGCTAAAATGAAACGAAATATTGTGAATAAATATGGAATTCAATAGAAGATGTTGTTGTATGTTATGATTTGGATGATAGAATGTTAGTCAAACGAGATAAGAAGAAAAATTTCCTTGGTTGTCTTTTTAAGAAAAACAATTTTCTTGTTTCTATGGTTCGGCAGAAAGTTGTGAATTTCAGTTATGAAATAATAGATTTTATAAATGTTTCTAATCTACCCTTGGGATACTTATCTGTCTTGATATATATAAATCCATCAACAAATAATTCTTTGTGAAAAAACGTTTACTCCATGACGTTATTTCTGTAACCTGAAGAAGAATGATTCAGAAAAATCATTCGAAATATCGTCACGGAGTAAAAGTTTTTTCACAAAGAATTAGTTGTTGATGGATTTATATATACCTTTGGGATATTTTGAGATTTAAATTCTAAGTCAAAACTGTTATCATTTAAATGTAGATAAAAATTCAATTAAAGGATGATCATTGCAAAACAAAAATGCTGCTTATCAGAAAAATGAGGAGGTTGAATAGGCTTAAAATTTGAATTTTCTCTAGGTAAAATGAGACATTTCAGTAAAGGAAGATAATTTGATGCAAAAAACTCGATTCGAGGAATACAAATTTAATTGCTTGGCTTAATTATTTTTAGGAATTACATTATAAAGACCCATCAAAAGAAAACAAAATGTCATTAATGTTTACGTTACATTGAATGAACAATTTTAGACAATTAATTGGTAATCAATAATTGGTAAACAGTTATTATCTTTCCTTGTCGTTTAAAAAAAATAAAGTAAGCTTTGTTTACTTTTAAGTGAGTTGTTTTTAAATGTCATGCTTTTTTTTTCCCCCTAATTAGTTAGAAGATGTGGGTTGAGGAAATTGAAAAACAAAGCAACGTTGGAATTTTCCTAGTAACTGGATGCCAATTATTGACAATCAAATTGACAATATATACATTAAATATCGACAACATGTTTTTGTTATTGTTTTATGATGCTTTCCTTCTCTTCTGATGATAAACGTTGTTACACTGTCTTTAACAATGAGAACATGGAAAGTTTTGTTGGGGTTTTTTCAAAACAAAAAAGTAGAGGAAATGTTGAGTTTTGATGGGATCATAGACTTTTTTATGACTTTTCAAATTTCTTGTTTATATGCCATTCACAAGTTCTATTAGGTCGCCTTAATAGTGCTAATCAAAATTCACTATTACAAATGCAATATGCCAATGTTAGTTATTTATGGAATGGTTAAGAACAGTCCACAGGAAACTGAGACGGTTTTATGGTTTCATATTAAAGATGCAAAACGGACAAAATCGCAGTAGACAGTTGGTGTCAATCAGAGATGTAATTAATTAGGTTGATTAGACATACATTCAATCAGTTTAACCATTCCTACTCGTTAACAGAAATAAGTTCTTTTTTTTCTGTTAATTTCTAGTGGAAATGAATATTAATGAATAGTAATGAAAAATAAAAAAGAAATAACCATTGTTGTGGAATTGGGGATTGTACATTATAATATTAAATCAATGCATAGGCTTCATTCTTTGTACTTCACTCATACACATTGCAACATAACTGCCAAGATACCATAAGAGGGATGTGCCGTTGTCTGCATGAATCGATTTCAGAAGAAGATGGAATTGATATTAAGCTATGGTAATCAGATGGAGTCGTTTTAAAAAATGCCATAAATGAATCAGAATTGAAGAGTCTCAGTTAAGTCGTTCAAAAGATATTCACAGGTGTTATCAAGTATTAAGTATTAAAACTATCAGGAAATCCTTTATTGACTAAATTCATATTTCGTTGGTCCACAAACTGTAATTAACCTCTTGTAATTCTTAATTTTAGTCCTCTTGTCAAAGCTTTGTTACAAAAAGTGAAACCGGTCATATTATTAATATATTTTTAATGTGTTTGTAAACTTTTTAACCTTCAATTCTGTGTGTCGGCATTTTTAATTTTATCCTTTATTGACGTTCAAAGAAATTTAAACAAAAAAATAAAAAATAAACAAACAGTTGTCTGTTTTAAATGTGTATGTGCTTTTTATGGTCGGCTGTTTTTACTTATATTGAATAGCACGTTAAATAATTTTATATAAACAGTTGTCTGTTTTGAAATATCAGCTTAAGACTTATCCTTGAAAGAAATTGAGTGAATTAAATGAGTAGTTCTCTTATGTCTAAATACTTGCAATATGAAAAGTTCTGAAGTTCATCTAATGAAATAATAACTTATTTTAGCTTAAATAAAATTATTATTTGTAAATTATTATTCTTATTATTTCTCCTGTTAATTCAAAACATTTAACGTACATATTTAAGCTTTGAACTTTATCATGTGCAATTTTAACTTTGATTGTTTGCTTCGTTTTGTCAGTTCTGTCTTCAATTTCTGACATTTCTGTTGTCCTCACTCGCCTTTTAAATTGACTACTATAACTTTGCCATCGTAACAATGAATAATGATTTAAAAAATTCTTTATTACGATAACACAATGGAAAAAATGTTCTCGGATATGAACAGTTGAAATGAACCGAAAATGAATTAATTCTGTTCCTTTTTTCTCGATTAAAGATAATCTCAAAAACAGAACTAAACAAGGCCAAGAGAAGCAAACACCGAGAATATCGCACGTGGAATCATAATATCATAACAAGAATTTTATTTCCACAGATAAATCTACCATAGCTGGCGCATTAATGTGGTGAATTTCAATCGTTTGCTGGAACAATGAAATATAGCTGTTATTGATTCGTTTATTGCCAAGAGACGATCAAGTATTGAAGACTACTAAGACTAATGAAGGCAAAATCTTTTATTATTATGATTATATTTGGTTCCGTTCTTAAAAAAAGGAAGACTGTAATTGTTTGGACATAATGATGACGTTGCCTTTCGCCTACTTTTCTTAGAATATTCTGGATCCTGGACAAAGAAGACAGCTAATAACTGATGCGAGCCAATCATTGGTTATTGCTAGGAAGGATCAGGATGCTGTAAGATACTAATGGGAAAGAAACTTCTTTATCAATGCGTAAATCTGTCAATAAGGATAATTACTTACGTCATAACTTTTAACAGTATTTTGCAACCACAATGTTTACATTTTTAAAGAAAGTTTTTAACATCGAGAAAAACTTTAAAAGTACTAATAAAACTAATTCCGCAATGATGAAAAGTAATCAATAATAGTTTTAGTAACTAAATGAATCGAGATGCGTGATCGTGTATCATCATTAGCAGAGTTAGAAAGCAACTAAACTAAACAAATTAACAAACAACACAATCAGAGCAACAGGAAACGTTACAGCATTGCCTTTAATTACCAAGTAAACAAAAAACAAATAAATTATGTAAATAAACCATATAAACAGCGGTCCTCAATATGATAGGATAATATGCACATTGCAATATAATGTAAGTGAGTTTACATTAAAAGATAAAATAAAAATAAATGTAATTCCTGAAAAAAAAAATTATAGATAGTCATTTGGAATAAATGTTGTTTTATTAGAATCCAATCATCTCAACCTATTTTATTTTTAATGCTACAAGAACCAAAGAAATATGTTTTTCCAAAAAATAAGTTTTTATGTATTCTTTTAAAAGTAATCTTGATTCATTCATTGTCAAGAACAGATCTATTTCAAAGCGAATTTAAAATTGGATGTTTCGGATCAATATCAGTTTATGTTCAGAGCTCTTACACTATTATTTTTCTTTTCTTGCATTCTTTCTGAAAATCTTGCAAATACAGAAACACCTCTCTGACCTAAAGATGATTAATGATTAATAATCGGCTTTTTAACCTAATCACTTTTTGATTTAGTTGATGTGATGCTAAATCTAAAATAATTGTACATTTTTTTGTAAATTTAAAATTATTAAATAATTGGATTTGTTGAATGAACGAATTTTAGTATATTTCTTTTGACACCTTATTCAATTTTAAGTTTAATTTTACGTGGTATGTTATGTAATATACAAACACATTTCAAAATTTTAAGTAAATATTTAGAAAAAATTATTAATCTCCCCAGAAAACTGCAACTGTGTTATAATATTATTGATATTCAATATTTAATCTCCTCATTTAGTTTACATATTTAAATCATTTGTATTTAAAGTTGAGTAACTTACACTTGGTTAAACAATCATTCTATTAAATGGGAAAATAGTCTCCAAATTTCACGAACAATTTCAGTGATTGTGTCAATCATCGAAACAACGACGAAAGCTTTGATCATTTGATTTGGACATAAGGAATTCCCATGATCAAGGATGTAAAGGAATGCAAATAGTTCATGAGTTCATATTTATAATTTAAGAAGTCTGATTGTCATCCAATATTAGTTTCTCTATAGTTTAATTGTTATTCAGTTTTTGCGAGAATAATTCGTGTTAGTATAATGAATTGTTATTTGGTTAGATTACAAATATTGTAATACAATTAGACTAATAAATTGCTGTTAAAAGAATTGTAATGAGATATCGAGAAATTTGTTTATTTATTCAAAATTATGTATTCATTAAGATCGATGGAATTTTAGAGGAGAAGAAATCAGTTTTATTTCCTCATATATTGTCATCTGAGGAAGTTTCTCGCTAAAAGAAATGAAATATTTTGGGATTATACTTAGAAGTTGTTTTATATTATATTTCTTTTTTTGTGTGTGTGTGTGTGTGTGTTTTATATAATTGTGTACAAGTTACATAGATATTGTTCAAGCAAATGTATTTTATCGAAGTTGTTTTTTAATCTTTTTTTTTATATATATTCTGTTTTATTTGTTTTCCAGCAGCAGTGCTAAATATACTATATGTATTAAAATAAGTACAGTAAAACCCTGTTATTATGCTCCCGCTTATAGCACTATCCCGTTCTTTACGCTCCTTTCATACGGTCCCTGGAATTTTCTATATAACTCTGTATACTTTTACCCTCTTATAACACTTCAAATCCCGCTTGTAGCGGTTTTTTTTATACCGTATCGGAAATTTTGTATCGAAAAGAAATGTAACACTATAAAGATTCTTTTCTTTCCCTGGTAGGAGGGAATCTTCGAACTCTTTGAAGTGCGGCTCTGAGATACAGTAGTGCAAAATGTCGAAGCGGAAATCCCTTTCTGTAAGTGAAAAATTGCAAATTCTCCGTAAGTACCACGATAATTCTACACTAAGTCAGAAAGATTTCGCAGAATCTCTAGGAATTCCCTCATCCAGTTTGAGAACAAGAACAAAAAATAAGAATGGAATTACCAATGCAGCGAAGGGTGGTTTCAAACGTAAATAAGTAAAGTGTGGAAAATATGAAGATGCCGAAGAAATTCTAATTGAATGGATTCATCAGTCCCGTGATGCATCAGTCCCATTAAGTGACCCAATCATTCAAGAAAAGGCGCGTGAAATAACGGGCAGTGCACTAATTTACTGCAATTAGTGTTGCTCCTAGTGGTGTATCAATTGATGTTAATAGTTACTTGAACTGCATTGAAAATGTCTTAATCCATAACAGTAGCACACACAAACACACACGGCAAACCATAATCGAAGATTTTTTTAACAGGAAATAAGCTCATATTTGCACTATATCTACTGCAGAATCAAGTATGTTTTCTGTAAAATGGTGTCTAAATGTTTCCTCATCTCATAAATCATTTCCCGTCTATAGCGATATCCCGCTTATTACGCTTGTAAGTAATGGTCCCTTGACGAGCGTAATAATGGGGTTTTACTGTAATTTAAAATAAAGAGATTTTTTAATCATATTTATAAAATATAAATAGAAATTCATAAAAAAATTAGTAGTTAAGAATAACATATCAAAATCATCAGTAAATTACTCCAACTAAATTCAGAAGAATCTGCAACGAAACTACAAGCATTCTTTTCAAGTGATTCTGTTCAAGTGGTTGATGGAGACCAGTATAATAGGACGGTTTGTATTTCTCCATTAGCAACATTTCGCGACGCCCTCAAGTCGAGAAGAAAGGAAGTGCTGTAATTTCACAACTCAAGTGATTTGGCAACTTCATAAATCAGTTCTTAAAAATAATTTATGATTTTAAAGAAGTGATGAAAAAATTTAAGACTACCTATTCAGAAAAGACAGTTACCGACCAAACTATGATAATTTTTTTTTCGTAGTTATTAATTATTTGTGATGTAAAAATGAAGAATATCTTAATGGTAGACGACAGTAGAAAGAAACATATGAGCAGGTTCACTTTATTATTTTATACAATGATAAAATATAACGTAGAAGTGATGACATCGTATGTTTGCAATTAAATGGAGAAATTTTTCAGTAATATAAACAAATGTGGGGCGAGTTTAGTTCTTGTTGTTAGGACATTCCGTTGGACTTTCCTACTATATGTCTACAAAGGACCACTTTCGGTCTCATAAAATCAACATATCTAGGTATTATCAAATCATGCAGATAGATCTTGAGATGCTCGCAGAATGTAGAATTCTAGCAATATCCTCAACTAAGAAGGTCTGGACACACTTTGGATGGTATAATTATCTTGAATCAACTCTGGATCAACTCCAGACATGGTTCACATGAATTAGTTTTTGAATTGCCGAATTCAAATCTTCTATTAATTATAGCTGTAATGTGATAGAAAAACCAATTCATTTGTCGAAACTGAAACTTGTCGTAAAAGTACTAAAGTATTCAACCAGACGTCTCCATTTATGCTGCATTCCGACGAATCCATCTACTCCTAGTTCTCAATAAAGGTACATTGAATAAAGCAATAAAAATATAGTTTGTAAAAGAATATGATAAGAAAAGTAATATTACTTGATTAAATTTCAAGTTCTTCCGATAACGTATCTTTTGCTCTATTTTTCCATTCATTTTTATTTATATTTCGTCTGGATGCATAAAATTGCCCTTTCCATTTCAAGCACATTGATTTATATTTTGGCGCCGAGATAGGACCTCCTCCCATCGGTCGTTAAAGCTATTTCTATAGTGCATTTAAGCAGATACTTGGATGGTAAATAGTTTCTGAAAAGGAAAAAAAAATCCAATAACCATATGTGGGGAAACGAGGTTTGAATTCGAATGAGAAAGGCATTGAATGAAAAACAGCCCGGGCTGCTCCGAAGGAAGGTTTTTAACGGGGAAATAAAACTGACCCTGCTGAAACGTTCAGGGAACAACAGTCCAGAGAACTTTTCCATGACGATATCACGTGGAAGGACAGAAGCGAATTAGCCATGACTTCCACTTGCTGGGCCACAATCATTCCACTTCCCGAAAAATGGGATGCAATTCCTATTCTATCAATTTTACAACGAATAAAAGTAGGATCGAATAAAGTTCGTATTGTAGAAAATAGTTTCAAATAAAATTACGTCTTTAGGGTTTTTTTTCCAACGAAGTTTCTGTTCAGGATCGAATCCATTGTAAGTCTGCTTCAGTAAAAGTAACTTTAAACTTTAAATGATGATTTATCATTGAATTGAAGTACTATGCAACTTTATCAATCAAATTGAGATAATTTACACCCGATGCCGATATCACAGAATTTATAATGTAATGTTACTAAGTATAAAATAATAATTTGAGAATGGATTCAATGCTTTTGCTTTTGTTTTTCAAGACTTTGCTTCACCATGTCGGATTCCATATTGAGACATGCGAATTATGACGCCATGATTAAACAATTTAAACTCGAATTTGGATTAACAGTACCCATTAAGTGGCCGAAGTTATTGTGGAGAAACAATTCATGAAAATTACGTATTTACATACACTATATGGTCAAAAGTATCTCGACACCCTTCCGACGAAGTGGATCGGGAAGATCAGAAGGTTTGATGTGACATCGGACGCTATAAAAGCGTTGGTGGGAGCTTGGGCGATGCGTCGGGCGTTGTCGCTAGCAGCAGGACCGTTCGCTGAGAGCTAAACTACTTGGGTTTTCACGGCCGTACGGCCGCTCACAAGCCGAACATCTCCACCGTCAGTGCGAAGCGTCGGTTGCAATGGTGCAGAGCTCGCCGCCATTCGACTGTTGAGGAGTGGAAAAACATTCTGTGGAGTGATGAATCTCGCTTCACGATCTGGCAGTCTAATGCACGCATGTAAGTTTAACGGATGCCCGTTAAATGAACGCTTCTTATCCGACTGCATTGTGCAGCATAATGGTGTGGGGGTGTTTATCGTGGTTCGGCCTGGGTCCCTTAGTTCTGTGACGGGCAACATGAGCTCTACGATGTATAGGGCCATTCTGGACAATGCTGCCCTCCCAACTTTGTGGCAGCAGTTTTTCTTCGAGCAGGATAACCGTCTCCTAGACATCTAGACTTGTGCGGCCGTAGTTTGGCGACATGGGTGTCGCAACTTGACTGGCCGCTCATGTTCCGTCATGGCCGTTTGGAAGTCAGTTCCTGCGACACCTATCAAAACCTTGTGGAAAGTCTTCCCAGATGTGTACAGGCTGTCCTGGATGCAAAAGGGGAACCGTATCATATTAATACGTGCCTCAGGAGCCTCCGCGTCCCGACCACGGGTGACCAGCGACTTTTGGCATATAGTGTATGAGCTTCTCAGAAGCCAAACAGATCAGTAATTTTCACTTTCTGTAATTTTCTGAATTACAAGAGCACATGGTTATTGATTAGCTATTTAAAAATCACGTTGTAAAATATCCTCGTGGCTTGTTCTTTTAGATCAAAGTGATATTTCAGATATTTCAATATTAATTAATTTTGTTACTTATTTAAAAGTGGAGTTGATCAGTTTCGCTTATGACATGCTCATATCATGATTATATGAACATCTTTTTATTTGAATGTGGAAAATCTGTTACTATGTTATTATGCTAGAAATACTATGTTAGTATAATGAGAAAGGAAATCGTTTCCTAATACTTCTTCCAGAATTCGAGAATAGGTCCATTGCTATAATTATTGAAGATGAGAATAAGGCATTTCCAATTGACTGTAATAGCGTTTTACATCTTCTGCACCTCTCTAGTCAAACTACACATCAATGTATGGACACCTTAAATGATGAAGGATACTTTAAGAAGCGAAATTACCTCCTGTTTCCAGTTGCCAAAACGAAATGAAATACTCCGTATTTAAATATTGTGAAATGTATTGAATTTACAAGAAGTCATTATTATTTATATTATTTAAGAATAATCCAGACAACGACTGGATTATGAAACAAGGTAGGAGCAGCAATCCAAGTAGCGATAACATAATACCCGACGGCTTCTACATTGAGCGAATTTTAAAATCTCGGAAACTTTACAACTTCAAAACCCTACAGAAAAAAATTGATGCTCTCCATATATTTGGGAGATCCCATTATAATAAAAATAGACCAAACATTGTAAATTAATTTCAAGTTGAGAAAAGGAAAATTGGCATTTAGCTTTCAAAAAAGAAAATATTTAATCAACGAGGATATCTTTAAAAATGATAACAACCAAAATATACATAAATGTATATGAATATATAAAAATCAAAATTCAGCTTAAAATTACAACTTCAAAACCCCACAGAAAAAAAAAAACCCTCCTTAGATTTGAGAGATTATAATATTTATAATAGATCAATCAATGAATTTCTCGCGACGGACGGACAGATAGAGCGATATAAGGCTTCTCCTATAAGCTATGAGCTACTCTCTGTATAGAAGCCTAAAAAACTTACTTGTAATAAATAGCACATTACTCCATTACATAATTAATTAAAAGTTATATAAAAAGTAAAAATACATGAAATTCTTCGCTAGCTAATAAATCACTTTTATACTTCTACTAACATTTATGTACGATAATGTTTTCGAAAGCTCCAAACATTAAAAAGTGATCGATAATCAAAAGACAAAATCGGTTTGAAATAGAGATTGAAAGTTAAGTTTTAGAAAAAAGTGTCAAAGTTAAGATTTACCATTGAAAGGTTACGGTTAAATTTTACATGAAGAAACTCTGAACAATCTTAGATCTTACGTTTTAAGTCAATACTTCTTTCTAATTTCCTTACTACTTATTGTCATTTTAGTAAATAAACATCATCTTCACCAAAAATATACTATAAAATATATTTATTCAACAAATTTTCGGAAAGTCTTGTCTTCTTTCCTTTTTCAAGTTTTTCTAAACAATCAAATAGTTACAGAGATGTCACAAAACACTCTCCTGGACATAATTAAAAACAACAATTCCTTATTCATTATTAATTCTGACAATCACTTATTCATGATTAACCACTGCTATTGCTTCTTTAAATTTTACTAATCTTTTATTATTTACACATGATTTTGCCGTCTCCCTTGCCAAGTTTACTAGTATTTTTCTCAACTTCTATTCCATCATTACGTTTAATATTATTATCTTTAGTGTTTCTTATTATTATAATAGAAAGTATAATAATAAGAAACACTAAAGACAATAATATTAATCGTAATGATGGAATAAAAGTCGAAAAAGTACTAGCAAATTTGGCAATGGAGATGGCAAAATCATATCTAAATAATAAAAGGTTAGTAAAATTTGAAGAATTTAAAGAAATATAGAATCAATAACAGTGGTTAATCATGAATAAGTGATTGTCAGAATTAATAATGAGTAAGGAATTGTTGTTTTTAACTATGTCCAGGAGAATGTTGTGTAACTATTTCATTGTTTAGAAAAACTTGAAAAAGGAAAGAAGGTAAAACTTTCCGAAAATTTGTTGAGTAAATATATTTTATAACATATTTTTGGTGAAGATGATGTTTATTTACTAAAATCTAAGATCTTACCATAAACGAAGTTGAGTTCTTGAAAATGAAAGCTTTCTAATATCAATGAAAATTGTTGCATTTGGTGAATCCAATATATCTTTCCACAGATTTTCTAACACTGATATAACTTTCGAGTCTCGTAAGCACTACCGAGAAGAAATGATTCATTAATTCTTAGAATGACGCCAATGTGATTCCAACTCTGAAGTAGAAGTTTCCATTTCTAAATGTATCTTATGTAAACAACAATGGATGAGACCAAATTATTTACCAAGTGACATCAGCTGTTTCACGCTCTTATGTAACTTTGATTATCCTAAAGCTCTTTTCCTGGCATCTTAAATATCATTGCATGATTTATTGTGTTATTCTTAATGAAATTTACGGTGGTTCGATCTTTTTGTGCAAAGATCCCAATCTAGCCCTCTTCAGTTTCAGAAAAATGGCGGGAACTTCCTTTTCTGAATTTTACTTTTCTGAGTTTTTTTTCCCATATCCTGAAATAAATATACACAATTTAAAACTCTCCTTTTATAAATATTTGGTAACTGCAAACACTTAACAACTGAAAAATTCTGACAATTATTTTCGTAAGTTGTCTAAATCAAAAACTTTTAGTCATATTAAAACACTTGCACGAGCATTACTAAATGGAGTAGCCAGCTTTGTTAGATATCGATATCCATTTATTTTTAGTTTCTAAGTTGTTTTTCTTTCTATAGAAATTTGTATCGCCTACATTCGCAAATTTCTCAACAAGGACTCACACAGAAAAAAAAAGTAGACTTGCAAGAAAGAATTTATTGTTATTCTGTTCTAATTACAATTTAATTCTTTCCCTATAATTGTCCCTTATCCCCATAAACATATTTAGTAAATTGCCTAACCAATAAATCTTGCAACAACAAAAAAACATCTATTTCTCTACTGAGAATAACGAATATGAGCTAACAAGAATGCTTTATTAATTCATAATAATATAAAAAGATTTAAGTACATAAAATGATCTTATATAAAGTAGACACCGACACACAAAAATTAAAAGTTTAAAAAGCTTTTACACATTAAAAATGCATGGATGGACCACTTTCGACTTTGCTACCAGACTTTATCGATTAACAAATTACAGAAAGAACATGTGCTTAAATAGAGAGAAAGACCAATGAAATTAAATTTTAAATTTACTGTATTTAAGCCAATGGAATCTTGGAACGGGTCGACCAATGGAGAAACATCGAAAAAGCCGTTCCAAGATTCCATTGGCTTATATACATTAAATTCAAACTTAATTTCATTGATATCTGTCTCAACTTAAGTACATTTTCTTTCTATAATTTGTTAGTCGAAAAAGCCTGGTAGCAAAGGCGAAACAGGTCCATCCATGTATTTTTAATGTGTTAAAGCGTTTTAAACTTTTAATTTTTGCTACTCTATATATTCAAATGCATACGTTAAAATTTCAATTAATAAACAGGTCTTGTAAAGCTTTTATGAATAGAGGAAAAAAATAATGAATCACACAGTTTTTTTTCCCTTGCTTTAATTATTTGAATAATCAATGAATGTAAAAGCATAGGTATAACAGCAGTTACATACAATGTGAATTTAACCTGGACTGTGACGTCTGTGATTCATGTAAGGATTTTATGCCATAAAAATCACTTTATTATTTACTCTGAAGTTCATAACGTCAGAGCTTAAATTTCGTGATAATATAGTCCGAATTGAATATGAGAAACGTTGAGCAATTGCATTGCTAAAGAGTTCTCAGCTCATCTTGTTACTTATTAGCTGCGAATACCCGAAGGTTATAATAGGTAATGAGAAAAGTTAAAATAAAATATGCGGAGAACAAGTAACAGTGTTGATAATTTAAAGATGAACTAACTTTAAATAGAAAGAACTGCTTTCTATTACATTTAAATAAAGAAATTAAATTAAGAATAATAATTTTATTAATGAGTAAATACATCTTTTTTTACTTTATAAAAACGTTGCCATTACGTTTTCAGTAACAAAAACTTTATAATTACAATTGTAATATCTAACAAAGTTCTGATTTCTAAAAAAAGTCCTGATGTTGTCTTGGGGCAGATCAAGCCAAGCATCAAGCTGCTCCAACAAATACTGTATGTTCGAAGATGGGATGCAGTTGACAGTCCGAGATATGGGAGACTAGTCCAGGGATCTGGCTGGCGAAGGAAAGGTTTGAATTGTTTGGAGGCACTGTTGGGAAACTTATGCAGTATGTGGACAGACGAATTGTCTGTTCCGTGATGTTAAAGGCAAAACAACGAATTGCAGGATCTCCTGCACATATCGCTGTACGTTTAAAGTTCCTCGAATCACTATGAGAGGAGATCTGCTGTCATAAGAAATGTCTCCCCACATCTTTGCATCAACCTTAATGCTTTAACAATATTGCTAGGGTTTCAGCAGTGCCGAGTCCATATGCAGATACGATGATCATCCAGGCAACATTATTCCAATTCTTCATTAAGCACAATACCAGAACGTTCTAGAGAATATCATGCCTCTCGGGCAGAGCACAACTTCAAGGTGAATTACAGCACGCCTCGTATGGTGCGAAGGGAAAATCGTCTGCAATTCGGCTAGCAATGGTTTGGGAAAATAACAGTTTCTGTATTCAGAGTC
>JAFIDM010000001.1:52743398-52769984 GCA_023159025.1 Thereuonema tuberculata | reverse complement strand
GAATATTAAAAGAAAACCTAAATAATTAAAAAGAACTGATAATGAAGATTCTAAAATTATTTCATGGTAGCTTGGATTCAACATATTTTAAAATATTTGTTTTTAATGTGTGTTTAAATTTCATAAATTTCATTAGAAATAAAGTTTTAATGTAACGTTTTCACTTAAAGTTAAATTCCCTTCCTATGAAATTGATGAATATCATTTCTATTGGGAAATTAAGAAAGCCACATTGTGAAAAAAAAAGCGTAATTTCTTTCGCATCTGCATTTTTTTTTTATATTTGGAGGTAGCGGAAGAATAAAAATAATCATTTCATTTTATTTATCTTTCATTTATGCTCTTTGTGGCAATTTTCCTTTACAGATGTGAATTTTCCAGAAAAATCTTCTTTTGTCCATTTTGTTTGATGTTCTCGGAAAGCCATGAACACATTGGTGTGAATCCATCAACATTAGCAAGGTACAAGCAGTATTTGAAAAGGAAGTGCATTGAATCTATCCTTATTTCGCAATCACCATATGCCTACAATGACTGTTTATCTGTTCAGACTATAGCTAGGTAGGGCATAAAGAAGAAAAAGAAAAGAGGACTAAAAGGAGGACTAAACAAATGTAGAAACTAAAGTCTAACACATGGATTTCGACGATCTCGTATTTTCGTGATTTCACGTAATTTACGCGAGAATAGCCTCTATCCATGTCTTCTCACAAAATATTGAAATATTTAAATGAATTATAATACGGGGAAATGCATGAGACTTTTACTACATTTTAATATAGTTTTCATAAATTGAAAACAGTCAATAAACAAACAATAAATTCATTAGGTAGCAATTTCCTAGTGCCAGACATTGAAAAAAAGAAATTTCTTTGAGACCTGCTGAAGAGGCTAATGGCCAAATCTCGTGTTTTCTGTAATTCTCATGCAAACGTGATCATCAACATCCATCTGTTAGACAGTATACATACATACATACATAGTTCTCTGCCAAGGGCAGGTCCTTTACTGCAAACCCAGCATTCTCCAATCTTTCCTATTTTTTGCCTTCCTTTTCGTCTCCACATAAGATCCATTTACCATAATGTTGTCGATCATCTTAAATCTTCTTCTGCCTCGAACTTTTTTACCGTTCACCACTCCTTCCAGTGCATCCTTCATTAGGGAGTTTCTTCTTAGTTAGACAGTAAGGCGAAGATTTTTGTGAAACTTTATTTGTGTATTATTTAATTTATCCTACTTAAAATTTTTGTTTTTAGTTTTAATTTTAAATTTTAATTATTAAATTTTAATTTTTAATGTTAATCTAAGTATATCAGTTTCAAGCTCATTTCACAAGAAAGATATGTTGAGAGAAAAAAAAAGTTTTCAGATCGTTAAAGACTAAAAAAAAAAAAAAAAAAATATTTTTAATTTTATTTTAAATGATTCTATTTTATTTAAGTTGGTTAAATTAAGTCAAGTTCTCTGACTTTACTTGATTACTTATTGTTATATTTGTTTCTCCACAGTTTCCTATTTATGTTGAATCAATGGATTTCCACATCCTTGTTTACACTTGGACTAGACTTTGATCACTGCAAGCAACCAACACCCCACGTGCATTGGTTTACAACAGTGTTTCCTGATGGATCCGATGATGGCGTTGTGGTAACGGACGTCACCTCATTTAAATATTTCCACGGGTCTCCGCAAGGAAACCCCTATATAATATATCGCATTCACTTGTAACGTATGCTTGAAAATGATTACTCAGTGTAATGGAAACTAAAGTTGTAAAATTAATATAATTTTGATTAAAATAATGTTTGAAACTATCTTCAGGTGTATCGACTTCTATTTGTGCTTGTTAACATTGGTGTGAAATAATTAAGAAATTTCGAAATGGAAAGGGTTCTCGACGGCATTTTTATTGCCTGGAAATTAAATTACAAAAATATCCTTCTATATTTCTTCGTCTAAAAATGATATTTCTTTTCTTTTCTTTTGGGCCGAACATGTAATAAGCGAATTATTGTTTTATTTTCTGCTTGTTCTCGTAAGAAAAATATTGCTGTCTCAGTAAAAGAATCCATTGCGACTGAAGAACGCGGAAAAAGCATGTCACCCTTGTGCTGAAGCAAAAACCCTTGTGTTTAAGTGACTTCAAAAGCTACAGCAACGAACGCAGTTGCGCTCCCCTCATTTATGTAGCTTACAGGTAAGCTGCAAGTTTAACTTTCCACCCGACTCATGCAGCCCCAATAGAATCCTACCTTAACAAAATGATTGTCTCTAGATGTGCTACTGTTGAACCGACCAGAAACTTGGCGACCAGAATGAGTGCCCTCAAGCAACCATCGAATTCACTACCTTTCTAGAAACCACTAGACCCAGATGGAGAACGATTCGTCTGCATAATCAACCGACTTCTCACAATCACACTATGCGGCCTGTCTCGAAGTTCTATCTCGAAGTTCTACGTAAACTAGGGTATCCAGATTTTGAAAATAAAAGTACGGGACACTTTAATGTACTGATCTGGGAATACAGATCGGCTAATAATAGTATCGCAATATTTCTGTTTTGTTGGCGTTAATTGCAGTTCCTGTGTTGCAGGCCAGCACCGTAATTTCCGTGACATACTGTAATTCGTCCTCTGTTTCGTGTGTTGTTCGCACGGCGACGCCCACCAAGCTGCATCGTTTTCCCATACCTGTCGTTTGCAACTTTCCTGCGTCCAACTTTTTCACCGAGTTGTACAGCAAAAGCTGCATCGTGTTCACCCTGCTTAAATGCATTAATTTCATGCGGTAGAATTTTGCAGAGCGTGTGCTAAACCTCAAATATTTGCATATTTTCACTGCAACAAACAAATCAACAATTGCTGCCACTTTGCCAATTTCTGAACAAAGCCACGGGACTTCTTTGTTGGCAATGCTCACTGTAATAATAGCGGCTGTTGATCATTGTTCTTCGTGTGTATCGCATTACTGCCTTCCCCTGCGACTAGTATCGCATTATTTCTGTTTTGTTGCCGTTAATTGCAGTTCCTGTGTTGCAGGCCAGCACCGCAATTTCCCTGACGTATTGTCAACTGACGTCATTGCAATTCGTCGTTTGCTTCGTGTGTTGTTCGCACGGCGACGCCCACCAAGCTGCACCGTTTTCGCCCATAACTGTCGTTGGCAACTTTCCTGCGTTCAACTTTTTACGGAGTTGGGCAGCAAAAGCTGCTTCGTGTTCGCTCTGCTTAAAGTCTAAACGCGGAGCTTAGAATCTACTGTTGGATAACTGTTCATATCTTTATAGTGCAGAAACGCTTGACGAACGAATATTGCATTGGAGAATCGCTCAATGCAGATGGTTATGAAAATACGTTTAAGGCTTCACAGTTTCTCAAGTTCTCAACATCTGAAAATAAAACTAAGAAATGCGGATAAATAGTTATAGCGAAATTACATTAAAATAGGGACAGTTTTCCGTTCCATATCAAATTTATCGGGACTTCGGGAACAATCTTGAAAAACCCGGAAAATCCTGATCAACCTATCGTAGTCGTCGAGGCGTTGCAACATACGCAACAACAATTACATTCTGAAACTGGAAAGATTATGTGGGTTCTTAGGTGGACCAAAACAAGGGCAAACCTAGCTATGAGGTTTGACAACTAAACTTTAATGGGAAGGAAGTTCCACACGGAGTTTCATTCAAATTGGACGTTTCTTTCAAGGTGCTTCGATTTTTTGTGTGCGTAGAGTGTATATGTTTTTTGATCAATGTATAATTCTTTAATCTGTTTACCACTTCTTATAAAAAGAAAAAAAAAACAAAAACTAACTGATTCTATTAAAAAAACCATCTTATGTTGTACGTCATTTGAAATTCGCAAGTGCATTGCTTGGCAACAGGATCATTGTTGCATGGTCGATGCTCTCCACAATAATGGAATTTCTCAGGCGCGTTGCAAAGCAATAGGAGTACTGTTGCATGATAAACTCAACTGCGCAAATTTCCGACTGTTACAAATGAATATTAATAAAATATTGCACGTATTTTTTTAAAATTTAAACTTTCATTTATTTTAGTTTTAGTTTTAATTTTTAGGTTTTAGTTTTACAAATTACATCGGTTTTTGGAAATAATAAAATGTTTTTTTCCGTTACATATGGGGGGCTTCCGGAGCAAAGCGTCGCTTTATACTAAATAAATCATTATACATTTCAGCTTTTATTTAGTTTTTTAAAGCCGTTGGGGCAAAAAGGCTGACGAAGACATCTAATAGATACAACTTCTAATTTTATAAGAGGTTTTATAAGAGGTCTTAATACATCAAGAGAGAACGACTTTATCTAGTTAAGCCACGTTATTTTCCAGGTGGTAAAAGAGATTAACAGATCCAGCTTTGGATGACAAATGACTTGTCTATTATCTTGTGTCAGTGAACTTGGTGGTCAGAAGCTTCTCGGTCAATTAAATTTTAAATTAATGATTCCCAGTTCTACGTCAAAGCATTAAAGTAAGGAGATCAAGAAAAAAAATTTTTTAGCTCGTAATTTGTGTTTTCAAATAAAAAACAACAACAACAAAAAAAAAATTGGAAAATTCGAATTTCATTTTTAATGTATTAACATTTCCTTGATGGTTGAAAACGCTGCGTCTTTACATCGCAAAAGAAAAATTTGAGTTTGGCTTCTTGAGGCTTTATGGGGATGTTTTATTGTTTATCTGTTTCTACCTGTTTTTCTGAGTTAAAACTGAAGTTAGGGACTTGCATCTTCAGTATTGCAGTATTAGAGAATCATAATGGTGAACAATTTAAATCCGCTATGATCTTAATAGTGTAGGATCAATATGAAACGTGTTGTATATACAGTTGAGCATCGCTAATCCGGAATGCTTAATACCAAGAATATTTCAGATTTTGGATAATTCCGGATTTAGGAAAATTGCAGAGAAGTAAAAAATACTTACTTTCACATAAGTTATTTATTTTATTTAACATGAAAAAAATACTACAAATAAAATAAACATTTATAAATTATAATAATATAAAAATTATAATAATATTATATATTATATAAAAATATAATTATTCTAAATATATTTAGATTTGACTACTGACAAAAAGCAATACCCGTTGAGAGAAAACCAGAGAAATTCCTCGGCATTATAACGCCAAGACAATATCATCAGTTTATCTCTCTGATATTTCTTAGGTTATCGCGGATGTTAATAAGAATGAATGAGCACATACGCATTCACTACATGGGTAGGATGTCATCTTGAAAAGTTTCGGATTTTGGAATTCCGGATTAGGAATGTTGATCTATACATTTCTTCTGAAACTTATCGAAATTTAGATATAAAGAAGCAATCACAAAATAAATACTAAAGAGAAAACGGAATACATTAGTCTATCTCTGTGGAATCTCTTCTAATAACTTTGGTATTAGTGAATGGCTTTCTTGAAGTTTAGAATAGTATTGACGGACTAGAGATAATCAATATTCCTAAAGAAAGAGAGGTTTTGACTTATGATGTGGATTAAAAAAAAAACAAAAAAAAAACAACGGAAAACGAAATAAATAACCCTAACAACAAATTAGTTTTTTATTGAAGTCTAATACTGCATCGTTATCCGTTTTAATTTGTGCATTAATTGATTGAAATTAATTGGAGTTAAAAAAGAATTTTATAAATTGGATCGAAAGAAATCTCATTCATTCTTTTACCTTTTATTTTTTCATTAGTGATTTATTGATAAAAGAAGCATCATATCTAAGATATTTTTGTAGTCCATCATCTACTATCAAGAAGCCAGCTTTTAATAACAGGTAGCTTAGCTTTCTGTAGGATACTGACAATTGAACATTCAGTGCTTGGAGGCTCATTTCGAGGATTATATTTATGTAGAGACCCTAAACATACTCTAATGATACTCATGTTTTAAGTTGGGCCACAAATAAGCTATGCACCAAATATAACCGAAATCCATCCAGCAGTTTTAAAGAGATGTTGCACACAGAAACAAGCAGAGCACAAAACTGCTCAAACGGAATGATCAAACAGCGCATGCTCATTTAGATTAAGAACCCTATCTGATCATTCGAAAAATCATAGTTTCGCTTTCTTATGCAAATCTCGTCTTGAAGGGAAAAGATAATAAATTTTTATGAAACATATTGATCCTCCATTAAATTGGAACCATTTAAGATAAAATTGGATGAATGGAATCAAGGCTAAGAAGGAATTTGAATGAAGATAACTGTCTGGAGAAATAATATGTCAAAAAATTGGAGAAATAAATTATGGAACCATGGGTTGAGGATAATTGTGTGAAATTTGTTGATGATGATGTAGAGGAATAAATAAGTCACATTGCAGCAAATAAATCAGACTGTTGGAAACCACGTTATCCGAACCCGAACCAGATGTTTCATATATGTAAAACATGTTTAAATATCAAATAAGCAAACACATTCACGCATATCAATAGAGCTTGAAGATCATGTCCTGTTGTGACAATTCTTCAGTTGCATCTCCCTTGAGGGTCATTCCATGTCAAGTCATCCAGGCCATGACACCCACTATCTAGTTGAGAACTGAGATTTTGTGTACTGCTATTATACTTAATTTCATGAATTTTTGCCAATTTTTATTGCATTATATACATTCTGCTGGTAGTAATTGCAGAAAGTTTGATGCAATGTGATACTTCAAAGCGAATTCTGAAAATTTGAAAATTGGCTGCAGTTTTTAAATGGAAACAAATAGGCTGACAAATTTTTCCCTGAATATGCTTTCTGACATGTAGTTTACGAAAACATGAAAGAATTGGCCATATAAAATTTTGTTTTAATTGTTTTTTAATTGTTTTTCTTTTGTTTCTTGTAAATTAAAAACAAAACTTGGACACTTGCCCCCTCTGAAAATCATTGAAAGAATTAGAAAGTGATCTATAACTAGTAACGTTTCATCACAAAAAAAATCATCATCATCATTATTATATTCCAAACACGAAATTAGGCCAGTATTGACCAGTTTCGGTTCAAGCTACACAGGGTCCAGAAGGCGTTTTTGTGGGCGTCCAGGTCGTCTTTTTCCCTGAGATTTGTAGTGAAATATTTCATAGGGTATTCTATTTGGTGTAATTCTGGAGACCAAATTTCAGTTGTAACCATCTATTTCTATACGTGGAAATCTTCTCCTCTATTGGTTGTAGATTGAGTTCTTGGAGTATCTCCTCATTTCTTTTGTGATCCAATAATGTATATCCGGCAGTTCGTCTTAGGTACCTCTTTTCGGCCGCTTTTAATCTACTATCTTTTTTTTTTTTTGAGAACCCAAATTTCACTTCCATAGAGGAGAGTTGGTAAAGCTAGAGTTTTATACAATTTTGTTCTGGAATGTTTTTGGACTAAATTGGATCTTAAAATGGAATTCAGCAATCCTAATATTTGTAAAAATTTTGTAATTTTTTTGTTTATATCGATCTCTCCTTCATAAGAGATGTTGCACCCTAAATATGAGAAAGAATTAACTTGTTCTAAAATCATGTTTTCAATTACAATTTTGCTTCTGATTGGATATACACCTTTAAATGCGTAATTTTGGTTTATTAGGTGATATTTTCATGTTAAATGTTTTTTATGATTTCGCTTAAATTAACCCCTTTGAAGATTATCTTCAGAATTGTTGTGTTGTGTTGCTAGCCATTTAGCCGTGTCCGACTCTTGGCGATTCTATGGGTCATCTCTCGCCACTCTTTCCGATCTTGTGCTTTCCTTCTTAACTGCTCTACACTTAGGCCTGTGACTTCTTTAATCGTATCCATTCATGTGATCCTCGGGCGTTCACGCTTTCTTTTCCCACTTATCATTCCCAGCATTATTGTATTCTCAAGTGAAGGTGATCGTAACACATGTCCAAAATATTTCAGCTGGATTCTTGTTATCTTCCCTCCAAGTGATATTTCAGGTTTTATGTGCATCAAAACCTCCTGGTTTGTAACCTTTTCTGTCCATGGAATTCTTAAGAGTCGTCTCCAACACCACAGTTAGAACCCATCTATTCTCCTCCAATCAGCTTTCTTCATTGTCCAACTTTCGCATCCATATAATGCAACAGGAAAGACTATGGCATTGACTAGTCTGCATTCAGTCGAAAGACCGATGTCCTTACTTTTCCACACTGTATTCATGTTCAACATTGCTCTGTGGACCAATGCGATTCGACACTTAATTTCAGAACAATAGCCTTCGCTCTGGTCAATCTTGGATCCAAGGAAACAGAAATCTTTCACACATTCAAACTGTTCTCCATCGATGGTTATTTCATTATCCTCCATTTCAGCAGTTGTCGTGATCTTGGTCTTTTTGATATTAAGAAGGAGACCCATCTTTTCACTTTCTATCTTAATCTTTCCTCTAAGTTGTTTCAACCCTTCCTCAGTTTCTGACAACAAAGTCGTATCATCTGCGTATCTAAGATTGTTGATAACTCTACCACCGATCCTCACACCGATTTCTGATTCTTCCAGGTCTACTTTCCTCATTACCATTTCTGAGTACAGATTAAAGAGGAACGGGGATAGAATGTAACCCTGTCGCACACCTCTATCAATATCAAACCACTCAGTGTCTTCATATTGTGTTCTAACAGTAGCTTTCTGATCAGTATAGAGAGATCTTATCAACTCTACGAGATGCACTGGAATGTTTAGTTCTTGCGAAACCTTCCATAATTGGTTACGTTCAACGCAGTCGAACATCTTGTGATAGTCAATAAAACAAACATAAATGTTTTTCTGGTACTTATAATATTTTTCCATAATCCATATTAAGGTTTGAAATATGGTCGCGAATACCACGACCACGCCGAAAGCCAGCTTGTGAATCTGGAGCTAAGCTTCTGTGAATGGTCGAAGACGTTGCTGTATAATTTTGAGCACGATTTTGCTTAAATGGGGAATCAAGGTTATTGTGCGATAACTTCTGCAGTCTTTTGAATCGCCTTTCTTTGGCAATGGGATGAATACTGATTTTTTCCACTCTGTAGGCCACCTCCTAGTTTCCCAGATTTTCTGGCAAATTTCTTTGATAACCTTTGGTGGAACAGATCGCAACAGTTCAGCTGGAATACAATCAGTGCCAGGAGCCTTATTGTTTGGTAAGTGCTGCAGTGCCCATATAACTTACTCAACCAAGATGGCTGGTTCATTTTCTACTTGTTAGGTGGCTCTACATTGCTAGTGCTCGAATATAGGTCTGTTGTGTACTCCAGCCATCTACTTTTAATACCCTTCTGGTCAATCAAACATTTTCCATTTTTTTCTCTTATCATTCCCTTTTGGGCTGCAAAGGGAGTTCGAATTTTCCTGACATGTGCAAAGAGATCTCTAGTGTGACCTCTCTGCCAATTTTCTTGGCGATGATTTCCTAGGGTAGGTCACCATTTCTTTCCCCTCACAAATTGAATGGTGAATTAGTAATTATTATTTGATCATCAGCAAATAGAACAGTGTTTATTCTTGTGTTGTTTGAAGTTTGGACTCGTCGTACTTCTTGGTTTATGGCTCTATATTCAGATATATCTTTATTGAGTTTAATATTCATTGTGTTATTTGTATAAATTTTACAAATGTTTTGAAGAAGGATGTTTGGATGTTTGACAAAAAAAAACAGTTTTGAGAAATGAATGTTACTCACAAAATAAAATTCTTGAAAGAATTGGCCTTATAAAATTTTGTAGATTAATTTTTTTTTATTAAATTAAAAAAAGGACACTTGCCCCCCCCCCCCCCCCTCTGAAAATCATTGAAAAAAATTACAAAGTGATCTGCAAATAGTAAAGTTTAAAAATCTTTTTGCATATAAATATACAAATGCAACAAAAATTGCAGTATAAAACAAAACTACTAACTATAAAATGTACTCATACATTACATAAGATTTGAACACTAACTTTGTTACAATGGTAACTTCTGTGTCATAACTGAATTAACTCAATGCAATGATACTGAGAGTTTTGTTTATAGTATTTTAACACTTTCTCAAAAATCAATACTATGTCAAAACTACACAAAATGCTGATACTGCAATCTGCATTCAAGTTCATTTGGAACTACATATGTGACAGACGCTTTAATGCTTCACATTTAATATTTTTTTGTACGAGGACCACTTTTCTTCCACCAATCTTGAAGACTCTTTGCTTATAGAATAAGTACGGCCAGTTGCTGTGGTGATATCAACTTCACATAGAATATGAGAGAATGAGACGTCACAAACATCATTATCAGGCCAATAGAAGGACGGGGATAGTCCGTGAGGATGCATAACCTTACTGTAACATCTTCACCATTCATTGTCTCAACAATCCGCAAATACCAAGAAGAGTCTTATGTACATGCAACATAGCAGTTAGGCTGCACAGAGCATTCTGGCATTAGTGGCGGAAGTTCAAAGAAATCATGCATGATACTAAACTCAGTATCACAGCTTAACCTTTTTGCTCCAATCTTGGTTGGTTGCAAAAAAGACCAGCTGAAATCATGTTCATGGTAGCAGATATTTCTGAAATTCTTACAATTTTTGGGCTATGCAGTATCAGTGAAATATTCAGCTTAAGCAAGGGAAATTTCAGGATATTCAAACTTCAAAAAATTCAATACAGTCTTCTGAGTCTGATAAACCAGGGCCACGTTATGTTCTAGATCATCAGATATGATACAAAAACTTTTTCCTTGCAACTGTTAATCTTTTTTGTAATATTTAACAACAGTGTGAAGAGTGCAGCTGCCATTGTTCCTATGATACCCCTGTACTTCATCTTGAACAACAAAATTGACATCATTTAAATCCATTAAAACTGATCCTTCATCAAGTGTTTCTTTCTTCATTTTCAGCTAATCAGACTGTGATTGAGCAATAAACGAGTGTGGAGTAAGTTTTTCAATTTTATTAATTACTGAGTCGCAGAATTCTGAGTGGTGATTTGAACATTTAAACTCATTCTATCTGTTGATACCAATTGACTGTACTGAACCATCGCATCAGGATCATAGTCTTCTATTTCATTTTTTAAGTGTGTTTGAAGTAAAGAACTGGGAGGGGGGGCATTTATCGCACAGACGGAGCATACAGGCTCGGTTATTTATATCACGCTATTATTTTCATTAAATCATGGTATGTTACTGTAATAGAAATGGAATTTAGAAGCAATTTAACATTTTGGCTGTAAGTGCAGACACCTACTGTAGGTGTTCCTGATGATCCTACGATTATACACTGTTTCGGTCGAAGAGAAGCAAATTTAGAAAATCCAAATTTGTCTTCACGATACTTCTTTTTATAGAGAGAATTTCAGCTAAATTACTTAAAACAAGACGCTTCTGTTCATATGTATTTTTTCTGGTGCTCACTTTAAAGGTGGCAAGGTAATCATAAATTTTTAAATAGCGTTTTTTTTACACTTCCAATATTTCTACAAACTGATTTTTTTATGGACGTAAAGAAAGATTTATACTAATATTGTAAAACTTTCAAAGGAATCTATGAGGGAGCAATACCTTAAAAAATTATAATGCCCATGTATCGAGTTTATTTAAAAAAAAGTATCTACATTTTTTTTCTAAATAAAAACTTATGACTATTCAATATAAGAAGCATGAACATAAAAACATAAACCTTCCTCGTTAATTTAAAAAGAAAATCAAGGTTCTACTGCAAAAACTGTAAATACTGCAAGAACTTATAAATCATATTAAGCTGAATTTTGATTTAATTAATCTATCATTCATTTATTAAAAATCAAGATTTCAGAATTAATATATACATGTTTGTTTAATCGACATTACTGCTTTAGTTTATTTGATATAATTTTTTATTTCTCTGTTGTTATT
The DNA here is from genome assembly GCA_023159025.1 of Thereuonema tuberculata. Classification (NCBI taxonomy): domain Eukaryota; kingdom Metazoa; phylum Arthropoda; class Chilopoda; order Scutigeromorpha; family Scutigeridae; genus Thereuonema; species Thereuonema tuberculata. Next base: position 52,758,100 of record JAFIDM010000001.1, on the reverse strand, counting down.
TTTTTACAAATATTACGAACATTTTGTATAATATTATTTTCCTTAAGATTAAATAACTATCTTTGGGACTTTTTTTTCGTAACAAATGACTTAGAAAAGTTACTTTATCATCTAACGAAAAATAGTGTTTTCTGCTTATAACTATAGTTCTTATAGTGAACTTTCTTATTTCAGATTAAGAAAATAAATTGCTTTTTTTTCTTAATAATCTCCGAAATTCCTTTTCAAGGTCAACCAAATTATATCCTTCTTTTTTCGGTTTTCTTAAGAAGCTTATTCAGAACTAAATAGCACAACTTTATAAACCTGAGATTACTTGAACAATTAGAAAAAATAATTGTTATTTTTAATTACAAATTGTCATCTGCGAAAGATTAATACGAGTAACCAAACTTCTCCTTAAGACTGGCTGTGATTTGTCCTCGACCTTTAGTAAAAATTGATTTCTTACAACTGTTCTTTCTCTCATTTCTGACAGATCTCTTTCTTAGTTGTTCTTCTTCTCAGTGGAGTAGCCAAAGCTTATGTGTCTTCATATAACTACAGGGTGTTTCAGCGGTAAGTCCCACTTTTTAAATAGGTCATCAATTACAAAGTGGGACTTCCCGCTGAAACTGTTAAATTTTAATTTATTCTTAGATAACTTACCATATTCTTTGAAAAAAAAAAAACCTAATCTTTCTTGATCTAATAATAGAATACTTTATTGAAGATATAGTTAAATCGGCTTTCCTGTTAAGCTTCCTTTCTAAGGAATAAATTGTTGTTGTCAATGTTTGCCTTATTTGGACACGATCTGAACGACCAATTGAAGGTTGCAGTGTAACATCACATTAGAGTAACAATTGCTGACAGTTCTTTTCAAACTCAGGAAAATTTTCGGATGATAAATTGGGTGGGGGAAAGTCTTGGTGCGTTTATAGTGTAACAGTAAAATGCTTACAAGTAATTATTTAATGATAAACACAGCTAGAGCCTGGGAGAGCTGTTTCGAGTTTAAACTCAAGCAGAAGCTCAAAATATCTCAAAGAAGCTCAAATGTCTTTAATACGGCAAGTGATCCCTCATAAACTAATATAAAGTAAATATTAAGAAAATTTTACTTTTCCCTTCGCATTCTTTTAGAGTTTTTGCTTGCTGGGTAGCCCTGGCTGAAGAGAGCCTTATAAGCTCGAAACGACTGCCTCAGCTTGACTCAAAGACTTCTCCTTATCATTATTCATGATGTGTTTCCTTTTCCTTTTATTCATTCGAGGTGTTGTATTTATTCTTTTTTTTTCCTTGATTTGTTTTTCAAAGAAAAGAAAAAAGTTGAACATGTTTTAATATTTTTGTATCAAAAACTATTTCTTGAGTAAAACCCCAATCCCTCCAGATTAGTACGCATATGAATTATTATATGAAAGAAGTGAATTAGGACATTGAGTAGCCACTTTATTAGATACATCATACTAATAACGAGTTCTTCTTCTAGCTTTAATCACAGCCGTATTTTTCTAGGCCTAGATTCTGCAAGGTGTTAGAACCGTTCCTTGCGGATATTGGCCTAAGCTGATAGAAGGGCAGCCCTTCTTTTGTTCAGATTGGATGGTGGCGTTTCTAGGCTTCCAATGGATCTTTGCACCTCGTGCAACAAATGCCCGATTGGGTTGAGATCAGCGGCCCCAATGAAGCAAGTGAAAATCAGAGTAATGTTCACTGAACCAATGGGAAACCAATCGAACACGGTGACTGGGAGGATTGTCCTTTTGAAAGTGGCCATCTGCTTCCCTACACTGTGGCCATAAACAGGTGCACCTGGTGGGCAAAAATGTTTAGCTAGTTCTTGACTTTAAGAGATATTTCTAGTGGTATTAGGGAACCAAGAACATTCCCCAGAGCATTATTCCACCGCCATCCGCTTGTATAGGGTTATCATTTGGCAAGACAAGTCAATGGATTCCTGCTTTCTGCGTCTTATTCTCATTTTCCATGGTGGAGAAGGAACCGAGACTTATCGGACAAGTTTTTCTGTTCATCAAGTGCCCAATTGTGATGCTCCTGGTTCCACAGCAGGCGCGCTTTCCTATTTTTCTGTGATAGCAAAGGATCTTTGCTGGTCTCTTGCTGCTAAAAATTACTCAGGGACAAGGTCCGTCGTGTTGTGCATTGGAATATTTGTTTGGTGCACAAGCGTTGCAATCTGTCGTGTTGTTATCCTTCTGCAGACGATTCTTGCCAGTCGCCTATAACCTCTTTCATCCATAAGCCTTTTCCGTCCACAGTTCACAACAACAGTTCTCTGGATATCGAGCATGCTATTGCGTTATACTAGGGTGACCAGATGTCCCGATTTTGGCGGGACAGTCCCGATTTTTAACAATTTGTCCCGCGTTTTAAAAATGTCCCGATATTTTTTTGTTTATTGAATTCCTTTTTTTTTTTTTTCTTGGTTGTTAAACTGGAGATTCCGGTTTTTTTTGGTTTTTTTTTATTGGTTGTTGAACTGGAGATTCCGTTTTTTTTTCTTTCCGATCTCCCCCCCCCCCTCGGTCAATGGTGTCCCACTTTGCCAATGTAAAAATCTGGTCACCCTAGTTATACGCTACTCGTTGCTGTTACGTCACCGTGCGTCTCTACATGACCCGTTCAAGTTAGAGTGCGGGTGTCGCTAATAAAGTGGCCACTCAGTGTATATGAATTACAATTCTTAAGACTACAACATTACATTAGACTAAACTGTATTATTAAAAAAAAATGGGTGTGTGTGCGTGGTTGCAAGTCCACCACAATTCAATTTCGGAACAATTCGCACGCGCGTTGTGGAAACAGGAGTATTGTTGCTTGGTTGCTGCTGTCCACAACAATTGAGTTTTTCATGTATGTTGCCAGGCAACAGGAGTATTAATGCTTACCCAATCCTATTAACAATGCAATTTCTCAAGACTACAAATTTCCGACTGTTACAAATAGATTTCAAAATTCTATTGCATGTTTTTAAACTTTAATCTTATTTTATTTTTAACTTTTAGGTTTTAGTTTTACTTGATCTAATTTTTTTTTTGACTAAATATTTTTTTTTCCTTTATATATACGAGACTTCCGGAGCGAAGAGGCGGATAGCCATCTAGTGTACTATAAAAAAACATTTATTTCTTCAGTATCGGTGATGATTTCTTAAGTTACGGCCAATCTTCAATTTTAGTTTCTTTACAGCTTCTTAATTGCTTTTATGCTACAGACAAGTGCTTAGAAGTTGAATTAAATCAATAACATCTTTGCTTTATTCTTAGACTGATGATGCAAAGAATATTAGGTCAAGTAAAAATGTAATGGTTGAGAAAAGAATTTTAAAGTATTTTTCGTTTGTACAGACGTGGTTCTTGACTTATTGCTAAGTTCAGTTCTTGATTGTTCGCTGTAGAACTTTATTTTCTTTCTAGTTTTGTTTGACTACAAATCTTGGTTTTTTTTGTAAAGAAAACGAAGTTACGCAGGTCACCTTCAACTCACAAGTTCTCTTGATAATGATTGAAAGGAACAGAGAAATAAGAAACATCCTACGTCTACTTCGAGAGAAGCAATATTTTGCATAAACATCACTGAAGCAATATTTCAGATACACAAGTCAGTAAAATATTGAGTTTGAAATGCAGGATATGAATCTAAAAAGAAAAAAAGGGAATCTAAAAGAAAAAAAAAAAGGATTATATAGAAGGATATTACAAGAGAAAACTCGGTCGAAAAGTATAAAAAAAATAGAATCTTCTAGAGAAAGCAAATAGAATACGTCTCAATATCAAAATCTGTAAAAAAAAAAGAAAGAGGGGAAAAAACACATTAGTTTGACCTATTCGATGATGAATAGGACTTTATTATACAAGAAGGTTTTTGGATGCAATTGAAGCTAGAATTGGAAGCATTCGTGAATGTATATGAAGTATTTGGATGAATCAAACCTGGGATACATTCTAAATGAAAGTGACTTAGAAGTTTCTATTTATTGCTACCATTAAAGTTTATGCTTTTTGGCAAAAAGCAGCTTTTTTTCATTTGTTAGCATGTACAATTTTCTCATACAAATTACACAATTATAAAATAACTTGGCAGCTAACATCTTAACGAGTATAAATTAAGCACATCGTATTTACTGTATTCTCATTCAAAAGTTTCTGACAGTACAATATGGTTTGTTTGTTTATTTATTTATTTTTCACTAACAGTTTGTTGAATGTCTTTGGATCAGTGCTGTTCGATATGTTGTTTTCTCTGTAACTGTTGAATTTCAATAAAAAGATAAGAAAAAGAAGAATTTCCCTTTGTGCACCAATGAAAACAAAAAACAAAATAAAATTCATGCCTAAAGCTTCTCAACGAAGTCAGCTTGTCTTTTGCCTGAAACTCGTAAAAACGATGAAACGGCCATCTCAGACTCCACTTCGTTGCATGATGGGAAATTCCTCTTTTTCTTAACAACATCATCTGCACGTTAAGCTTATTTTCTCTTATATTTAATAACAAGATCTTTGTACGTTTGAAATGTTTCTAATATTAGAATGCCCGGGGACAGAAATTCAAAAAGAATTTCGTGATTGACTTCTTATTTATTTTATTTTCGTTAGTACTTCTACATGGGCCCGAGTCATAAGGCACTTGAGTGTCACTTGGAAAGGGCGACTCGATCCCGCCACTTCGGCGGAGATGGGGATTTTTTTTTCAATGTTCCAATCTCCTTCAAACGGGTCCTAGGGTCTACCCAAACCTCAGTAGATTGGGTACTGGGTTTCTTTCCTGGAGGTATAAGAGAGCGATCGAGCGCCAGGACGCCACCCGATCTCATCTCAGCCCCGTTGGAGCCTTACCTTCATCACCTTGTAGTCTGTGAGTCTTGGAACAAACCTAACCTAATCTAACCTTCTTTATGGTGATAATTTTATATGGTGAACTCGTCCCAATAAATTGTTACTTTATTATGTTTCTTCTTTTCAGAGTCTTTCTAAGGTTTTTTGCTTTTTTCGCTTATATTATTGTGTTTTCTTATGTAGTTACTTGCAGAATTCAGAATACTAGTTGACACAGTTGTTTTCAGTTGACATTTCGGTTGTACTAATGGAAGGTCGATGCTGTTTCGGTAAACGAAATTGCCTCCCACAACTTAAGAAAATATCGAAATTACACTGATTCAGAAATCACAAACTGCTGAAAATACTAATGCGTCAATAACAAAACACAAATATGGATTCAAGTCTTCATCAGTTTTGAAATTTAAAAATTTAATCCGTTGGTATGTTATGTACTGTATTATATTTGCATATGATAAACCACTTATTTATCGTAGGATGGTTGCTATTAAATAAGATTCCTTAACAAATAAACCAAATTTGTTGTTTGCTCTTGCTTTCACCACCTCGAATCCGAAATGTCCCCTATCTTGATATGATGAAATAATATTGATTTCTTATTTCTTTTATATTTGTATCAATGTTGCTTAATTCGTTTTCCTAAATTTTGGATCGTACATCCTATATTACGACATCTTTTACATGGAATACTATAAACAATATTTTTTTGTTCCATGACGTCATGGACATTTTGATTAAAAGGAATAATGTATTCAAAATGAATAAATGAAAAATGTAATTAATTTTGACTACATTAGACCGAATGAGAATTTGTTATAAAATCATTGACTGACAAAAGGAATTCCAGCAAAATAATTTCTATTTTCTGTTTTTTTTTATTTGTTTTTTAATTTTATTTCTTTTGTTCTGATAAAATAAATTTGCCTTTTTACAATTTCTTTTTCCTTATACAATAATTTCTTAGAATAATTATTAATAAAGAATACCGGTATATTACCTGAGTATACTAAGTCTTTCTTCAGTAACTTATGTGTAGAACATAACAAATATGCTCTTTTATATAAGTTTGTAATCATAAAGTAAAAAACTTAAACCCCGTATTACAGCGAATTTTCGGGATTTATTACCTAAACCCCTTTCTCAAGCCTTTTCTAATCATATTTTTCTTAAATAGTGGGATTATTAAATGAAATTTAGTATTCTATTTCCTTGTGTAGGTTTTTAAATAATTTCAATAGGGCACTAATTTGACAATCTAAATATCCAATTGTTCTATTTATATCTTTTATTTCCGTTCTGAATTTGATATAATCTTTCTTTTTATTCATATTACCCACATCCTTAATTTTATCCTTTTTAACAATTGCAAATAGGTCATCAAAAAACCTTTTCTAATTATTACAACGTTTTTTACTTTTCCCACGTAAATATTCTCTACATATCTCATGACTACCTCAGCTATTTCGGTCGAAGCCTAACTTTCCATAGTAACCCCTGTATATTGTTTATGTAAAGTATATTGTTATCAAACTTAAAAAAACAAATTACCAATAAGAATGTCAACATGTTTAAAAAGTGCATTCTTTCATATGCTAAATTTATCCTTTGCAATATCTTAATCAATTACCTTATCTATTGCGTTAAGTATAAGACAATGATTAATGGAGCCATATAAATTGACAACATTGTAAGACACCGTTCTGTAGTCATTATTTATATCCTTAATTCCATTGAAAATATTCTCTTTAAATTCAGTTAAATTTTTTACATTGTAAAGTTGAAAACTACTTTCTCCTAGTTTTAATACCACTGTTAATTTCTTGGAGACTTTGTCAAATGGTAAGTTACAACATACTATAGTTAGTCTCCCCTGTGGAATACCGTTTTTCATTTCTTTATATATTTTAGGCTTCATCTTGATAAATGAGAAATTGGAGTTACTATTGTGGCAGTGCTAACATTAATAATTGGTCACTTACGTTCTCTTTTTTTTCTTGCTTCATATACGGAAATACTAAAATCCTTAACCTGCTTGAAACCTTTTTCCTCTTGGATGTGGTTGTAAGCCATCTTGTTACATTGCTCATGCGTCATTATTACAGTCTTTTTCCCTTTATCTGCTGCTATGCTCTTGTTGCTGCGAACATACGTTATTGCTTCTTCCTGCCTTGGTGTAATATTGCTTGAACTGTTTGAACTTCACATTAATTGAATCACTTATTTCGAAAAGGTAACATGTGACAGTTTTTTCAATTTTGCGTTTTTTGTGCCATATTGTTTTCCTTCTGTTTATACATCAGATTTTGTTGTATAATCTATCAAAACGTAGCATCTATCGCTTCGTCCAGGCACTACGGCACCAGTGATGCAATTGTTTAGTTCGAAAACATACCATGTGCGTCCGATGTTACGTTCTCGAAGCAAACAGCTTGGATCTTCATAAATGCGCTTGCGCTAACCAACACTGATTGTAGTAGAGCAGCTGGCATTGGGAATGGAAAAGATATGTAGATCTGTTACTGTTTTTATTGTTTTGTGTTGATTATTGTGTATTACCAATTTAGAAATGGCATCGAGTAGTGAAGAGAAATTTGAAACATTGCCGAAAAGGAAAAAAGGGATAGTGAATAAAGCAAATTATAAACATAATATTATACGAGACGCTTAAGTGAAAGGATTAGCCCACAAATGCTGTTTCTTTTCCTGCATATTTCAACAAAATTGCCACCAATCATAAGAAGTTAGATGATCTGAAGAAGCTAATGGACTACATTCCGGCTGAAAAAAAAGAATATTGGTCACAAATCATAAATTGGCCATCTACAGAGCAAAATGAAGCACCAGAGGAAGACTTTTAGTTATGACGATCATAATAAAGGAAATTGTACATCACCAGATTTGTTAACAATTCATTTCTGTTCAGTTTGCTCTATATTTAGCAATTTTTTTGTAATTCCAGTATTATAATTTTTCTAGTTTAGTTTGAAAACGCAACAAGTGCAAGTTTTCATATATTTTTTTATTTTAAAAGCACAATACATTAACCAGTGCTGAATACCCATATCTCATTTTTAGCACTTACATTTCACACAGTAACAGTAGAAATATTAATATTCTTACAGTTTATGGAATAAACAGTTTTTTATGTCTCCTGTAAAATTTGCATTTTCGTACATGTTACCTTTTCGAAATAAGTGATTCAATTATGTTATTAATTTTTAGTTTAATTTTTTGTTTTTTCACTATTACTTAGGTATCACGCTTTTTTCATGGCTGTTTCCGCCCCTTCTATTATTTCCAATGTATTTCTTTATATATTTTATTGAAATCCATTCCTCAGTTTAGTACGTTCATCTGTATTTCATCTGCACCCGTAACTGTATTTTGAGTTTTGTTATTGACACATTAATATTTTAAGCAGTTCGGGATTTTCTTTGTTTTTCAATGTAACTAGAATATTATTTATCACACATGTCATTTAATTAGTATTATACAATAATAAATCATAATTGTTGGAAACTTTTATTATTCTTAAAGGAACAAAACTTATCTTTATTATTCTAAACATGTAAATATTACATAAAAAATATTTCAGAAAATATTTAAGAAAATCACTTATTGTGAAAGGTTTCAATCTGTATGTTCTGTGAATTAGTTTTGATTTTTCTTCCTATCGTTTATTTAGGAATTAAAAATAGAAAAAAAGCTCCTTTTCAGTGGTAACTGAAGACGGGAAATTTTACAAGTTAGTCTGAGGTTGAAGGAAGGCATCTTGTTCTTATCCTTTTATTTCATAAGTAAGGAAAGGACAAAGGAATTTCTAGTTAGTTGTGTTAGATGTCTTAAAGGTAGAAGTTATTTAAAATTTACTAAATGTGTTTATTGACATTTCATTAATTTAGGGTTTCTTTATAAGTTTTACAAACCTATTTTAAATTGATTCGTAATATATTTATTTAATATATTTGAAAGATTACAGGATGTAAAGTAAAAAAGTAAGTAATAACGGTTAACCGTTTTGTTTTATTATTATCTGTCTTTTTTAAAGGAAACACTAATGAAAATTTGGCAACATTCCTGAAATTTCCTTTCTTCTTGATGTTGTGAATTGTTCGTGTCAGTTCAGGAGTAGGTCTCTGCGTTGCCTTTGTTTTCTCGGCTGAGTGGTGTAGAGCGACTTCTCCGTTCCAGTGGAATTGTTGGATGAATCTTAGGTGATCTTCCTCCCACCGCAACGCACCAGGGATTTGAGAAACAGCAGGAAAACGTGTGTTTTGCAGCTGCTCTGAATCGCTGATTGAGACCACAGTAAATGAATGGATTATAGCAAACGCTGCTCATGGCCAGCCAATGGCAAACGAAAAATGCCGTTGAACTGTGTCTGTGGGCGCTTTCTTCTGAAATGAAGTCCGTTACCATATGGTAGAGATTGAGTGGAAGCCAGCAGGCCGCGAATACTAATACGGCAACCGTCAGCATTCGTATGGTACGCATTTTCACGCGGGCATGCCTTTCAGCCTGGCGGTCGGTAGCCGATCCCACTAACTTTCTATCGCGGATATGTTTGATGAGAGCTCCATAAGCTACCGCCGTCACTGTGAGAGGGATGACATATTGAGTCAGGAACGTCGCGAGCGTCAGCCATCGACGGAACTGCAGAGCTGGGGAAGGATAGCGAGCTTGACATCGGATGAGGAGCCGATAAGTAAACACTGGCTCCACTTGGCTGTACAGAGCGTAAGGAAGAGAGAGCGCTGTAGATACTGCCCACACCACTATCACAGTCACAAGAGTCGCTACTTCAAGGCGATTTGGAGAAGAAGGTGTAGCCCGGGTCACAAGGCGATAACGGTCAATAGCAATGCACGCCATAGTAAAGGTGGAGACGTAAGCAGACACCACCTGAGCCAGAGGGACAAGACGGCATAAAGCTTCTCCGAATGGCCAGTCGTCAAGAAGAATTCGCGCTACGCTAAGTGGTACGTTGAGAAGCGTTAGGAGAAGATCGGAGGCCGCTAAGTTTGCAAGAAGAGCATTCGTAGCTGAGGAAGGATGGAACGGACGTTGCCAGAGCACAACACCACACACGAGGGCGTTACCGAAGAGAGAAACGATGATTATGACTGCGTAAGCGATGATAATGGCTGCTGTTCGAACAGCTTCGCTGTCGCCACGAGATGATGTAATGAAGTGGGACAAATCGATTTCCGACGATGTCTCGACAGCACTGCTGTTGTTTCTTGAACTGTTGCAGGCAATAATAGATGTTCGCGGTAGAGACTCGTTATTTGCGGAGCAGGAACCGACGGTGCGAAAAAGAAGTTCTTTTAGACGATTGACCATTTGTGTGGATGCCATTCTGTCAACACTTTTGCATCTATTGGAAAAGAAAAAGAGAAAAAAAGCCTTTAGAAAAAGTATTCTAGAAATAAATCGGATAAATGTTTATTCCATCCAACTAAACAATACAGATGAAAGCAAAAAGAAAAAAGCAAAATAAACATTGCTTTTTGCAGTTTTATCTGCTAAACTTCATTTTGAGAAAAATATCAACCGTATTTTTTATTAAAATAAATAATTCTGTCCGGCTATTAGGGAAAACTATTAAACGTGTATGGATTCATTACGAATCCATAGTTAATTTCAAATAAATTAATGAAATACAAAATGAACTTGGTTTCAAAAAATATTATGGCATTTTGGAACCAAGTTCATTTTATATTTTATTAATTATTAAAAAAAAAACCTCAACAGCTACTTCTTAAAATAGATACTTAAGTGATATTGTAAGACGGAAATTATCAAATATTGACATGTAACACAAAATGTCTTTTCCAATAGCAACGAAATGTGAGGAAAAACACATTTTTATAAAACTGTTTAATAAAACTGCAAAAAAATTGTTTAATAAAATCACACAAGGTTCCAAATAATATGTTGAGCACACTAAATAAAATAGATAAAATTGATTCCCAAAAATTTTTAATAAAAATACCACAACAAAAACAGCATGTAATTAAATTTAATTAAAAAATAGCAACATGGTAAAAATATCGACTTCTGTTAATACATTTTAGATATAGAAAAAAAACCACTGAATAAACTGGGAGGGGAACTTCCTAGGCAAAAGCATTTCTGAGTAATCAAGAAATTTAATGCGGAAATCATAGATTTTGGATATGAGTTTTACTTTATAGCTGACTCAGATTGTTTATGTTTACAATCGGTATCACAGATAGAGGGACAGAGTTCCTTATTTTAATTACAGTTTCATCTTAATCCGTTTTAATTCTATGACGTCTTTTTATCTTTTTAAAAAAATTGCACCAAACTTATTAAATCTGTTCTTCCGAAAAAAAGCTTCAATTCTGTTTGAGCAAATAAATTGGAAAATTAGGTAGAAGCATCTAAGAATGGGGTTCGTGAAGAAGATCCATGAGGTTTTAAAAAAAAAATTTCTTTCATTTATTGCTCTCTCTAAAAAAATTAATTTCAAATTTACTGAAAATGTTATTGCTAAATTATCATCCAATATTAAAAATTGCTTTTAATTTTAGAGCAAAATCCTCTTCTTTGGTAAAAGAAACCCTAAAATTTTAGATTAATGACATCTTGCGGCTTCAACAAAGTTCATCAACATCAGAATAATTATGTAAGCAAATCAGACATTTTCATTTACTTGATGTCGTTTTCTTTTGACTATTAGATTATTCCTTGACAGGAATGACAGTAAGCTTTTCGAGTGTAAACCTTATTCTAAAATCATAATCCTTATGTATCAGCTTTTTACTTTGCTCTACAATTGTCTGACAGGAAAAGGTTTGCAATTCTGATTTCTATTTAAGAACTTTGAAATTACTTTCGATTTCCATTCTGGTAGTGAGTTTTGTTGCAACATTTAAATTACTTCATCTTGAAAGCCCACATCTGTACTTTTACAGATAATTGGACAGAATAGTCAAAGCGATGTCGTCATTCGGAACGAATTGTCCTTTGTGTGTATTACGAAATTGAATGTATCTGATGACTTCAGCTTGCGTAAACTTCAGGTCAGATCTGCTTTTCTTTTTTTGCACGATCGTTAGGATGCTGTTCCATAAACGAAGCTGACTTTATTTCGACAGATTTAGCACATTAAATTTAGATTGTTTGTGAATGTCAACTCTTGATCCTTACGTTTTTTAAATATATCATTAATTTTAAATTGTTAGTGTTTTATATAATAGTTGATGTAGCAATACAGAAAGTATAATTAAGCCTTTATATATAAAAAAATAAGTATTCCTTATGCTTGTATTACGCTAATTAATTTATTGTTGCTATTATATTTTGAATAGCGAAAAATATTCACACTGTAACAAAAGGGATAACAAATAAAAAAATATAAAAATTCCAAATTGACAGTACTTAAGGTTAAATCCTGATCAGATCTAATAGTGTGGATTACAGAAAGCTCCGCCTTGAATGGGCTTCACTGTCTAACATGTAAATTCTTAACTTTGCCAATGATTAATAATAGCTTTGTTGCTTGAAGCAATGCGGTTTTCAGTTCCTACTAATTGATCGTTTCTAAACATATTGAGCTAATAGACGCTAATAACGTAAATCCCCACAACAAAACAGAATCAAAACAAAACAGAACAATTTGGAGAATCCTTCTGGCAGTTTAGGTAATGGGTCTTACCAGATTACAACTGCAGTCACTTACTCACTGTTATACAATATTTGGAAAGAAATTGCTGAAAGCCAAGACACTTTTAGGTTGAGAAATGCAGAGAAAAAAAATCTTAATGTATAAATTACACAGGAATGAAAGTCAGTGACTGGCAAAAGAATGTTGTTGTCTTTTTTTCACAGAAAAAAAATGTTGAAAGTTCAAACTATAGCAATAGTTTGTTACTTTCTTCAGTGAAATCCGGCAGAGTCACGGCTGTGATAAAGGAGGTAGGGGATCTACCTCACTCTAATGTCCTCTACTGGTGAGTGTGTCACGAGGAAAGTCTGACTGCGGTTTCAGATAGGCATTCCGATATTTTTGATCACAATTTATATTAATTTGAATTTTAATATTAAATTAATACCCATGAGATTGTGTTTCTTTATATATAATCAGAAATATGGGTCATTTCTTTTGTCATTTAAAAAGAGGATTATTAAAAGAATAATATTATGTTTGAAGCTCTCGTATCCATGAATATGGCGTTTAAGCAACGTCAAGGAATTCTAATTGATTGTTCTGGCACATTAACAACTAAATCCAAAGTTATTTATAATTTTACCAAGTTTTAATATATGTTACATTTATTTAACTAAGGGTATTTACCTCAAGCTTCTTAATCTGATATTTTGTTATACATTATCAATTTTAATTATACTTTCTGGTCACTATCTTAAACAGTAAGGTTATATAGTTATGCTTATTCCATTTCCAGATTAAATCTGTTCTTTGTGATTGTTTCAGAATTTCAGGGCTTCCTCTACTCCCTTTTTCTTAGACATAACTTAAATGTTGTCATTTGTTGATCATTCGTATTATACTGAAATCCGCTTTTACGGAATAGTGTCCTTAATTTTCCTGATATTCATTTTTTGGTATTCATTTTTTTTCAATAAATATTGAACACAAATGTTTGACGATACACACATGCAAAGTTTCAAAAAATCTATTCAGCATTTCAAAAGTTATTAGTGGTGATGAGAAAATCATAATAATTTGAAGATAATATGAAGATAATATTTCTGCGACGTAATTGATTTCTGATTGTAGATTTAGAGATTTCCTTCTTCGCTTTAATCCCACCAAGTTATGGGAAGTTCCTTAATATCCCTTAAGGCAGATTAAGCGAAAATTGTTAGCGCAACTTTTAAAATTAATGGGAGCACAGCTGTTGCTAAGACCGATCCCGGACTTTGTTTTCGGTTTGGCTTTTAGATCGATATCTTTTGGAGTCGAGAGTATTGACCTATTTACTCTGGAGATTCCTATTGACACAATATGAGATAACCGCTGTTGATCAGAACGCCAGGAGAAAGAAGGCTTCGCTAACAACTTGTAAATAGAAACCTATTTTCCTGGAAACTTCAGATTAGATTATTTTGATGATCTAAAAGGTTAAGACAAACAAAGACCTAAGGCTAATTCAATCTAAGTGCGAAGAAGGATACGTAACTGTTTGTTTATCCAGAAAAACAACAAAATATTCCAAAATAATTATAACATACAACAACATACAAACTTATGGTATAAGTTTTGGAATAAAAATATTTTGGACTATCACATTATTTATTTGTCATTTAGCAGCTATATTTCTTAAATAAGGAAGATGCGAGTTGAAATTTCTGCAAAAAAGTAAAGACAACCAAAAACTTGTTGAAATCTTTGAGTTTGATCCAATTTTCAGTGAAGATTCCAATAGATCAATAGTTAAAGAATAGTTCCTTAATAATAGTTCATCGATTAATGCACGTTCAGAGTTCATAACGCAAATGAAAATAACTGGAATAAACAAATCAAATTTGAGAATAAACAAAACGTAAGGGGTTTTTTAGTGACTACCCTCCACTAAAGATCGGCAATAGACCGTGAAACAGCTGTTTGGAGATGTCACTTCTGCATTTATAAACAATAGGTCCACCTTTTAATGTGTTTAAGCATTTTTAGGCGCTTTTTATTTAACTGATGCGCATAGAAAATTCATTGAAGCCAACACATGAATTTTTACTCTGTTATTTTTATTATGTAATTCTTATTTTTTAGTTTAGATTTGGAGGTTCCTTTATTTTCCCTTGCTATCCTTACATTAACCTCCGTAATTGGACCTAGGGGTTTTGTAGTGACTACTCCAATGAAGATCGGCAATT
>JAFIDM010000001.1:52687790-52743388 GCA_023159025.1 Thereuonema tuberculata | reverse complement strand
TTATTTTTTATAGAAATGTGCTAATTTAGTTGGCAATTTGATAATTTTTAAAAAGCACGTTAGAATTGATTTTATACATCTATTCTATAAATATCGTTTTGTTTCTAATTTTCATTTGCCATTATTACCGTTTGTTTTATGTTTTTAATGATTTTTATTTTGTGTCCTTAGTTGGAGATGGGTTGTTTTTTTTTTGTTTTTTTGAGCTTTTATGTGGTTCCTTTTCAGTAGACGTGGAATTATTCAATGATTATGGCGATTTCCTTTAGTGAGTTTCAAAATCTATTTTTTTTAGCTGATTTGTTTTACCCTTTATCAATTTGCTTATTTCGGTTTATTGATGCTTCGATGCTTGCAGTGACATTTAACTTTTGAAGTATATACTATTATTTTGAGTTGTTTTCCTGTTTGAAAACACTGATTCATATCTTAATGAATTAACTTTTTATAAATAGCGAGTTATTACTATACAAGAACTTAAAATAAGGATTGGAGAATACCAGAAAGAAAAATCATCTCTCTAAGTTCTTACTAAGATTTTTCTATCTGGTTGCTCTAATACTTACACTTACTAAGAAGGTAAGTCGTAGTCCTATTTATTATTACTATAATAACAGCTTTTGTAGGATATGTTTTACCATGAGGACAAATATCTTTTTGAGGAGCTACAGTGATTACTAAACTCCTACCATCAGTATCATACATTGGTTCCACTTTAGTTCAATGAATATGAGGAGGATTCGCGGTAGATAATCCCACTCTTACCCATTTAATCCCATTTAATTTTATTCTACCGTTATTTTATTTTATCTGAAAAATGTACCTACTCGATAAGTCGATAATTATTAGCAATACTTGGAACAGAACACCCAAGAAATCCGTGAAGATGCCCAGAGAGTTGACGGAAAAAGTTCTATAGTAGTGTCATTTGCTATTATTGCTCTGCTCCTATTATCGTATTTGACGGTGTAGGTTAATATTGTGCTTGATTGAATACTTGGGAGGTTCTAGATAAAAAGAAAAATCGATGGGAGCTCGCGAAGCAATAGAAAATGATGGTCAAATGCTGATATGATGAATAGTGCTGACGAATCAATTTCTTTTGAATGAGAATTTCTTATTTACAGAGCATAAGCAGGTATTCTAGAACTTTTTTAATCATCTGTAGCAGAATTGTAATTAAATTTTGAACACCTTAGGGAAAAAGATCTAGTTTCGTAAAGATCTAGTCAAACTTGAAATCCTATTAGGAAAACTGCTTCAGAATGGTCTCGAAAGTTATTATCTCTTCCTCTTTTCTTCCTCCTTTCGAACCATTCGTAATTGTCTAGATTTCCCATTGCTGTTCTCCGTAATAAAGAACTTCCGCAATTCAACTCAAAGTTGGAAACGTTTTGTGCGGGAAAGTAAATCTGAAAAGTGGATTTTATTTCTTAGAACATTTTAGATTCGCAACAGGTTGTCTATGAAGAAGGAAATAACGGAAAGAAAGAAAATGAAAGGAAGGATGAACAGAACAGCAGACAATGAAGAGTGATAGATTCAAGCAACCAAATTTAGAAAAGGCACGAAAAAAAGCAAGATGAAACTACAGACCAAGAAAAGAAGAAAAATCTAATTTCTATTATATAGATGGAATCAAAATGAAGGATTTTTTTTTAACTTAAGATCTGGTAAAAAGGATCTAAGGGATTTCTCAAATGCAAATATATATATGAAAAATGATAAGAAAAAGAAATATATAATATATATATTAGTTTTTCTTAAATATATATTTATTTTCAAATTCTTAAAAAGTATTGAGAAAAGTTGAATAGAATAGATTTATAGGATTTGACATATGTTGAATAAAGTTTGTCTAAATGTAGTCAGTTCACTGGTTCTCTTTAATCTAATCATATGTCTCCAGAATTTTTCAAGAATTACATTAAATTTTATTTATACAGGCTAAAAATCAAAATAAAATTTGGAAATGAAATTTTCTTAATGGTGCAAGTGCTAATACTTTTCCCCTCCAAACACAAGTGGTATTATTTTTATATCTTTTGGTTTTTGCTTCCTGAGTAGCCCTGGATGAAGAGGGTCTAAACAGCTGTCCCAGGGTCTCACCTTGGCTCAAAAGACTTCCCTTTTACCAAAATTAAATTTTATAAATTGTACCATTTTTTTGTTGAAATTTGTAATATAATTGTAATATGTTCTTAGAGAAAAACAGGAAACCCCACTTGATCTTAAGTTAAATGAAAAATAAAGAACATAGAATGTATTAATAGATGAAACTTCGTCGTTTAATTTATTTACACACAGCTGTTGATGAAATAGTGTAGAAAAGTGCGAAAGAATTCTGTTAAGGTCCAAAGACTCCATTTTACAAAAATTCTCCATCTACATGTTTTATAAATATATTTATAATATTTCACTGTTGAGGCTTATTTGGATGGGCATGTTTGGAGCTGTTAAGTGGTTGAACCGGTTCAAATCCCTCATTGATTTGAATTTCTTCTCTATTTTTTTTTTCTTTCTGATGGAATGTGTAAATAGATGCTTGCCTCTAGTATACTTATACACTCTTATACACTCTAGTACAGCTTAGCCTACTCTAGTATACTCTAGCAATGATTTTTTGAGCAAAATTAAGATCGGATTAGCTTTTGTTAAAGAGAAAGACATATCACCAAAAATGTGTGGATATTAAATATTTTATGTTTGCTTCACATCCTCAAACATATTTTAAAGTATGTTTTGAAATGAAAAAAAATTATAAATTCCATACGATATCTGCAGGCTAATGACATCGTTGTTTAATGAGGCATGAAATCTAAAAGTTTTCAAAATAAATTTTCCTATTGTAATTTAAGTAAAATATGTAGACATTTTAATCTTATCTTTTACATGACTAAGTTAATTTCGTAATTGTAGATTCGTACAATGTTTAAAATAACAGGAAGAAATGTTATCATAAACTGAAATTTATTTTGGCAGAGCAAAATAAAACATGAACTTGCTGCATAAAAACAGAGATTAATTGAACGAAGTTATTGAAATAAAAAATAAATGGAAAGATAAGTAAAAAACTATATGTAAGCTGTCTTTCTAGAACACTTGATTTGATCTGCGACTTCAACACAATACAAAAGGGAAGAATAAAAACTGATTTCAAGATACACTATTTCAATATTTAATGATTTAATTATTTCTGAATAACTTAACAATGTTATTTTAAAATGGTAACGTAAAATAGTAATAGAGAAAGCCAATGAATGTTGTTTATTTTTAGTTATTTTATTTTGTATAAAAAAACTATTGAGAAAACTTTTATGCCATTTTTTTTAATTCTTCTTTTTATTTTTAATTTTTCATACATTCCAAAATAGCTAAATATTTTGGCAAGTACGATTGTACTTATCAAAAGTAACTCAGTCTTTCTCTCCGTCTGTCCTTCTTTCCGTGGGATAGTACAAAAGATCTTTCAGGTCGACGTGCTCGGCAGTCATGCCACCCACTTTCAATTAATCCAATTATTATCTAATCAAAAGTAAAATAAAATGGTAAGACATTTAATTTTCAAAATTGCAAAATAAATGGAATACAGAAATTCTAACAATATTTAACAATTTTCAACCTGTTTATGAATGTTCATCCTTTTTTATTCAATCAATTGTACTTGGTTTAAAATCAATCGAAATCAATCGAAGTAATGCGGATTTCAATGGAGAGAAAATCGCCAACCGGACAATGAATATGCTTTCGCCCATTGAGCCAACATCAACGAGAATTCTGTACAATTGTTTCATCCTTATGAAATTCCTAATTCTCGTTGATGTTGGCTCAATGTGCGAAAGCATATTCATTGTCCGGTTGGCGATTTTCTCTCCATTTATGAATGATTACGGATGTTAAACTTGCTTTCTAATGCGGATTTAATTCTTTTTTTTGAGCAAAGGAAACTATTATAGTGTTTATATTAAACAGATATTGTAATTAAATAATACATTTAAAAATATATAAATGAAAAGAAACTTTTAAGAAAGAATATTGAGGGAAATGTAGACTTTGATTCTTTCGAACTTTTTGTAATTTCCTTTACCAAAATACATGTACAGGCAGCCCTTGTTTTACGCAGGTGTTGCGTTCTTACAGTAGCGTCGTAAATCGAATCAACGTAAAACGAATCCGTTATGTAATGTAAACCGGGGAGATGCGTTCAGATACATCCAAAAATATATTGTTTTTATTTAATTAAACCATGTTATATGTTTTTACGACTAAGATTAATGGAAAATATTTAGGTACTTTCATAGGCCTACTAAATTAACATAAAAAAAATAAGTAATAACTTACTTATTACATGCATACAGTGTAAAGTGTATCAGGATAACTTTCAACAGAGGCAAATTCGTAGCCCCACAAACACTTGGGCGACCCTCACCATCTTCCATTCGACGAATCATTTCCATTTTATCTCCCAAAGATATGGAACGGTTTTTATTTTTTCATATCGGGAGTTACACTAGTAGATTTCTTTTTACCAATTATGGGCACGTTTATTTTTAAAAACTTATTAATTGTAATATGTTTTTATCACAGCATTCACAGGCAATCAACTGTTAAAATGACTACGTTCACCGTTTATGGATGCATTTTCGCTCAAGAAATTTAATTGTTCTTTTTTCGCATTTTGAAGTTTTGAAAAATATATTTTTCCTCATTTTGGCTTAAATTCTATCCGCCGTAAATCTGAATCGTCGTAAATTGAGCCATTGTAAAACGAGGGATGCCTGTAACTGTTTTATCTAGTCTTCAGAAAAGTTTAATCATTTCTCTTAGTAGTGGATCAGCTAGACTCGATAAAATCACAAAAATTGATTTTTTTTTTATTCCAAAAGTTACAAATCAACTTTTCAATCTTTTCTTCAGTGGTGATGAATCAAATTGAAACCCCAATTTGATCTTCGACGTTTAAAATATTTACTCAACGCTGGCTTTGCAGATCTCTAGATTCACAACCGAATTGGTTTATTTCTTTCCTGGAAACTATTTTTCACTATTTTCTGTTTCACTACATTTTTTTTTTAATTGTTTCTCAAAAGTACGTTGTTGATTCAAAGCTATAGAAACATAGTTTTGAAATTTTATAATGTTTTCCTGAAAGACGTATAAAAAAAATCTTACTTTTTAACATGAAAACAACATAAATATCTGCAGAGATTAAAATTTACTTGACAATTAGTGAATGAATCAATTTTTTCTCCCTTCTCTATCACATTTAAGGAATTATCTTTTAAAATTAATCCTTTGTGGTTTTAAAAGCTAATAAATTAATAGAAAAACTCAAACATCATTTTCCGTAATGTAAAATGTTTACCGCTGCTTTACACGGTCTCGAAATCATGTCTTAAACCGGCAATTTGCTGAAAAACTTGCCACTTCCTCTAAATTCAAGATGCTCTAATTCTAGGCAAGTTTTAGAAGCAACTCGATACCAGCGTCCCTGGCGGCGAGAAAATTATATTTGAAAAACTACGACACCGAAAACTTCACGCTGAAATCTGGATGTCCTTTGTTCGTGGTTTTCATCAATGACTTCATCCACAGCCTTTCTTCCAGGGTTATTTTTTTCTAGCGACCCATTTGGGAGCTATTATGATAACGAACAAAATGAATAGCTATTGCATTTTTCCTGTCCGTCCGTCCATGTCTGTCCATCCCTAACAGCTCCCGAAAGGAAGGTCGGATCGACAAACAGCCATCGTTTTCAGAGCCCTTTATTCATCCGGAAACACTGCAGGAATGGGTATTTTCAGGGGCCAACGCCACCCCCCCCCAATGTTCGAGATATTTGTCATTGTTTTCATTGGATTTCCACTATTAGCTTAAATGTTAGAAATGCAACCATTTTATTTCTGTTGTCAGCTATAGCTTGATGGTTAAGATTTCGAACTCATACACTGAATGCTGTTGGTTCAAACCTGTATATCTTACTTTTTTTTTCTCAATGTGGGTTTTTTTTTTTTTTTTTCTAAGTTTTTTTTTTATTTTTTTCCTAACTTTTTTTTTTTTTTTTTTTTTTCTTGACGTTATTGTAGTTTCTTTTTATATTATTATTTTTAATTTTTTTTATTATTATGGGTCGCCCTTAAATTTATGCTTTAGCACAAAATTATATTCTTGAAAAGTCTTCAAATCTTCAAAATAAAACAAAAATAAATGTATAAAAACAATACATTTATTAAAATAAATATCTCTTAATTTTCGAAAAGACATGTCTTCTTTTCTTTTTCAAAGCCTAAAAACAACAACAATACCTTACAAACAAGTAGAGGAAAACGATACATATGTAAGACATTCATGAAATTGTATTGTTACAACAATACTTACAAATGTTGTTCTAATTCTTCAATTTTCATCTTATTTTTACAATTTGAAATACTTATATTGTTAAACTCTTTGGCCATTTCCACAATAAGTTTGTTTACATTAACACCTTCATTTCTATTTATATTCATCTTTTTGGCATTCCTAATTAGTAGACTTTCCATAGTTTTCCTCATTTTACAATCTTTTTCAATACATAAAATGTTGATTTCATTTTTTACACAATGATTTTTTTTCTTACAATGTTCAGCAAATTCAGATTTCTCCTCTAATTTGTTTTTTATGTATGAATTATGTTCCAATGCCCGTTCTTTTATTGTTCTTTTGGTTTCTCCAAGATAGAACGCATCACAAATCATGCATTCTATTTTGTAAATAGCCCCCATTTCCCCTTTTTTGTCACTGGTATTTATTTTATTACAAATAATATTTTTTATTTTATTACTGTAATAGAAACCTACATCAATGTTAAAGTTTTTACAAATCCTCTGCAGTCCAATACTATTTTTATTTAGGTAAGGGATAAGCACTTTTTTCCTTTCCTTACCCATATCCAATTCCTTTATTTTGAATGTGTTGAACTTTTGGATAACTTTTATTGATAAAAGTTACAGTATATCCATTTTTCATTAGAATTGTTTTCATTTTATCAATTTCTATTTTGTAATCTTCTTCACTGCTTGATGATCTATCAATCCTTCTTAAATAGTTTTCAATAATGTTCCTTTTTATATGAAAATGATGTTCTGATGCAAAGTTTAATAAGTGGTCACTCTTGAATTCTTTTCTGTAATATTTTAAAACTATTTTATTGTCCTTATTTATTAAACACAGGTCAAGGAAATTTAGTTTCTTATTCACTTCCTTCTCCATTTTGAACTTTATGTCTTTATTTCTTTTGTTTATATTTTTGAAGAAAATTTCAAATTGTCGATCAGTACCAAATCAAATTATTAAAATATCATCAGCATAACGAAAATATTTTAGATTATATTTACATTCATTAAGAAATATATATTCAAAATAGTTCATGTTGCATAATGTGCCTGATAGCGGTGAACCCATTGGAAAACTTTTATTTGTTTGAACATTTTTTCTCGGTGTTTAAAATAAGAATTTTGCGTTATCAGTTCCACTAATTCCATTAGATCTCTATTGTCCAAATTATATTTTAATAAAATTTCTTTGTTTTTGTATGCCAAATCTTCTAGTATATTTAATGTTTCCTCAAAAGGTATGTTTGTGTACATGTTCTCTATGTCTAATGAGTACAAATGAAATTTTCTGTTATTTTGAAACATTTGTTCAATTTTCTTAATTAAATCTTGTGAGTTTCTGATTATTAATTCTTCTCTGGTAAGTTTGAAGTTTTTTATTATACTATTTACATATCTTGCTATATTTTGAACAGGGCTTCAATAAGCATTGATAACAGGTCTAATAGGGTTACCTTCTTTGTGTGTTTTTATACGCCCTTCTAAAGTGGGTGTTTTGCATGCTTCTTTCATAATTTCATTCTTTTGTTTGAAATTTATTGATTTTTTTGTCTTTTAAATCCTTTACTATATTTTTTTTCGCCACCACAGCATTTTGATCGCGAAGTCAACGAGAGATGTCAGATGTACACTGACATCAATCCATACAATCCTTTATTATTCTGTGGGTAAATTTAAGTTAATGAAATCTTTTATCAGCTATAAATTTCAATTCTTTATATTCAAATTTAAGCGGATGCTCGTTTACGAGTTTCATAGAATGAAGGATGTGTTAGAAGAAACACAGCTGAACAAACCACTTTAATGCCTAGGGCGCTAAAACATTTGCGAAAACTTCTCCAAGAATAATTAATTTTCATTATGATGTATCTTAACAAAGATATTTATAGTAAGTAAAGAATTTACTACCTAAAACTTTCTAAATTTTCCTTGTTCTTAGTTTGCACTGGTTGCTTACTTGATCGTATGAAAGACATACAATTAAATTAATAATATCAAATTGGGTAAGTAGTGCTGGGAAATTATCGTGGCTAGCCTAGGGCGTCAAGTAACTTCGGACCGGCCTCAGACAAAAAAGAGTTTTCTGTCTACTAAACACACGTAGTCCTGATTTAATCAGTATCTTCAGCATAATTAGAAAATTGAATAACTGGACAAACTCCGAGCAGTCACAATGAATTAATAATAATTTATCAACAGACAAACCATCTTTAATTAACCATATAATAGTGTGCTTAAATGCGAATCACGTAATTGCTCAATCAATTTACATTTTGATATCTGCAAATTATGATCTCTACGTTAATTACTATCTGTAACTAATACATTGGATATTCATCCGTAAACTTTATTTAAGTTTCTGAATTTATAGTTTAATTTTATAATTTATGTAGTTGAATTTAATGGTTTTAATTTTAGTGTTTAATTTATCGCTCAAAAGCATTGAGGTTTGATAATATTGCTGGAAACAGCCTAAAATTTAGTATATACAGAGTGCCCGGGAAAGTCGTATGTCACCAAAAAAAACTTTTGAACAAATGCAGCTATTAAACTCTATCATTTTCATCGTTTTCTCTTACCACTTATTTATATGTTTTCTCTTATTTTACACTTGTAAAACCTCGAAAAAGTCTTTGAAATAAAAGACGAAATACTGGTTGAGATGAAAATGTTGGTGTTACTATTATTATAAGGTTATATACAATATGATCAATGACTTCGAAGATCTATATATTAAGCTTACAAGACTTTGGTGAGAATATTACGTTTTTTGTTGAATTATGAATTTACTTATTGTTTTATTGTTTTAATTTCCTGGATAAGGTTTTTGTTGAGTGTCATTTATATATTGTTTGGTTAAGAGAGAATTTTCTCTATCAATTTATTTGTTTTATTGTTATCATTTCCTAGTTAAGGTTTTTGTTGAGTGTCATTTATAATGATTTTTACTTATCATATTGTTTGGTTAAAAGAAAATTTTCTCTTACCATTTATTTATATGTTTTCTCTTATTTTGTACTTGTAAAACCTCGAAGAAAGTCTTTGAAATAAAAGACGAAATATTGGTTGAGATGAAAATGTTGGTATTACTATTATTAGGTTACACACAATGTATATGCATTGTTTGTTGATCTTATTATTACATTGTTTTAGATCCCATTCCTGACCTATTTATTTCCAGTTACAATGTGTAAAATTGAAATAACAGCAACTACATTAATTATAAACACCTTTAGGGTACAATTTATGAAAATGGGCTGCCAAGGAGTATGCAATGAAAAGTTATTGGGAACCGCTGATTTAGACAATGAATTTAGACATGGCTTTTGAAGAAGGAGTGCTTTTGAATACCGTCGAAAACTCACCACTTTGGATTTTTGTTTTGCGTCGGTTCAATAAAATTATATTTACAGTCAACAAAACAAAATTGAAAGAAATGTGGATGATGATGTCAAAAGAAAAAAGTTCGCCAGACTTCTACTGCTTTCAGTTTGTGAATCATTTAGTGAGAGATGTCTCTCTGGTGGACATTGAGAACTAAACTAAAGATTAAAACTAATTTTCTATCCTTGTGAAAATTTATCTAAGTAGTAGCTTTAAAATGCGATAAAATAAAATTGTAAAAATCAGCAAAAATCGTAAAAAAAATTAAAAACCTTAAATTTTTGAAGTGTGCTTTCTGAAACACTTGTATCTTACATAAGTAATTTTGGTATCAATGCTTCGGTAAGTTCATTTAATCCTTAAACCTAAGTTAAGTTTGCTAAGTTAAGTTTTCACATAAGTGTATGTGAATGTTCCTATTGCTTTCTTTTGGCCCAACAGAGCTGTTCAGACACCTTAAAGGCCCATGAACTTGATAAGACAAAACACACTTGTCGCTCCAACTTTGATCGCAAGCGACATCGCAGTCGGGCACGATGAAATAGCCAGAATTGATATTTTTTGGAAATGTTCTATTTTCAGGTGGTCTCGACCAATCACAATAACATTAGAACGAAACATTGGAACACCTCAAACGTGGCGTCAAGCACATTCGTAGCACTTTGTTTCCATTTCAGCTGAACGGAGAGCAATTATAGAATTACTACCCAAGTATTCAAAAGGAAATAAAGTTTACACAAATTTTTTGCATCAGAATATATAAAGAGAGTATCTAAAATAAATAAATAAATAAAATGCCTAGGGATGCTAAATTTTTCTAATTTTTGGATTGGAATTTTTGTCATATTAAAAGCTTTAATAACTTTCGAATTTAAAACTTTAATATTTTCGCTGATTGACTATGTTTATGAGTTGAACCGCACAGTATCACTCAAAATGGTTCAAAATCTTTGTTCAAAAATGCTTTCTGGAGTATTCTGTTGCGTAGAATTAATACATTTCAGTGTAAAGATAATCTTTCGAATGATGATCTTATCATTACAATAATAACTTCATGATGGTTTACGAAGATTCGGAACCATCATTTTAGTGCAGTTGAATTGAGAACTAATAGCGGAGCAAAAGCAACGAAATATGTTGCCACCGATGACGTGTTTCATTTGTTAAATTCGTGGCGAGCATGTTCGATCGTGTTGTATCCTCCAGGAAGCCTCAAGCATGTTCAATGCAACCACAACAAATGTTGGCTGGCGTTTAAAAGACGTAAAGATTACAAAAAAAAAAAATAGCTCTCCTCAACACTGATATAAATCAGCATAATTTGCTATGTAAGTTATTTATTTGTTTAAAGTTATCATTTTAATTAATTATTGTTCTTGTTTTCATCTTTTATTTATTTATTTATTTACTGGAGGATGCAGTGATTACGTTTCCAGTTTAATTTTTTTCTTCCATTTTGTAATGTCGTTTCTTTAATTTTGATGTTGTTTTGAGTTTCTTTTAATTTTATAGTCTTTATTATAAATCAAATGATAATAATGATAATGACAATAATTATAAATACATAAAAATGCAACTTATTAACTTATTTACTATTTCCGTTTTACCACTTATCCAAGTGTCTGTCCAAAAAAAAAAAGAAAAATTGCTTAATCTTCGTAATTGGCAATTGTTACTTCACAATGGCTTCGAGAAGGTTCGAGTAATTCCGCTTCAATGCTCGATTTTCATTATCTTCTAAAAAGATCAAAGCATCATGTATTTAGCCTCATCAGAGTTTAAGCAGCGTAGGAGATTAAATTCCTCATCACCTGCTACATGGAACAAAGTTAAGGTCGTTGGGCCAGTCCGAATCTCGCCCGCCTTCTCATTATTATATAAACAGATTAGAATAGAAATAAATGCCATTCTATTAAGTAATCCTGGTTTAATCTTTATAATTGAGTTTTTAATTTTTAACTACACAAAAAATCTTAAGCTGCATCTATACTTACTCTCATTGACGTACAAATTGACCTGCTTTTTATGTCGTACACATTTTTAGAGGCTCCCCATTCAGTTTTTTTTTTCTTCCTCGGAGATCTAATATTACCTTTTAAAATAACATTGTTAAGATTAATTTGATTTTCTGAAGGTCAGAAATAATTGGATGTTTATAAATTAAAGAGATGCCATCCGTAAAATTGGTTTGTTGTTGCCATAGAAATCTTCAACATGAGTGATTTTCTATAGAGGTAAATCCGAATCTTTAATCAAAGTGCTTTCAGTTGTCGATATCTTAATTACCGAATTACACTTCCTTTCGAACAATCGGTAAAGTGTTTGGTTACGATTTTAATGAGTTCGAATGATGAAAGATCTGAAATCACTGTTATCAAAAGTTTCAATAAAGTTGGATTCTTGGAAATTAAAGGGGTCTGTGTCGAGAAACTAGCACGTAAAGGTGAAAAAAAATTGCCTAGTAGGCATTAGACCCAAAGCAATGCTGCCTGACACTGGATATTAATTATATATTTTATATATTATTAACTTGTGCCTGTTCTGATGTGGTTATGTAAAGATTTACTGAAATGGAAAATTTTAAAAGTCGTGAACTCATTCATGAAAACTAAAATAAGAAAATAAAAATTTTTGCTTTTGTGTTTTCTCACAAGCGTTAGGGAAAAAAAAAGAAAATATTAAAGAAAGTTTAAGTAATAACATTGTAAAGAAAGTGGGTTTTAAGTTCTATCTTACAAGGAGACGACATACCTTACACGTTTCAAATAATTAATGATAATTTGTTTTTTTTTCCGTTTATATTATGAATTTTAGACAGAAAACCAATTTAAGATTAGAACAATTAGGACAGCTAAATTTAAGTAAGAGGGGTGATGGGTTTACAGAGGAAAAGTTCAGAAAAGTCCCCTAACCAATTGTTCATTAGGGAGTCAATTTGCAATGACTTCAGCAGGTTCTTCTTCTCTTTGTACTGAAAAACATGAAATGGAAAAAGTTCAGTCCAACTTATGCTTTTCCAAACAAGAAATTACTGACGGTTTCCAAATATGCAAAAAACTGCTGAGAAAAGAATATTATTGGTGATAGAGTAAGCCAAAGTAAATCTTCTGATACAAAAAATATGAGGAGAATCAATGGCAAATGCTGTCATGGAAGTATTGGAAGAATGGATACCGATACAAACAGAAGAACTTTTTACAGCAGCAGAAGATGAAGTGGAACTGAATATTGTAGATAGTAGTGACGATGAGACGATCGATAGTATCTCCTGTAAAAACTCTGTCCTCTGGAAGTGAGTATTATGAATCTCCATTAAAAAGATCGAAGTTTGAATGCATTCCTCTTGAAGTTAAAATCAATGTTTTACTTTATTTTTCTGAGTTAAAGAGTTAAAGTACTTCTAATTAAAACCAAAATTAATGAGAATACTATTTTTTTTTCTTTTTATAATAAAGAAAAAAAGTTCAGTTAGTGAAGTTTTACATTTAAAACTCTTACGTAAAAGCTTAATTTTCCCTAAGAATAAAAGCACCCCTGAAATAATTTTGAATACAAACAGTAAAAGAGTTTAACCACAACATGATAAGAAAAAAAAAACAGTTTAGTTAATTAAGTAACTAATTAATTAAAAACCAAAGTTAACGAGAATATTATTTATTTACTTCTATTATTAGACAGAAATGGATTTTTTGTCTAATATTCATAATAACGACATACCGCTACGCTATCATGACGCTTTCTTTATTATGACAGGAGTGAGCTTATAAGGCAATACTTGAAAATCGATGAAAATAACGCCGAATATCTTGAAATCTACGGGGCGTTGGCCCCAATATGTATAGATATTTCTGAAGTACTTCGTATGTATTTTCATCTCAAAAAAGGGCATTCACATTTGAAACGTACAGGGTGTGTCGTCTCCGTGTAAAAATAAGCATGCAATTTTAAGAAGATTCAATTCACTGATTCAATTTATTAGGACGGACGCATACATACATACATACATATATATATATAAAATTTGCCGGATTTTTATACATATAGGCAAAAAAAGCATATAATTTAAAAGATAATTTAAAAAAATAAAAAATGAATTTAAAAACCTAAAAAAAATATTAAAAAAGAGAGTAATCTTCTTATAATAAAGCGCTTTTATATGATTTCTAAAAAATTTTTTAGCTTAGTTTCAAAATTCAACACCAGGTGCCGCTGATGACGTGTATGTATATTCGAATGTTAATACTTACACAGAAACAGCTTTTTGAAATTACGATTCAAGTTTTGTCTATTGGATTTATATATATATATATAAATATATATATAAATATAAACACAAGCATGTAGACGTACGTAAATACATACACATAAACATAAATAAGTATTTTATGAATCTTTCTTCTTAGTAAATAGACTAATAGTAGCCCAGGCCTTAAATTCCCATTGATTTCTCAAGTTCTAAAGCCCTCGCTGAATTACAGATTCTTTTAGAAATATTATTAAATGAGTTCACGCAAGCAAGAGTATTTCAGAAAACTATACCTTTATTGTACACTGGAATTTTGTACACTTACTACTGCTTGGACAGTCAGTTCACTTAAAATAAATTCAGGAAATGACATAATAGAAAAGAACATCACCATTTGATAATAATCTATAAAACTTGAGAATAATCTTGAGAGTAATCTAATTAATCTACAAAAAAAGAAAGATATGATCTGACCCGACTAGTGTGGAACATTTTGGTAACTCTGCCATGCTAACACCAGTTACAATTAAAATGTAATGCGTATCCAAACAGATTAGAGAAATACTGATTGTAATAATCAATTAAGGTGAATATTAAACGAAATAGGGCAATAATTCCATGTTTAAGATGGATTTGCGAGTAGCTCTGATTTCCCTTACTCTTCAATGTTATCAAGGACAACGTGACCTTCGGCTAACGATCTGTTAACTTACAAGAAGGATCAGACAAGTCAATTTTTGTGGTCGGTTTTAAAGCTCACTGTCCTGTTCAAAGCTCCCATTAAACCCTTAAAACCACAAAACCCATTTCCGTTTATTGTTCATTTCACTTTGCGAGACCGTAACTTCGCGAAGGTTCTTAGTGAATCAAGTAATTTGCTCTCTCCTATCTCGACACCTGATGGCTGCTCTTCGTTGTCAACTTCACGCGTTCATCAATGTCGTGTAACTAATTACAAGGACAGTAATTACGATTAACTTGGCAATGACATATTAGCTTACCTTTTCACTACTTGGAAGAGATTTTTCACGATAGTAATTACCTCGCAGTAATTATTTTCTTTGAAATTGAAATTATCTTGCTTGCTAAGTTACCAATATCAGGAGTGAATGTTTAATTTGCGGTTAACAATCACTAATGCTTGGATTTTGTGTAAAAATATATAAATACGTATGACTGTAAACATGTAATCTTCATTTTTTTTATTAAGAATGATAATCAAACTATAGTTAAGAAAGGTATATATAATGGCAAGGATGAAACCTTTCTTAAAAGTTTCTGTCTAATTTACATTATCTATTTATGTTTCTTAATAACGTTATTCATTCTATATTTTCATAAATTATAAAGCTTTTGCATAATAACCAAAATAAATTGTATTGAAGAAGCATACAAATAAATCATTCACATTTTTGTTAAACTATAAACTTCACCTTTGACGACGTTTCGACGGCCTAAACTGCCCGTCTTTTACAAGCCTCTTACTTTATATAAGGAAACCTTTTTATAAGGGAAAAGACTCCTCGACTTCTTCCCCCCAAAATAAACGTATGGATTCTTTTCAAAGATAATTTTTGAGATTTGAAGATGGTATTTCAAGGATATGATGATTGAATCATTCACATTCTGAATTAAGTGAATTGTGACTTAATTTTAATTGGATTTTAATTTATTAGCTTTGAAATCGGAAACAAGCTGTTTGCATTGAATATGTGGGAATTCTTTGGTGCCATTGTGAAATTAATTGATTATTTTAAGGTAAAGTTTTAAATTAAATCATGAAGAAAAGAAAAAGCGAAGGAAATATTTTATACGTTTTAGATTTTTGACTTTCAGTAGAAGGGAAAAACCTTTCTGTAAATTTTTTACATCTATTGGAAATTGAAGTTTATTAAAAACGTTGTTGCTAATAGTCTGCTGAAACTGCGAAACAGCCGTCCAGATGATTCTAATTTCATCTTAGCTTAATTTTTCCTTATTTCATTCTTAATCATCGATTTAGAAAACTAAAAAAAAATTGGTATTCAACCTACAAAGTTATTTATTACATTTTTAGAAATTTGTAAAAATTTTAACAAAACTTTAATAAAACTGCAAAAAACAAGAATTCTTGAAAGAACTTAAAGACTACATTTCTAAAGAATTATTATTTTATTTTATTTTTTAATTTTAAAGTCTTGAAAATGACTAAACGAAAAGCCTAAGTTTAATTTCAAATTATATAATAATGATAACGTAATATACTTCTGATAATAATACGAATTCTCTAGTTTATGGAAAAGCGAATTAAATCCCATTCCGCAAAATGTTTGGATTAGCTGAATAATTAATGTCTTAATAAACTTATTTAAGAATGGGTAGAAATTCATTGTTTAATTTTTAATGGTTTTTAGACTTCTGATAAGATCAGCAGACTAATACTCCCGTTTTGTCTGTTCCGTAGACAAGTATCATTAAAATCTCATTTAATTATCATTAAAAATCTCATTAAATTATCATTAGGCACAACAATCCCAACAATCGCAACAATTGCGTCTTTTGCATGCGCAACAATCATATTTTATTTATAATGCAGCTCTACAACAATCACAATAAACGCAACAATTGCGCCTTTTGCATTCGCAACAATCACATTTATAATAATAAGGAAATTAAAGCAATATCGATTATATTTTCTTATCAGAAGACGTTGCGAAGCATTGTGATTGGTTTACTAACAGCTTTCCCTATCTTGTTTTATATGGGAATTTTTGTTTCTTCTCGTGATAACTTCTCGATTAGGAGTCATTTAGAAAAGATTTCAAACATAAAAAGTAGGTCGTCCTTCTTATGTTTGCCAAGTTGCAAGAAGATACGTAGATAAGTTATTAGGAAACACAGACACACACACACACACTGATTTTAATGAGTCTCAATTTCCGAGGAAAATAGGTTAAAAAGAGATTCAGTTGAAACTGCCAATCGAAGCTGAAAACAATTACCTACGAAGATGGAGGAAGATAAGTTCTGTTCAGTTAAATCATTAACCCCAACATACATATTTAAAAGACGGATACGTGTGTGTTGGCGTTAATGATTAAACTAAAGCTTCTATTCAAGTTAAACTTTCTCTACGTAAGTTCTGTTTATTAAGCAGATTTCATTTAAATACTTTGATATATAAAACTTTCTTAAAACTTTATTAATAAATGGTATTATTTAGTTAGTTAATTATTAAATAGACGTATTCATTAACTATCATTATACATTTTAAACTTAACTCCATATATCCTCTAACTGAAGATATCTTTCTGAAGAGTTTCAATTCGGTTGTCTAATTTATTATTTTGAATGTAAATGTATACTCTCCATTAATTGAAGGTAATATTTTTTCAAAAAATAACAGTATTTTGCTTTTTTTTAATGTAGTTTTGGCGTAAAAGCATTTTTCATCATATTTTTTTATATCAAGTGAAATACTTGCAATTCCATTCATGATCATTGTATTTCAGTCGCAATATTGTATCAGTGATATCACTGTTTTCCGACTTTTAAAATCAATGCTCTCAACCAGACATTCCTACTGAATGATGGAGAGGCGGGGGTCGCCAGTACAACAGTATTGGAGCCCGGGGAAGCAGTAAATTATTTTTTGTTTTTCATTACAATTACAACGGTGAAAAAAGTCTTGACTTCGTGAAACAATTTGCCTAAGAACGCCAGCGATCCTAAAACGGGCATTGTATAATGTCTGCTGATGTGAGGGATTGATTTAGGCTATAAACTTATACTGTATTTAATTATGAGCGTAATACAGTACAAGTAAATTCCCGAAAGTACTTGAAGCTGACTTTGGGTTTTTTTTCTTTGTTTTCTAATGTCATGAAAGTAATAAAACTAAGCTCACTGTGTGTTGTTTTTAAATTTCAATAGCTACGAATTCATTTCCTTGAAAATATTAAAAATTCTGCATTATTTACTAAAATTGCATAGATCCAATCCGTTAATTAATCACTTTTATCTCTACATACTTTGAATTTTAATCGTATTTTGTAGGATTAAATTCAAAGTAAGCACATATGAAACTGATTATTATTAAACGGATTATTAGAGATCAATAAAATGTCAATAGAAATCCTTTGATACAGTTCTAATTCTTTTTCTAAAGGAATTTTTGCTATCTTCAAGCGCTGTTTTTTTTCACGAAGACCCTCACGGATAAATATGTGCACTGCCATGTAAATATACATGCTAAGATAGACACATAGACGGACTGATTGAACGATCTTCTCTTTCCTAGGATAATAGACTAGAAAAAAAGAAGAATTTATTTTAAATGTGAATTTAAAGCTTTATACTTTAGAATTAATTAGCTTTGATTAACAATTAAGTTGCATAAAATAAATAATTTTTACTTTAGTCTAATTTTTTCTTATAATTTTTAGTTTAGAATTAATGTAATAAGTATTTCTAAAATTGTTTATTATCTTAATCTTAAAAATCAGGAAGAAAGCATTTGCATAGTTTTCTTAGGCATTAATGTAGTTTTAAGCAAATTTCATATTCTTTGGTGCTATGTTAAAGGATGACTACTTTCAACTTCATCCCTTTTGTTTTGTTTCAGTTCTTCATTGGGAGAATGATACAGATTTTTTTTAAATTGCCTGCAGGTAATTAGAGATATTTAAAATAACACGTGTTTGTTATATCTTCTTGAAAATAATCATTAATGTCAATTTCAGACTGTCCCATTTCTGATTCGAGGAAGCTAAATACTATAATATTTTTGAGTCGCGATCGGATATAAATTATTACATCATAATTTCTTTGAAGAAACCAGACAATTCAAAAGGTGCTACAACACTAGACAATAATTTTTTGCCGTAAAAATAGTCGCTAAGTTAAATTTCTTTCGACCAGTAACAAAGACTATTTATTCATGTAAAAGGAAAGATAAAAATCTATTTCCTTTATAGTTGGAGGCAATTTATCATTAATAATAAACAAAAATTGCTGACCAAATATTTTTTTTCCTGACGTCAGTACTTAATTACTGAAAAATCAGTACTGATTGAATCCTAACTCTTTATTCAAGATTCTGAGTTCACTGGCATGTTTTAGATAAGATCGAAGAGAAGAAACTATCCTTAGAGTCTCCTTTGGAATCTTCACATTCAATGTTTTCCTGAAAGTCTTTCTTTGACACTTAAATCTATTGTAATCCAAATCTTATTACATTGCCAAAAAAATCATTGCAAGAAATATCAGGTGAGACCGCGCCACAGACCCGCTCTTGAGGAAAATATTTCTTTACAAACGTTCAATATTAAAGACATGGCTGATGATTATCTTTTAAATGAACTACTTATTTTTTACTTCCGGTAAACATTTGCTATAATTCATAAATAACAATGGATATTTTTTCCTCCATCAGATTTTTTTTAAAAAATCAACGGTGTGTTATCATTGATTTCAGATGATCTACAATTTGATAAATAAGTTCAAGCAAATTTTATACTATTTTTATGCTTTTCGAAATTTTTTTTATCGAATTCTTTGCTGATCGTAACATGTAATTGTCATAAATTGGTTCTGTCTCAACAAATGTTTAGGCCACTACATCTTATATTTACATAAACTGTATTAAGTTTTTATATTATATTATATTATATTATATTATATTATATTATATTATATTATATTATATTTATATTTATATTTATTTTTTTATATGATGAAAAAAACAAATGTCACGCAATGAACTTTCAAGTTCATCTTTTTGACCATCCCTGCTGTAGTTCAAGTGGTACCACACTGCTTGTTGGTATCCAGGCGGATCAAAAAGGTTGTCATTTCTTTGTGGGGGAGGGAGTGGGTTCAGAAGACTTCCATTTTTGTAGACTTACATAAACTGCAGCAAAACAGCAGAGTTTGGTGAGAATTAGTCTTACACCCAAAAATGATTTCGAAGATTTTCATGGAGATAAATATATTTCTTTGAAAATTCAATAGGCCTCTTTTAAATAGACCACCGTCTGTATTTGGAGACTTAAGGTCCTGACTCAAGCAACTGCAGGTGAAAGCAAATCTTTTATTTCTTTTATATATTTCTTTTTCCAATGCGCCTAAAATTCTCAAAATTTAAATATAAACTTGTGAAGCCTCTGGGATTTCTCGTGTTTTTAATTTCAAAATATTCTGCAATTAATTAAATTAAAACACAAAAACATTCTGTTTTTTGGGTATTTTTGAGGTATTACTCCGTATTTTCAACTCAAAAAAATTTGACGAAAAACTGAAATGATAAAACATTTGTAAAATAATGATTTGTATTTAAAATACTTATTATTAATGCAACAGTTAATTTTTAAAAAAATAAAAATTGTATTTTTTTAAAAATTATATGAGATTAAATTATTGTTTTAAAAATTAACTATTTCACTAATAATGAATATTTTAAATACAAAACATTATTTTACGAATTTTTTATCATTTCAGGTTTTCGTCAAATTTTTTTGAGTTGAAGATACGGAGTAATACCTCAAAAACTCCCCAAAAATGGAATGTTTTTGTGTTTTAATTTAATTAATTGCAGAATGTCTTGAAAATTAAAAACAAGAAAACGGAAATCCCAGAGGCTTCACAAGTTTATTCAGTCGGACCTCGATAAAAGGTCACCCCTTGGGACCTCGCGAAAGTGACCTTATAAGCGGGCTGACCTTATAACCGATTCATATTCATTTGTCAATATATAAGCATTATATAAATACAGTATAATTCTTTGTAAAATTCAATACGTACAAAAATATCAGTTTATTAGATTATATTTTTTTTTAATTTGAACCAATTAACATTAATGGAATCAGAAAGAAATTATTTTTTTTAAATTTTAATTCGGAAGAAAGTTGTATACAAATAGTACTAGCATGCTCAAGCAAAGTACTGATGTAAAACTGACCTTATTTAAAATAATCCATACTATAGGGCTGTCGCGATTCTAGTTTCATCTTTTGTACAATGTTTTCTAAGTTTTGAAGTTTCTGAAAATTTAATGCTCTGAGTGCTTCTGCTTGTGTCACCGCTTCACTTTGAGTTCACTGTCGTTATCCTCATTTTCTGATGCATTGGCATCTAAAACTTGCGAAACAATTTCGGAAATCGAAGCTTGAGAAGTGGTAGCAATTTCATCATCAATTCTCACATGTTCACTTTCCACTTCTACAGCACGGCCGCGATTTCTAAGATCTTGTATTAACACAGGTAAAGGAATATCGTCTTCATCATCTTTTTTCCTTTTTTTTAGAATATGAGGGGATTAAGTGCTTTGTGAAAAAGCTGTCCATTCCGTCAGTAGGAGAAATGACGCCGATAAAAGATCGTACCCATGGAAAAATTTTTGGAATTGAATCAGTATGGCCCTGAAATCACAGACAAAAGTGATCTTATATGCGATTACGGTATTTAAGACCCGACCATATATCCGATAATCCATATCATAGAATTCCTATTCAATGAGCCGGGACTTTAGAAAAGTGACCTTATATGCGGGGTGACCTTATATCGAGGTCTGACTGTATTTAAATTTTCAGAATTTTAGGTGCATTGGAAAAAGAAATAAATAAAAGAAATAAAAGGTTTGCAGTTGCCTTCATTTGCTTGAGTCAGACCTCCAGCAAAACCTTAATAATTCCTAAAGCTTAGTTGATTGCAATTCTATTTTTTTTAAATCACAGTTATAATAGAATTCTTTGTTGCATTTAAAAGTGTTATTAATTATTTAGCATTGAAAGACTTCAGGTGGTCTTTTGCTTTGAAGGATTACGAAACTTAAGAAGATCACCGAAGTTAAACTGCTTTAGTGATTTAGGAGATTCATAATTTCTACCTTATTTTCTTTAATGAGGAAGAGGAAATTAAATTGAGCTTATTTGCTAAATATGAAAAGATAAAAAAGAAAGGTAAATTCTTTGGTAATCTGATTAAATTATTAAAACTTTTCACCCGGAAAAATCTTTATTGTATCCATGGAAAACAATAACATCTATTGATTCTAAAATGAAGAATTAGATGCTATGCTTTTAATTCGTAGTTTATTTAAATTCGTAGTTGTCTAAACAATCGGAAATTCAATTGCAAAATTTGTGAAGCTTGTGCATAGATAATATGTCTAAAGAAAATTTGAAACCAATGATTAATCAGAAATAAATTGATTCCAGATCTATTCTATTGAAATTCAAATACAATGCAGTTATCAATAAATTAACGGAAAGTTGTAAGTCGTGTTACATTCCATTGCTAAGAGTTGTTTGGTTATTAAGATTAATTGATGTAACAAAATCATCCAAAATGAAACAACAATCGAAAGTCAATGAAGTTGCAAATATATAAAATAAAATTTCCAAGAAAAAAAAATTCAATGTAAATTTTGATGAAACTTTGAGGTCTCATAACGCCTTTTGGTCACAGTTCTTAGGGTATTAACGGCCATTGATGCAGAATTCGTACAGGTCAACAAGGCTTCTGGTTCCAGTGGTAGCCCAGTGGTTCAAGCGCTGGACTTGCGGACTGGAGGGTTCATTTCCGGGCGACGGTAGGGGATTTTTCCATTGTTATTTCTCTTACAGACGGACCCTAGAGTTCACCCAGCCCTCTGTCATTTGACTTTCTTATTCGGGGTTAAACGGGAGCGAGCGTCGGTCCTTAACTAGTTCCGTTGGTCGAGAATCGCTGGGAGCCTAAACCTCTTGCGCATGGCCTGTTGCTGTATAGTTTAACAGCAAGACTAATGGGAGGATAATTGAGAGCATCGATTCGCAAAATTTTGCCCATAAGTACTTAGTAGAATTCACTTAAACAGAATTGGTGTCATTACATTTCATCAATTCCACATTCATCAAGACTTTGTTCACATGATGATGTCCTTGTAGGCGAGCATTATCATCATCAATACGAATCCTAGCCCAATGCAATTGAAACTGTAAGAAAATGTTGTTAAGGATTTCATATCTACAACGGTTCCATTCAAATCGTCTCCATTAAAGATATGGAGATGTCAAGATTTTTTTTTTAAGTCTGTCCAATAACATTTCTCAATGTTATACTGTTAACCTGTTCTGTATATACATGTGCTTGTTGTTATTTTGTAGTTTTTCTGATATGTAGGGATCGAGTAATCCACTGGAAGTTTTGGAGAGTTTCATAGAATTCACTAAAATACTGTTAATTTCTAAAGCATAACGTAATAATATTTTCTTTCTCTCATTCTCACTCCCTCTTGAGCCAGAAGGATTTAGCACGATATCGTAGCATTTAATGTTGTTTTTAAAACCGTAATGGGTCAATAAAATAATTTTATTATACTTCTCATGTTTGTAATGATTTCGCGCTTCCTAAGCCTTTTACGTTGAGCTTCAAATAAAGTTTTCGCAGACTTAGAATTTCCATTAAATGTGCAAACATTTGAATTTGCTCTAAGTAAACTTACTCTCTTATAGTTTGAAATTAGCAAACACATTAGCGTTTTACACGTAAATCGTGAAAATGTCAAAAAAAAATATATAATTTCAAAATGCAAGTTTTTATAGATCAAAATGCAAGTTATTGTATTGTAGTCCTGTTCTGTAAGAAGTTGACCGTTGAAAAAACTGTAGTTAACCGTCAATTATGGCTGCCGACTTTTTAACGATAACATTACGGTGACCGTAATATTTGCAAGAAACGGTCATCTCATTTTTAAAGGTAGATTACCGTAAATGAGTTGAGCAACAAAGGGAAAGATAGAGAAAAATGGAGATGGAAAGAATGGAATGGAGATCAATCCTACACTTGCCTGCCTTAATCCCTAACATGAAAAAATAGTTCATTATAACAGATGCCTTTAATATATTACACCGTTTCTATTTAACGGGCAATTTCGTTTTATATTTTTTTTTTTTTTTATATTAACAGTTCTGATAGTTGGTATGGTTTGTTTCCCTGACAGTTTTGCTTGCTCCAAGTAGTCGATTTTCTGGTCATCAAAACATCAAACTCTACATCTCTGCTGTAGCATGAACCATTAGGACTCGACTTGATTATCGACCCGCTCATTTATCTTCGTACTTATTAAGAAGAAATTATTGCTAACTTATTCTTTTTTCTTTGTCACATCGTTGTGGTCTTGAAATGCCAATCGTATCATTAGCTACCTAACAATATTCCACAGACATCTGAGATAGAGTTACTGTACAACAAAAATGATCATTATTCTACTTCGGATATCTGGGTGTCGTGAGTAATCAACATGTGATTCTATGGAAATGGTTATAAACTTTTCATCAGATTCAATACGAGATTTTTTGAATCTCTTAATTTGAATCTGTAAAAAGGTTTAACGTGCATCAGTAAGAGACATTATTAACTTCAGATGCAGTATATTCGTAAAAAAGTAACAATGTAAAAGAAGAATGGAAATAAGAATATCAAAGCAAATGGAAAGACATTGTAAAGACTGAAAGACGGAAGAATACTGAAAGAAGTTCAAATCCAAAGGTAAATAAAGCATTATAACCTACGTAAAAGATAATTAATATTAATATAAACTTTGATGCCAACTTAAACTGAGGAATGGAAGAAGGGATTCACGTTTTCATAATGAAATAAAAAGTCTTGACGTTGTTTTAAACTTAAAATAACATTTTAAGTTCGGATTTTTAGAAAAATTAATGGATTGATGATTCCGTTCGTTCTCTATTCATGATTAAAAGATTTTTTTAGATTTTAGCATTAGCTTTTAATTAACTTGCTGAAGCATAATTTACGTAAACAAATGCGTAAAATTTGCTTTGCTTGAATAAATTTAACAAATTGAAATGAATAGTAAACAAAAACTCAGTTCAATTAATGCTGCACATCCGCTATTGAAACAACAGTTTATGAATTTAAAACTACACGAGAATTGTGGTCTCCATCGATGAAATTGTCATTAAAGATAAACGTACTTAATCCTTAATCTGCTCCTGTCCGATCTGATTTCTTGTCATTTTACAACGAAGTGATTCATGAGTGACGTATTCGGCAAGAAAACAAATAAAAAAAAATAAAAAAGAAGTGCTTGAGAAAATTTGAAGCCTAATAAAAAATTGCCTTTTTCGAATAAATTTTCTTTGTAATTAAAACAAACAAAATGTTTCCATTTATTTTTGTATATTATAATATCTGCCAATTATAAATAGCATGACATTTCTGTTTTCTAAAAATAAAAAAAAGAAATATTAAATCTGCATTAATCTACTTAAGTTGAAGAAAAAAGCCAAATAATTTTAATTTACAGCGTAAATTAGTGGAGTACTGAAATGATTATGCACTCTAGATATCATCGTTTCGATTCTAATCTCTTGTTCTCTCTCTCTTTCTCTATCTCTCTATCTGTCTGTGTATGTAAAACGCAAAGCTCAAAAATGTTGTTCTATAAACACTTGAAAACTACTATTTTTGACAACTACTATTTTTATCTCCATAGGAGATGTAGCAGGAATTATTTATGACTGCGTTGCATCACTTTATTACTTTAGGTATTCAATTAGCGAAGAAAAAAACATTCAAAACTCTCATGGGTATTGCGCGAATTAGAAAAAAAAAGTGCTTTTGAAAACCGAAAACAAAGCCTAATTTCGCTGCATCTTTTCATTATTGCGTTTTACAGGCAATGCAAATCGCTAATAGCTTTTGAGTATTCAATTAATTTTGATGCGGTTTTCTGAGTTTTATAGAGGGCTAAATTGTTCTTATAAAGATATATTTATCTTCTGACCCCTTACGGAACAGGAATAATAGGACACTTTTTTTCTCGCATCCATGGATATCTACTCATCGACATCCACTTTTCTGAATGTCGTATGTTTCTGGAATATTTTATTATTCAAAGTTAATTAATTTTTTTTTTGCTTTATGTAATTTCATACATTCTCGGTAAGTAGAATTAATTGTTAATTAATTATTTACATGAAAGTAATAATAATGCTACTACTAATAATATTATGTATCGGTCTGTGATCTATCTATACATATATAAACCGCAAACATCATGTTTGTATGTTTGTTGTTATTTCTTTGTGTTCTATGTATCTGGCAAAGCCAGGTCCTTCCGCCTAGTGCTTTTCTATAGGACTTTTTATCACCTTAAACTGTAAGTTTCACAAAGGACTTTCAAATGTAACAGTTAGATTGTCTCTTCTCCAAAAGAGGACCTCCAAGATATCCAAATTGAGTTAAAGGCACTACAGTCATTTGTTGC
Source organism: Thereuonema tuberculata (assembly GCA_023159025.1). Classification (NCBI taxonomy): domain Eukaryota; kingdom Metazoa; phylum Arthropoda; class Chilopoda; order Scutigeromorpha; family Scutigeridae; genus Thereuonema; species Thereuonema tuberculata. Next base: position 52,717,134 of record JAFIDM010000001.1, on the reverse strand, counting down.
GTATGGTTGGTGGAAGGTAAAGCTCTCATCATTGCACGACCGATGGGACTAAGTTGAAGTATGGAGGTCAGTCCGAAACTCACCCGTCTTAAAGACCCCGGGAAAGAACTGAGACTGTTAAACCCCGGGAAAGAACTGAGACCGGTACTCATTTGACTCTGACTTGGATGTACCTTAGGTTCCTCAATAACAAACAAACAAAAAAAAAACACTTTTAAATAACTACAAAAATATAATCAAATAAAACTGTAAACAGTAATTATTATATTTATTGTTTTATTTGTTTTTCTTATTTTAAATATGATCTCTTTAAGATTTTGCTTTTATTATTGCCATTAGCTTCTTTGCGTTTCTCCAGTTCATTTTATTTGAATTATGATTTTAATTTTTTTTTGTGTGTGAAGTGTTTTGTGAGCAGTCGATACTGAAGTTACTTTATGATAATATTTCTTTTTCCAATACTTCTTCTCTTGTTCAGTCTTTTCTCCGTATTCCTGCCTCTCACTCCTTTCGTACCTCACAATTCGGTCTTTTTTGTGAGAACAAACCACCGAAGCCATTAGGGAATTTCTTTCAAAAAAATATTCGGATGATAATTTTTGGATTTCTTTCTTTTCGCATAATTTTCTTATCGATTTCGTCTTAGTTAACTAAAAAAAGAAAGTAGCAACACTTGAACTCTAAGTGGATTGTCATGTTCTTTAAAATTAAAAAAAATTAGAATAAATAAAATAAAACTTTCTAATTTTCGTAAAGACGTAGTTTTTTAAAAAAAAAATTGAAAGTAAAAAAAAATTGAAGGCTACTATGCTAAGGCTACTATACTATTTAAGAAATTGGTAAATAGTCTGGATAAATTAATGCAAATAGACTGCTTTCTATTTATGTGTGATATTACATTATCAGTTTCATGAAGTAATGAAATATTATATATAAAACAAAAATAAAGTTTAACATGCCAACAATTAATATAAAAGCATAAAGAAATGACACAGAAATTAAAAATATCTTTCATCGGTGAGAGTCTGGGACTGTCTTTTCGTCCTTTTTGTGGACTCATCAGCCAGATCCACTCCTCGATGAAGCGCTCAGATAGTGCAAAAGTGAGTTTTTCGTCTGGGAGTGGATCACACTGATGAGTCTACAAAAAGGACGAAACGACCGTCCCAGACTCTCACCGATGAAAGATATTTTTAATTTCTGGGCCATTTCTTTGCACTTTTTTTATTGTCTACATTTTATTCTCTATACTTAGAGAATTCGTAATTTTTTTTTGCAGACAAAGAAAAAAGATAGCAGGTTTCCATTGCTAGAATCGAACTCGAATCCACTTCTGCAAACACAACTTTGTTGAATCAGTTAAAGAAAATACATTAGTTCTACATCTACGCTTACTGTATACCTGTAATAACAGCTGTGAATACAAAAGCTTCTTATAAAGCTGCGAATATAAAAATTGAAGAAATTTTAAAGGAAGCAAAAGCTTTTGAATAAATTAAATATAAAGTAACGGGAAATAAACGTGGAATTAGTAAAGTGACAGAAACAAGAAGTTTAGGATCAAAATATTCCTCGGATTTCAATACAGTTATCTAAAGAACAAGGAAAAAAACTAATAATATATACGAAATCATAGCGATCGTGTACGGAGTCGTTAAAAAAAATGATTGAATAACAACTTGAATCGATAATGCAGTTTTACAAAACTTGATTCACTATTAAAAATTTATATTCACAAACAGTAAACAATACTAAATTAATGGTTCCTATTAATTTCTTGATCAGATCCCTGGCGACATTTCTGAGACAAACACTTCTCTCAAAATTAATGTCGCTGAACAATATTATCGCTGAACATTCAACCATAATGAGAATATAATTGCTTTGTTCGTTTGATATCTGTTACCTTGCCATTACTTGAAAAAGATTAAAAGCCATGTTTTAATAATGACAAACTTTCTGATTGGAAGCGATCTACGATGTTGTACGATGTTGTAAAAAGGATTTCCAGGTATATTTAAGAATAATATAAATATATTCACACTGCAGCAGTGAAATTTAAAACCTAGGGAAATATTATCATGGAAAATATAAAGAATACTTCTTCATCCTAAACCTCTGTAAAAAGTATCAGTAGTATTGTTGTAATTCTTCTTTTTTTCTCTAGTTCTTTATGTTTTCTGCATAGGATCGTGTCCCAAATTTCGTATTTCCTTTCAACAAATTGCTAGTTCTATTTCGTAGTTATTTAAACTTCAGTGTGTCATCCTTTCGTGACTATTCTCTTCTTAAGTGTTCTGCTGCTTACAGCAGGTTCAAAGGACTCCAAAGAAGTGGAACCCCCAGAAGGATCCTTTTAATATCCACGGAAAGATACTGAGAAGGTTTCTCTTTTACATTCCTCAGGAAGCCATTTGTGAAATGGCTTCATATCGGAAGTGAAAGACGAACCTTCAGGTGTGAGGGAAAGAAACACAGACAAACACAGGAAAGGAAATAAACATCCATGTCTACACAGGGATTCGAAACCAGGTTCTGATGCATCTGCTTTGTGAAAGGCCGCTGTTCTGACCATAAGGCTATTCAGGAACAGCTTCGTTACTATTATCCATTGTCATTTCCAATTAAGTTTGAAGCTAAACAAGACTTGTTTTGTGCTTTATTCAACAGAGCATTGAAATTAACGTGAAGCGATTGCCAATTAAAGATTCTGATTTGATATTTGAGTGATCAGCTATTGTGTGTGTGTGTGTGTGTGTGTCTGAAGCCTTTTAGCATAATTAGGGACAAAGATGACGATTATGATAAACATTTCAAAGGAGTAACATATATGCCTGCAATGCAGTGGTAAATAAAACTTGGTGTTTACGAGAACTATAAGCTATTCATGAATATTACGGATTTTAATTAAAACTACAACATTCATTATTAGAATAGAATTCATTTTCAACTTTAGTCCCCATTAAACCAGAAGTTGTAATAATTTACTTAAGTTTTGATATCATATCAGTTAAGCGAAAACGTTAATTATTTGCTTTATTTTATCTTTTAATCTTTATTATTAATTAAACTTCATAAAACTAAGGAAACAAGTTATGCTAACAGCCATTCAAAAGTTTCCAAACAACTTCATATTGTATTTTTGGGAGTGATTTACCATTTTATTACATGAATCTTCCTTGAACTTCAGTTTCCCTAGCATTAGTCCATTAAATTTGAGATGGACTATTTATGTTTTCAATAAACACCACAGGGTCTGGAATCCTGAGATAAATGAAAAAACGTGAAATTGAATTTACACACACTGGTCAAAAAATTACTAACCTCTAAAATAAAACTTCTGTCATGTTGCGGTGAAATTGTAATATTCGTTTGCACTAGTTCTTACAAAAATAAGGTAAACGCAAGATCTGTCAAAATTCGAAAAAGGTCTAATCGTAGATGCATGTCTACGCTCTAACTATCATGCTCTAAGAACATCTGACTTCAATAAAGTTCGGTGTCATATATTTTCGACCCGGTCAATGCGCAGAGAGCTGAAGAAGCTTCGGAGGCCACTGGCAGTGAACAGAATAAGAAGCTTATATGATTTCAAGAACGCCTGATTAGACATTAAAATAGTGGTAAGGTCTAAGAAAGTAATGTGGTCTGAGAACCTTCTGAAGCCTTAGACCTGGTCTGCATTGTAAACACCATCCAAGGATCTCGAGGATGTTCTGTTGGTATGGACTGGAATGTGGCTGATATAAAATAGAGAACACATGTCATCTGTATTGGTAATACTCGGAATTAATACTGATTTGTAACTTTTTGGCCAGTGCATATTTGAAAATATGAGATAACTGGGAAGAAATTAAAATTATTTTCCTTCTTGAGTATGAAAGCTTTTGATAAAGAAATAGTGGGCGAGATTATGAGTTATTATCATTACACCCCTAGTCCAGTAATAGGGGTCATTACTACAAGAAGTAGTAATTTGAATGATAATTTAGAGGTGGGCATCGTCCTTAAGTAAACACAGTATTAAAAAAGATGGGAAAACTTTAATATTATTCTGTAAAATCAAAAATGGTTTGAATTACAGGAAATCCCAAGAGAATTTGTACAGGTTTTTTTGTTTAAGTTACTATCGTTTGATAAACCAGAAGTGAACGAATTCTAAAGGATTTTTGAGAACAGGAGCTGCAAACAATTTGGTTTCTTTGGATACTTAAGAGTGAACAATGTTTTTAAGATTAACGTTCATATTTAATTAATTAATAAATTCTAAGATTAGAATTTAAATATTTAAATACTGATGAACTAAATAAATGATAAACATTTCAGTACTATGGTATTGTATTTAATCTACTCTGTTCTTTTATTCATAATATTAACAGAAGTTTAAATTTTTTATTTCTTTTTACAGTAAAGAGAAACATTACAATATCTCAACAGGTTTTCAGTATTTAAAAAGAACAATTTACAAGACATGTTTTGCAATTAATAATTACAAAATTTAACTCATCATTGGTAGATTACACCTTTTACTTTTTATTTTAATTTTGGGAGTTTTGATTCAACTATCCTTAACTTAGACATGAGTTTTATTTAGAATTTATTCATCTTCCTTCAGGATTTCGTTAAGCTTATGAACTTAGCTTAATTTTATATTCCCAAAGTGCAGCAAATGTCAAATGTCCTTTCAGTGTTAGCAGATTTTTTTTTTTTTTCTATTTCGGAAAAAATTTAGAAATGAACGGAGATGTCTGACAATAAGATTGCTTTGGTACAATTCTGTTCTAATGATTTCATAATTTACCGAATAAAGGCTTTATATTGTCAAACTACAAGGAGATATATTCTTTCTAAAACGAAAATTAATATGCGTAATATTTCATTATTTAGTGAACTATTATAATTAGCACTTTTTAAAATGAGATATTGTTTATTATGTGTTTAGATCTTTTTTTATTGTAATTTCTTCATTTAATCTAAATAGGAAAATACTCTTTTAAGTAGAGTATTATTTCAAATTACACACAAGAAATAATAATTTATTCCAAATCTCATACTGATATTTCGTCTTAATACTTACTCATGGTTCTTATACAAAATACAAATGAAAAGAAGAAAATTATTCTTAATTTAACAAAATAAAACATATAACAACTGAACAACATCAAGCCTTTATGATTTGAAAGAAACTATTATTTCTTGTGTGTAATTTGTTTATGATACAGAAGTATATTTAGAGTATTATTTGCTTATTAACTTTCATCAGTATTTCGTTTGGTTCCTGAAGTTTCAGATGTTTTCCCATTTTTAAAATTATCGCAGATTTTTGATTTGTTTCTTGAGTCTCTAGTTTTTGGTTTCAGTCTGTATTCAAAGATTTCCGTCCTTTTAATTTCAGTTTTTCCTAACAACCTTTAATGAAATGTGAAAAAAACTTAGCATCTTCAAGAATCTCCAAAATGTCTTTGACAGATGATAAGATCTCACTTAGCTCTCCTCTGATGGAGGTAAAGCATTCATTATGATGTTTTCCAAGTGATTTCATTCTAGAAGAGAAGTTTCTCTACTTCGATGGATAGATGAGGTTGCTTCAGCTGTCGGTGATTTCTTAGTCTTAATCATCACTATTTGGATAAAAGCATTGCTTGACTGTTCTTAACATTACAATATTTAATGAGGTTCCAGGAGTCCAATTAACAAGTAATTCTTCGAATTCTGAATTAGAGATTAGTTCAGATGAATGAATATCTAAGTAAAGCGTTTCTAATTTCAACAAATAGAATAAGAATCACATTCTAACGTACGAAAATAGTGCCTAAAGCTACCGAAATATCTGCGATCGGATGTTGATGAGCTTAGATGAACGAAAACACTCTGATAATAATGAGAGACAGGAATGGTTGCGTTGAGATCTACTAGAGTTCCTTTGATCTTGGATCTAATTGGAATTTTTCCCTGAATTTAACACTGAACCTAATTAAAGCTCATGGCCCTGCTTTCCTTTGATAAGCGTTTAGAACAGAGAGGGTTGTCACTGGCTGCCCTGTCTCGGTCAACCAACCACTGGCAAATGAGAGGCAATATCGGCAGAATCATCAACAAACTTAGATAATCATAAAAATGTTTATAGAGCAACGAGTTAGTAATAATATCGTATAGATAAAAAGTAATTAAACCCGTGTGTGTAAAAGTCTTTAAACAAAACGAAACAAGTGAATATAATTTTTTGCTAAAACATAAATTTATGAGCGCCCCATAATAATAAAAAAAATTTAAAATAATAATAAAAAAAAGGGTAAGTCTTTTTTTTTTTTTATTTAAAACCACGCGGACTTTGAGAGAGAAAAAAAGAGAAAAAACAAATAGATATATGGATTCGAACCTACAACCTTCAATATATTAGTCCGTGACCTTATGCAGGTTGTAGCTGAGACTGAAATGAGATGGTTGCATTTCTAACATTTAAGCTAATAGCAGAAATCCAATGAAAACAATGCCAAATATCTCGAACATTGAGGGGGGGGGGGAGCGTTGGCCCCAGGAAATATTCTACGCTTACCGTGTTTTGGTCTCTGAATACGATGGTGAAATCCGTTTGTCAATCCGATCTTCCGTTCGGGAGTTGTTAGGGGTGGACAGACACGGATGAACGAACGAACGGATAGGATAAAATCAATAGCTTCCGCTTTTGATCGATAAACACAAAACAATCAGAAACAATCAGAAATCAACAATTAGCATGTCTACAAATGTAAAAGCTATACAATACGACAGGAAACCCAGAAATCACCAGATTAAATTTGATTGTAATTTAAGGATGTAATATTTCTGATGTCTATTAATAAAGAACATAAAATAAAATGAAGAGCACTATGGAATAAAGAGCAGCAATTTCTTTTTTAGTTTTTTTTTCAAGACAATATAATAAAAGGAGTAGAGATCATGAACTTTTTTTAATATACTGGTGATAAAAGAAAAATTTTGTTTCCATTTCATTCCATCTCTTTTCAAGATTGGATACTCAACACTAGAAATACACTTAACGTGCATGTATTAGTGTAAGAAAAAAATTTCGTTATGCACACAAATTAAATATAAGGTTATCGCACCCTGAGCTATCATCTCGGGAATCTCAGAAAGCTGTTTCTGCGTTATTAGACGCCATCAGCTAGATTTACGCTTGATGATAACTGCTAGTGGTGAAAAAGTAAAGGGTACCACTTTAGCTTCCTAAAGTTGCACCCCAACAAATTAATACAACAATACAATCCTTTGAGCCCAGCGGTGCCCGGGACCAGGAATTGGAGGCCATGCTGGACACGGTGCTTTGTATTGTGATTTTATATTGTGGTTTAAGTGGTATCCATAACTTTGTCATGCACTCTGAGCTATCATCAAGCGTAAATCTAGCTGATAACGCCTAATAAGGCAGGTCCAAGTGTTTTTCCAGGAACTTTTCCTGCTCTCTCCTAAAGCGATCCTCTGATGTGGATCCACTTCCACATTTATCATCGGGCCATTTTTCTTCGAAGAAGTTGCTGGTAATGGCCTTCAACTTTAATGTAAGATGATGTGTCCCCACAGATTGGACTCACCATACAGCATTGCTTGCGTCAATATTTCACTGATCGTCGGGTGATTAGTCGATAATTCTTTATTGCCTGGCCATCACTTTCTGCGGATCTGAATCCATGTGATTTCTGATTGTGGAACCATTTAAAGAATTTGGTAAAATTGCCAGACTTAAATGATCGTTGTATGCTACATCATGGGGGATCAGTTGCGGTCAGCCGTTCAATGTTCAACGGTAGCAACTTTTACAACTTCACGTTGGAAAACACATCGCTAAACAGTCCATCCAGCAAGCATATACCGTACGGAATGAATAAATGCTTTTTGATTGTATTTTTGTTGATTATTGTTTATTTTGCTGTTTATTTGTTGTTTTTTCGTATATTTTGCTGTAAAGAGGGGAATATTTTCAACTATTTTTTTTTTTTTCGTAATTCTTCTCCGCATCCTTTGAATAATCTGTGTGCAAATTTTGGTGTCAGTCCGCTTATTGGTTACGTGCTCTGAATAGACCAAGTTTAATTAAATTCAGCTTGTATGTATATTAAAGTTTCGAAATAGTAGCAAAATTTATCCAACTCAGATTAAAAACAAAATAAAAAAATTTCCATAAAACTATGCTTACATGAATACCTCATTTATTCTCAAACTTTCTAATTTCCACTAAAGTTTTATTCCATTCCAAAAAGGAGTAATACTGAGAAATAAAAAGAGAGAAACAACATGACATTTAAAGTTTTCTCGGAAACATTGTTAACGTTGTTCATTATCAGGAGCAAATTACTATTTTAATATTCATTTTATTAATAACCTTTCAGTTATTGAATTCAAAGGAAATGACCTGCTGTGGTTTTTCAATTTGTTTCCATTGAATTCAGCGTGAAATTGAATTTGGAATATTCCAAGGAATGAAGTATTGGTTTTGGTAAACAAAATTTCTTGAAGGTATTTTTTTGAATCTTTTCATTCACCTTGATTTCTGTAGGTTTTAGAAATAATAATTACGAACAAGTAGTTCAAAAATAAGTTTGTTCAAGGTTACAAAACAACCATTTCTAACAAGAATAACAAGCTATTTATAATTACGAACCTTATTATTTTTATTCAAAGTTTTACGTTGCCTGATATACATTAGCACCATTAAGAAAGCCGTACACCTGCTTATAATAAAATTTAATTACACGACTAGTTTCGCCAATCTCGAGAGAGGGCATTTGCTTCTAAATGTCCTCACACGAGATTGGCGAAACTAGTCGTGTTATTACATTGTATTCCGCAATTATAAGTAGGCGTACGGCTTTCTTAGTGGTGTTATTATTTTTATTTCTGGACATTTTATTTATTCTACTTTCCTAAGAAAGTGAGGTTTATCAGTTCACTTAGTTCGTGTGTTTCGATCGCTTGATGGATCTTTTTGAAACTTGGTATACATATTTAAGGACTAGAGACCATCTGACTTTTACATTTGCAATCTTGTTTTCAAGTGGGTCGTTATCCAGAAATTAGCGCAAAAAGGCGACAAAAATTTCCACGAGTTCTAAACGATGAATGTTAAGCTCCTTTAATTAATCCAGTAATTAGCTAAATAATTTACTTAAGTTAATTAGATTTCGTTAAATTTTAGGTATCTGAATTTTTTTCTTTCACAAAATGTGTATTGAGTATAAAGATATAGGAATTGGCTTTTCCTGTTTTTCGTTTTTATGAATTTACTAAGAAAAAGAAGCATAAAACCGCACATAATTAAAGGTTCACTGAGCTATTTTTGGATTTAATTGTGTGCGGTTTTATGCTTCTTTTTCTTGTTATATGTCCTTCCCGCACGTTAAATTTGACTATTATGAATTTACTAAAATAAGAAATCACATTTCCCTTCATTTCTTCAAATTTTTTGCTTTTTTCATTAAAGAATATTTATTCCCAGTGAAAAATGAATGAAGGTAAACCAATCACAACTCGATCCTGACATTTGATAGCCTGTCTATATTTAATTCGATCTGTGTTAAGGAAAATTTTACTAATGTATTTGTTTATCGTGGGCCCTGTAACCGAGTGGTTAAGAGCAGCAGGTTGAAGATGGCGGGTTCGGGGATTTTTCCACGCTACATTCGCCTCCGAACGGGTCGTATGGTCCACCCACCCCTCTGTTGAATGGATGCCGGGTTTCTTTCCCGGGGGTTAAAGGCGGGCTGATCATCCGACCTGAACTTAGTCTCATTGGAACGCCGGAAGCCTTACCTCCCGAGTTCCCAAGGGCCACATAGGCATTTAGCACTTTTTTGTTTTGCCAGTATCGATTTGTTAGTTGAAACATTTATATAGATAAATCAAGTAATAAGATAATAAGAACTGTCTTTCTGGCACGAATTGGTAGATATTGGAATGCTAGTCCTTGGCAAAATTATATTAATAAGCCTCCATCTATTTAGAACTATTGCAAACTAAGATGTGTCATCAGTATGACCGTCACTGATCTTTCCAGCTTTAGTTCATGGTTCATTAAAACATTTTGCTGGATCTTGGTTGTGTTTAATCTTTTTTGTACATTTTTGCATCTCAATCTTCTTTCACAGGCTTCTGGTGTTTGCTTGTCTTTTAACTAAAAAGAATTATTTTAGTTGCTAGGGCATCTGGCAATTAATTTTCTGCACGAATATTGGATTCTTTTAAACTTTTTTCTTTGTTTGGAGGATGACTGAAATAACTACTACAAATTATTTCTAATTATCTGGCAGAAAACTTTTTTTTTCATTACTTATGGGGCATTTTTTTAAGGCCTTGCAATTATTTAAGATGTACCAATTTGGACAAGAATTTTGTTTTTTTTTTATTAATGACGAACAAAATTCCTGAAATTGAAATACGTATGTTAATAATTTTTACCTTAAAGCTGACAAAGAAACTGCAACCAAAAAAAAAGAAACAGAAAAAGAAAATAAATCCAAAAGAAAAAAATAAATGACGATAATACTTCACAGTAAAAAAAAAAATAAAGAAATCTTGATTTTTTTTTTTCTTTTATTTTATATTTATTTGTTATCAATGTCGAACAGCAACTTTTGTGCGTTCGATAACAAAAAGGCGAAACTTGAAGATTTACTGAGCAATATTCTAGGAAAGATACAGAAGAAGAATGGCTGGTTGCGGAAGCCAAAGGAACGATATTAGCTGTGTGAACAATGATTTGCTATCGCTTAAAAGTTTGAAGTACTTCGAATCTATCATATATGTCTCAAACAATCTAGACACGCGATTTGTTAAAAAGAAAAAAAAAAGATAGAAAGAGAATTTCAGTTTACACAAAACACCTAATGATGAAGTAAAGCCCTCGACGCAATTTTGAAATTCCACTGTTGTAATTACTAATACAGCGTCGACCTTCGATAATTGTCCCTTCTTCACTTCCGTAGATATTCAGAATGGCTGTTGTTTTAGCGTCCTCTTAATTCGAGAAAAAAAAATCATAGGCACTTAAGAAGGTAGCGATAATTGTAATCACTTTTCTGAGGACTGCGATCATCCTCAATTCATTCACGATCGTCATGAAATCGAATAAACTAATCGAATGCCCGCACATGTTGTAGACACGTCGTATAATATGTGAATCTTAGAATTCTTACTTCGCACTGTTACCGAACTTTTGTTGACTGTCGTCGTTTCGTCGTTAAATATTTGACATAGTATCCCAATAATCTGTCAATAGAACAATTGTGTTTTCAGAACTAATTTGCATGGTGTGAATGATTGTACTACTTCCCACTCAATGTTCAAGACCCATATAGAAAAATAAAAGTCATATTTATTAATCACATTAATATTAATCACATTTTATTAATCACATTGCATACATAATGTAGTCGATTCGAAGCAATTCGATTTCTATTGCATGGATTGTAACAAAACTTAAATATTTTAAATATTATAATTTATGAAAATTTCAGGTCATCAATAAAATCCCAGTCTGATCAAGTTTCTTTTTGTTACGTTATTGTTAGAAAGAATTCTAAAATGAATTTATAATTTCATTGTACTCAAATTATATTTGTTTCTTAAAAAGATTTTCTTTATTCCAAAACTCAATTAAAAAATAATGTCATTTTTTTTTTCAGTTAAAAAAAAATCTGAAAAAAAAACAGTCGATATATAATTTTCTTATTTTTTAAATCCCATAATTCAATACGAATATTTAATCAGATAATTTAATAAATTGTTAGATTTTAATGCAGGTCTTTGTCTGCTTTGTTGAATTTCACTTTGATTGTTTTGTTAACATTAGATCCTTAACGAGGCACCCTATCTTCAGACAATGGGAAAAGCATTTGCTTCAAATGAAATATTCAATTTAATTAGATTTTTCAATCAATCGCAAACAGAGTTAAAAGCGACCGCCCTCATCATTAAAACATTCGCTTCCTAAATTGAGTTTGTTTTTGCCGAAGTTGATATACTTCAGGTTACTTTATGGAAATTAAAAAGCTTTTTAATTTTGTAAATAGTCTCGTTAATAGTGGAAGTCTTTTTTATTTTAGTTTTTTCTTAGTGCCTATAAAAAAATGATCTTAATTGCCTTTTGTTTTGAAGGATCACGGATTTCAAAATAACAATCTCAAAGTTGTTGCTTTTTTTGTAATTTGAATTTCTGAAAAAAAAAAGAAGCCATTGACTATTTCCATTAACTATTAGTTGGTATTTATTTGTACATATAAATGGTTAGTATATATTAATTTTTAATAGTTTAATCTAGTTAAAACTTATCTGGACTTAAAGTATTGAGTTGAATGGAAATTTCGTTCGAGTCAGCTCGTTTTCGATGATAGATGACCGTAAGAAGCGTGGTGCAGCTTTTAAAGAAAAATCTCTGTTTTAAATTTCACTTTGGCATGTTCTATCAGTTACAGCATTCCTTCCAGACATGGCGCAGGTATTATTTTTGAGGCTGCGTTTTTTTTGTCTTCAACTTATATAATTTGCTAAGTTCGTCTGTCTGTCTGTCTGTAACTCGATATAATTTTATTACCACTGCACCGATTTTAATTAAATTTGGCATACTTACTCAGTTTTTTTAAGCTGATTTTGAAAATCAAAACCATTTTTGTCATAGAAGCTTCGTTCACAAGCTAGCGCAGTATTTAGATTATACAAACGTCCTGTCTGTAACTCGATATCATTAAGATACCACTGCGCCGATTTTAATGAAATTTGGCATACTTACTCAGTTTTTTACGCTGATTTTGAAAATCAAAACCATTTTTGTCGTAGAAGCTTCGTTCACAAGCTAGCGCAGTATTTAGATTATACAAACGTCTGTCTGTAACTCGATATAGTTAGGATACCACTGCGCCGATTTTAATGAAATTTGGCATACTTACTCAGTTTTTTAAGCTGATTTTGAAACTCAAAACCATTTTTGCCGTAGAAGCTTGGTTCACAAGTTAGCACAGTATTTAGATTACATTTACTTTATATTTGATAGTTGATAATAAAATGATTTTTCAGATTTTTTATGCCTGTCGGCCGACAGGCTTTGCTGCTAGTTTCGGAAATAATAAAGCATCACGTCCAAAATGCACTTCAATATCTACCATTTTTACATAATTTTCTAGAAATAATATTTGATTTTTCAGTAAGTTTAGTAAATAATTATAATAAGTAACACAATAATGTAGTTGCGAGGGGCGTTGAAAGTAAATTAGGACTCTTGGTTTCGTAGGCATAAGAAGGAAAGCAAGCGGGGCCAGTTAGTCATGATAGTAATTAGGCGTCGCGGGTCAATCGACGATTAGTTAGTCAAAAGGGTAGACAACGGTGTTAGTGTCGGTACGGAACAGCGTGTTGTGATGAAATTTCTTGCGAACGAACGCTTAAAACCGTTAGACATTTACAGAAACCTCAAAAACATAGTTCGGTGATGAGACACTCACAAGTAAAGGGCACGATAGCGTCACCGGAGTTGCCGGTTCAGACCATGTGCATTCGAAAGATCTTTCATATCTAAGTCAACCAGCAAAATTTTAGCGGTAGACAACCAGGGGTATAGGAGCTATGAAAAGTCAAAGTTAACATGGTGGCCTATGGAAAATCACTTAAAAGTCACTGCAAGATACTCTTCACTGCAAGGTAGATATTCTGTTCACAGTGAGCACATTTAATGAAAAAAATTAAACACAACACAAAAACATATAACAAGAAAAAGTATCTTTCAGGATAGTGTAAGAAGGTGAGTGAGAGAGAAGGAGAGAAAGATGTGGAGAGACAAAGAGAAAAAAGAGAAGTGAGAAACAGCAGAAAGAGGTGCTCTGCATATGTCATGCAGGCTGAACTGTTGCCGGACTTGACCGTCTCCTCCTCCTCTCCTGCTGACTGTCTGTGCGGCAAACACGACCAGTGAACTCCCCCTGGAACAAGCTTTCAGGAAAGATGTCACTTGCCCGGCAACTCTGATGACGCAGTAGTACCCTTTACCATGTCAGTGAACAGAGTATCCGCCTTTTGCACGCCCTGTTCTCTGAACTTCACATTGATTGTATCTGATTTGAAGCTGATCAGTAACAATTTCCTGCTTTTTTTCCAATCAATATCTGCTTATTGTATCTGCCTCATCCTTATCTAAAGTTGCCTCTTGCAGCGACTTATAAGTCATTTCCCGTAGGCCGCCATGTTAACTTTGACCCCTCATAGCTCTTATACCCCTGGCTGTCTGCCGCTAAAATTTTGCTGGTTGACTTAGATATGGAAGATCTTTCGAATGCACAAGGTCTGAACCGGCAACTCCGGTGACACTATCGTGACCTTTACTTGTCAGTCCAGTAAAACATTTGAATAGAGCAACTGCTTTAAAGATAGCAGTATCTCCATCAACGACGACCCCGACCCGGGTGTTTGCGAGCCCACAGCTGTGGTTCCAGGAAACAATAAGAGTGGGAACATTTAGCCTGATCCTGAATAATCGATAGATAGCTTGTCGTTACCTTGTACAAGATACGAATCTAGCTATAAAACAGTTTCATGATTATCTTCGTTTCATTGGATGCATGTGGGCTTACCATGCTCAAAAAATTCAAAGCAATTCAGTCTACCGGTAAGGTGAAGGCAAGTCTTTTTTCTGGGACAAACACGACGTTATTCATGTGGGCTTTCTACCCCGTGGTTGCACTATCAACAATGAATATTATTGTCATATTCTGAAAGATGTGCATAAAACTAAAGAAAAAAAGACCTGGTTTGATATTGTCAGCAGGACAATGCACGACCTCATACTGCCCAGTACACTAACTGCATTTTGCAGCATCTCCATTCGGAGTTATTGTCACGTCCTCCATACAATCCGGACCTAATCCTAGTGTTTTTCATTTGCTTGAATCTTTAAAAGAGTTCTTGGAAGGCCAGCATTTAAGCAATGAAGACGTAGTGAAATAGGCTTCAGATCATGATTCTAAAGTAATAACAAATCTTTCTACGCTCAGGTACTCATAAAAATCTGCGATAAGTGCCTAAATGTAGCAGGAGATTACATCGAGAAATAAAGGTTGTTCTACTCCTCTAAATGTGTTTATTAATTCCGTACATCCAATAGTCCCTGTCTGCCTTGAACACCCACGTAAATGCAGGTTTCAACTAAATCGCAAATATTGAGTAAGGTATTGAACTAAATCACAAATGATTGGAGCATAGAAATTCTTGGTTCAGTCCAGTAATTCTCTTGTAAATCGGCAGTTTTAATAGCAAGTTACTTGTTTACATTTAATAACAAGCATTTCAAGAATTTTTCGTCATATCCTCGAGCTACTGTAGATACTGTGCCTCAAAGATTGGAATAATTTAAAATTATTAGTACTTTTTTAATTCCATATTATAACTTTATTTTACATAAGCAAACATCAAATTACTACAATTATATAAATTTAAATTATTAATTAAGAAGACAATTTTGTTTACTTTTTTTAAAGAAAACCATACTGAGATAATACTTTGCATTTGCTCCAGAATTCTTATCACAAATTGAACGAGGAAAAGTTCGAAAGTTTCAGAAGTTGATATGTAGGAGTTTTTATAACTTTAATTACAGTTGATCTCTTGGAACTTTTCATCCACAGACCACAATTTTAACAAAAATGAAATATAATATTAAGAAAGGTGTATAAGACTAAGTTTATTTTGTTCTTTAGAGTATTTTAGCTCATTTATACGATTTTAGGAATAAAGTAACATCCTATTTTTATTAAATTTCAGTAGATGAGGTAAATTCAGTATTTTGGCAAATAGAAAAAAATCTTTGATTATTGAAAAATTGTTCCATCCTTACCCTTTAAAGCTTTCTTTGCGAAAAGTTAGGAAAAAGAGTAGCAGTAGGATTAATTTTCCTCTGGAACTTTCTCCGCTCCTTCGAGAAGTTTCCACGATTCCTTATTTGCGCAGATCTCAGTCTGAGCACATAATATATACTCTGGAATCGAAACCCCAAAATCGATGCGTCTAAACCTCTCTCAGCGGCGAGGGGCACTGCAGAAGGATTTGAAGGGCGCACACAAGATATACACCAACTACCAAAAGCGAAGGCGGTATTCGTAAATGCAAATCCACAGGGATATAAACATCACTGAGGAATGCAGATGCATTGGGACTAAGGAGTCAGTCACAATCACGTGAAATATTCAACCAAACGATTCATTCAATCATGAAATTATTTCGAAATCCTATTATTAGTGAGCTGACATCAATAAAGCATAAAGAAAAAGAGAAGAAAACGCCCTCTTGTCTCGTAGGAATATATTTTTTTTCTTTTTTGCTTTTTAGAAGTGCTTGATGAAGCATTAAATAAATTAAAACTATAATTAATATAATATTGCAGCAGTGATAAAATCTAATGAAATCTAATGAATATAAGACACAGGTTTATGATTATTTTATTGCAATCAATAAAAAAACTGAAATTTTCTTTTTTAAGGTAAATGCCACGATTAGGTAAAAAGAATGTCATTAGATGGAGTCTTAATAGACTGACTGTTTTGGAACTCCTATTTTCTGATGGAGAACACTTTTAATAAACGCCATAATTTGCTGTACTTTTTCTTCTCAATTGTCAATAACAGTATTTATTTTATAACTATTATTTATTAAAATCAATGCTGATTTTTTTTTAAGTATAAAATTCCTTTTTTTACTTAAAACTTTTACGTGTGTTTGATTCCTAAAAATTCCTTTTTTATTTGTTTAAATAAATGTAAATGCTGCTAACAACATTATTTTATTATCGGAAGCGCAGTGATGCCTCAAAATAAATGCCTCAAAAGAAAAAATGAACAATGAACACTATTTTGTTATTACAGGTGATTGTTATACATTGATTTTTGTTGTTCTTTATTGTTTGTTCTATAAACTTCTATTAGAGTAGTTATTTCATTAAATGTATATTGGTCTAAATGACTGCTTTTCCTCATATAGCTTGATTAGCTAGATTTATAAGGAATTATATTTACGTTACAGTTATAAAGTTAAGCAGTTATAAAAAAGCTAGTTAAACTTAAACTTAATGATTATTCATTAGTTGAATATTTATTTTTAAGATTTACATTATTCAAAACATTGAATCTTTTATTAACATTTTTTAGTTTTATTTCGATGTCTGTCTTATGTTGTTATTTTCTTTTTCAACTATCAATTTAATATTACCCATTCGTTTTGTCAAAGAATTGATTTCTTTTTCATTGTTTTTTTTTTTCATCAATATTGTTACAAACCAATTTCTATCAGAATAATTAGCCCTTCTATATTTTTATTTCTTTTTTTTTCTCTCCTTTTTCACACTCTCTGAGTAGGCTACATTTCATGTGACACCGATATTCAGTTGACCATCCGTCTTTTCCCGGATCTATCCGCTTTACTTTTAGAGTTGGAAGGAGGCACTGTCTATTTTTGTTAATTTAAAATCTTCCATTTGCTAATTTCGTTAATATATTGTAAATTGAACTGACATTCCTCTGAGAATCAGAATTATTCTAGAAAATTTTCATCTTTGGTGAAAAGGACGTATAAATCTGTATAAAAACTTAAATAGTTACTATCCGTATTAATAATAAATACCCCTTTTAATTATCTTTAAAAATCACGACAGAGCAAAGGGAACACGTTTAGAAATGTATTTCAGTCGTAAGTAGTTGATCACTCCTTCCCTGTGAGATATTAATATCTCAGAAACTAGTTATCTTAGGAAGCTGAAGCTTTAAAGTTAAATTTAAGGTTTACAATGAGACTTATGTATTGATTTTATTACAGATTTGAACCATTTATATGCTCTTATAAGTAAAACGATATGTATGCTTGGGATTTAAAATTTGAACGATTGGTTTACTCTATCGAGAATAATCCAAATTGATTTGGACAGTGATACAGAAAGAAGTGCATGGATTAAAGAAAATTACTCTTTCAATTCCATTTTAATGGCTGTTATTCAAAACCAATATACCAATTTGTACCAATTTAAATCTTCTACGCGGACGGCAGCCTTTATTTCGACATTGAATTTTAAATGTGTTCGAATTTTGTGAAGTATTCATGACTGCAGTCATTCTCAGAAGATCAAACATATTTTTGTGATCTATTCTAATTATACAATCAATTTATGTGAATAACAATTCCTGCTTAATTTCATTCTTTTCGCTTTAGGGCTAGATTTAGTTTCACAAATTCATCTCGTTCTCTCATAAATACTAAATTCAGAATACCAAGATTACTGCAATGATAATACAATTTTAATAATATGCAGTAGTAATACACTTTCATCTTTCTGAGAATTTAGTTATTCTTAAATAAATCTTCAAAAATCTATTGTTCTTATTACAATTTGTTTATTTTAAGTCAAACATTCACAATTTACCACTTCATTCGAAAGTTCGTTTACAACTTTATTACATCTTAAAGGAACAAAATATCAACTTAAAGGGACAAAAACCTAAGTCAATGGTTCAAAGTTAGCTTATATTAACTATCTAAAAACATTAAAATAAAATTAAGTTATTTGTGTTATATTGTAATAAAAACGAAGGAAATCTAATATATTTACCGTTTTTCTTTCAAATACAGTAAAGTTAAAAATCACGTAAAATTTCGATAAAAAAATAAACAAAGGAAAATAATAATAAAAAAAATCTTTAAAAAAAGTAGTTTATTTCTGTAAAGTAAATATTGCAAAATCCAGACTTCGTATTTAAATCCTCACAAAGAATTAATATTTCACTAAAACCGACTTTCGTATTCTAAAATATTATTGAATATTTTTGGAATGTTGCTTTTTCTTTTGTCTTTTGAGTTGTCATAGGGAAAGTTACAATTATTGCTTTATTTACTTATTTTAACCTTTGCACACTTTTACGGATTCAGTGTCTCTGAAAAGGCAGTTAAACAGGAAATTTCTGCCCAAAATAACAATAATATAGTCAAAGTTTCTTCAAAATTAGAGTCAGTTTCCAGGCGTTTTCAGTGTTTTATGTTTCAAATTTCAATTTCTGTTCCAGGGAAGTCTTTTTCTGTATATTAAGTAAAACCCTAATATTCGTCGTTATGGTATCATTTCTGCTCGTATTATTAGGATGAATATTGCCAGTTTCTCAGACAGGAACGCACTAACTAAGATTATTAAATATGATTCTAAAGCAGTCAATATTATGAAACTGATTCAGTTCTAATTAATTTCAATAATTAAATCTTAATATATAAAAATGAATGTTTCTTTGTTTGTTTGTCCGGTATGCGTTCCTATACCGTGCATCAAATTACGATGAAACTTTGGTGAGTTGTTGTCCGCACGCCCGCGAAGGTTTCTGAATTAGTAAAACCATTTTACAACCATTTTCTGAAAAACTCGAGCAACGGGAAGCAAGACTACAAACCAGCATCGCTGGTTCAAGAACGCATCGCTCGATCCAGACGAACACTGTATGCTGATTTAAATCTTGGTGCATTCCGTTACGATGCAAATTATGATTACAGATTAAAACAGAATTAAAACACAAACACTTTCTGTCTTTGAGTGGTATTGCAACGCATGCCGAGTACAGCTAGTAGCTTAAAATAACTAGTAAACCTGTGATCACGTCCATCTTAGATTCTGAGATAATTTTTTCACCACCTAGTCCGCTTTTTCACAATCGCTTTCTCACAATCCGTCTCGGAGACCTAGGAGTCAGGTGATAACAATGAAAATGTGAGCGGTCTCGGCGACCATCGTGGAGATCCGAGATTTCTGGGGACGTCCCAAGTCGTCCGGTTGACCCACATAGATAGTAATGAAAATGTGAGCATCCTCAATACTCCACCTAACATTTTATATCTTATTTGTATTTCTGTGTCTTACGGCTTCGGAGGAGATAAGACCAGAAAAAAAAATCAACGTTTCAATTAATAATATAGATTAACAAGGAATTCGGAGAAACTAAAGCCTACTTTCCTTAGAATATGTTTGTTTGTTTGTTTTTAAATTTAGTCTTTTTTTTCTTGTTTACATTTTTTTAAAGTTTTTAATTAGGAGTTTAACATGTTAATTATAATTATGAAATGAGTAAAATATTGACACACACATGTAGGAAATAAAAATCTATATTAAAAAAAATATGAAAAAAAAAGAATACATTATATAAATGGGCTTAAGGGCCGGACGTTTCGACATCCTAAGCGGATTGGCATTCTCAACGGAAGAGTAGCAGAAAAGAAAAGGTTAACAGTTACAGTTTGAATATTTTTGGAATCCTGAGAAGAGGTGTTCTATCTGGGAGCTGCCAATCATGAGGGGTCTTCAGTTTGAGAATTAAGTCGTTGGTGATTTCATAGGGTGTGGGATGGTCCATTCGGTGTGAGGCCGGTGTTCTGACCATCCTGTGTTTACATTTGTTCGGTGGTGGGCTGTGGTAGGGGTTGTTAGAGTGTATTCGAAGGGTGGTGGTCTAAAACAGGATTTTCATCAAAGAAAAGGCATGAAAATATGTGGATTATTAGATGTTATTGTAGAGTGGATTTTATTAGGATCTTCAACTCAAACTGAAGACCCCTCATGATTGACAGCTCCCAGATGAGAACACCCCTTCCCAAGATTCCAAAAATATTCAAACTGTAACTGATAACCTTTTGTTTTTTGTCACTCTTCCGTTGAGAATGACAATCCGTTTAGGATGTCGAAACGTCCAGCCTTCAAGTCCATTTGTGTAATGTATTCTTTTTTTCATATTTTTTAATATATATTATTGTTTCCGACATGTATTTGTGTGTGTCAATGTTTTATTCATTTTCAAAAAAAAGTCTTGAAAAAGAAAAAAAGTGAAAAGCTGCTGATGTATATATTAAATTAAATATAAGTTATATTAATATTTATATTTAATTAGTTGAAGTTTATTTTTGTGATAATAAATTTTGTTATTATTGTGCTTGAAAAGAAAATTTTTAGTTAGAGTGTATTTACTAGTTTCTGCGGGATTAATGTGTGCGGTATGACAACGGACAAGATGGCGTAATGACAAAGCCTGTAGCAGATCGTTCGATTTGAACGGAGATAAATATGCCTGGTATGTCTCCACGTTGACAGATAAAGGAGAGCGGGAATTTTGAAGAAGGAATGTCGCTGCCAAAACTAAAAGTACGAAAGAATAAGTTTGCAGATGACGCAAGTAAATAAGAAATATTTATTATTCTTCTGAGCCCCTCCTAGACAAATGAACAACCTACGTCATCCACGGAAAGCGTAGATTTAAACCCGAACAGAACCGTAATAAATAATTGGGAAATCCAGGATAAGAAGACATAGTTATGACGAATGAAAGTATTTATTTTCCGGTTGCTGAGAGGATCGAATAAAGGAAGAATTCGACGGAAATCCCCATGCGAAGAATTCCGAAGATCGAACGTTTAAATAGGCTTAGCTATTTGAAACAGAAGAGAAATTAGCGCCAGTGGATCAAATGGATCCGAACTGATTTCATACAAGTGATTAGGAAAATTTGTGTGTGAATTAGTGAAACTAATTACGGCTTGTTTGGTTATCTAGTGTTAATTATAAATATCAACTGATAGTTGATAGTAAAGTATCAATTATGTGTATAGTGCTTTCGAGACGAGTTATCATCGAGAGTCTGGATATGTAAGTACAGTTTCCTTTATTTTATGAATCGATTATCCAAGGGATTGCTGATTTATAACAAGCCCAAAATATACAAGTAACATTATTAAAGGAGCAAAGATTAATTTTTCACGTAGGGGAAAAACCATTGTTGAGTGATCTAACTTTAGTTTCTTCTATGAATGAAATAGTACATTAATGACAGATATGACTTAGATGTAAATACCATTATATTCTGAAATTAAGTATCCTTGTAGGCTGCTTGTTAATATTTACATAGGAAGTCATTAGTTTAATATTTTGAATTTAAGGTGTAGTATTAATGTCAAAAGTGACATTTAAAGATGAGATATATAATACTATGTTTTTGTACTACATATTATTATTCTAAGATTAAGAATAATCATCAAGGTTAAAGTTCATTAATAATTTGTAATTATTGAGTATTTCATATTTTGATATTTACATGTAAACTGATACATGCAAGGTTTTATAGATGGTACCATTAGGGATTAGTTACAGATGAACTGAGTTAATATATGATAACAAATGTTATTGTTCTTATATAATAAATTATTGTAAAGTTATTTTTTCCTTTCATAAAGGTTATGGACTCTAGTAATAAATTATTTTAAAGTTTTTAATTTACAATGCATTTGTTTCTTTACTTGGATGCGTGCTTGCTCTGAAAGTACATATTATACCCCAGCTATTTTTAGAGGGAAGACATTCTTTCATATGTCTGATTTTTCTTTTAGCAAAAGCCTAAGTTTTATTTTCAAATTCTAATATCTACTAAACATAAATAGTATATTAAAATAGTTATTGAATTCATAAACTTTCCCTAAAAAAAAGGAATTAAAACTGCATTAATTACGAAAGTTATTGTCGAACTCGGATCATATCATAACTGTTAATAGATTAGAGAATTAAAATTCAGTGTTTCAAACAATGAAGTATTAGTAGAAATAGAATAAATCTCCTCATTAGAACAGAAATTCTAATGTTATTCTAAGAGAATTTATGTGTACTTCTCTCACGATTATCATATCGACGCAGAGTATTTGGAAAAGATTTTAAATTTAAAAGTTAGATTTAAAGTGGGAAAAGAAATGGTACAAATCTGAATTAAAAACATTTAAACTTATTAAAAATAAAGAATAAGAAAATTCATGTGCTGGGCTCTGCCAACCTCAATGAATTTCGTATGCGCATGTAAATAAAGAAAAAGCGCCTAAAAATGTCTAAACACATTAAAAAGTGAGACCAATGTTCATAAGTGACATCTCAGGACAGCCTGTTTCACGCTACTATGGCGATCATCAGTTGAGAGTAGTCACTATGAACATTGTTAGATTTAATCCTTAAATGTGCAAACAAAGTTCAAGAAGATCCAGCCAACATAGACGTACACGCGGGAACAGACACATACACAGACTGAGTGATCTCATAAACCTCAGTTACCTAGAAAAATAAACTAACACCAGAATTTGTAAGTACAAATTAAAAAAAAAAAAAAAACATCAAAGGGCAGGGGGAGTGGAGGGAAATTCCTCTGCCCTTCTGAAAGTGCCCATGATTCTGAATTTAGTATTGAGTCAGGCTGGCGTCAAATGCACTCTTAATCCAAACAAAAAAAATACTGGTCCAGCTGGTTAAGAAACTGGCTTAAGAAAAAAGAGGATGTGAATATGACAGAAGAAGAAAAATGGATTCTGTGCGAACTGGCAGTGACAAATTTGCATTCCAGATATCCCTCTTTTTTTTTTTTTTTTTTTCTTTTTTGCTTTTAATGCTTGCCAAAAAGTTTTTTCTACAACCCGGAAAAGGATTCAGTTATTTTACGAGATGTTCAGCAATAAAAATAAAAAAGATAAAGAATGTCCAGACAGAAAAAAAGAAAGATCAAGAGTTCCATTTTCATGTTGATAGTTTCTTTTCTTTGGCAATGTTGCGGTTGCTTCTCACTTTTCGAGACCGTTAAAGTGGAATTTTTAAGAAGAACATAAGCTACAGAAGAAAAAGTAAATAAAAAAAAATAAAGCTCCTTTCCAATACCTCTTAAAGAGAAAGAGGATTAATTGACGTTTATTATTAGTATAATTATTATTATTTCGCGCCGAGGCCTGCATTTCGTTTAGTCTATTTTTTTAAAAATAATTAAAGCCTTTATTTTTATTTTTGCTTTCCTTTGTAAACAAATGTTATTTATAACTCAATAAAGTTTATGATTTTGAGAAAAAGATAAAAGAGAATGAGGAGAAATGAATTATATTAATTTTTAGACGTTCAATTAGATCTTCGCTGTCTTTGTTAGTTCTGTGCACAGTGAAATGCTACTTTAATCGTGTAATCACACCTCCTCATGTAGATTATTAGTTTTGACACATAATGCTTCGGGTGACCTATGGTTTTCAGTAAATACGGCAGAACAGTTTTTAAAGCATTAATTAGGAGTAGAAAAATCACCTTAATGGGGAAGACAGTCACTCATGTTATATGACAGTTGATGCTAGACGTACTGGATCGAGCATCTCTCAAAGAACTTGTCACACACCACAGTTTCAAGGGTTTATTTATAGTGATGTGCGAAAAACAAAGAAAGAAAAAGAAAAAAAAAAGACTTCCAGTGACCGGCAATCCTGTGAAAGACAATCATTTGTGAATCAGAAGGCTCAAACTAGGATAGCGAGAATCCTGCAGGGTAACAGACGGGACCCAATCAAGCAAATCACTTTAGCATTCAATCTTAATATGCAGAACATAAGGTATCTTGGAAGGTATCACGCGCAATGTTATCAGTGAAGAATAAATAACCGGGTCTTCTGTGGAAACTGGAACGTTGATACTGAACAAAAATTGCTGATAAACTTAGGACCAAACACACAATAATTCGTAAATAAAAAAGCAACTCATATTTCAATATATAACATAAGGTATGTTTCGAGGTATATTCCCTATCATCAGATGTAAAAGAAACAAACATAAAAGGCAGAAAAAGATATAAACATAATGGAACAAAAGGAACATCAATAATGTTACTGCAACAACATTAAGTTATATATTAAAGCGTGAAGCTAGCAAATTATATCATTCAAGCAATTACCATTTCTTAACTAAGATCGTATTCTAATGCATTATGGATCGAAATATCTGTATTAAAAGAACCGTATGTTTTGATAACTAAAGATTCATGAAATTTCCTTGATTCATGAAATGATCACTATCTGATGCGTAAATAATAGGTTTTTTTGTTAGTAGTTTGTGTCCCGTATTTTGGTGATGAAATGCCTTAAGGTATTGCAAATTCCGTTGGTTAATCGCTCTTTCGTGTTCTTTCATACGGGTACGCACCCTCCTTTTCGTTTCCCCGAGGTATGTCTGCTCCATTTTCAAATTAAATACCATAAACAACAGCTATTTTATCCAGATTGTCCCTTTTTTTCTTTCTTAATAAGGTACCCTGCCCAAATAACGCCACCTTAACATTTAAATTACTGTAAGTCTGGAAATAAGGTGTATCGAAACACGAAAATTATGACCAAGAAAGTTTAATCTTCTGTTTGAATCATACCATAATGAAACATATGATAACTTTTACTGGAGAAATATGAGAACTCAAATAAAAAAAACTTTGCAAACTGGCGTTATTAGGAACACCTGGTCCAATTACGGCACCTACTTTCTAGTAACTCAACTTATTTAAAATTAAGAATTATTCCATCATTGTAAACATTATTTGTACAAAATTACAGTAAAAAGCAACTAAATTTGACTTTCTGTAAAAAAATAATAAAAAAATCACTTGAAATTAACGCAGTCTTTCTAATCTGTAGCTAAAACAAAAGAGGAAATTTTAAAAATTAATTAATATCGGCATTTTCCGATTATAAAAGCAAAATAATAAAAGCAAATAAGATAAAAATCTATATTTTCATGAAACATATTAGTAATTTATAAATGTGGTACGTAACCTAAAATCGTATATGTAGACCATTAACACCACCATGGTGTTAAAGAGCTACTGAGCACATGATACACTTGTTTGTCTACAATTTCCGAATTTTAAAAATAACAGTTAACTTATCTATATAGAAGAACATTCAAGAATCAAGAAAATGTATAGTTTTATATAGTTAATCTTTGCTGAACATTAAAAAGTCTATATTTTATCTTACGTTGATATAGCAGCAGCCTTTCAGAACCAGTCCTCGACACGAAAAGGTGGAAATATAATTTCACTCGAAAATGTTGGCGGTCTGCTAGTAACTCACTTCAACACTAGATGGCATGTCAATGCAAACTACTTTAGTGCAGTACCGTCATCTTTTATATTTATGAAGAATTAGATAGGTGGCGTTAAAGGTATATATGGCGTTATATGGGTGAGGTACCTTATTTAAAATGCTTTCTAATGTATTTCTAGCTTTGTGCGCTATTTTTATATTTACTTGTCTAAAATAGGTGCCAATTTCCTGTCTAAATCTTCTTCATATGGTGTGGACAAATACTTATCAATAACCTTATCTCCATTAACTTTGGCATTTATTTTATTGTTAACTCTTCCAGCCCTTAAGGTTTTAGAAATGATTTTATTAATAAACTGCAAAGGATAGCAATTACTTGCAACTATATTTCAAATATTATGTATTTCATCAATTAATAATTTACCATTGCTACATATTTTGATAGCTCTTTTGATTGCTCAATGAATTAATTTTATAATTAATGCCGCTGTAAAATTCATAGTAATATTTGCATTAGTTTTTTTTCTAAAAACTGTTGTCTCGAAATGATTCTTATCTCTAATCATCGATACATCTAAAAAAAGGAATTTTATTATCAGCTTCGGTTTCCATTGTAAATTTGATGTCTTGATGAACTTGATTGAAAATGTCACGAATATGAATTTTTGTAAATATACTAGGCCATCTCCCGTGTAGAGATTGTTCGTTATAGATATTTGAAGAAGAGATTTATTTAGATGGACGTTGGTTGATATAGATGTTAAATGAAGATCATAGCTTATATACGATACTTCTGGCGACGAATTGATTGTGACTATTCTTTCGAGTGAAGATAACCAAATTCTGATGACTTGTGACTCTAGACAAATTTTCCTCTTTGGTGGAGACTTCAGACAAATTTTACCTATAGTGAAGAATGACCGAGATTACGACATTATTAACAGTTCTTTGAAAAGATCTCATCCTTTCTCTCGTTGTCCATTTCGATACTAATTGATTATCGATGATAAAACGATGGTTTATATGAGATAATCCAAGAATAATCGATTACAATGAAAGGGGTTAAAGCAACATTTTGAAGTTTTGAAGACTCTTTTCAAGCCATCTCTTTTTCAAGCATAATAAAATTGAAATAAGTACAACAAAACAAAATAGTTGGAAGCTTAAACAAATTTCAAAAACACGTGAATCAATAAGTTTAGATGTTTTTACAAAAATATATTAATAAGGTACAATTCAATTATTAAAAGTAATAATAAGAAGAAAATAAAATTTAAGATAATCTAACAAAACTCGATTCCAAAGAAAGCAGTTAACGCAACATCTTGAAGTTCAATAATGCTAATTTTGAATTTGTCGACTTCCTCGTGACAATAAAAAATGAAAAACCGTTTTCCATTGTTGCACTAACATTGGGGCACAACAACAATAACACAACAATTGCGGAGATATAAGTAAAAAAACAATATGAAAAGAGTTGTAGTCCCTATGGCTTAATGGATAACACATCCGACTTCGGATCAGAAGGTTGTAGGTTCAATTCCCGTCGCGGAAATTTCATTGTAATAATTGTTTCTATTTTCCATTCGCACAGAAAATTGCGCCGGACAGACAGACACACAGACAGAGAAATAAAAGATTTTAGTAATATAGATTTCTAATTATCTTAGTGTGTTTGGTCCCATTTTTTAATTTGATTGAAAATAGTTAAAACCTCATTAGCATTGCGTTTGCTTATTAATCTGAATGTGTCATCTATATATCTACATTAATTTAATGTATTAATTTAATATTTGTTTTAATAATATCTTTTTCCCATATCTGCATTTCGACATAATTCATAACAATTTCTGCAATGATTGCAGATGATGGTAGACCCATATGTTATGTAGTGAATGTGAGTGGCAGAGAAGCCAAGCACTGCGACCGGAGGTCTATCGGTAGACCCGTAAATAGACAATGAGATTGTAAAAATACCTTATCATTGAAACGAAACCGTTACAAATCAAATAAAGTATCTACCAATCTTAACACATTTTTGATATCCATTAAATCTTTTTTGTTTCTATTAACTTCTATATTATATATAAATTTAATAGCGCCTGTAACTAATGGCAAAGATAACGATGTATACAAGCTGACAACATCAAATGATATCATGTAAGAGCTTTCATCACAACTAATATTTTTTAGTTTCTCAAGGAAATCTGAGTTATTACTAACACAAAGCTTAGATTTATATTCCAATTTTTTTAATCCTTGTAATAATATCCTAGATACCCCCATAATCGCTGTGTTATGACATGGTCTGATTTTATAAAGACCGTTATTCTTATCTTTATGTACTTTTGGTAGTCCACAGAATATAGGTAACTACTCGTTGCTAATAAGTAATTCCATCTCATCTTTGTCAATGATTCCATCGTTGGAAAGCTTACTTATAACTTTACATATTCTAAATACCGGTAATTTCTCAGTATTTTTACTGTTAACTAAGCCCTTAGTATTATTCAAGAAGTTCATACATGTTTTATTATATGTGTTCAAGTCCATGCGATTATCGCTCCACCTTTATCTACGTTAATTAACTTGATGTCATTATCGTTGGTTACACTAATAAGTTCTTTTAATGCTATTTCCTCTCTGAGATTTAAAATGCATTTGGAAGAGTTTCTCAAGGACTTCTGCCAAGGACTCCCGAACTTTATATAAATCAAAATCTTTTTTAAATTTCCATTACTTGAGGAAGCATTGACTTCGCAGACGCGAAACCATGGTCATATCTTAAATTTTAAATCTGTAAAAAAAATTTTAATTGTATATAATTTTTATTTTTAAACAAGTTTTTTAAAGTAATGTTCGATTTGTGTCTTTTTTAAAACAATTTAAATTATTAATGTAGGCAGGTGCATCGGCTTTGCTATTGATTTTAATATTATTTCAACGCACGTTAATATTATCTTTGACAAAGGAAATAGAACTAGAATTTCAATGAAATATCGAACTTTTACGAGCCACTGATTTACAGAAACTGTATTATAGAAACTCATTTGCCAGCTGTGAATGATGCTTTTTTTTACTGCAATGCAAGGATGACTTCCTTTCGTCTATCGAATGTTGGAGAAAAGCAGAACAACATGTCATTTACAGACGGCGATCTTCGTTTTCTCTGACAGAGAACAAAGAATCTCTCTTATTATTGCTTCTATCTTTACAACAGAAACCGTAATTCAGCTCCAGAAAAGCCTCAACTGCTTCTATATTTATTTACCTTTAGAAAGAAGCATTTCAAATCTGTGGTCGTCTGGTGTAATCCAATTAGGCATTGTTAATACATAGTAAGCTGTAGTATTCTTAATCCTATTCTTCATTTTCTTCCTATACAGGGTGGGCATAAAAGAATGGTGGGGTTTCAAAGACATGTATT
>JAFIDM010000001.1:52569425-52667790 GCA_023159025.1 Thereuonema tuberculata | reverse complement strand
TTACATAAGGGAGGCTTCCGGAGCGAAGCGACGGGTAGCCGACTAGTATCTTTTAATTTACGTTAATCAAATTGAAGGTTTGAAAGTCATCTTTTATGTTACGTGCTTCAGTAAAATTAACTTATGCAATCCTTTCATCAGACGCCTTAATAATAAATAATTCGAAATGAAATGTCATTGTTACAAGAAAAAAAATGAAATGTTGATACAACACCCTCTAAAATGTTATCCCAAAGTTTGCTATTCATCTATATAATGGTTGTTTTCTATTTACCCACAGTTTTCTGCTAGTTGTTTCTGTACCTTTTTGTATGTCTTTGTTATGAAGAAATTGCTTCTGCAATTCAGTCTAGCATTTTTTCTATAAGTAGACCTAATCTGTAATCCTTCACTTTAATAATCATATTGTAATGGAGAGAGATTTTTGGTGAAGTTAAGTAAAGTTTATTAATGTAATATTACTTGTTTGTGATGCTTCACTTTACAGTTACTTGTGTTTTGTCTACTTTGAACTCTACAAAAAGTAATATTGAAGGTTAATTTTGAAGATCATTAATAATATTGACCTATCCTCTTAGTAGTATAGGCAGCGTAGAAGTTAAAGGTATCGGCATTGTAGTAAACTGCAACGAATTTTAGTCACATATAGCCTTTCAAAAATTAAAAAAAAAATTATGAATAAAAAAAAGAATGAAAAATAGATAATACCCATTTGGACAATTAGATACTTGATTTTGATACAACTCATGTGAAATTACTGTCATTGCAATGCATTAATCTAGGAGTTAAAAACCCAGAATTACTAAAATTTAACCCATTTGAAATTAGGCATAAAATCTTTAAGAAATAATAAAACTTTCAGAATTATGTAAAAATCTATATATAAAGATATTTACATCTTACATTTCTTTTAATCTCTTTTCTTTTGTATAAATTTGATGTTTTTCAAAATTAATTTAGTTTTGTTGAAATGTTAGAATTCTTTTTGACTCAAAACAAAATGGTTATGAAAAGATTGTGATAATAAGCTTTTGTTCTATTATTTTGACAACATTATGTTTACAATTCGAAATATGTAATTATAAACATGTGGACAGTATCACAATGAGTCCAGAGAAACTAATTTTGTTTCTTGGATCTAATCAGTCTGTTTTCTTTCACTTGTTTCACAATGACACAGCGTTGGTAATTGCTGGCCTTTCTTGAAAAAAAATAATTATATAAGAAAGTGCGTTTCTTGTTGATTGTTTATAGTTGACCCAAAGACAAGCTGTTAAAACGGAAATTGAATCTTTAGTTATTTCTAATAGCTAATGGTCAGTTTTGATAACAATTGTCGGGTGAATTTTGAGGAACTGGCTTCAAAGAGCAACTAATTCCCAATAGTAAAAGACTCTTAAATAACTTTTGTGACATAATATTACAAAGGCAAATTTTCAAAGCCTTTATGGTGATCAAGCCAAAAATTCAAATTAAAAATGTCGAAAACAGAAAAGAAAACATATGAATACATAGCAAAAATGTCATTAACGAGAAATACAACCACAATAATTGTGGAGGAAAATAAAATAACAATTGAAATTATTACAAGACATAAAGATATTATCAATAGTAAAATCTTGACAAATTTTCCCTTGTAATATTATGTTTGGTTTTTTTTTTTCGTGAAGTAAAGTTTAATTAATTTGTTTGTGACTATATCTTTATTGTATAGCAATTGTAAGAATATATTATGTAAGACTATATATTCTTACATTTCGACAAAACTAAATTTTGAACAAGACCAAATTCATATAAAAAAACAAAGAGGTTAACAGAAATTGAAAAATGAAATTTTCTGGTTCAGACAATATAGTGTTCGTATATTTTTTATACGACTTACTTATACGCAGACTTACAAAAGAGATGTAATTCAATGCTTCTGTTGAATTGATGAAAAGGAAAACTGAAATATACTAAATGCTTTTTTTTTTTATTAATGCCAATTCATCATAATACAAAATAATCAAATTTCAATAAAAAAAATTAATTAAAATATTTAAGTATTCTAATTTAAGGTCCCGAGATTACTATAAATTCTATTACTATTTTTTTTAAATAAAATTTCTGTGTTTGAGTGCTTTTATCTTCGCAAAACAGTCGATAATTAATTAACTTTTAACTAATTAATTAACAAGAATTTACAATGAAGTACAGTTAGGTTTTAGGATAATAGATCTGTAAGATCGCGGTGCTCAGTTTCCCTATCATTCACAACTCACAAAACATAAACATAAGGTTTTAACAATTGTAATTACATTACCGCTCTCGCAATTAATTACTTTTCAATGGAAGAACAATCGAATTAAAATTATTA
The DNA here is from genome assembly GCA_023159025.1 of Thereuonema tuberculata. Lineage (NCBI taxonomy): Eukaryota > Metazoa > Arthropoda > Chilopoda > Scutigeromorpha > Scutigeridae > Thereuonema > Thereuonema tuberculata. Next base: position 52,665,434 of record JAFIDM010000001.1, on the reverse strand, counting down.
ATAAAAACATTTATGGAAATGCTACTAATTTTAATGGATTTAGGATGTTCAAATACAAAGCCACTTTAAGGCTTATTTATCTCCTGAATGGAAAAACAATCGAATTTAAATGAAAATTATAAAGAAGCAGAAGCTTATGGTATGATTCTTGTAAATCATCGAGGTTGATGTAGTAATTTAAACCTAGTACTATTTATTATTATTATTATGTTTGTATGTTTCAAACCTTGGGTTTCCCCAGCTAAAACAATATGGCGGATCAAGGACCAAAGCACATACTGCCAAGTGTAAAGATGTGTGCAAGAATGATTAGGGATGTGTGCTTGTGTGCATAAATTTCCTAACTATGCGTGTAGTGTTGAGTACCACAGCCTTCTGCAGTTGTGCATAAGTGTTTCTGTAAAGTCCTAGTGTGCTGAGACTGTGGTGCAATGTGTGAGGCACCAGACCAGTGGCTGACAAAACTTCAGTGGCTGACTCTTCCCCGCAAGGAGGGAGGCCGAGGACTCATCAACCTCATCACCCTACACGAAAAACAAGTACATACACTTAGGGAACATTTCCACCAAAGGGCAGAAGACTCCTCACTTCACTCAGCCATTGTCAAGGCTGACACACACCTCACACCCCTGAACCTCGAAAACTCTTCTCCAACACTCACCACCCCTGACACCCACACTCAGCAGCTGCGTGAATCATGGGCTCGTAAGGAACTCCATGGCAGACATCATCACGAACTCAGCCAGGCTCATGTCGACATGGAAGCGTCGAACAGATGGCTGACGAGTGGTGAGCTGTTTGGGGAGACCGAAGGGTTCATGATCGCAATACAGGACCAAGTCATCTCCACATCCAACTACAAGAAACACATTCTACACGATGCAAACACACATGACGACAAATGCAGGAAATGCCACACTACGCATGAGACGATCGACCACGTAATATCAGGCTGTCCCCTTCTCTCTCAAACAGACTACCTCCACCGACACAATCAGGTAGCGTCGATCGTTCATCAACAACTAGCACACAAACATTCACTTATTAAGAGCACGGTCCCGTACTACAAGTACATACCACAAAGCGTATTAGAGTCGCCCTCATATAAACTATACTGGGACCGCCCCATTCACACAGACAAAACCATACATCACAACAGACCAGATATCACACTTGTTGATAAGGTCAACAAACAGACCTATCTAATTGATATTGCAGTGCCTATCAGCAAGAACATGCAGAAAACTCACGCAGACAAGATCAGTAAATACACTGATCTAGCATACGAGCTCCAGAAGCAGTGGAGGCAGGATCGAGTACGTGTTGTACCCATCGTTATTATTATTATTATTATTATTATTATTATTATTATTAATATTATTTTTAATCAATTATTGTAAATGTTTATTCACTGGTTGTTATTAAATTATCTTCTCAATGGGCCACAGTAAGTTTAGGATCATTTATATTGTAAGTTTCGTAGGCTTAAGAAGGATTTAGCAGGATCTTTGATAGATAGCCTGCAGATTAGCTTAATGAAACTTAGTCTGAATGGAGCAACATTAGGGTTCTCCAAATTTCAAAGACAATGTTTAGGATTTTCGTTTTCTTCTCAGTACATGTTTGATACTTTCACTGGTGGATGAAGGTGGATGGGTGACTGAGTTGCATCCAGAGACCCCCTAATTATATAATTAAAAAATTTACTACAATTAAAAAGTTAACAAGGAATTCGCTTGAGTACGTATCATTTACGTTACACTCGAATTTATATATTTGCTCGTATACATTTAGTCGCTCGTATACAGTCAGTGCTTTTAATAAAATGTCAAATATGCCATTTAAAAAAGCCATTTTTGCGGCCCTTAGATTACAGCTTGCCTTAAAACCGCTAGGGGACCGCTCTTGCTTTTATCCTGTCTGGATGTCACACTCTGGAGCGGCCAAACGGTCAGAGATATTAGAATGAAACCTTCACCTTTGTGTTCAGCATCAAAAAGTAGGTGACCACGTAAAAAAAAGCAGACCTGTAGGACCACTCCCTGACCGGATACGGGTTCTTGCTTTTATGCTTGGTTGATGTCACAATCTGTAGTGGCCAAACGGTTAGAGATATTAGAATGAAACCTTCACCATTGTGTTCAGCATCAAAAAGTAGGTGATCACGTTCAAAATATCAGACCTGTAGGACCACTCCTTGACCCCCCAAGGAGTGTTTTGTTAGTAATGGGTTGCTAAAAACCAAGAAACCTGGTATTGTTTTAATTTCCTTTATATAAATGTAATTGTTGGCATGCAAAAGACGCAATTGTGGCGACGTGCGGAAAAACGAGATGCTGATGCAAAGCGAGAAGCTTCACGCTTGCGTAAAGAACGGTCTCGCTCAAGTCAGAGACAAGAGACTGAGAACGAGAAAGAAATGCTGCAGCATATCGCCGACTACGATCGGATCGCTTCCGATAAAATTGTGTTTATAAAATTGTGCATATAATGGGGCCGCTTTGCTTTTGACACTGTCTAAAAGCTTTAATTACCTTGTTTTTTCTTTGAGTTCTTTAATTTTATTAACACTTGTGTGGTGTACGAATTACGTGTACCTGACCAGAATATGATCCCTTTTTAGCAATTAACAGAAATCAGTTTGATGCAAGGATCCGACAAAATTTTCAGCCAAGGACCCCTTGATCCGCCACTGGATACTAGAGCCTCTTTCAAGCCATTAATGAAAAGCCATCAGTAATCTCTAACTCCTTTTAGCAGAAAACAGTCGAGTTTGATTAAAAGTTTACGATTGTTTAAATTTTAATTCATCCACTTTTTTATTTAAGTATTATTTATTCTGAATGTCTATTTGTGAGTGACTCTTATTGAAAAGAATTCCTCCCTCCGTCCGAAAATATGGTGTACATTTTAAAACACGTTGAAAATTATTGAAGCAGCCCAACAACTTCGTAACCTAGCAACGCACTTAAAATAGTTTTGTATTTTGAATTTTATGAATAAATACTGTCAGTAAACTGAAATTGCTTACTTAATTGAAACTGCAATTTCTTCTAAATGTATACCATATATTCGGACAAAAATAATTTTCAAATGTATACTATATTTTCGTACGGAGGGAGTAGTTTATATTAATGTTAAGAAGAAATCTCTTCTTAGAAACAACTAGTCGGCTACCCGTCGCTTCGCTCCGGAAGCCTCCCTTATGTAACGGAAAACAATTTTTTATTTATTAAAAAACACACACACACACACACACACACACACACACACACACACACACAAATTACATCAAGCAAACTAAAACTAAAATTTTTTAAAAGCTTTTTTTTTTAATTTAATATTTGATGTCTTTATTCTCTCAATCTACGACTGCTTTTAGAACCACCTTGTAAATCATATATCTATGATATATTTTTATTTTTTACAGAGATTAGAATGTAGGCCTAGTGGTCTAATGGCTAAGACATCTAACTTCTGAGCAGTATTCTACCTAATAGAAATAGTGCATCTTTCTTTCTTGACTATCTTTTTTTTTATTCCTATTGATACTTTTCGGTCCTTTTCGAGTTAGAAATAGTGATGGTTTTTGAGTTACAAATAGTGATTTTTCAGTATTCTACCTAATGAAATACTGCTTCTTATTTCTTGACTCTTTTTTTTTTTTTTATTCCAAATGATACTTTTCAGTGGTTTCTGAGTTACAATAGTGTTCAGTATTCTATCTAATAGAAATACTGCTTCTTTCATTTTTGAGTCTCTTTTTTTATTCTAAGTGGCACTTTTCAGTGGCTTTTGTGTTCCAAATATTGATGGTTTCTGAGTTACAGATAGTGATTTTTCAGTATTCTATCTAATAGAAGTATCGCTTCATTCTTTTTTGACTCTCATTTTAATTATAATTGTCATTTTCAGTGACGTTTGAGTTACATTTATTGATGGTTTTTGAGTTGCAAATAGTGAATTTTTCGGTATTCCACCTCAAAAAAAGAGTGCTTCTCTCTTTCTTGACTCTGTTTTCTTTACTCCAACATCTGGCGTGTACACCCACATATTTTTCAATATCACATAGGATTTGGTTAAGTAAGAATATTGAAAATATTGCAACGTTTCGGCAATTATCGTTCTAATTGTCAGTTTCGAATTACAAATAAACTGACTGATGTGAAATAAATAAACAATCTTGAGATTCAAAAAAAGATTGAATACATTCCTTATTGATGGGGGAAAGCAAAGGAGATATAAGTCAAAAAAACCATATGAAGAGAGTTGTAGTCCCTATGGCCTAATGGATAAGGCATCTGACTTCGGATCAGAAGGTTGCAGGTTCGATTCCTGTCGCGGATGTTTCATTGTAAAAATTATTTCTATTTTCCATTCGCTCAGAAAATTGCGCCGTACAGACAGACAGACAGAGAAATATAAGATTTTAGTAATATAGATTGTCACTTTTCAGTGACGTTTGAGTTACATTTATTGATGGTTTTTGATTGCAAATAGTGATTTTTTCGGTATTCCACCTCAAAAAAAAGAGTGCTTCTCTCTTTCTTGACTCTGTTTTCTTTACTCCAACATCTGGCGTGTGCACCCACATATTTTTCAATATCACATAGGATTTGGTTAAGTAAGAATATTTAAAATATTGCAACGTTTCGGCAATTATCGTTCTAATTGTCAGTTTCGAATTACAAATAAACTGACTGATATGAAATAAATAAACAATGTTGAGATTCAAAAAAAAGATTGAATACATTCCTTATTGATGGGGGAAAGGAAAGGAGATATAAGTCAAAAAACCATACGAAGAGAGTTGTAGTCCCTATGGCCTAATGGATAAGGCATCTGACTTCGGATCAGAAGGTTGCAGGTTCGATTCCTGTCGCGGATGTTTCATTGTAAAAATTACTTCTATTTTCCATTCTCTCAGAAAATTGCGCCGGACAGACAGACAGACAGAGAAATAAAAGATTTTAGTAATATAGATTTAAGGATAAATAAGAATCTCTAAAGAGTTATAGTGTTTTAGTGCTGCATTCAGATGATTAATAATTTAAATCACTAACAGGATTTTATTCGTTTGTGGATAAAAAAAAAAAATACACGAATTCGAAAGAACATGAATAGTCATACAAAATATAATAACTCTAAACGGAATCTTTAAACAGAATAGAAACTTGAAAGAGTTTCTATTCTGTTTAAAGATTCCGTTTAGAGTTCTTAATGTAAACCATTTGGGTTTACTGAAAGCAGTCGGATTTCAATAAGAATGTATAATGAATCATGTGAAGTCTTATTTCAAAGGTTGTTGTTCATTTTAAACTACGCTTAAATAGAATTCTCTCAAAATGCATTCAAGATTCAAAGGAGCCGAATGTGAATGAGAATTTATTATCAAGAATGTTCTGTTTCGAGGACTTCTATGAGTCCCCCATTATATATTCTTTTTAATGGAACACATTTCTTCTTCTCTAAACACTGTAAAGAATTGCAGTGACATAACAGCCAGTGACGTAATCTTAAAGTTTTCCACCAAAATAAACTAGAAATACTCTCAAGTATGGACCTAAGCTTGCTGGGGGATGGGGGTCATTTGGTACGGTTTGAGGGATTGAGAGTGGAAGAGGTAAAGATTAAAATAATGGTGCTTAATTTGGAATACACCAGAATTTATCAGTATTACCAGTATATTCAAAGAAATTCTCCAGAAAAAAAAAGTTAGTAAAAAAAATGCTTCAGTAAAACTTTTGCATTACTATAGATATCACAAGTCATTGTCATTTTCTTGTTTTGCGAAAGCACTAAACCATTCATTACAATGCTCGTGGCTAGAGTTGAAACTCCCAGAATGCAACGGAGATTATATAGATTTTCCTTTCCTGGCCGTTCGCTAACATTCAAATAGGAGAGAAAATGGCGGTCGCTGCTTCACATTCAACATTTCGACGAGGAAAAGTTCTCAACAGTCAAGCTAGGGAAATCGACGAGTAACGTTAAGAATAAGTTTGACTGTTGAGAACTTTTCCTCGTCGAAATGTTGAATGTGAAGGAGCGACCGCCATTTTCTCTCCTATTTGAATGTTAGCGAATGGCCAGGAAAGGAAAATCTATAATCTCCGTTGCATTCTGGGAGTTTCAACTCTAGCCGCGAGCTTTATAGTATTTCTTATTCCGACTGTCCAGTTCATTTAAAAATTAATACAATGTTACACCAAAAACTCGTTTATCCGAATTTGATGGGACCTCGCCCGTTTCGGATAAACGAAATTTCGGATATTAAGGAATATATTGTGTTAGACATGTACTGTACATTAAAAATTTATAGTGAATTTGACACAATAAACAATAAACTGAAACACGGCACTCCCCTGTAATTATAGGTTCTACAGTATTGATATAACAATTTTTGAACCCTTTTCAATATTGAAATATTACACTGAATAGTATCTTAATAGATTTACATAATCTCTTGTGTACGCTATTAAATATTCATTATAGCGACTAAAAAATGTTTTGTTTTTTTTTAAATAAGCTAAATTTGTTTCGAATAAACCAGATTTTCGGAAAAAATGTGATTCGGATAAACGAGTTTTTAGTGTATTTAAAATGTATTTCGTTAGAGGTCGTGTCGCTGTGAAATTCCAATATATTTACCACTTGTTCATAATAGCTTAAAGAGTAAGATTCGCATTCTGGTGTATCTCCTATAAAGCGTATCGTTTTCACTGTGTAATGAATCGTCTTTAAATTCAGTTCGAAAGATCTTTGAAAAAAGCAGAATCAGAATTGGTTTTCATCAGATTCAGTCAGAAACCAATCAGTCCCGGAATGTGATATTAAATAAGGTTTTTCCTATTCTAAAAAAAAAGTCAATATCAAGGATAGGATAAGAAATTTCAATTGATTTAGGGTTAGCATTTTGATTATTCATATTTCAGGTGACTTGGTGTTACCAGAAATTGCCGTTAATTAAGATAAGTAGTCCTGTAATTGTTTATTTAGTTTTTAAATAACTTTATTATGCGTTTATTTTCTGATAATGTCAAATATAATAGATCTCTTCCGACCTTATTTCGGCATTCTGAAATTATTTTTAGAATAATAATTCTAATTAGCTTAGAATGAATTTCTACAAATATTTTTAAAACATTATATTTTATTATAATTTGGGAGAAAATTTCAATTTCTTTTTCAGTTGCGAGATGATAAACATATTTGATTTCAAATTCAATTTTAGTTCAGCACTATTTTATTTAGGAATTTTGAATGAATTTTTTTCTATGTTTTATCATACATTTTCATTCAAATTCAGCTTTGATAATAGAAGTGAATTTACTGAAGGCATGTTTACATATTTGAAGTGAACCACAAAAGCTTTTCAGAAGTTTTTTTTTTTTTTTTTTTTTTTTACATAAAGGAAATCTAATTTTTTGAATACGTACCGATCAAGAAATAACAGGAGGTGTTCGGAGCCCTGTAGCGTGTTATGTACTAGACGAAATATAACAAAATTTAGCCACCATACACATTAAAGTATGTGGTTTCGATTTGTCAAGAAAAAAAAATTTGTACCAAACAACGCCGATAGGGGAAATTCTGGCGCTGCGAGCGCATAATGTGGGAAAAAAAAATACCTAACTGCCAATGGAAACAATAAATAACAACACACCAAATACCAATGAAAAACGTTTATTATAGCAACCTACAAATTTGGCTCAAGGTGACCACTAGCCTCCACTAATTGCATGCGGTACACGAAGTTTTCGACGGTGGCTCGCAGCATATCGGCATTTATTCGTCTGACATTTAACGCTATTTGATCTTTTAAGGTAGGAATGTCAGGAACATGTCCTTGATACATAATGCTTTTCAGGTAGCCCCACAACCAAAAATCGCAAGGATTCAGATCAGGGGACCTCGGAGGCCAATTCATGGGAAATGCGCGACTAAATACTCTAGCGTCTGTGAAATGTTGACGCAGGTGATCCTTCACCCGACGTCCGATGTGCGGTGACGCACCATCTTGCAAGAAAATGATAGAATCGATACAATTTCATTGCTGCAGTTGAGGTATCACAAAGTTCTCGAGCATAGCGACATACCTGTCGGAATTGACAGAACAAGTCACTAGTCCATTTCTACCAACTTCTTCATAAAAGTACGGGCCGATGATAAAAGAAGCAGTGAACCCACACCAAACTGAGATTATCGGCGAATGTAAGGGGATCTCTTGACCAACGTGTGGATTTGTATCAGCCCAAATACGGCAGTTGTGTGTGTGTTGATATCACCGTGCACATGGAAGTGAGCTTCATCGCTCCATAATTTCCGCCACGGCCACTCGTCATCCACTTCCAATCGAGCCAAAAATCTCAAAGCAAGCTCTAATCGGGTATTTCTGTCCCCTGGGAGTAATTGTTGAATGGGTGTTATCTTATACGGATAAAATTTCAGGATCTTACGCAATATCTTCTGCACAGTCGACAACGGGATATCTGTTTGTCGTGATATTAAACGTGCACTGCTGGTACCCTGCTTATTAGCTATCGCCTGATCCTGAACGGCAGTTGCAACTTCTTTAACTTGTTCCTGCTTGATACGTTTACGTCCTCGGCCTGGTTGCACACCAAGACGTCATGTTCTTTCAAATTTTTCAATCATTCTTCGTAACTTAGTTATGGTCATCGGTCCTCTACGTAACTGTTTTAACCGCCGGTATTCACGAAGAGCAGCATTGGCATTTTCATCCCGCTGAGATGAAAATGCTTGACTAATAAGGCACGATCACGTCGTGACAACGACATCGACGGGTGACTTCTTGCAGAATGACTAGAATTCCTGTAACCCCTCCTTTTATACCCGATATCGTATCCCAAAATTTCATGATGCATTTTTCGACCGCAGCGCCAGAATTTCCCCTATCGGCGTTGTTTGGTACTAATATTTTTTCCTTGACAAATCGAAACCGCATACTTTAATGTATATGGTGGCCAAATTTTGTTGTATTTCGTCCAGTACATAACACGCTGCAGGGCTCCGAACACCTCCTGTTATTTCTTGATCACCCGGTACATTGATTGAATGTAGATGCTATTTGCATTCAATTATGTGTGAGAAAGTGTTTAATGTGTGAGAATGTGTTGAGAAGTTGTTTACATTAACAGAATCTAACTTATTCATAAAGAATAAGGTTAAATTTACTGTATATATTCATTTCACTCTGACAAGGTAATTATTAATCTGTTAATAAAATTAACAGAATATTACATACTCTGTAATAATCATGAACGTGACTGCATATATTTATTCGAATGAGATTATTTTGAATGTAGAAACAATAATTTTGTATGGAAAAGTGAAAACCCCTAATAGTGGTTTTGATTCTGTAAAACCCGGAATAATATAATTAATTTTAGTATACTTGATTTTTCATTATTTAATGAGATTTCTTTTTTTATTATTATTTTTTACATTATGAAAGGAAGTAAAGCCGTGTAGATTAATAGTATCAGATAGAACTGTAGATATTAATGAATGTTTCAATCTATTCTAGACGCCTTAGAATAGAAGCCAAAGGCAGTGAGAATATTTGCAACCATCCTGGAAGACCATATCCTGGTCTTGTGCCAATGATATTGTTTTACCGACAGTCAAACAAACAGTTATGCAAAGCAAAATAAATTTTAATTTTAAAAATGCTAGATAAGCAGGACTCACGATAACTCAAAGCAAGACAACCATAATAAAAATCAATAGGAAATCCGAAGAAAAACAAAAGGAAAACACCAATCCTTAAATCATCAAAAACATCTTTATAACTTCTCAATATTTCTATTCTCTCAACGAGAATTTTCTTCAGGAGAAAAATAATAATCTTTCTTACATTTCAAAAACAGAAATGGAGTAAAATAATCATTCCAAAAGAATATAATAACGTTACAACATAAATACTTTTCATTATTATTTAACAATGAAAGTAATCAAGTAAATGCAATCACATTTTTAGAAAGTAACAATTCTCTTGTATAATATTGGAATAAAGTAACAAACTTCTTTTATAAAGAATATGTAATTGGATATGGTAAAGAATTATTACATTTAGTCAAAACTAAATTCATCCTAATTGATATTGTAAAGGATTATTAATTTAAGACAGAAAGTTGTTGTTATTTTTAATAATGTATAAGAAAGTTTTAATTGGTATTATAAAGGATTATTACTTTAAAAATGAAATTTATTAGTAATACAATTTTATAAAAGAAATTTGTTACTTTATTCCAATATTATACAAGAGAATTGTCACTTTCTAAAAATGTGATTGCATTTACTTGATTACTTTCATTGTTAAATAACAATGAAAAGTATTTATGTTGTAACGTTATTGTATTCTTTTGGATTGATTATTTTACTCCATTTCTGTTTTTGAAATGTAATAAAGATTATTATTTTTCTCCTGAAGAAAATTCTCGTTGAGAGGATAGAAATATTGAGAAGTTATAAAGATGTTTTTGAAGATTTAAGGATTGGTGTTTTCCTTTTATTTAACCAAAGAAAAACAAATGTAATTAAAAGTGACATTGAAGAAGTGGAAGATTAACCTTACTAGGTTCAGTTGTTAATATAAATCAAGATAACTAAATAATCTTTATTACTAAAATCTTTTATTTCTCTGTCTGTCCGGCGAAATTGTTAATTATTAGTTTCCCTTGCCGAGAAAGTCAGTTATTTTTTTTTTTAATATTTCGCCTTGCATGGGATTCGAACCGGGTACCTTCGTCCTCGCAGTCAGGAACGCTAACCGTTGGACTACTGCCGGTCCCCAATATCCAATCCTACTTTTATTCTATTTGTTCCCTCGCTATCAAATAATGAGTTCATTCAAAAAGGAATAAAATATCACTTTTTGCCATAACCGCTTGGAATCGATTCTTCTTGGATTATCTCTTACTTACCAGGGGAGACAGGGGGATGGCCTAAGTTACTCTTAAAATTTGGAACATAACCAAAACTTAAATAAGTAACTTAAATACTTTCCAAACAAAATGTCTAAGAAAGATCTTTAAAATGTATTGGCCTAATGTGAATCAAATAAAGAACTACAAGAAAATAAAGTCAAATATAAAAAATTTACTTGAAAATATCATCATAAAAAAATAGACGTGGATAGAACCCATTCTGTGGATGGATCTAAAATGGCTGTGAGTCAGGTCACAGGTCAGGTTGAAGGAAGAAGAAAACACGGATATCCAAAGTGAACGTGGAAAAGTATGATTGAGAAAAAAGGAAACAGTACTGGTTGGACGACTTAGGAAGATGAGATGCAATTGACCGAACAGGAGGAAGAGAAATTCAACCACATGAGCCACCATGCATAAAGAAATCCATTTTGGATGAGAACCAGAATGATTTAACCATAATGATTAATTGGATTTCCAGAGATAAAGAGAACAGTCGTCAAACAGAAAGAACAACAGGGTGGTGTTTTGAAGAAGAACAATAGAAATGTTAATGAAAAATATAAGAATTTTCATTTATAAAAAATAATTGCTTACGAGCAAGACCAACAATCGATGATGAAAAGATAAGAGAAAATTTACACGAAGATAATTTTTAAAGATTACATTGTAATTCTAATGAATTAATATTAATATAAATCTGATTGCCTTAGAAAGAAAGAGATAATAGTTACTTTATTTTGTTTGATTAAAAATTTATTTCGAAATTCAACTTTATGTTCCACTAAGAAAAGAGTTAGGTCCAAGTATGATTGAAAATACTAGACAATTTTATATCTTGACAATAAAAATATTTATTATAATTAATTAGAGAATATCATTGAACGTTTCAAAATCACTTCTAAAATAGGGGTCAAACTTGTCAGTGTTTAATCTATATTCTCAACAAAATAGATGCAGTTGTAAGAGCCAGAGACGTTTAGAATAGAATTTAATATTATATTAATATTATTATAATTTAATATTACCATTTTAATTATTATTTATTTGTATTGATTATTTCCTATTTAATTGAAAAAGATTTTTCATTCTTTTTCAATTAATTGCTTTTCTTTTACCCATCAGAGGGTTTGTTCTTTCCTTCCTTTTATCGAATTTGGCCAACTAGGGACCACGGAACTAGCTCAACCTGACAACGTCAGGGCGAGGCTAGTGAAATTCAAGAAAGGGGGGGCGAGAATTATATCTCGTCCAGGATAACCCTGAGATAGTAAGTCCCAGGTGGGAAACGGACGAAACACAGAAGAAGAAAGAAACAGCCATGCCACCACCAGGATTCGAACCCGGGTACTGGCGCATCGGCCACAACGGCAGCCCGCCGGCTAAACCGCACGGCCACGCCAGCACGGCTGGTTTGTTCTTTATTTATTTTTATTTTTTTTCTTGTTCTTTTTGTGGTCAAATACTGTTTGTGGTAGCCTAAGTACTATCCAAGGATTTGGATTCCACATTTTGTTCTTGTTTTTTTTTTTTTATTATTATTTTCTTACTTTTAGTTATTGAGGGGTCACTGTCTTCAGTTGAACAGTAAAAGTCGCCGAAGCTTTTGTCGTTACTATTTCAACTTAATTTGATAAATCGTCTGCATTTTTTGGCAACTTAATATACTTAAACATGTTTTATGTTATTTTAAAGTGTGTAATGAGTAGAATAAGATACTGCATTTGATATTTTCCAGTTAGCGTGCATTTAAATACTTTTTAGTAAAACAATGCATGAAAGCATGGGTTAACAGGGGGCTCCAAATAAGACCCTCCATTCTATAACATAAAGTAATTATATATAATGAGAAAAAATATAACAAAAATCATCAAAACTAGTTTTAAATTCACAATTTTATAAATTAATTACTAATTAAATATTAATTTGTAGCTTAATATTTAGTAAGAACTAAATGTTGGAAATTGGCTATTTTCACTGCCAAGCTCTTGTCTCTGTGCGAGTTTGCCTGTATCTAGTAATGGGCCTTATTTGGAACAGGGGCTTCTAATAAGGCCCTTCAGTTATATTTTCAAAACTGTGTTATTACGGAAAGAATTTCAAATGCCACTAATTGTAAATTCACTTTTTCATAACAGCACACCTTAAACTACCTTTCAAGACAGTTCTCAGAGTTTTCACTCTTGCAGTAGAAATGTAAAAAATCTTTAAAGGGCTTTATTTGGGCAACCTACCTTATATAAAAATACTAATGGAAGAGGCTTTTTTCAATACCTTAATTTTCGGTTCTGAATAACATAAAATTTTGGGTAATGAATTCGCCTTTGATAGAAATCGTAGCATAAATGATATATTATTTTAATAGATTCAGAAACTCATTCAGAAAATACTATTAAATAACCTATCAAATGCGATTGTTTATTGCTTGTGACTTCTCATCCAAATTCATTATTATTAAGTGAGAAATGGAAACATAGGCTTTTCATTATTAAAACCTAGATCCTCTAAATCTAATGTCTATGTCTACAGGAAATTCTTACAAAAGAAAACGTAACTTACAGTGCCTTACTCTACACTATTAAAAAAAAATTCACTATTTTTTTTAACGAGTAGATAATTAATAAATATTTTGTTAAATCATTCTCCCCATGGAAAAACGACTTAGAAATTAAGGATATTTATTTATATTAAAATGCTTCCATTCAATGATGCTTATGCTTTTATTAAGAAAAGCAACTGTTTTGCTTAAGTATTCTTCTTAATTGAAACTAGTTGAATTTGTGTAAGATCTATAATTGCATTTAATAAAATAACTACTCTTATTTGTAGAAAGTGTCTGTTCTTAAATGGCTACTATTATGTTTAAGTTCTCTTTAATTGCTGATATATGTCTGTTTGCCTGGTACTCGAGAGTTATATATAAATTAACATATGCAACATTATTAATCTTATTCATTAGTATTTTTTTTTATTGTAGTCAATTCATTATATCTCTGGAGACACGTGATCTCAGTTAAAAATCATTATAATTTCCTTTCTTCACTAGCTTGATTGCCTCTGGTATGTCGTTGTAAGTTACTTTCGGTGTTTACATCAAATTCGTCGTCTATAATGTTTAATTTTTATTATTTTTGCTGAATTTTCAATATTAAGAATATTTTTTATTTATTTATTTATTTTCGATTTCATAAAAAAGTTCGTTTTTAGTCGTCCATTTCTGATATCGATGCCGGCTGCTCTCTTTTATTGCCCGGGTGTTTCAGACAATAGGCTAGGTTAGTGGTAAGCGAGGCTTCCGTTTCCTTAACAATACTGAGCACTGAATGAGATGAAATACCTGCTGCTTCAGCCGTTTTACGAATAGAGATAGACGACTTGAAGTAAAAAATAACATTCCACGTGATTCCTCTCGATTGCCTCTTCAATTTTTTTTTGGCACAAACGAGCAACGGTTTATTCAGCAGCCGCCATGTTCAAAACGGAAGTACATGGAATAACTAATGCTCAATCGTTCACCATATATGGAGTTGTCACGTGTCTTCAGAAATATAATAAATTGACTATAATAATCAAAAGCACAAGTAAAGTATTTAATTTAGATTATCTTTAATCGATTTAGATTTCTAAAGTTTGGAGACCGTTTAGGTAGTTCTTTATCTTGAGACAGAAGGTAAAGATTATTATTTGTCTATTATTAAGATACTTCTCCAAAGATTTCTCTCTTCTCAACGTCTAATTCATGAATAAATTCCTTATCATCCCATCGAACGATGATCAGTGGATTATCAGTGGATAATTTAGTCAAATTTTCCATATCTGATGTATATTTGGTGATAAGGATCACTTTGATTAATGATCGGACTACGATTTTTTATGGCTCAAATTGGAACGTACTTCAGTTTCATATTTAAGGGGATGTTTGATTGCATTTAGAAATATATATTAGAAGACACTAATGTTAGAGGCTTTTTATTTACTGCCAAAATATTTGTAGGCTCAATAAATGAATCTTTGTATTCGTGATTCATATTTGATTAGAGTCTGTATCATCACTTTATTAAATACAATTAGAAATCGATTCTGAAAACGTTTTTAAAATAATGTAATATTTAGATTCACACTCAATTGATAGCAAATCATTCGTAATTGAGAATCTCTAATTGTCTTCACCATTGGTACTCAAAGCAAATGTTAATAGTTTCTTAGGTGAAAAGACGTCTTATGGTGAATTTTTGGAGCAAAATTTGTGACTCAAAAATACAATTAAAACCCATATTGGAAGAAATACAGTTACAGAGCTATTGCTTCAGTTTTACTGAATATTAATGAGTCAACAACAAAGAAATTAAAATTAAAAAAAAAATCAAAATGACAGCTTTAAAAAACTTCCTCAACAGATCTGACAAAGATAGTTACAATCTTCCGTTTGTACTTTATTTCATTTATACCTTTCAGCCTATCTGCTTAGTCATACCATGATTTTAGGAAGAAAAAAAAGCATTTAAGTATTTGATATACTTTTCCTCAAACCATATATTTTTTTCTGCTTTATTTTATCATTTTCGTATTGTATTGATCAATTCTTTGCATATTGGAGAGATAGTAAAATAATCTACATATTAATAGAATTATTGAAATAGTACAAATGCTACTTTCAATTAACATAATGTTATGTTACTGATATTACTGAAATTGTCTCACACGAAAGTACCTTCATATTAATAAAAGTAATACAACCTGGAATGGGTTAATTCTTGTAGATAATCTTCTAACTTTCAAGTTATTCGGTTTTTTTCAAGGTTTGCAAATCCACAAGAACATCAGATTTCATTGTTCTCCAAGAAACTTCCCAAGTAAGATTACAGACGCCAACTTTTCCCTTTCCCCTGAGCTTATTGCGTAAACACAAGCGCCAAAATGAAACCTTTTCTTTAAATTGTTTGGCCTGGGGACCAGTCGTACAGCGCTAGAATGAGGTTTTCTTATTCACTCTGTTCTTTATTTAAAAGGTACAGGCTTCTTTCTTCCCATTCAATTCCTGGGTTTTTCAACAAAACTTTTCTTTCTACAATCTTCAATGAAATCTTCAAGGAATTGGAGACGCAGTGAATCACCTTAATATTGTTTTAAAGCAAACTTTTGAAACCCACCTTAATCCTTATTAACAATATTTCAGTAAACTAAACTTACAAGTATTGCTTTAACAGTGTTTTCAAAGTAAATTGTTCAGTTTACTAAAGATGCTGAATTAGCAATAGAATACATAGGAAGATAATATCAACTTTAATAATTATTTAAGATTATTAACAGGCTTATTAAACAACTTATACTTTATTTAAACTGAATTAAAGGCAAGGTTGTACAACCTTGTTATTTCTTTGATCATTAAGACAATATAGCCTATTAGAAAATATAAGAAATAGCGCCGTCATTCATTCTTATATTCTTCGGAAACTCCTAGAAACTTTTATGAAATATAGTACATTGGCGAGCTCAATTTTAGTTTTTTTTTTCATTATGAACGGTCACAAGGAAAATGAGGTCACTGCAATTGAAAGCAATTTAATTTCGATCAACAGTTCGTTCAGATTTCTTTCTTCCTTCATTCCAGTCATCCAAATTTTCGTTGGTCTCCCACGTATTTTCTTTCGTTGTGAAAACCCATTTTTAATGCACATGGATTTGTCCGTTTAATTATAGATAAGAAAAAATAGTCTTTTACATTCTATAAATCATTCTAGGTTGCCAACAATGACAATAACATATACTGTTTTTGCTCTAAGTTCAATGACCATAACAATAATCACAACAATAATTTAAAATTTACTGTGGTATGATCTAAGGCTAGGCGCCACCAAACAAGCAAAACTGTTTCAAACAAAAACATTTTGCTTTGGCTTACTTTTTCAATGCTTTTGAATATAATCGACGCACGTTTTGAGCATTTTTGCTCGTTGAACAAATATTTTGCTTGTTGAACAAACACGTTTGATCATGTTTGTTGCAAAAGCATGAACCATTGTTCGTCCAGCAAACATTTGATTTACGCATATGCGGAACTTGTTACCAAGCAATATCAACAATGCGCCTGCATCATTAGTCTTGTTTCCATTGTAAACAGAAATGGAGATCGATGCAGAACAGTTTCTTGTGTTATTACAGAGCCGGCCGGCAATTTATAATTGTATTTTGAAGGAACACTCACAAACAGCATTTAATACAAAATCAAGTGTGCTTATTGTGATTCGTGGAAAGTGTTAAACTTATGTTCATCCGATCGTAGCTCCACAATAAATTTATTCAACGTGCATTTACCTGTTCTTTTTTTATTTATAGGATGAACTTATATGCGTTCTGTTTTTCCTTCATTTAAAGTTCGCTGTAGCCAGTATCACATAACAACCGTATTATCGTCGGACTCCATAATGGCGCTTTATCGCTGCTTTTGTCACAAAGCAGAATGTTTTGTTGTTTAGCAAAATGTTTTTATATCCAGCAAAATGATTTGCTCGCAAGCAAAACGTTTTGTTCAACGAAAAAGCAAAAATGTTTTTGCTTTAAGCCTTACAGAAAAAAAAGCAAGCATTGATGTAATTGTTAGCAGCATAACAATGGTCTAAAACAGCGATTCCCAAAGTGTGGGCCGCGTTAAATAGAAAAAAATAGAAAACAAGCCAATTCTTCTCATGCATCTTATTAAGAATGTGACTAAAAAAAAAATTATAAAATAGTGAATTCAAAAAAAAATTTTAAATAAAGCAATATTTTTATTTACCCCCCTCCCCTTCTTTTCTTTTAAAATACTCATTATAAGCGAGTGGGTCGCGAAAAATTACCGTTTTCGAAAGTGAGTCCCGGACCATAAAAGTTTGGGAAACCCTGGTCTTGAAGAATCTGAGACAGAATGTAATCTTAGCTTTCATTTCTAAGATGATATTCTTTATCTTTTAAAAGCTTTCTACCTTTTATCTTTCTTTTCAGACCAAAAAGCTTTTTCTTTTCCCAATCCATGTAGTATCGAACGTTTCTGTAGAACATGAATTGTTAAACAGATTTCTGAGTGGGTTCCATGGAAAAATAGAACAAGTGGGAGAACAACCAAAATAAGAAGTAAAAAAAGAAGAAATTTGAACGAAATCTGCTGAGAGCAAAACAGTTAGGCTGAAGACATCTACAGTAACATGAAAAATGTTTGACATGATGATGATGATGATGATGAATCGCTTTGTTCTTAAGAACAGAAAAAGAATATCATCATTGAATTTAACATTTGGAAATATTTCAGAACAACATTAATAAATTGTGACTACTGCGTATGAAAATTAAATTATATTTTTTGTAACATTAGCAATAATTGTGCGGGATAATCTAAATGAATTTAGTATATACACTAGAGGAAATTTTTTGTAATTGGAAAAAGTGAAATTCTATTATTAAAAATATACTTCAACAGGTTTCATTGTCGGTCTCAAAATGCTTTTATTGTTAATAAACTACTTAATTATTCTCTTCATTTAGATCAATGATAACCATTGTGATATTTTTCGCCTCTAGTCCCCTCCCATTTTGGCGAATTTTTCTAAGAAATTCCTTGATAAACATATTTTTAAATAAGTTTTTTAAAAAAATTAATGATTATTTCTTTGCCTTTTGTATTATAAATTTATAAATTTACTATCAGGCTTTATCATAACAAGTAATCTTTTACAAAAGGTAGAAAGTCTTACCTCACCTTGCTTTGCTGTAATTTCTTGCTCACAATGAAGAAAATAATTTAAGTGCTGTATTCTTGCCATTCGACATCTAATTGATATGTTTACGAAAGAACGTCGATTACTTAGTTTCTTAATCATAGCTTTATTTCAAGTTTTATTTGCTTTTATTCCTAATTAAAGATTAAATTGCCAAAAGCAACTGAAATCCCTAAAGGGCAGAGTATTGATTGTCTCGTTTTAGTGGATGATAAAATTCTGGGTTTATGCTGATCCTAAAAATAAAGCATGATTACATTCAGCAACTCAACATTGGCTTCGTAACTTTATAGTAGACTGAATTCTTTGTTTTAATTTGTTTTCTTTTATCCTTCTTTGTTATCTATTGCTTAAGTTAGTAGAAGAAGCCAAGCTCACAGAAATAGCTCCGAGTTTAAAACATGATATATACTTTGTTAAACTAAGTCTAATTATCAAAAAGCGGTTATACGTAATCAATTTCAATACAACAGATCATTATAATTAACCAACTTTGGACTGCTAACCAGCCTATCAACAACAACATGTTTATGGTTTCGCCCTCGCATTCAGTGGATTACCCTGAGGACGATCGCTTCATAATGGACGTAGGTGATGATGACTTCCAAGAAGAAAGACTCCAGAAAATCTTCGAAATGGAAGAATTATCTTAAAATAGTCCTTGTTGTGGCGGCTGTGGCGTTGGTATTAATAGCATGTATTGTTGCTGTGGTATTTGGAACATTAGATTGGGACATTAGAGTACAAAGAACAGGCTGCTACAGAAACTACAGATCATAAGTTGAAAGTGAGAAAATTAACTGTTGGTGAATCAACTGCTTTCAAGTGCCCGACAGTGTCCCATAAGTCTCTGTGTGTATGGGAGGATCCTAATGGTTTTCCTATCTCAGATGATGATGATAGATATGTTTATGGTAAATTAGTTTCTTCCTCATTAATAACTAATAAGATTCAATTCCAAAACTACAGAGATT
Organism: Thereuonema tuberculata; assembly: GCA_023159025.1. Classification (NCBI taxonomy): domain Eukaryota; kingdom Metazoa; phylum Arthropoda; class Chilopoda; order Scutigeromorpha; family Scutigeridae; genus Thereuonema; species Thereuonema tuberculata. The sequence continues at coordinate 52,645,757 of JAFIDM010000001.1, read as the reverse complement.
TTGCAGTGACGCAGTAAATCTAATCTGCCCGGAGGCGACCGTGAATAAATATCGTTGTAAAAGAAGTTTGTTTTAATCTGATAAACAACACCATAAACAACACCATAACAACAATATCATATACAACAACACCATAAACAACAACACCATATACAACAACACCATAACAACAACAACACCATATACAACAACACCATAAACAACAACACCATAACAACAACACCATAACAACACCATAAACAACACCATATTTAACAACATCATATACAACAACACCATAAACAACAACACTATAACAACAACAACACCATATACAACAACACCATAACAACAACAACACCATATACAACAACACCATAAACAACAACACCATAACAACAACAACACCATATACAACAACACCATAAACAACAACACCGTAGCAACACCATATACAACAACATCATAACAACAACACCATAAACAACAACACCATAACAACAACACCATATACAACAACACCATAACAACAACAACACCATATACAACAACACCATAAACAACAACACCATAACAACAACAACACCATATACAACAACACCATAAACAACAACACCATAACAACAACAACACCATATACAACAACACCATAAACAACAACACCGTAGCAACACCATATACAACAACATCATAACAACAACACCATAAACAATAACACTATATATAACAGCACCATAACAACAACAACACCATAAACAACAAAGCCATTTACAACAACTCCTTAACAACAACACCATAAACAACAACACCATAAACAACAACACCATAACAACAACACCATAAACAACAACACCTTAGCAACAACACCATATACGACAACTCCTTAACAACAACACCATAAACAACAACACTATAGCAACAACACCATAACAACAACAGCAGAGCAACAATACCATAAACAACAACACCGGAAATAGCACCCTACGACTCTTTCCACCTGACGACTGCTGTAGAAAGACTGACAAGAATTCTGATCAACACTGAAACTTCTTCACTTCAAAATAATAAGTTAACCTTAACTTTGCACAATAATAAAGTATTTTGAAAGATATCATCGAAAGTCTTAAAAAATTGACAACATTGAATTTTAGTGACTTGCGGTAATTTGTAAAAAAAAGTAAGATAGTAAGAAAACAAACTTGCGTATCTTTAGAATTAACTTTTCTTACCGGGATTGTAAATCTACATAGGAATTGAATAATAACAATACAAACAAACACAAAAATGATATTAATGATAGATTAAATATAGAAATTATATCCTTATTTAAAACTACACTTAGATTACACAACTTATCAGAATTAAACTGGATAATAAAGCAGTTTATGGCCAGAAAACTCAAAGAAAATAACTAAAAAACAAATACTAATTCATGTCCAAGAAAGAATTGGAATAATGCGCATATATCGATAGGAAATTTAGAAATCTTCAAAGCAATTGATAAATCTAAACTACTAAATTTATTAAATAGCAGAAAAAGTTCGTGATTGTTTCTGTTAATAATTAAATTTTCATAAAATGGACGGCGTATATAAATACTATAGTTATACAACCTTTATTTTATTAAAATTAAAGAAAAAAGAAGTCGACTTAGTTTCATTTACTGAATCTACCTCATCTTTTTATTCTTTAACTATATTTCGTCCAGAGAATTTCTGGACTTCCTCAGGAAGACTTCCAAGAAATTCTCTGTACGAAATATAGTTAAGGATAAAAAGATGGGATAGTTTAGTTTCATTTGTTTATTAAATATCGTTTCAAGCAAATTGATTAAAATTGCAAAGCAATCGGTTTCGCCCTCAGCTAACGGTTTCTTCAGGTTATACTTTTAGTATAGCAAAATTATAACCTGAAGAAGCCCGAAAGCTGAGGGTGAAATTGGTTGTTTTGTAATTTTAAAAGTTTTAAATGTAATTTTAATTTTAAAGGATATGTGTGTGTGTGTTTTATCAATTTGAAATACATGCACCACACGTTAAAAGGTATATTAACATCATTTCAAGTAATTTTTTGAAATGTAATGTTTATTAAAGCAAAACTATTGATACATAAACGGTTGATATACAAAAACTATTGATATATAAACTATTACTTCTTTATCTACATATATAAAAAGAAAAGTCCTCACTCACTCACTCTCTGACTAATCAACGCCAGCCCAAACCCTTGGACCAAGAAAGCTGAAATGTTGCACAGAGGTTCCCTTTTTGATGTAGACAAGGAATAAGGCCGGATGTTTCGAAATTCCCACGGGATACGAAATAAAGAGGATTTATATTTTCGCTTTAAAGTTGCCTTATCGATATATATAGATGTGTGGCGCCAACCCGCAATACATCTGAGTTATGTGGAGAAGGTCACAATTTGCTAAATAAATGAAGCTTTCTTTTTTTTATGCTATGTATGCAAGGGTTCCGGAGAGAAGCGATGGTACCCGGCTAGTATAATATATATATGTATATATATATATATATATATATATATATAATATCACGAAACTTGAAAAGATGGCGATTCAAGTTTTGTCATTTGGATTTATATATATATATATAGTTACGAAAACGTTAATCTTAATCATGATATATATATTGAAAAATCTTCTTAACATCCCTTCTTTATTCCACAATATTTCGTTTTCATATAATTGAAAACTTCTTCAGGTTATTAGAGGATAAGAAAAACTTTCTTCATCCTCTGGAATTCGTTATTATACATTTGAGAATACTTCTTGTAAGTTGCAATAATATATGTGCTTTCTATCCGCGCAATTCAACACTTTCCAACAATATGCTTACATAAAAATACTACTTTTCACACAATAATTAAAACGTGCTAAATTGTAAAACAGAAAGAAAGTTAATACATTATTAAGTGAGAAGTATTACTTCTTATTAATAATATAAGCACATTGTTGGAAAGTGTTGAATTGCACGGATAGAAAGCACATATATTATTGTGAAAGAAGTATTCTCAAAAATATAATAACGAATTCCAGGGGATGAAGAAAGTTTTTCTTATCCTCTAATAACCTGAAAAAGTTTTCAATTATATGAAAACGAAATATTGTGGAATAAAGAAGGGATGTTAAGAAGATTTTTCAATGTATATCGTGATTGATATTACTTCTCTATATACAAAGTTGTTGATTTCTGACATGAAATTAATAAACTGTGAATTCCTCCTCTTTATTAGCCACTTGTTGCGAGATGATTATTATTGTAACTCTGCATATCACAATCACCCACTGTAATTTGGGAACTAATATTCTTGGTAAGGTTTTTGCTCTGGATTAATGCATTTACGAAGCCCTTGAATTGATTATATCAATTTATGAACAAATAATATTTTTTTTCATTTGCATAAATATTATATTTATTATATTTATGTATTATTAGAAAGACAGCAATTATCTGCATTAACTTTCCACGATAAACAAGTTACTTCACTATTGTTCTTAAGTTAAAAGTTAAGCAATCCCGTACACAGGCCGTGCAGGCCTACGGGAGGTAAGGCTCCCAGCGTTTCGTGACCAACGGGACTAGATTGAGGTCGGGAGGTCAGCCCGACGCCCGCCCGCCTTAACTCCCGGGAAAGAAACCCGGTACCCATTCTACAGAGGGCTGGGTAGATCCTAGGACCCGTTTGGAGGATACTATTGTTCTAGATGATGATAATAGCGGTAACCTTATGTATAATTATGAAACTAAGTTTTTTTTTCCATTATTTAGATTTACTGAATGCATTATGAATGTTTGAAGAATTGATCAGATCGGTTGAATCTGCATTATTGTTTAAATAGTTACGCTTCAATGATACTCAATTAGGATATTGGATTTGAATAGAAAATTCAACAACATTACGCCTGAGATACATTAAAGATGCTCTATATTAAAAGCAAGTTTCTAAAAATCTAAGAAAATTGAAAGATAAATGATTTTGTGCTGCAATTAAGGGGCCTAGTAGAAAAGGGGCAAACGCCAGATCTATATGGGTGTTGATGTTTTGCTACCATCAAGTAGATTCTGCCATCTAGTATCTATTTCAGTAATGGTTATTTCTTAATAGAAGCATTTTAAAAATCTCCAATACCGGATGCAGAAAAATACTTAGTGGAAAAAGATGCCCAAATCACATTGTTTGTTGATGGTTAGATTAGATTGTTTTAATCTTTTTACATTGCTTTCAAGGCAACGCGAAGTTGCCGTCACCAAGAAGAACTAATTAAAAAAATTTTTTTTAAAAAAACGCTCTTATTATAATAATTAATGAAAGGATAATGAAAGAGAACAACAGCAGAAACAATATGTGCGTCGAATAATAAGCATTGTTATTTGATTCCGGAGATCTTAGTCTTGGAAGACTGAGAACTTGCTGCAAACAAATTAATGTAAGTCAGAAAATATAGTGTACATTTTCAAACACAAATAATTTAAAATGCATACCATATTTTCGGACGGAGGAATTATGTAATTTATGTATGTAAATTATGTAAATTATGTATGATTTCTCCAACCAAGATTTGATAGCAGAGACAGTTTACCATCTATTTTCACTATCAATTTAAATAGTTACAATAGATACCAACTTTCCACTGAAAATTAATTTTTGAAAACTTGCTGTCCTGCAAAATCTCTTCATTTTATGGCCCTTTTCCTTGAGCCATCAATTAAAAAACGATAAAAGAAGTTTGAGAATAAAGATTATGAGAATGTGATATAAGTTTTAAAAACCCAAGATTCCTTTGAAATCTGTTCAAAGAAGGCGATTATATCCAACTAGCAGAAATGAAAACGTGAATTCCTTTCATTCAATTCCATTGTAAATGTGAGAATCAAAAACAAAAGAGGTCAGCTAAGGTCAGTCTGTACACGAATTCCAAACCCAACGCTACGAAATTTGTTCAGATGAACTCTGATCTACGCTGATAGTACAAAAGATTTACGTCAATGAACATCGGTTAATTAAAGCTTCAGAAAATAAACTTTCGAAATATGGCTTTCAATGTGTTAAAGTTCATTAATTAGATTAACTTCATTAAGGAAACAAATCAAAACGTAGTGGGAAATTGCTTTTTTGATAAAACTTTGCAAAAAATTGAGATTAAAAAAGAAAGAAAGTTGACCGATATGTTAAGAATACTATCCTTTCAATCAAACAACAAACAAATTGAAAAGATTTGAAGGAAAAATTTTGCACAACTCTTTTCACGTTTACCAGTCGTGCATAAGTGATGTTAAGAACACTAGAAGCTATAAAATCTTTAGAAACTACAAAAACTGCAATATTGATAAAAATTTACTGATTAGATCTTTAGTGAATTTCGAACAACTGCATTCAATTGTAACTTTATTGATTGTTTCAATATTATTTTTATTTCTAATTTACTCTATTCTGTACTAGATAAGCTAGGGGAACAACTCTAGCAAATGCTATGTATTTATTAACGATAATAAATGTAATTCAGTACATTGCAATAGATGAAATCCTTGCACTACAAGGAAACTATTAATGAGAGGAAACATAATTTTAAAATAAGAGAATTTGTTAATAGCTTATTCCTATGGTGCTTTATTAGGTACAATCAAAATGTTGTAGAAAATATCAAATAGTAATATAAAATTATTATAAATTTATAGATTTATAGATTTATTATATATAAATTATCCTTATATCTATAATGAATATGGTACAAGAAATTTAAATTATACAATTGAGAAAACCTGTAATGATATATATTGGAATATATTTAAAGATTATAAAAGAATTTCAATTGTAAAAAATAAGGTAAAAAATTGGATATTGGATAATATTGATTAATAATTTTGTTAATTTTATGTTTGTGCTAATATGTTTTTGCTAATATATTTGTTTCAATATGTTTGAGGATGATAAGTTGATTTTGTAAAATTTATTTAAATGTAATTTTCAATATAATAATTGTAGTGGAATTACTGGGTAAACAAACGAGTCAGTACATCCATCCACTGTGGGGTAATTTTCTTACAGGTCTATCGTGTGGCTCTTTCTATGTTTTACAACCCCTCATAGAATTTATACGGAAAATAAATTTATATCAACAAGTTTATTTGTGCCATATGCAGAGCTTATTATTATCCCTCACTAGCCACTGATATACTATATATATCCCTTTAGTTTCTATAACTAAAATTGCCCTAAATAAATTGATCAAAACTGTATTTTCACAAAACTTGTATAACATACATTTATTTATCAGGTAAACACATATATCTAAGTTCTTGGATAAGTTCACACAGTATTCTTGATATCTTGCTATCCTAAACTTTATTATATGTTGACAGTTCAGATATAGTTTTTGGCTTTCCACCTAGTGAAATATTAAAAGTCCGCAAATTATCTAGAATTTTCTTTCTAGTTATTCTAGCTTTTCACCTAGCCTTCTAAAACAAATTGTAGCAAACAAATTCTAGAAATATTATATCTACATATCTGAAGCTTTCACCTTATGTATGTCCTATTTCACTGTATGTAAATAAATAGATAGAAATGATATTTCTACTTTATCTTCTATAAAGTTAACACTAATCATTTCTGAGTAACCAAAAACTCAGTTAAACTTTTTATATGTTCTTGTGATTCATTTCGGTGAATTTGACGAACAATGAATGTTCTATCTCTGGATCTGTGGTATATTCTTGTACCGCGAATAAAAATAAAAGAGTCTCTACTTACATCAATCCTTGATAAATAACTATTATGAATATTATCTTCTGAGATCACTAATGAATCTTCTTCCGGGATTGCAAGTCAAGTAGCCATTTTTCGAATAATTATCCGTTCGAAAAAATGTTCCATCCAGACGAGAAAAGTGTTATACCTTTCCAATATAATTACCGTTAGATATTCACTCATTGATGTCGGCGTGTGAGTAAACCTTGTGCTATAAATATAAAATATAATTAATTCTTAATTCAACTATCACATTGAAGTAATAAAATCTCTTCACTATAAGAAGTCAATATTTAGGTCTATTTCTATTCTCATTTTATCAACTTCCATTTGAATGTCAAAATAGATCAAAATAGTCACTTATCTTTCAATTTCCTGTATATTTCATATTTTCTTCTATATCCAAGATTCTATATGTCATCGATCCTCCATATTATATGAGTTCTTATTTGATCGAAATCCATTTAATATAGTTTCCTCCACTATCACGCCTTCCGATCGTCAATCCGCCATTTTTCTCAATCTCTTGTTCTTCATTTCAAAAAAAATCATCAAATCTCATTCCGCTCTCGCGTACGACGTATCACTATTGCACGAGCTTATTACACACTTCTATAGTTGTAATTACTTCGCTCTTGTCAATAATTAAACTGAATTCTCTTCATATATTAGATAATAAAAAAATCGTCGTTGTAAAATGCAAGTTGACCAAATTTTTATATTATTTATTTTAATTCAAAATAACGATTGTGAATTTCCACAATTATGATGTATTATAATAAAATAACAGCACCTGTTGATAGGAATTTGAATTCCTAACGGGACTGAATTGTATAAATTTAATAAAGGAATAAATAAATAAATAAATAAATAAATAAATACTAAGTGCTTGAAGAAAATACAGTAAAAAATTATGGTAAATTCGATGTATCTGTTTTTGGTCAATAGACGTATAATGCATTATTTTTTTAATGGCGATAAGCTTAATTAATAGAGAAATTCATTCATTCCAGAATAACTAATAATTACGGAAACTGTGATCTGTAAGACCACTAAATGAAAAGAGAGCGATAATCTCAGGTAGGGTCACTGGCTCCACTAAAATTGATAAAGACTAACAATACTAGTAAAGAAAGTAAAAGAACAAAATAAATACTTTATACAAAAACCTTGCTGCCAAGTTCAGAGCTAAAAATATTATAGTTATTACAAACATTTATCTCTATCAGTTTTAGTTGATCTTCCTATCAGAATCCCTATAAAGTTTTAATAATTCCATTTTTTCTTGGATATGGAGTTCTCTCTCCGAACGATTATAAAGTTAATGCGGAAACAAGGTTTACTGGAAAAAAATTATATGTCACAAACTTTTCTATTTAATAACATCATGAATTATAGACAAGCAGTAGCATCTAGTGCCTTGAGTTATCTGTCTTTAACACCATAGTTTTTCAATATGATTTACGAGACTTAAAAGTACTAAGGTTGTTCTTGGAGGAATTGTATAGTGAAATAATGATACAGAAGAATAATATTGCTATAAAAGAATCAATGATGTGACCTCAGGTTTCAGTTTACATCTGTCAGTTTTGATGAATAACAGAAATTGGATATATATATATATTATAAGCAGATATATATATTAAAAGTGTTATTTTTGTCTTGCCTCATATATCTAGATTTATTTTTGTTTAAATCTCAAAGACCAAAATAATAAAAGAGTAAGTTGATTTTAAAGATGTGTAATTGTGCGTCGCACAGTGGGCCCGATTCGGTAATCATGGTGCAAAATATCCTCCTGTTCCTATTATAGGGAAGTACTAGCCTGAAATTTGGTTTGCAGGGGTTTTGGAGGTCGCTGATTTCGAATCTGACATCCTTTGTCCAAAATTCAAAATGGCGGATCCAATATGGCGGCCGAATTTTGGTAATTTTCTACTAATTACTTGAAATTTGGTATTTATAGATACTTTTCAAATTACTGTTGGATGTTTTCTTATTCGAATGTAATTATTTATGTAGAATTGGTTTTATATCACTTTTAACTTATATGAGTGATAAAAGTGATATAAAACCAATTACCTGCAACCAGTTTCGCACTCCAGGATTAGAATTTATATTAAAAGTTAAATTATATTTTCTTAATATAAAGAGAAGTAAGGAGGGGATTGTGGGGACCTTGTTTTCATCTGTATTTAGAAAATAATACAATTAATGTTTTTTTGTTATATCCTTCGGAAATAATATTGCTTAGGGAACCAATTTCCATTGTGCAAATGCACATGAATGAATTGAACTTTCATCATCAGGGCAAGACTTTTTTTTTTCTCTTTTTTGTTTTAATTTGAAGTTTCATTTTATATTAGAAATATGAATAAATGTAATAATTGTAATCTTATATTCACATTTATAAAAATCTAAAAAAAATCAATTCACTCGGTATAAAATAGGCTAATGTTTACTTTAAAAATCGGATTCATCGGATGTTTCTTCACAAATACTTTTACTGTCATCGTCATCATCTTCATCTTCATCGTCTTCACTATTTTTTGAGGAAATAATTAAATGTTGTAAGCCTTTTTTTATTCCATCTCCAAGTTTTCGCACACTTTTGTTTGGCAGTGGGCGAGCTGAAGATATTACTGGGTCTGAAGACAGTAACAGTCTGCAAAGTAAATCACGGATATTGAGACTTCTGCTTTATTTTCTACTGAAAAATTGGCGATAGTTCCGGATATCTTTGTTCCTGGCTTCCTGGGCCTCCTCAGACAATTGTCCAAGTGGTAAAATTGCATTCCTTATAATTAAGGAGCTGTGTTGTAATACTTTGTGAACAGTAGGTGTTAATTCTTACCAGCTGTACAGTTTCATGTAGCGAGTTAAATTCCTGGTGCAATATGTTTCAAATTGTTCAATATTTACATCACTTCCACTAGATAACACGAATAATATTACTGAAAACCTTTTAATCAACTCCTCATCTATTCCTGAAGATTTGAATGCTGTACTAGAATCAGCAAAAAATCGTCTAGCTGTATTCCCGTCAGTAGTAGAGCCGTAACCTTGTTTTGGGCGATCTGGATTAATATGTATATTTTGTTTTAAATTCTTAAGCACTATCTCTTTCTGCTGCTTCACTTCAGAATCGTTTTGGTCTCCACGGTTTTTTGTTTTTGTACCTATAATAATAAACAAACAAGTAAATTATCTATTTCACCCACAGTAAAATATTTTTTATCAAAAACAAATTGTATACATACCCAGTCGATAAGAAATAGCCAGAACGAATTCTAAAAATCGAATGTAGGCATGGAGGGGCGAAATGCCAAACTTCAAGGCAGCTTCATATGCAGGCTTAGACTGAGTCCATGATGATGATCCTCTCCCTGTTTGCTTACAGATGGGACACTGTACTGTACTAGTGCCTGTCAGGGCACACAAAGCTTTGCCGTTAATCATCGTAAGTTGCAAAGAAAAGTCTATTTCTGATGATTCAATCTTCAATGGCTGCAAATCATCAATTTGTTTTTGGATATGTTGTTCTTCTGATGTGATGGCTTCTTTGGTTTCCTTAATGAACTGAAGCCTTATGGATCGACAAAAACGTGTAGAGCTTGGCGTGGATTTTTCCCAACTTTACCTTTTTCTCCTATCAATTTTAAGGGAACAAGTGATGTAATGAACGCGCTTTCATCGCTGAATTCCTCGTGTTCTCAACCTTGCTTATATATAGATTGTCCAGATGATCCATCAAATCTCCATTTGCATATCAAGTCAAATGTACCATGAAGACTTTCTGGAAGTGTTTCCATAATCCTGCTAACCGTGTGATCCAGCAAATCCTGTAATGGAACTTCACAGCTCACTTCCGAGCATTGAATGTTTTTGGGATAAGTCAGTTGTTTTGCCTGTATTAATTTATTATTACTAGGATAAATGTCGGCTTGTTTCTCTTTTGAAGACAATCGTATTAAATTATAAGATTTTTTGGATAACTTTGCTTCAATTAGAAGCAATTAGGCTTCTTCTGGTGAAAAGGGTATGCATTGTTTCTCCTCTCTTTTTAATTTATTATAAATATTTTTTGAAGATGCCGGGCTAGTGATCCAAAAAGCTGATCTTGCTCGGTTGCCCCTTCTTCTAAGACGTGTAGATAAAATTCTGTCAGGTTCAGGAGTGGTTACATGATCCGCTTCACTCTTTATAAAAAATTTTTGTACGTTCACATGCTTCTGAAAACTCTTTCTTTGGGCGACCACGTTTTTTGGATCTGGACTGGGCAACAGCGACATTGACACCACTAGTCTGTGGAGTGGCAGGAAAAATTAATTCTACGTCTAACCATGACGAGTTAGCTTGTTCAAATCTGGATTTTGTACGATTAGATTTTTTTCCATCTTTCAACATATTTTTTTATAAAACTCGTATAAAATGTTTTTTAATTCGTCTTCTTTGGGTAAGTTATATTCATTTAGCACCGATTATAAAAGACTTCAAATGTTTTTGAAGCAGACATCAGAACTCCTAATTGTGTTCTTGTCGGCATGTCTTGAATTATCTGAAACAAAACCAGTCATTGTACATTCGATTACCTAATATAAACAATTAATATGAATTCAACTCTCTAAGCCACGAATAACTTATAAGGCGTGCACTAAAAATGCGGTGAAAAAATTTGAAATAGACTTAACTCACCAAAACGAAATTTGTTCTCAAATACCTTGTTCTCTCTATAACTGAACATCAGCACTGCAGTAAATGTTTAGGAGATAGATGGCAATCTCAAAATAACTGTTTTGGAGGGGTTGACTGAACAAAAGTTGGAGAGGGGGAGGGTGCATTGACCTCCAGCCCTTCCAAAGGCGGTTAGGTGACACACTGGATTTTCTCACTCTTTCTGCTCTGTATTCTCTGATGGCAGATTGTGGCAGGTAAACTTGATGAATAATGTTACTATCCATAGTCTACTATCTGGCATAAATAACTGCTTGGCCTTTTGTGGCCTTTTTGTTGAAAACCTTCCCTAATGTTTGAAATATTACTAAAAAATAGGTCTAACTTTAGAAGTATCTCATTTCTTTAAATATTGAGATATGACATATGTTTACAGATAATTATGTAGGGCATTTCATGTAGTTTAAAAATATACTAATTGATCTCAGTTGCGGAAAATTACGCCATAGAAGTAAAGTCAGATGTACGAGAGAAGAATACTGTCAAGAGTGGAAACCATAAAAGCTGTCATGTTTGATCAATTACAGTGGTAAAACAGTGGCATTAAAATTTAAAAACAACTTGTCATTCATACCATATCCTACAGAATAACTTAAGAAAGGTTTGAAATAAAAAAAAAAAGTTCGATTTTGTGATTTTTTGCACCATGATTACTGAATCGGGACCACTGTGAGTCGTAGGAATTAAACAGTACGATTATGTAAAGTCCACAAGATTCGAGGAGTGTGGGACGAAGTATTGTTATCAGTGCAGAAGCACAGAAGGAACTGAAGAAATAACAAATAAACAAGAGTGATTATACAATGGCGACACATAATAATGATGTTGATGAAATGTATATTTGCATTCGAAGTTACGCGATATTTTCCAAGTAAAATAAGTGAATATTCTAACTTCTTTGCGTAAAAGAAATCATGAAAAGGATTTCATTAAGTGAAAACATTGTAATTTTAAATTGTATCGCATCGTCAATTCCAGCCATAGTAGTTAGCGTAAATCCAAGTTTGGTGTATGTTCAATCTTAGGAGATCGTAGTGTATAGAAGATAGAAATTGCATCTCTGACGAGTTTTATTCCTCCTACAACACAAGATGCAGGAATGTGACCTTTTTTTTGCAATGTACTTGAATCTACAATGCAGTCCCGTTAGAGAAGTTAATTTCCCTTTCAACAGGTGCTGTGTTTTATATTAAAATATACATACATATAAAAAATAATTAAAAATATCTAAAAACTAAAGATAAAACATAAATTTTTGGCCAGGTGAAACAGTGATTACAATGAAAACAACAGCCATACAATAAGAGTAACAAGTACAAGAAGATAAAATAAATATTTCCTATTTACATTTACATAAGGATTTTCATTTATATTATCGTTATTACAAAATCTATATTTATATTTACAAATACTTACTAACTAACATGCATACAAAAATATACAGTTCATAAACACACACACACACACACACACACACACACACACACAGAAAGAGAGAGAGAGAGAGAAAAGGTGCCTAATATGAGAGACACTTTTTGAAATGTGTTTTTGAAAAGCTAAAAATAAAAATTATTTTATTTTTATAATTCAATAAGAACCTTACATCATTATAGTTTACAACACATTTATAAAATGTGGATTAATAAACAAACTTTTCATATAGTTATAAACAGTTTACAAATACGTCGGATATCAGGAATGAAGTTAAGGTTTCCTAATATGAGATACTAAACAAAAGTTGTTATCTGAATAATATGAGACGTTGACATATATTTCTCTGAACAACTAACCATATCTTACTACTCGTAGGCCTAATTATATTTGATTTTCCTACATTGAGGACACACAAAATTGTCTTCTTCAACATCACAATCTTCATGAGCCCAGCGATAACATTTAGTGCATTGTGCCCATTTTTCTTCATGTTTGTCATCAGAGAAACGACCAGTGCAGAAGAGGCATTCTATGTCATCATCAGCGTTCATATCGGAATCACCACCCTCATCAAGATGAACATCAGAATCAGAGTCACTGGATGATTCTTCTATTTTTCTATTTGAACCCCCATGATATCGCATATTAGGAGCTCGCCATCTTGCACAAATAATCATATCTCATGGACACTACATTCGTTTGAAAATTAAACCAATTATCAATAATTATAGGTAATTTTGTAACAAATAACAACAATGAAATAGAACTGCAATATCCCCTCACCTTTAAGCACAAATATTTATTTAGCACCAACACCACAAAAACTTGAAAAAGAAATATTTTAACAACAACCTCTCTAGGCTCCGTCCAACTCGGAACTGGCGTCGTTGTCATTGCTGTAGTCCTTGAACCTATTGGAAAACTGTTTAAGAAACTTTCCATCGGAGTTCACCACCTATAGCGGCCGTAATCGCGGTATCTCGTATTAGAGAACCATCGCATATTAGGCACCTTTCCTCTATATATACCCACACACACAAGTATATACATAGTGGTTAAATACTAATATGAATATCATTGAAAACAATAATGAAGCCATACACCTGAATAATCAAAAATAATTTATAGACATGAATTGGAATACAACGTTTCGCTGTCGAGAGGCAGCCTTCTCAAGTGAGGGAACATAAATTTTGGATGTCAATTTATACATAAATTTCTTGGGAAGAATACGAACGGCAACTGCGCATGCGGGTGACGTCATGGACACACAACAGGCCTCCCTCTGCCGGTCAGTTTTGGCAACCAAGCTGTCCTCGACTGAAAAACTAAACTAAAAAACGATTCGTAAGCATCTTTGTGACGTTAAGGCAAAGATTACAATAAGACAAAAGAAAAAAGACTAAAACATGAGCAGTAAAATATACAATAAAAAATGAAATAAAATAAAATCAAAGTGGGGATAAGACCACCTATAATAAAGTTAAAACAAGTGAGAAAATTAAAATTATACAAACTTAAAACCACTAAGGCATTAAAATTAAAAAGTTTTAAAAATTAAAAAATTAAAAAATTAAAAATTAAAATAAATGGTTCTAAATTCAAGTTATACAATAAATTGGTTTTTGCTTAACTTTACAAATTATAATTCGTAACTTTACGAAACTTAAGCTATAAATATAAACAGAATATTCAAGTTAATAGATATATCCAGTTTGTTTAAAGTTCTGTACTAAGAAGAGAATATATTTCTTTATTAATTCCTCAGTGCTAAGACTTGCCTTCGTTATTAAATTTCGTTACGTTAGGTTTATCATTTACAAAGTATAAATGGCTCAACTTCGATCATAACTCTCAGTAAAAGTTTATATTACATCCATCCACCATAAATATATTTAAATAATAGAAACCGTGAGAATGGAGGGATCGCATCCATCGGACACGAATCACAATAATCACATTCCAGCTATTGATTGGTTGTTGTTTCCTTCTAAAGTTTGCTGTTTGGGGAGAATATTTACCGATTTAATCAATAATGCACTTCAGTTAAAACAAAAGTACATCAGAAAAATTTCAGTATTGCAATTGTAGTTTAGTATATGGGTCCAAATTTATTCGGGATTGTTGCTACAAAGTTACATTCTTTCAACATTAAAGATGTTTTTTTTTAAGGAGTTAATGTAGCATTGAAAGTAGATATTTAAGTGTTTAAGGATAAAGATATTTTATCCTTGCCTGAGATGTTACTGAATTTACTATGAATAATTCATTGTAATATGAAGGAATACCGTTACATGTCGATACAATCAAATATCTTTTTTTGTTATATTTATTTTAGATAATATGTTATTTGCCGATTTAAAGTTCTTTGAAGAAGTTTCAAAAGTTTACATCATGCAGTTCAGAGAAATAATGTTTCCTGTTTAACTTCTATAATTTAAATATTTTCAAGAAATTGAGAACGAAATAATCTGTAAAGTTCGGACGTTTTACTGAAATATTTCCACTTTGGAACGGATTAATCTCTATCTAAAATTCTAAATGTTTTTTGGCATTCTTACGTAATGAAAATATATATGAAAAGCTTGATTTTTATTGTAAGTATGACGACTCTGGTAATAACTCTGTAAAACAAAAATTGATTACAGTTAATGGAGGTTCTTGACAGGCCCTAGACTTCTTTCATATATTTAAATATTTTAATACAGTAAAACCTCGTTAAGTCGTCACTCCGTTTAAGTCGTCGTTTTCCTTTGGTCCCGACAAGGTCTCATACACAATAATGTAAAATAACCCTCCTTTACCCGTCACCAAATTTAATGCTACTCCGGATAACTCGTCACCCTCAAAAAATGGCCAAAAGCATCTTTCTTCTCTATTTTGCATCGTGTTGTCTTTTCAGCCCCGCCCCTTCACTTTAAGAAAGCCAAGCCTTTATGGGGAATTTTCGACCACGCCTGTCACTTCATTCCTTTCCTACCCATTCGGAGGATTTGGGTTCTTGGAATCTCGCTGCTAATCATTCAAAACACACTTCTCGTTGCGACTCGGTCGAATGTAGACGTTTTTCTCGACCGCTCCTGATCGAGTGTGACTTCATTTCATAGCTATAGTAAGCCCCGTTGTAAGGGATATTTTTTTCTCTTGCAATTTCGTGGTTCGATTACATTTTTAACATGCCAGAGAAACGAAAACTTACCTCGTTATCTTTTAAAGAAAAAAAAAAAAGACTTAATTGCACTTTTTGAAAAATCAAATGTTTCGAAAACAGCTGTTGCCAAACAACACCATATTCCAGGACTACATTAAACGATATTCTTTCATCGAAACAAGTAATTGAAGAAGCTGACAGCAAAGACAAAAGAAAGAGAATGAGGAAATCGAAGTTTGACGAGATCGAGGAGGTTTTAGTTCGATGGCTAAAACATGACAGATCGCAAATGTGCCTATTTCTGCCGTGATTCTCAAAGAAAAAGCCATGGAAATTGCTAAGGAGTTGAACATTGAAGATTTCGGCGGTAGCAATGGTTGGTTGGAACGTTTCAAAGACAGACATTGCCTTTCTTTTAAAACGATTAAAATGTGGTAACTATAAAAAGTGTTTTGTTTTTTTTTTATTTTCCACTCATTCATTTGCATGTATTGATTTCTGAAAATCTTATTTTTCTCACCGAATCCTACAGCAATTCATGAAAATACTCTATTTCAGTGTGTTTTTTTTTTGTTTTTTCAAAAATTCCCACTCCATTAAGTCGTCACTCCGCTTAAGTCGTCAAAAATGTTTGGTCCCTTGAGTGACGACTTAACGAGGTTTCACTGTAATGTTTTCAGAGAAAACATCTTAATAAATTAGAATTTTCTGAAGTTTCAAGCAATTCAATTCGCTTTTGCAGATAGGAATCAATTATTTACAGAGTAGTTAAAATGGCGACCAAATTTAATCTTTAATATTAATAAAATATAATAATAAAATCGCAATTAAAAAACTTTTCTTTGAATCATGTCATAATACTTTAACATTAAGATCTGAGAGTGAAGAAGCTTTTCAATGTTATAAATTTAGCCAGCCATTTTACTAATTTTTTTTTTTTTTTCGTAGGGATTGAATAAAAATAATGAAGCCTCAATTTGTAATTCTTCATTTGCTTTTAAGGTTAGAAACTCTATCTTGCAATTTTGCAGTTGAATTTAAAAGCGGAGTGTGTTTTATCGATTCATCTAAACCAGGATATATTCATCTAAACAAGGTTTACTTTTCTTAGAACTGGTGGTGCCATCTATCGGCTCAAAGACAAAATATTCATTCTATTTTTTCAGTTTCGATTTTGGAAAGAAAGACGCTGCATTAAAATCCTTTCATGTTTTACAGAACATATTAAATAGTTCACCTCCACGTGATAAAGTAAATTAAATTGATTATGTAAGGTGATTACATTAAATGTTTTTATTTTACAGTAAGTTCATGAAATTTCAATCTATCAGTTGCTAAACAAATTAATTTACTTTTAATCTTAATCTTAAATTAAAAAGTAGTTTTAGATGACTTTAAATCTTGAAATGCGTTTTAATTATCCTGCTTTTCTAAATGTAAGTTCACACGACTGTGATTGTGTTGTACAGTGGCTTGTTTTCTAATAACTTTTGAACCAGTGAATGATCTTCTTCAAACTTGACATACATATTTCTGAGTAAAAATGATCTTTCATACAAGAAATTTTTTTCTGTGCAGTGACTAAAGTAAGATTCAATCAATTTTAATCAAAAAGGAAAACTTGAAGTAGATTCGGAAAGATATTATAATTTAAAAGTATTAAAAAGAAAAAGAAAAAAAGAAATAATTTAATGAAGATAGGTTTTAATGTCTTTCAGGAACTCATGTTTTAACTGCGGATATGCGATTACTATCTGAATAAAGAAATGATACTACCTTTTTCAATAAAATTCTTACAACCTCTTTTCATTGTTATTATCTTTGTAGTTATCACTATTTGTGTATAGGTTTTTTTTTTAAACCTATTATTCTTTATAATAACAGAAGTTATTTTTTTATATATGTCATTTCGTTTATAGTGATAATTTAAGTAATTTCTTATAAAACTTTATTTTAAACAAGTACGTATTTTCTGATATTAACCACAGCTCATTTCATTATTTTAATCGTTTTCCATATAAATTAATGTTTATGAAACTTAACCAAATAATAATATAAATTTGAATTTAACAATGATTTTAATCTGTGCACTTCATTTAACGTGCTTATTTAGTTAAATCATGTTGCCTGATTAATAATTGTTGCACAATTGTGTTAAACGAGCTGTACGAATTAAATCGAGTGGAAATCCAATTTATAAACTTTTAATAAGTTATTTAATTAGTTTTATTTTTAAGCATTTCAAATTTTAAAACAAGGTGAGTAGTCGAAACTTTTGCATAAACTTTAGCTCTAGCGGGAATAACAAGGAGAAAAAAAGAGAGAGCATTTAATGCGGTAGTGACATCTAGTGGAGAAAATACAAATTAAACGACAGAATTACTATCGGTTTCGCTTTTACTGCGCTGTTGCAGAAGTTCTTCAGTTCAAATGGAGAAGTAAATATAGAATTTAACTTTCTACATTATTCGTTCTGAACGCCTTGCGATATTGTGGGTGGTAACAATGACGCTGATCTGTGGTTTTCTCTATTAGGTATAATAATAATAGTGATATAAATCACAATACACATAGAAAGCATGCAGTAATGTTGTGCTGTCATCAGGAAACTTAAAATGGCCTTAGGAAATTTAAAATGAATTTAAATAAAATAAAAAAATATAAGAAATGAAAGGAAGCTGAATAGAAAATTAATAGACTGCGTAAAATTAATTAATTCAAAAAAGTCAATAAAAAGGTAATTTTTATCAAGACATTTTTTTTCTTTATCTTTAAAAGAAGGAAGGAATAAATTATGAAATTTTGTAATGATTACAATTAAACAAAATTAATAGTTATTTTTCATTGTTATTGTTATTTTGGAATTGTAGTATGATTGCATTTGGGAACAATATTATTAATTAACAATCAGAAGAGATAATATAGAGATTTAATAGAGGATATCCTTAAAAATAATCTCAAAACATTGCGTTGAACTTACCTATTGCTGTTATCCTACAGATAATCGTGATCTAGACCTGTTTCGTAGTGGCATTTCAGTTCGTATTCAGGCTTTAAAGTTGTTACTGAGTTTTGCGAAAAAGTAAATCACTTGCAAATTTCAAAGTCGAATATTTACCTTCGTGTAATTCATTGATGTGTCACCTTCAGAGCATTGTTAGTTATTTCATAGATATGGTGTCAAATGAATTAAGAAATTAATCTTTGCTGGATTAGGGATATTCTGCTGCGGCTTTCTAATAGAAATAGGAGATGTCTTTGATGGACAATAGGATTAGCGAACTCTTGATACGATTGGGCATCATCCAGGATGCTAGACATAATTAGGCATATAAATTAGATATGTATCAAAAAATTAATTTCACTAAAATTTTATATTTTTCTCAATATCTTTTCATCTTTAGAGGTGAATATAAATGGAAGTAGGAATGGGAATAGCACCTCCAGAATAAAAACAAATTACACAATAAAAATAAAGTAAAGGAAATTTTTGTTCTGTTCTCCGATAACTGATGATCGACAATTAAGCGAGAAAGATCTGTTTTGGGATGTCACTTGTAAACACGGTCTCACCCTTTATAAGTTTTAGGCGCTTTTTTGTCTTTACAATGCGCAATTCTTTGAGGCTACCGGAGGGCAGCACAAGAATTTCCTTTATTTTATTTTTCATGTGTATTTTGTTTTTACTTTAGTTTTCTGGAGGTGCCATTTCCATTTCTGCTTTAATTTTATATTTTTCTTATATTGTTTTCCTCAATTTGTTATTGGAAAGAAAGTAACATAATCAGTGATTTTCTTGGTGGTACTATTATATTAAAAGGCTCTACCGATGCCCTCTGCCCGGACCGCAAAAACTATCTTCGTCCGGCCCTGTCTATGACATCTATTTCTGTATCCCCCACCCCCATTAAAGTATTTCATGTGTCAGGAATTATTTTCACTCAGATGAATGATGAGCAAATGAACTACATAATTCTTGAATTATATCACAGTGATGCTAATTTCGAAAAAAATTAGTCTGCTTCGAAAAGCATTAAAATAGCTTCTTCAGACGCTGTTCAAAATCTCGAAAAGTGCAGGTGTAATGAAGTATTAGAGTTGAAAAAAAGGTCTTTCTAATTCCAGAATTTCGAGTTGGAATTGTAGTGGCAAAATAACTTTTTCCAATCCCCCCACCTGTGGAAAAAACATCAGATTTAACTTAAAAACCTAATTCTGTTATATTGACTGAACAACAAATGCACTCACAGAAAGGAAATACTTCGCAGTAAACGCAGTACATAATAAATAAACAAAAAATACAATAGATTTCTATAGTTTTATTAATCTAAATTAAGTTGAGACCAAATCACAGAATATTCTTCTTGGCCCTTCAGGACAAATACGTTGGTCTTCCCTGATGAATCCAATCAGTTCAAAACAGATATTTTGAAGGAAAATATTTACTTGCTACGATATTCGCTATTCCCTTGAGACTGATATGAAGTATGATGAATTCCTTCATTAATAAAGATATAAATACATATCAAATTCAAAAATGGATATCTAATTATAAAATTCACGATTTTAGTGCATTTTGCATTCTTTTTTGGTGTATTTATTAAAGACGCCTCAGAAGAGATCTTTTTCTTCTAGTCTGTTCCAGATGTCTATGGATCATTATTATTCTGCAAACAATGATTGTTTATCGTATACTTTCTTTTTTAGGTCAATATTGAATAGTGATAATTTAAATCCATTGTTACAGTAACCTAAATGAAAAAAGAATGCATTATTAGTTAAGTAACAATGGTGTAACAATGGTGGTCCATGGGACAATTCCACTTCAGAACGATTGTTATTACTCAAAATAAAATTTTTACTGTAATTTACCCCTATATTGAAAACAAGCTATTCTTATAAAAGATGTTTGTTTAAATTATTTCTTTCTTATTTTCTTTCATTTAAGTTCCCAAAAGAAAAAAAAAAGGAAGGAGAATTGAAACAATTTTGCAAAAATTTGGTTTAGTTATTTTACTTTTAATTTTTGATATAAATATTGATAGATTGAAATACATATGTATATAAAAAGAGAAGGTTGCTTTGTTGAACCTGTCGCCCCGCTCAAGCGACGGCTCTGCTTATCAGATATATTTGAAAAATTAAATTTACTTAATAAACAGCTTCAAGGAAAAGATTCTGATCTCACATCAAGTAAAGGTACTGTTACTGCTTTTCTGAGAAAATTACAGTTGTACAAAAATAATATCAGGCGTTGTGCATTTGAACAGTTTCTTTGTTTGGCTTCGATTAGCAGCGATTTGCACGATGAAGACCTTGTATTGTGTAGCTAATATTTGGAAAATATGCACGAAGGTATGCAAACTCGGTTTAGTGACCTACTCATCATGGATATACCAACTTGGGTGACAATTCCTTTCGAAGTTAATGTTGCCGATATAGACATTTCTTTGCAAGAGCCCCTCATTGAATTACAAAGTGCAAAATTCAAAGATGGAAAGTATAATATATGGAAAACAAATGATATTGCTACAAAATACCCATTACTCTGGGATAAAGCACAGCTCTACGTTATTGCTTTTCCATCATCTTACCTTGTTGAATCAGGATTTAGTCGTGTTTCTCACTTATCAAAAGTTCGCAATAGATTTGATATTGTGAAAAGAGGTGATCTTCGACTATCGTTAACATCGATGGAACCAGATATAAAGAAACTCGCTGAGCAGCATCAACCCCAGGGATCTCATTGAATCACATATTTTAACTGTAGAATAATTTATTTGCATTAAATTAGTTTTCATTCAAAATAAAGCGTAATCATTTACTATTTCTTTGATTATTAATATAATCCCTTTCCTTTTTATTAGAGAAAAATAGAATAAGCTTTTCTTTTATCGAATAGCTATGAGGGGGTCCACCAAAAAAAAAAGTGGGGGAAAGGGGTCCATGGGTAAAAAAAGGTTGAAAAACCCTGGTCTTTACAAAAGTTAGCAATGTTCAGAATAGTCTTCTCGCAAACTTCAGTGGCAGATTAGTATCAGATTTACTGTGAAATATGAAACCCACGTTCATATTAAGAAAAAACAGTTATAAAATGAAATATAATAGAAACAATTTCATAAACATAAGTGAATTAGAACCCTATCAAAAAAAAAATCATAAACGGACAATAAATATGCTTTCGCACACTGAGTCGTAACCAACGAGAATCCTGGACAGCTGTTTCATCTTTATTAGTTTCATCATCAGCAGTGTGTACCCTTCATGATAGGCACAGACTGCGCTTAAGGAAATGGAAACATATCCCGCTCGCGAAAGTGGCATCAACATCAAACTCAACAAAAAATAAAAATTAATCCAGTGAAATTTACAGTATTAAACCCTTGTCCTGTCATTGGAAAGCCAATAGGGAGTTTAATTAAACATAAAAAGCAAGAAAAGCAACAATAGTAAGTAAAATTTTGCTTACTATTAGAATCCATTTACGTAAACTTAGAAATGATTTACCATATTGAAACATATAAACCAAAGAACTTTTAGTATTACCATTATTCTTTACGTAAATTAAGTAAAATACTAATTAATAAAATTCTATGATAATTAGTTCAACCGAATTTTTTGGGGAAAAAAAATCATATTGCAAATGTAAAGAGAGAAACCTTGAATTTGATGTTTTTTTTCACACGAGAGAGATGATCCCTTCTGATGGCTTCTTATTATTTTAGATCCTCAGGATAAATCTGTCAGTCAATACTTAAGCAATTCTTTGTCTTCGCTTCCCTTCACTCAGAAAAAAAAGAAAAGGAATGCCTCAATTTGAAAAGTTCCATTTACGAATGTTACTTGACACTAATGAAGTCGGGAGGTTGATTACAAGTCTTTTAACTCTGTTATTATCGAAAGCATGTGACGACAGTGTTTAAGTTGTTGTTATTTACTGCTATTTCAACGATAATTGTTGCATTAAAATGGAAATAAGATTCTAACAGTTTGCTGACTTATTCTCAAGTTCTTTTTTTTTCGTTCTTGAACTTCATGGATGACTGAAAACTTTACCTAACCACTAAATAAAGATATTCCTTTAGTTTTGTTTTTGTTTCAGCAAGTCTCTTAAAGAAAGTAAATAGTAATTAGTTCAGGTTTTGATTTCTGTAATACTTGTACTAATAGATGCTTAGGAGTCTTATTATTACTAATGTGTAATGTTAGATGATTCTGAAGCAAATCTGTATCTTGGGACCAGTGGTTTCAGATCTTGAGCCGCGAAAGAGCTTTGTTCTGCCCGATAGGGACGTTGTAATTAATGTTTTGCGGTCCTTCATTTAGTTCTGTTTCAAAACTGTTCAGTTTCATCAGAAAATGTTATGAAATTGAATAGCAAAATAAAAATAACATAAAATAAAATTACAGCCGTGAGGAAAGAAGAAAAAGAATTAAAAAACATCAGATGATGATTGATTTTTTTTATATATATATTTTCTACTGTTTTTGTTATTATTGAAAAAAAATAATCATTAATAATATCCTACTATTTCAGTTTTTATATGCCTTTGATAATTTTGCTTTAAAAATCCTTGAATTAAAAAATACATGGTTATTAAATCTACAACAACTATTGTCCCTATTGCAGCTTTAATATATAGTATTTATTGTCCACTTTATCAATTGGTCACATCATTGTGGTTTTGAAAATATAAATAGAAGGTTCTTAAGAATTTAAAGCTAACTTTTCTTATATTATTCTTCTATTTTGTTAAAACTACAAAAATGAATTATAAACGTTTGATTTTCAATTTAAATATCTACTGAATACAAATAGTAGAAATTTTCCATTTTACTGAAATGTAAATAAATAAATAAGTCAACTCTATTATTAAATTGATAAAAGTTTACTTAGGATTCAATTGATTAGATTTAATCTCATCAAAACTTTTGTTCTGTTTCTATTACTTTTCTTCATCGGCTGTTCTCTTTACAAAGTCCATATAGAAAAAATATCAACTATAAATAGCTATCTATTGTCCTTTAATATGCATGTCAAGTTTCAAGAAGATCATCCAACGGTTCAAATGTTTTAGGAGGTGGGACATACATACGTGCAGAGACATAGAATAAATGATTTGATAAGCCTATCTTTTCTAAGAGTAGGCTAAAAATGGATTGGCGTCACCATATCTGAACAGAAGATGTACGATTGTACAAATATATATTTAATGTTAGCGAAATTGTTATTCTGTCAGCAGATGTATTTATGTGATAGTAAGTGTTATAATTTTGCTATGTAAAGATACAGACTGTGGTAAACTGAAATAAAATGAATTTTAGACTAAAGTTTTGTCACAAGATAAACAGTCTCTAAATATTCTTTTTTTATATTATTTTTTAAATCTATTTGTAAACTGAGAAGCTATGAGAAAGTAATGCTCCCTTACTTGATTGTACAAGTGGGAAAGACATATGAAGAAATCACAAGCAAACAAACAAACAAATAAATAAATAAATAATAGAATAGAATTTATTACGTGCACCACTCAGAAGAGTACAACATAGAAATAAACATTACAAGATTAAAAATTGCATAAATACAAAAAAATGTAATAGTGCTTTAAAATATTTTGAATTAAGTTTACAATTAGATTTAAATTTCATTAAATAAATAAATAAGTAACTAACTAACTAACTAAATAAATAAATAAATAAATAAATAAATAAATAAATAAATAAATAAAAATTATTTCTTTTTAAAAGTTGTCTCATCTCCATTTTGACAATGTTCATTCTTGATGCCTGTATTCAAAGACAAAAGAAAAAACTTCCTAGTTCTACATTAAGCGTCGTTTTACATTGCGTTGGAGATATCCTAAGTTTGAGATATTCCAATGTCTAGAGGAATGCAGAAATTCCTTCATGGAAATTGTTTTAGAGGTACATTACAACTCTAATCTTTAAAAATAGATTGGATTTCTTTTATCAACTAAATATATTCGAAAAATAGATATTTCCTATATGTATGTAATTGCTAATCTATCAATAATTTTATTTAGCTGTGATTTAATGCAGCTGATGGTTTTGAAATTCGTCTATAACCTTCCAATTTTCATAAAAATTTAAACATAAAAATAACCAGATATAAAAAAATTAAAATAATTAGTATTCCTACAAATGCTTTGTAGGACTTAGTTCTTTTTTTATATATATCAATGTATGCTTTTAATACCTATATGCTTTGTTGAAAAAACAATGCAATAAAATTTTTTAACAATTTCGAAAGAAGTTAAGATCTTACTGTCCTTAAAATGTTATTTTATATTTTTTTTATTTATTTTTTTTATAAAGTAGTTACAAAAATAAAGAAAGAAAACCATTTATGTATATTAAAAATGTTATACTTACGGAACACAAACAGTAGAAATTGTGCATTAAATCTGGAGAAAGTGAATTAAATCTGTATCATTTACTGAAATTGTCTTAATCGGATCGCAATAAATTAAGCACCCGCAATGAATGAATTAAGGATTTAAAACTCACTTTTTAAGACAATGAGAGATTAACAAAAAATTAGAAATAAATCCCATTGGTTAGATTCCAGTAAAAGAATATAATAGCTGAATAAATAAAAAATAATTATTTAAAAGTTAATAATGATAGATAACGAAAGAAATATTTAAAAAAACAAAAAAGAGCGAGAAAAATGAAGAGAAGCAATTAGGAACGCAACACAATTATTTAAACAATCGATAGAAGTGAGAGTGCAAATGCTTCACGTGCAACAATGAATATTTGAATCGAATAGTAAGTAACCAAGAAGTTTGCTGAGAATGGTGTAGCAAACAACGGGAAGTGATTCCATAGATCATGTTTTCTCCGAAAAAGTTAAATGTGTAATCGTAGAAAATAAGACAAAGGAAAATGGATCTTACAGGAAAGAATCATAGACATCCGCCGGGAATTGAACCAGGCTTTTTCAGTTGGGTTCAATTAACTGACGGGTACATTGATTACATAATATAGTTTAAGTAATAAAAAAAAATTGTTATATTCAGTGAAACCTCCACTAACGGACACTCCCGAAAAGCGGACACCCCCCAATAGCGGACAATTTTGCAATCCCCAGTCCCTTGATATAGACGTTTCTATGTATTGACCTCCGATTAGCGGACACTCCCAATAACGGACAACATTCTACAGAAAATGAACGATCTTGTGTTGTTTTTCAAAAGCAATAGAATCAGGCTACAGTAATACGTAGCGTCCAGAGGAAATTTTGAAATTATGGATCACGAACTCCAAACACATCAAAGTTCGGAAACGGAGACAAGTGCGATCGACTCTGTTGTCTTCGATTGGTTTTGCGCTGCACGAGCAAAAAACATTCCCATTAGTGGGCCATTATTGCAAGAAAAGGCGTTGGAAGCAAAGGGGACTCTGAAGGCCTTGCAAAGTTAAACAATTTAAATATTCATATTGCGAAACATGTTTCAATGCTAAAAAGAAATGTGAAACTCTGTGAACTGATTACTTTAGTTAATAAAATTAATTTTCTAATCCGTTTGTCTTACTTAAAATAATGACAAAATTAATTACAGTATTAATTTTGTCATTATTTTAAGTAAGACTAATGGATTAGCATTCATTTAAAAAGGAAAAATAGTAAACAGTTTGCAATTGTTCATATTTTCTATAGGACAATGTTAATTGTAGAAATTTAAGATTGTACGTAATTTTTCATTAAATGACATGCTATAATTTAAAAAATGAAAGAAAGATAGTCCTCCCCAATAGCGGACACCCCCAATAACGGACGAATCTTCCGGTCCCGTGGCTGTCCGCTATTCGGAGGTTTCACTGTATTATTGAAATTGTTTAAGTTTTGCCGGAGGCCAAAGTGAAAAGTATACTACAAATAACGAAGGACAAGAAACAAATACTCCTTCAATATCAAGATTAACATCGTGAAGAGCAATATTTCATTCAACGGATTGCTGAACTTCTTCAGGCAAATAATTGGAAGTAGAAAAATGTATTCACTCTAACCTCACTTACATAGAAATCGTTAATCGCTAATGAAATATTGCTGTTAAAGATGTTAATCCTGACATTAAACGAGTTTGTTTATTAAACTAAAGTTGAAGTGTTTCTATTAACGAAAGACAAATTTATTAATGTAGATCAAGATATTAAATTTTAAAGAAATGAACAATTATTCACTACAGAGTTTCTCGAAAAAATCAGTATTGCATATTTTCAATTTAGACCAAAGACGTGTAACAACCAAGTCTTGAATTTATGTCTCAGTTTCTTTGGTAGTAATAAGGAAAGAATTTCCTTAATTTTATATGGCTTTGTAAAGAAGAATAAAACATTGTTTTCAAAATTTCTGATGTAAGATGTTATTGCAAGAAACGGACGTACAGAATATGTGATGATATTCTGCTACATTTTGAATGAAAACAAGACCCTACATTGTTGTACATTACTATTTTTATTAGAAATTTGCTGCTTCAAAATCTCACTGCATAGGAATATATATATATATATATATATATGTATTCTTCCTACTACATATATATCAGTATTGCTTTCCAAATGTAGAATTGGTGTCTGTTAGTGTTATGGACAGAGGGCATTGCTATAGGCAGTCATAAAATTACTCATACCTAAAAATATTTCAATATTTCAAAAGAGCAGTGTTTGTTTGTATTTAATTAATAAGTTTCTCAAGGGATCTTTACTTAATTATTGTTGTTGGAACAAGGGCTTCCCTCCTGCCACCTTCCTCCACTTCGTAATCTGGAGGCAAAAAGGAAATGTAGTAGCTCGGGGCTGTTGGAATCGGCAAGGGTCCAAAAAGATTTTAATCAAATTCTACAAGGAGATTGTTTGGGACCGGATTGCCAACATCAGAACGTGTAGACTTTTTAAAACGGGTTGCGACCGATTGTCGGCACCAGTGACGTCTAATTTACTACTTATCGTCGGTTTGATTACCGTCCACCAGGCAGCAGAAAGAAACCAATTTTGCCGTCTCCCGTCCACCCCCTCCCTTCGGAAATTCCGTCTCTTTTGTGGCAGCCAACTCCTTATCGTGCTGATTTATGTGCTCGATAATTAGGCTTAATTCAACCAATTAGAGTTATAGCGCCGTACATACAAAGATAAATTGAAAGGCGCTTCTAAATAAATATTTCCAGAATAAATTAGAAGCGGAACTGAAACAGGGGGGAGGAGGGGGCTTCTCTGGAAATATTTATGGTGAATTTTCACCCACAAAGAAAGTGGTGGTTGTCACGGGTGTGATTTCAGCAATTGGCGGCCGACTTCCCTTTGAGATGAAACAAGGCTTATAAAAAAATGACGCACATCATCTTTTTTTTTTTTTTTAATCTTCTAATTATCTTTTTCTGATGTGATGAAAGAAGAGAAAATTAATGTACTTAATTCGGATTGCAGAAGCCTAATTTGCTGCTCTGCTTTCAGCTATTAGTGATGCTAATCACCTGTTGGTTTGCCATGGACTCACCTAATCAAGGCATATTTAATCTGATAACTCCTATTTTCGTCAACAGATATTCAGGGCGAGTTTTGATTAAAGTGACGAGTAATTCTCAGTAGAAATAACTGGGAAACAAATGTATTACAAGAAGATTTTTCCATGGACATTTTTTTTTGTTTTTTATGGGTGTTTCGTAAATATTTTTCTCATTTTAATATATTTAAAATTATAATAATTTTATGTGGTTTCGTAGTAATAATTGGCCATATTTGTTGTCTAAAAACGGTTTTTATTAGAGACCCATTTGGGATTGTGATAACGACCAAAATTCGTAGCTATTGCGTTTGTCCTGTCCGTTCGTCCGTGTCTGTCCACTCCTAACAACTCCCGAATGGAAGGTCGGATCGACAAACGGATTTCACCATCGTGTTCAGAGACCCAAACACTGTAGGAATAGGGTATTTTCAGGGGCCAACGCCCCCCCCCCCCCAAGTTCAAGATACTTGGTATTGTTTTCATTGGATTTCCGCTATTAGAAATGTTAAACTTAGTAATGCAACCATCTGATTTCAGTTATTAGCTGTGACTTGATGAGTAAGAGCTCGGATTCATTAGCTGTGACTTGATGAGTAAGAGCTCGGATTCATTCGCTGGAGGTAGTCGGTTCGAATAAAGTATATCTACTGGCTTTTTTTTTTTTTCCTAACTTTTTTTTATTTTTCCTTATGTTAATGTACTTTCTTTTTTATTATCGTTATTTTAATTTTTTTTTATTTATTTATTATTATGGGTCACTCTTAAATTTACGCTTTAACACAAAATTATATTCACATGTTTTAGATGTAAACTTTCATTCATGACTCAGTTTTTTGTTTTTTTTTTTTGTTTTGTTTTTTAAAGTTTTCTATCGAAAATTCAATATCCAACCAAAAACAAAGACAGCTTTATGCCATTTTCAACTGATACTGATAAACTTCACTAAACACTCTAGATATTAAATGTATTTAATTTTTTGTATTTCCTTGAATCCAACATTAATGAAATAAAAATAAAAATATAAATAGCTGAAAAAAAAATATTAACATTAAACAGATTGATAAGTTTCCAGATCGGCATCTTTGTTCATTTCTTTTAATCGTTTTTCAATGAAGTAGTTTATTTTCATGTTATTCCTATGAATAGCCACAGATTCTTTCAATTAATTATGGTTTTAAGATATTACGAAGGAGATTAATGTTAAAACTGTAAATAAAACTTACTTGCACTTAAAATTCAATGCAAAATACAGGAAGAAAAACGTGAAGAATGTAAAGGCATGGTTCATTACATTCCCTGAGGGTTATTTTGGAAGAGATAAGCGGTCTTACATTAATTAAGTTAATAAAGCGCCATCAAAACTTATTTGAAGGGAAAAAAAAAATAAAAAACATCATAAGATACTTCCTTGAATGAAAGAAAAATCAAGCATTGCTTCGACCAGATAAAGGAGTTATTAATTTGTATCTTGTAACAATCAAGGAATCTTATTAATTATTAATCAACCTCCTACAATAATGGAACGTCTCTACTTATATGAGCAATATCTATTTAAGACAACGAATAATTTAAATTTTAAAAACAAATTGATTACGAAGCAAGTCAATTCAAAATATAACTGTCGTATGGTATGAAGCACTATTATAATATTAAAAAAGTAAATTTCTTACAAATCTTATGGGATTTTAGAATTTGAATTTAAACTTATTTATTCCGAATATGTTCATTTTGGGTTTATATAGATGGATTATTTACTTATTTATTTGGTTAATTTACATATTCACCTACTTCGATTTCCATCTTTTAATTAGATTGGGTTTTTTTGGAACCACTCAAATAAAACCCTGGAGTTAAAATGTTCCGTTTTAGTGTTTCTTTTAGATATCTCCCTATACACCGTCTATGAAATGAATCTATCCTTTAGGCTGGCTTTGTGGAGAAAATATCTACCTGGCGATTTTCTGAAATTTCGAATCCACATTTTACAATTGTTGTCGATCAGCAACCCGAACAAAATCCACAAGCACTCATAGATGGATTTCATATTTTGTGGTATTCACATACATTTAAAACATTTAAACTCATTTCGTGGCTGTGAATATGTAAAATGTTGAAGTCACGTTAATACTAATTTGATACTTTTAAATGAACTACAGTAAAAACTGAAATTAATACAAAAATATTTAGAAATCTAAATTGGACTATAATCAATACAAAAACTTCGTTTAGAACTAAATTGCTTTCCCAATTTCTGTGATCGTTGTTGGATTGTTTAACAATAGCATTGATTTATGCTGATCTTTTTGTTAAATTATTTTGAAATTTTAAAATACGAATTCTGAATTTAAATTAAAACTGCGACCGGACCAAATAAAAATTGACAAATAAAAAAAAAAAAGCAAATATCAGTGGCATGGTTAGCCTCAAAAAATCTAAAAAGGATCATTTCTAGAAATTTCTGTTAATTAAACAGAAAATGTAAGTATTTTTTTTTCATATTAAATCTGATGGTGATAATGCTTGAAAAACGGAAAAATAGAACACCTTTATTTAGGAATTTTTAATGTAAAAATCTTGATAGTGACTTACAATCTTGCACTGTTATAATGTATTCTAGTGCTATTTCATTAATTTATCATCATTGTAGTCTCTTAAAAAGATTTGTCAGAATTGGATTTTCTTAATTTGGGGATGTTGTGGGGATGATGTTGGGGATTTGGGATGATGTTTTTTTATTTTTTTTATTTTTTTAGACAAGTGATTTGTCTATCTTAAAAACAATATTCTCGCATTGTCTGAGGAATTTTCGCACTTCGCGGGTGAGATATACTCAATATTTCGGTCCAGTATCCCGGGCCTTCTTCAGGAGGTGTAGATTATTATATTAAGCCTGGCGCTTTTCTATTGTCAGTTTTTCTGGATAATTGAACAACAGACCGAAATATTGAGTTTATATCATTCCGGAGTGCGAAAAATCCTCAAAGAATGAGTTTTTCCAGTATCATTTTCCCACTGCTCCTTCCAGAACCAAACAATATCCTCTCTAATAATTTCAATAATTAATTGTATAAACAAGTATATTCACCTAAATCATTTTGATATTTAAGATCCGGAAGAGTAGAAACAAGCCATGATAGAGATCCACATAATAAGCAGATAAAAATAGGCCTATTAATTTACAGAGATCCACATCATAAGCAGATAAAGGTAGGTCTATTAATTTTTTTTTTTATTATTATTACAACAACAATTCTGTTCGTTAATTTCTGAATGAATTATCATTCAATTCAAATCTAAAAAATTTCTTAATAGATGAGTCACTCAAAAATTTTTCATTAACCTCAAAAGAAAAAAAAAAAAAAGAAAAGATTAAAAAGACCTCATGCATTTCTTATCGTTGTTCTTGTTATGGATTTTATGTCATTCAGGAAAAAGAAATTAATTATTTTTTTTTAATATAAAATGTAACGTGTGCAAATATATTAACACGACTAACATCAAAAAACACATGAAATAAACGACACTTAAAAAAGTTGTTGACAAAGGGTCTTGTCTGTCAAGTCAACATTGACATTAGACGCCTTCTTATTCACTTTAACTTCTCTTGGCAAAAATATCATTTAGCTGTTGATTCTCTTGCTCTTCTACCTTTAGATACCTTTCATGTTGGCTTTAAGATCATAAGACGTAATTTTTTTTCAATAGATTCTTAGAATTAAATTAAAAACAACTACTGCATTACTTAAACCACTCGGATTGCTTAACAGTTTCTGTTACGTTGCACAAACAACTGCGTCCACTCCCACAAAAAAACAGTAAATATTACGAAGCAAGTGATCCATGACATAGTGAGCAGTAAAACAGCTCTCAATTGCATCAGATATTATCTAATGTAGATCTTTACTTTTTTTAAGTAAGGTATTTTAAGATTATTAATGAGATAATACAATTGTGAGGAGACCGGTAACGGTTATTAAATTTTTTTTCTCTGTATTTTTTGTTGAATTAGTTTCTCATTTCAAATCCAAATAATAATAAAAGTCATTTGTCCGCTGTTGTCTTCTATTTATATAATATATTAGAAATAAATAGGATTAGATCAACATCAGTTGTTAAGTATTTTATCCGTTGACCAATAACACGCTAAAATACCCTGATGGATAATACAGGGTGTTCCAAATTGAAGTACCGGTATACACTCTTTGAAACGTTATAACTCAGCAACGAAATGAGATAGAAATTTAATGTGTGTTGTATATGATCCAGATGGCGCTGGAAACACATAGCAACACGCTTATTGTTGTTGGTTTGTTTAGAAACCAAAATGGCGGTAAGACTTTCATTCGATGAACGTAAGTGGATACTGAAGTGTTATTGGAAAGTGGAGACTGTTGTTGAGGTTCACAACGTTGGGGGGTTGAATTTGGTACATCACTGCCAACAAAGGTAACAATAACAAAACTCCGAGACAAGTTAGAAGCCGAAGGAATTGGTGAAAGATGTGTTGAAAGGTCGGTGAGGGAGAAAGATAAGTTCCACTCATAACGAGAGTGTTGATGCCGTCATGGAGGTTTTTCCACGATTCCCAAAGAAGTCAGTTAGGTAATGCTCTCGTGAAATTGGTATCGCCAAATCCAATGTTCATCGAATTTTGCGAGGTCAAAAATGGAAGCCTTACATTCTGCGACTTGTCCACGCACTAAATGAGGACGACCCAGATAGGCGACTGCAATTTTGTGAGTGGTTCCTGCACAAGTGTGACGAAAGGGAGGATTTTCAAGACTTAATTGGTCAGATGAAGCAACATTCAAACTTAATGGCACAATTAACCGTCATAATTGTGTGTTCTGGACTACGAAAACCCAAACATCATTGAAGAAAAGGTCGTCAATCTTCCAGGGATAACGGTATGGTGTGGTCTGTCCTCCAGAGGATTTCTTGGGCCATACATTTTCGAACGTACTGTCACGGGTCAGACTTACCTGCAGATGTTGGAACTCATGATTCCACGTCTTAATGATCTCTTCGAGAATGGAAATGAGGTTTACTTCCAGCAAGACAGGACTCCACCTCACTTTCATATCGATGTGAGAACTTTCCTCGATCACACATTCAATCACAGATGGATACGACGAAGAGGAAGTGCGACGGAGTTCCCGCCTCGATCTCCCGATTTAACCCCTCTCGACTTCTACCTTTGGGGAACTTTAAAGAACACGGTGTATGCCAGAAACCCACAAACACTGACGGAATTAAGAGATCAGATTGAACATTCCATCAATGACATTCCATTGGCTACAATCCAGTCGGTATGTCGCTCTGTTCGACGTCGGTGTTGGGAGTGTACTGTGGCAGAAGGTGGACATTTTGAACATGTACGGGCTTAACGAAGTTTACGGAATAAAATACAGTACACCTTACATTTCTATCTCATTTCGTTGCTGAGTTATAATGTTTCAAAGAGTGTATACTTCAATTTGGGACACCCTGTATTATCGATATCTGATTTCATTTTAGGTGACGTATATCGATTCAAAACCTAAGAAGGCAGAATAATGGACTCCGTTTATTCCGTAATTATTGAACTTAGGTCTCAGCTGTTATATTGTCATTGATATACTTGCTTTGCTAAATAAAGAAATGATTATATCTTTTAATCAAGTTTACGCGATGTTTGTAATCCAAATATGAATAAATGAAATCAGTTAATGTAAAATTGATAATTAAACAATAAAACTTATATGCGAATTTATAATATTAACATTGGCAAACCCAAGATATAAGAATTACAATAATATGCAACATCGTGTTATTTGTAGTAATCTTCAAAAGAGTACTTCAAAAGAGCATTGTATAGAACATGGCTTGTAAATTGAGGGACATGAATATCTGCATTGATTAAACTATTACTAATTACCACGCACATTTTTATATTTTTTTGTGAACTGAAAAATAAATGTGCAGGCTTACAATACTCGATAATTTCATTTTTTTTACCAATAATATACTGATACTAATGGCTGACATTACGAACTAGTTATTTTCGTTAATAATAAGAAAACGGTATTATTTAAGGAAGCTACATTATAATAACATATGTCAACATTGTTGATTGTAAATCATACTGAATAATTTCTCAAAGTATAACGATAGACAATTTCAAATAATGAGCTTGAAATGACATATAATTTTCTATTCAGCCTAACTACAATATATTTCAATATAATAAGATCATAAAGTGTTAGACGGCAGCATACTTTGATAAAACTACTGCGATAATCTTTTTTTTACATATATTTAACTTAACTAATTTTCCTTCACGTTAGAAAATTTTTCGGAAAAATAAGTGCACCATAATAATCCCTCCATTTACGCGGTCTTCTTTTACTCGAATTCACTTCAACGCGGTTGAAAAATTTTAAATAATTACCAGATGTCCCCACAATGCATACATTTAAATTTTTTAAGGGTAATACGCATTAAAGTAAATGAACTTTACATATATTGTATGTATACTAGTACAAACGTATTGTGTACATATTGTAATTACACAAATTCGGGAGTTATCCAATTTAATTTATTTCATAGTATAGTAAACATATGTAGTGTAGTAAAAAAATTGTTACGGCTGTGTATTAAATTTCGTAGATACGCGATAGATTAACCCTTTTTGATGGCCATGCTTTTCACACATTTGTATACCTCTTAGGAAAAAAATAATTAATAGAAAAATAACTGTAAAATGATAACTTTTTTTCTATGCATAGATAAACAATTGAACTTTTTTTTGGAATTATTAAAATTATTTATTTTTCTAAAATTACTTTATGAAAAAAATTATTAATATCATTTTTTTTCACGTATTTTAACAAAACATTATTTTCAAAAGCTTGAAATAGAAAATAATTTACAATAAATAAAAAATTAAAATAGCCAAGTTAAATTTTAATATTATGTCATTGAAATTGCACAAATATTTGAGAATATGAAACGCATCCCCATTTTTAAACAGCTTTCTATGGTTCCATTTACGCGGTTTTCATTTACGCGTTGTTTTCGTGGAACCAATTACTCGCGTAAATGGGATTACTGTAATTGAAAACTTTAACCTTTTCTGCTGTTTCTTAGTTTTAAAACATTGATATTTAAAAAAATATTTTCAAAAATAAGTAAATATGAACTCTGGCAGAATAGTTCCTGTAGTTTTCAGTTAAATATTTCAGAGTACTTTCAATGAGGAAATAAAAGAGGTAAAAAGATTCTTGATTCTTGCAAATAGAACGAAATTCTTCTCTTTATCCTCTTCGTCACTGCGATCTCATCATCCGCCTAATTATGCTCCTTTAGCTCAGGGTTGTGCTCTTAATTATCGTCGTGTACGACTAAGCATTTTCATTCGATGAAGATCTAACGGTAACGACCTGTGTTAAAATCTCTTGTCGTCGACCCTCCAATCTCAGCGTTGGACGGGATGGGCAAAAATTCCATGCGGTGTTGTGGAAATAATTGGATCGCATAAAGGCCCGTCGCTTCATTGCCACTCGGAGGCTGGAGCTGTAATTTTTCCCACCCATCAGTGTCAACGAAAACGACCCACGACTCATCGCACGTGCTCTATAATGGTTATGATGGCAGGGTTAGCAAAGCAATAAGAAAAAGAGAGAAAAAAGACACGCGCAAGTGACACATCACATAAAAATGAACTCCGCACTTGTGGGTGGATATAACACTTCTTTACCCTTCCAAATAGAGCTGTTGGTGTTGAAAATGTCTAATGCGTTTAAGTGATTTACATAAGCAATGAATTTCCACCTTTCAAAATACATAAAAGTCATTCATTGCTTTATGCTACGGTTCACTAAAGTGGCTAGTAATAAGTTTGAAATTTTATAGCAGGAAACGTCTTTTATGGATATTACATCTTGTCTATACAAGTGAAGACATACATGGACATCTGCTAAAGGCAACAAGGTAGTTTAGTGGATAATTGAGAGCCATTGCATTTTCATCTTCCTAGATTAAGTAGTTTTTGAATTATGTAATATCATAACCCAACAGACGAAATATTTTGCTAATATTTCTTACCGTTTCGTCGACTGTGCAGATATCGGGAAAAAATAGGTTTTTAGCTTTATTTGTAAAACTCATCAAAATTACTTACGGAAGGCAAAGGGCTGTAGTATCTCCAAAAATACTAAATAAGATACAATACTAGATAAGTACAGTGGGAAGATATCCTTCAATCTCTGGTTACATACATTCACACTAGATTAGGTCTTGGAAATAATTTACTAAAATTGCTGTTGTCTCCCATTAAGAATTATGGCACCAGTCCTTAGTTTTACTGTAACTTATCGTAATCTTATTAAGAAAGAAAATCAAAGCCATTTTCGTGTAATTAGACTTCTACTTAATAACAAAATGAACAATTTTTCACCAAACCTTGTAATTATGATTAATAAACAAATTGTGCACTGCTTTGGCTTTAATATATTGTATGTATACTAGTACACACGTATTGTATAATTATTGTAATTACAAAAATTCGGGAGTTACCCAATTTAATTTATTCCGTAATCTTATCTACAGTTGTATAGTAAACATATGTAATGTAGTAAAAACATTGTGACGGCTGTGTATTATATTTTTAATTTTCTTATCATGTGTTAATATAATCTTTTGGCTGCTTTCTTCTGAAATTCTTCTAAATCGCAGTTTATAAAATCTAAATTTTGCATTTTAACATTCCACTAGACATGGGCGTAAGATTTATCAGCCAAAAATCCTATATTTTTTTCAAAATGTTCAATTAATGCAACGCATTGAAAATTTAACAAAAACTCATAATTTTTAGCTGATTGTGGTGATAAATTTTCTTAAAGGGATATTTCTTAATTTACATGATCTTTATTAGCTTAAAACCCTTCTCTTACTTAGAATTTTATTCGTTCTTTTCACACAAGAGGACTTCCTAACATTAGGAATCTTCAGCTGAGGATTACCAACCTTCTCTAAAGAAATAAGCTGTAGATCTGTTCCACAAGATATTTACTTGAAATGGTGGAAATTAGTGGGTAGGCGGGGGAAATCCGAGGGCAAGCAGAAGTGTGTTACTTATACTGCGGTTTGTCAATTCTTCCATGCTAATAAAAATCAAAATTTTAAAATATTTGTCTTTTGATTGTCTGTTACGTTTCGTGCAAAGCTGGAAATAAAAAAAAACTCTCTCTCGAATTTTGTTCACTTTTTTTTATGTCCTAGCTATCTTTTGTCGATAAGCTACACAGTTTGGGAGAAGTAGGTTAGGATAAGATGAAAGGTACGCAAGGTATGAAAGGCCTTGTTCTTTTATTTGTTAAAATCAGGTACTTTTCTCGTAACATTGTTTTGCTGCCTTTGGGAAGTCCAAAGTGAAGCATGTTTTGATAAATGCATAAAAATATAGGGTAAGAAAATTAATGCTAATCCTTAAGTATTTTTCTGAAAAGGACATTTTTGTTTATTAAACATTTTTTTTTCTTATCTTATCGTAGGCGATTTTGGCTAATTACAGACAAGTAATCAATAATATGTGGCTTTTCTGTATTTAAAAATAGCATCTGTACATGTTTATCCTATTTTTCTAAAGAAACAGGCGCATAAAATCAGTACATAGGCTAAGCTTTCTAAAAAAATTTTAACCAATCAATGGATTTTCTTAAAACTTAGTTTTTTTATTAACAAACAGACGATTTATCTTTTGTATTTGAAAGATTCGGGTGATTTAAATATTTATGGATTTCCTCAATCTTCAAAATTACACATTTTTGGAATTAAATGAAAATTAAGTATTTTCGGAGCTTGACAAATGCATGCAATTTTCTTTATGTAGTTTTTCACGACTTTAAAAAAGCATTATCATGAATGTTTGCTTTAAATTCATTCAGGAACTATTTGTTATTTCAATTGATCCTTTTCCAATTTTATTATTTTTTAGCTCCCTTAAAAGATTAAGGAAAGATTGCGAGAAGATGTTATTAAATGTCTTCAAATTCCCTTAAAAAAAGGGACACTTACAATAAAATTGCATTATATTCCATCGCATGGCTTTTTAGTGCTGGAAAAAGCAGTTAATTGGCTGGAAGCAATTCGTTATTTCATTCCTTCCATTCATTTCGTCCGTTTTTACGCTTGCTCTGCTTTCTCGAAGACGGCAAAAATTAGCTCGGTGTTTTTTTCTTTTTTCTGCTGTGTGCCTCCCCTAGCGACGCCTAGTGTCATCACTGTGATTCATATACTTCCGGCGGCATTTAAGTTGCAGCGTCTCTGGCGCCAAGCCTAATAACGTCCAACGACTCGAGAAATCAGACACTCATTTGAGTCCCGGTGCAAAAGTTTAAGGGGAATCTTTTAGTTTATGGCAAAAACTAAAGCTACGCCTCGTGACGATTTGCATTATCGCCGCTAGAGGCGCTCGAGGGATGGGAAGGGTAATTTGACTTCTTTTTCCTCATTTCACTCTTCCGATGAACATATATCATTTTTCTTTTTTTTTTTTTCTTTTTTTGTCCTCAGCGTTCGCTTGAGCGGCAAAAACCTAATCTTGCAAATATAACATTTTCCTTGAAGCTTTTTATTTTGCTTGTTTTTTTCCAGTCTTAATTACTTTGATTCTAATAAATTTTTGAGTAATTAAAGTAAATTTTGAGTAATTTTTTGAGAACTTCAATGTAAGATTAAATTAATAATAACAGCAATAAATGGACGAATCGTTTCTTTATTGATATTATTTGATGCTAAAACTGCAGAAATGTCGCGAAGGGATTAAATTTTTTTAATGCTTTCACCTACTCATATTGGGTTTTATTTTAAATTCCTTCCCTCACCCTTTTAATTTGCATTTGGAAGCAGGGTGCCTCCAGTGTTGGCTATTTCTAATAAAGAATCCTTTATCACATTTCATTTTAATTTCCTCATGTTGACATCTTTTTGAGTGCTGCTGCGCAAGCACTTTGGCGAGTGTCGGACTGGCCTCTATCTGAATTTCGTATCGTTCGGCGCGGCGTGTGATCACATGAGTCATACTCATGAGTTTTTAAATCACTTTTTATTAGATGTTAACATTGTTACAAGATTTTAATGTTATTTCCAAGAACAACATAACTCCCAACCATTTAGACAAAGATTTCTTTTGTAACTTATCTCACGCTGAACAATTAATCTTTAATGTTATGTTTTTAGCCGTGCGGTCTAGACGGCGGTCTGCCGTTATGGCCAGTGCGCCAGTACCTGGGTTCGAATCCCGGCAGTGGCTTGGCTGTTTCAATTTCCTTTCCTGTGTTGTTCGCCTCTTCTTCGCTTTCTCTTCAGTCTGACGTCATTCCTTAATGGCGTCCTGGGGCAGGCAACAGCAAACCACCCCAGTATCTTTCCCCAGGCGTTTCTGGGACTTCCAATGCGAAGTCCATAAAATTGGACCTGTCTCCGGACATAATACTATGGATGGATGGATGGTTATGTTTTTAATAAACCATCTTGTTTGTTTTTCTTTTTTTTAATATTTTTTTTCTGTTTAATTGGTCTATAGGAACCTATTTGCTGCTTATCTAAAACGTAACCTTCATTTTTTAAAAAGATGATAATTCTTTTTGAAGCAATGAACAATGACATTCTTTCAAAAAAAAAATCTAGAAACAAGGTAATTATCAAACAAAAGTCCAGATATTAAAAAAAGAAAAAAAAAAAAAAAAACAAGAAAAATAATGCAAGCAGTGATCAGTTTACATCTTATCATCGTTGAAATATTCTAAAATTTAAAAGTCAGAAATCGTCTTTTATAAAACTTAAACACAAATTTAATTCGTTTATTGGTCTTTATCCTTTCAATATACGATCTTATGTTAACATAACTACACATGCGTCATTATTTCTGAATGTTGATTCAAATTGTATACTTTCAAATTGAAAGTCAACATATTTCAAAATGACTTTCCTAAAAAAAAGAAATATTCCAAGTTATAAAACTGCTTTTCTTAATAATACATTTGAAATAAAAACATTTTTGTTGTAAAACGATAATATCTATTTTTTTTACTGGTCTTTGGAGTAATGTAAACAGGATTCACTGTTACTTAAGCCTCTTTTGTTCTTCTGCAATATTAATTCTTATGTTGTTTACCGTTATTCTTCTTTTATCTTTTACCAAATCCACCATTTCCAAATTTCCATTTCAATATTTCTTTATTTTCCTTCTTCTGAATAATGAATTTGATTAACCTGATTCCATAAGATAAATGCTACGATCAATTATTTATTTTTTTATTATAATTCCTGTAGATTAAGGTTAGATTATTGTACTTCTAATTCAAGAAAACAGTATGGCATTCAGAAATGCTTTTTAAAAAATATTATCATTAACTTCAGCAAGTTTAATCTATTTAATTTGTAATGTTAAATGAATTTCTTCATTAATGTCACATTCTGTTTTTGTCACCGTTACGAAATGTTTTGTAACCGGAACAGCAGTCATCCAAGTGTAACAGATCGTGATAAAACTGTTAAGTCATTTCCAAAATAATTCTAGAAAATATTGACGAGAATATTCGCAGACACTAGTTTTTCCAATGATCTTATTTTGTCTTTTTCTTATGCTTATTGAAGATGAGACAAAATCTTACAGACATCTCTTTGAAAAGAATATAAGTTTACTACATTATATTCTTTTGTAAAAGGTAGAAGCGGACAAAGATTCACGAGCTTCAGTAATAAAACATTTGCTTATTTTTTTTTCAAAATTCAGAAATTTAATTTTTACTTCGAAATTTTAGATTGTTCTGGAATTTTTTTTTCTTCGATTCATTTGTCATTTGCAGAATATTCTACGACTGGTTTTGCAGCTATTAATGTGCTGTTATTGTTTTGTTTTTTATGTAATCTTCATTTGAAGGGTCGTCATCGACTTCATGGCAACTATTGACTCTGGAACGCTGTAAATAACACTGATTAACATACTACGTCACAATTAGCCTAGTCCCCGAATTTAAAAATTTTAAATGTATTGGGAAATAATCGTAACGTCAAACCTGAATGATATTTGGAAGTGACTGGTTAAATTTATGATTTTTGTTTATTTATTCTGCATTACTATGTAAAATTATTCTTGTAACTCTATATGCGCATCTGTTGTCTCTTCTGTCACCCTCCTTTCGATAGTAACTTTTGAATTAGGGAGTAGATCTTCTTAAAACATGCATTCATATTTTCGGACAGGAGATATCTATTTGTATTTGAAAATTTAAACCTGAGATCAATTATGAAGAAATTTGAGCTTAAAGATGACAAAATGTCCATAAAAATTAGTAATAACGAATGACTTTATTGTCATTTCTATTGACCTAAAATGGATTTTGTAATCCTTGGTACCTGCTCTGAAATTTGGGATGCTTTGATTTAATGAAAATTAATCAACATTTTAAGAAAACTGGCCTTTTAGTTGTTTTTTTTTTTTTCAAATTTATGTTTCTAATTATGAAAACAATTTTATTTTGAGCTATTAATGATTAGGTTATTTTATTTTTATGAAATATTTTTGTTGTGTGAATTGTAAGTAAAAAATAATGCTTTATACTGTTTAGGGTAGGTAAATGATCTTTGTCTTTTGATAATTGCAATGCATGTACTGTTATTCTTAAAGATATTATATAGGAATACAGTAGACTCTCGATTATCCGGAATCGCATTAACCGGGATAACTGATTAGCGGACGCGGATTAACCGGGGCCGTAATATTACAAAAAAATGAAATAATACTCAAAATAATATTTAATACGTTATTAAAATTTTCCGTAATTTTTTTTTTACAGCTGAGATTAATGCGATCCGGATAATTAAAAGTCTACTATACATGATTTCAAGAAAATCCTGTATTCTTACTATGTAGGCCTATATATATATATTTTAATAGTCATATTAAATATAATTTCAGTTGAAGCCACAAGTAAGCATTGACCTGCAACTCATTCTTAACATATCACCATCCAACCAAAAAAAATCTTAATCCAGAAATAAAATTCGTTTCATGCCAAGATCTTCCATCAACAAAAGAGCTAATAAATGTAAACTTGTGAGGCCTATTACAAAAGCCTTGGATGCCTTATGTGTAAAACAACCTCTGAATTCGAATGCTGCTGTGCCTTTGAGAACATGAAAGCAACATCTCAATTAACAATTAACTAAATAAAATTGTATGTAAAGATACATACAATTTTATTTAGTTAATTGTTAATTGAGATGTTGCTGTCATTTCTTCCAAAATGAATACGTGGATATGTAGTCAGAATGCCAATCTAGTTACTCTGTCGTCGAAGGCAGTTATAATAACATCTGAGTTCACTTTTTGTTTCCCATTAGATTTGTTTATGAGACTTGGTTTTAAGTGAGTGGATCTTCAGCAAGGACCCATGTCCGGGTCTGTCGGACTAAATAAAGTCCTCACAGGAATTAGGACGCCCCCAGCGACAGGCACAGCATTGGACTCCATAACTTTGCGGACGCGGTTGTGTGAGAACCGTGTTTCAGGGCACATAAATCGCGGACCTAAGTCCTTGTGGCCGGGCGGATCCAGGTGACAAAGGAAGGCTCTGCTGCACCTGAGGGCATTTACACATTATGAATGTTTGAGTGTACATTCTAGGCACCCATAACTCAACAGTCAACAAGACTTTCTTAGAAAACATTATTATTGTTATTAATATTTTTTTTTTTAAATTTTGTCTTAAGAGGTATTTTTAACATGGGTTCTAACAATTACTTGTAATTCTAACTGAAGTTCTAATTTTTTTACAAAACAAAACAAAAAAAGCGGTTTAAAATGAGTGAATGGCATTGAAGAAGACTTAAGAATTAAAAGGAATAAAAAGGCTTTATTCCAAGGAGAAATATTCATTTCCGGTTATGATTAAAATTTTCAAGTCAATTATTGTCATTTAAAATTACGCCGTAAGCTAATTGACAGAAGCGTTTACCTTTCCTTTTTCCATTTATTTCTGAGCTTATTGTCTTAATAAAAAAATGTCCTAATATTCGGATCTAAAAGTTTTCTGTACAGAATAATTAGTCATTAATTCCTGAAATATAAATATATATATATATATATATATATGTTGGCTATTTGTAATGATTTTATTTTAACTGAATTCGTATTTTTTAACATTCGAACAGATTTCATTTAAAACAATAGGAATTCACTGAAAGAAAACTCAAAACTTATTTTCTTTAAATACTGCAATTTTTGAAGTCGTGAATCGATAAATAAGAAAAGTTTTCGATGGTACCAAGCTGCAGTACCTGTCGAATACAAGTAGTAGAATATCTAAAAAACTGCATTTCCATTTGGTGAAAAGTTTTTACTTGGCAGAAATTATGCGTTAAATTTTGGATTTAAACATGTTCAGTGCAAGTTATCCAGATGGCAGAGAATGCGGTAATGGATTCTCCAAATACTGCAGTTGCTTTACTCAAAGTACATTTAATAATAATGAATTACGTAATAGTTATTATTTATTTCATTACTAATGTTTTTCTATAATTTTATTTTATTTTTTTATTTTATTTTTTGTCAACATCTTGCGGAAATTTCTCAGACATCAGTTTGTCGAAATTTTCTAATAAATAAACTTTAGATTGTGTTTTAATGCATAAATGGAGGATAAAGATATAATCACCAGGAGGTGAAACATAAACACAGTCAGACTGATTTTGAAGCATACCCAAGGATTTGGAATGGAAGAGGGTCTTAGCCCTTCGTTCAATCAGAAAAAAGAAGAAATAATGTTGATTCCTTTTCCGTATGGGTTTTACAAATAAAGCTATGGTTTTCCAATCAAAACAAAAGCTCCAAATTGCTACATTTCTTCCATTTTCGGAAGCAAATATGGATACTAACGGTCCTTCGGTAAACTAATGAACTTCAGTTTCTTAAGAGACGGAGCAAATAAATGCAGGAAAAGAATGAAAATGGAGTTTCGATTTTGTAAGTAAGTGTAATGATAGTAGTTCAATTTCTTCATTACCTCATTCGTATTTCTTAACCTGTTATTGAGGTTGGAAAG
Organism: Thereuonema tuberculata; assembly: GCA_023159025.1. Taxonomy (NCBI): domain Eukaryota; kingdom Metazoa; phylum Arthropoda; class Chilopoda; order Scutigeromorpha; family Scutigeridae; genus Thereuonema; species Thereuonema tuberculata. Next base: position 52,601,074 of record JAFIDM010000001.1, on the reverse strand, counting down.
TTACAACAAAAAAAATACAATAAAATAAAGAACAGAAAAAAAAATATCCATAAGTGGGTAGACGTATCGCTTTGAGATCTATCCCGTAGGCTAATGGCCGTTCTCGATGTCACATCAAAGGCTGCCGTCGTCAATGAATTTCCACAACGACAGTCAAAATAAATTTCTCAGATATTATTCTTTTGCTTGGGTGATAGACTTAGAAAAGTGTAAGTCGAGGACATCGCTCGACTGGACCTCTAATGAAAATTAATGGCCGAGTTTACTTGTCATATAGATATTAATGTGAATAGTTGTCGACCCGTGCTACGCTCTTAGGTAAATGACTGTGTACATCTCTTTTGGGGAAACCAGTTATGAAACGGATACTTCATCATTGCTTGGAGGCCTGCCAAGGATTTTAGACACAGGAGCAATAACACTAATTGTTATTTGATTATGAAAGACTCAAATTAAAATACTGTGACCATCGTTATTGAAGTACAACAATATAACGTTTCAAAATACAGTATTATACTCTTCAAATAGCGCTCTTCCACCATAACGCTCTTAAGTGAAGAAGAAAATAAAGTAATTGGTTACCTTTTTGGTTTGTTTTTGTAAACATGACTTAACCTAAGCCTGATTCTTACTATGTTATATGAGAGAATATACGATAATAAAAAGTTATGAATAAAAAATACTACAAATACAAAAGAATCAAAACTTTGCGAGAAATGACATTCGTCAAACAAAACAAATAAAACAAAAAATCGCTAGTTTTTTTTTGGTTTTTTTTTTTGGTTTTTTATCGGTACTTTATTATCATATGAACAGATAAACTTATAATCTTCCGAACAGATTATATACTTTATTAATCATCAATTGAAAACTTGCAAATGGAACTCTTTCAATTATTTATTTTCACCCACTTCTCTTCACCGATATCTTCTGAAAATAGTTCTCGCCGCAAATACATTTCTTTCCTATCTGACTGACGATTGTCACTAACCTTTTTCTCCTGGATTTACTATTTTTACTGCTTAAACTACAAATATTGAAGTAAGTATATAATGAAAGAAATTCATTATAATTTATTATCATAAAGGCTAACATCGCTTTTCTAAGTATAACTTATTATTAATTTATGTTTATTATTGTCATCGGTTAGTTTGTCTTTGCTCTGTCATCAAGAAAGCTTTACTTAAAATCTAATATCCAAAAATTTACAAACTTCCACAATGTAAATGATTTGTTTTTAATAAAATGCCAGAACTATTGGAACCAACATTTTTTAAAATGTTTATGTAACATACAAAATTGCTAATTCCAAACTATGCAAATGGTGGTGTGGAATGTTTCAAGATGGGGTTGGAATGGAATTTACTTGTAGATCTTCAATCTTCAAACCTTTCGGAAAGTTTTTCTTTCTTTCCTGACAGTCTTTTTGTTCATTAATTTTGTCCAAATTTACCTACTAAGTAGGTTATCAATGATATAATCAATGATATAATTGGTTCCTGAAATCAAGAATTTTGTTTAAGTTTCTATTTTCAAGCATCTATATTTTTTTTTTTTTTTTGCATAGATTCAAAAATGAAGATTTTTTTTTTTTTTTTTTGGATTGTAATAGTTTTAATAAAACCATTAAAGAAATCTAGAACTGTTATTAATTAGTGTAACTAACAATGATATTATTTAATTGTTTATTTAACATTGCACATTACATGTTCAAAAAAAAATATTTTCTTTTTGGATTGAAATGGTTTAAGTATAAACATTAAAAAAATTTAAATTGTTATTAATTTAATGATAACATTAATACTGTTATATTTACATTAATAGTGCTATATACTCATTTATTAATTAACAATATTTGTAACAAATTATTTGTATGTATATTACCTATAAAACCTTATAAATGATATATTATACAGATCCTACAGACAGATCCTATTAATATAGGATCTCGAAGGACTGAAACTGTAAACTTATCAAAATTAATTTTCAGTCGAATTTCATATTGTATATAAATATTAAACTAGTAAACCTGGGATCACATGATCTTGGATTCTGTGATAATTTCCTCACCACCTGCGGCCTCGACAGCTTCCTCACAACCCGCGAGCGTGTCTCGGAGATCCGGGATGTCTGGAGACGTCCGGTTTACCCACATCCTCAATACTACACCTCACATTTATCATCTTATTTGTATTTCAGTGTATTATGGTTTCGGAGATAGGGCCAGAAAAAAAAGCAACTTTTCTTTTAAAAATACATATAGATCAGCTTATAGAGTAGCCTATACTGCACAGTAACTGTACTTACGCAAGTTACTAAACAAATACAGTATACTAATGGGAGCAAAAAAAAAACTATAAATTTTTAGAAAGAAAAATCGATTATATTGTAAGATAACACATCAGTCACTTAAAATAATCCTTATTTTTTTTCGTTATTTCAATGGAGTAATTAAAGATGGTTTCCTTCTAGGGACTGAACTAATTAAAACTCGAATAAAAAAATTAAAAACTTAAAATATCTTTTCCGGCATTTGTGGAGTAGGTACATTTAAAATGGCATTTAGGGCTTCTTGTTTAGTTTACGACGATGTAGGTTTATTTTTTGAAAATAAATTGAGTTATGAAGATCATAGATAAATATTTTTTAAATTTAATTTATATTTTATTTAATTATAAATCAATTAAATTTCTCAGAGAACGACATTAGATTTTAATTTTTTTATTGCTTAATTTTAATCCTACTATAAAAATATGAATATTATTTTATTCTTATTATAATATGTGTGTATTATTTCAGAGAAGAGAATTTTTTTAGACACGCTTATATTAAAGTATGTAGCTGAGAGTGACGTGAATATTATCCAAGGGGGGGGCGGGGGCAAAATGGAACATATTTTTATTTGGACCCGTTGACTTTTCATTGCTTTGATCTTGCCATTGCCAATGGTTGATCAAACCATTGCTAAAACAGGTATCAGGATTTTGAATGAAGCTAATTTCCTAAGGTTTCTTTTGGTAACAGATAATTTTGAATAGAAAAACATAATAAGAAAACCGTGCTAATGGGATTTTATTTGATGAAATGAACATTTAAAGGATATTCGATCTTTAGGAAGTCTGGAAACTAAGTAAAAAGTTCCTGCAAGCCCTAGTCGTATTGTTTCGAGCGAAGGAAACTAGTACAGGTTGTGAGAAAATATCGTGAACGTGTTAACTTGTAGATTTTAAGATTCAGTTTTTTGTTCTCTGAATGTAGAAACAATTCAAAAAGCTAATGCTCAAATTTTGGTTCAATGTGGTTTTTTTTTTCTTTCGCCTGTTTTTAGTTGGCTTTTATTACTTTGTCCCATTCTTATCTAGAGCTCATCAATGTTTCCTGATGTTTGTTGACGTGTGAGCATTCATCTTCGTTCACTTCTGCCACCATTCAAAACACTTGATCTCCGTTGAAAGCTCACAGAAACGAAACTCCCAGTAGCTTCCCTCTTAGGATCTAAACCTGGATAACTTCATTCATCCCCAAGAGCCTTTCGACCAAAAGGAAGTTCAATCCTTTGACGGCATTTCCTTCAAACGCATGATCGTTTATTTTCCGTTAGGCCTATTTTATAATTTTAAAAGTCAATCAACATGTACTTCAAATTATGAGATAATTCACTGTCTAATATTTAAAAATTGTAAATAAAAAATTAAAATTACTGAATTTAATATGAAAAAAAAATTACTTACAGTAGTCACTCATCGCTAAATTATGTGTATTTATTAACATTGCGAACTATTCTAATGCAATTTAAAAACTGAAGATTGAAAAAGAAGTATGGAGAGTTATATGCATTTCAGGTTGTTGTTTTTTTTAATTTTATATATTACATATGAAGTTATATTAGATATAAGATTTTGTTTATATGTTTTTAAAAATTACATAAATAATTTATGTTTGTTTTTTTTTATTTTATCTATACTTTATCTTTATTGGTAATTTATAAAAGTCAATATTTTTTTTTAAAAAGTCTAAATTAATTTTTTCTTAATAAATTAAGAAAGAAACTATAGCTAGTTCTAGAAGCGTTATAGAAACTTTTTTAAGACAAGACTACGCTATCACTAGAAATATTAAGATTATGAAAAGCCTTTATTGAAATTCTACAGAATTGTTATGTTAAATCAGTTTCGCAACTAATTGCAGAACTAAAAATATTTATTTTTATTCTGATATTATTAGGATAAGAATGTTCATTTTCCCATTTTATTAAAGACTAGTAGCAAAGCCTGTCGGACGACAGGCATAAAAAAAATCTGAAAAATCATTTTATTATCAACTATCAAATAAAAAGTAAATGTAATCTAAATACTGTGCTAACTTGTGAACGAAGCTTCTACGGCAAAAATGGTTTTGAGTTTCGAAATCAGCGTAAACAACTGAGTAAGTATGCCAAACTTCATTAAAATGGATGCAGTGGTAACAAAATTATTTGATTTTGAACGTATGTTTTGTTAGAATTTCAGTTGTCGAGGTCAGTTCCCAAGAATAAATTTTGATGGAAACAACATGGAATGACACAATGAACTAATATTTTCATCCAATTTCAGTACTTTTGATTCATTGGTACCATTGAGAACCGTTGGATCTATCTTAATAGCTTAATTATATCGAGTTACAGACAGACAGACAGACGAATTTAGCCAATTTATCAACTTATATAATTGGCCAAGTTCGTCTGTCTGTCTGTCTATCCGTCTGTCTATAACTCGATATAATTTAAGCTTTTATTAAGATAGATCCAAGGGTTCTCAATGGTATCATTGAATCAAGGATACTCAAATTGGATAAAATATTAGTTCATTTTGTCATTCCATGTTGTTTCTACGAAATTTCATCTGAAATTCTAACAAAACATACGTTCAAAACCAAATAATTTTGTTACCACAGCATCGATTTTAATGAAATTTGGCATACTTACTCAGTTTTTTACGCTGATTTTGAAACTCAAAACCATTTTTGCCGTAGAAGCTTCGTTCACAAGTTAGCGCAGTATTTAGATTATACAAAGGTGAGTTTTAAATGCCTTTCGGCGTTATGAGTCAAAAATAATAATTATTCTTTAGATAAATTAAACTTTTGATATGGTTGGTATTTCGTTTTTCTTTTTGGGTGGAAAATGATCCTTTAGATTAAACTCTCAGAACCTATATTACAGGTGTACAGGTAAGAAGTACACCTAAATAGGTATGTTAAACATTAAAAAAAAAAAAAAATTTCAAATCAAATCATCAATCGAATCAAATATATATATATATATATATAAATTGGCTAAGTTCGTCTGTCTGTCTGTCTGTAACTCGATATAATTAAGCTATTAAGCTAGATCCAACGATTCTCAATGGTACCATTGAATCAAAAGTACTTAAATTAGATTGTTTTAAGATTGAAAAGTACTCAAATGTCGCATTGTTTTAATTTTAATTATTAATATATGTGAAAAGGTGCATAATGGTCTCTTTTGTTTAATTAGTTTTTACTGGCATGTTAAAACAGTTTAAGTAATTTTAAGAATTTCATTGTTATCACATTCGATATCAATACAAAGAGTGAAATTCATTTAAAAAAATGTTTACTTCACTTGCATTTCACATCGCATATGAAAATTGTTTCCATATCCTGGGAATATAATTGAAATTGTGTTAAGAAAAAATATCCGACAAAGTCATTAACTTTTTTTTTCTGGGGGAGAGTCAAAAAGAAAATGTCCAGGTATGTAAGTAAAATACTTTAAGATTGATTAAAGAAATGTAATCTTTATCCAGTCTTGAGTATTTTAATGAAACAACTGAATTTTTCCTCTTTAATTCGTTTTTTTTCAGCTTAGAATATATGATATACTATATTGAAAGCTTTTTTCTTTAAACTTATATAACAGTGTAAATCTTTAAAGGCAAAGAGTTAAAGGGAAATAAGTTAACAAAAAATACAAAGAAGGGAAGAAAAGAATTGCCGAAATGAAAGATGGGTATCTGGAGATTTGGGATGATTCTCAGGCGATCTGTTCGACTTGGCCTAGTCTATTACAGTGATAGTAGCGACACCATCTCTCTTCGGTGGCGATCGATGGAAACTCAGGTCCAGTTATCTACAGCGCTTTCCCACTGGAGACTCGTTATCCACCAAAACTGTTCCAGTGTAATATGGTCTATAACATCTCGTGATTAACACAATCTTTCTCTTTTTTATATATATATACCTTTTCGTTGCTTCTTTTTCCGAAGTAAAATCCGACAAATAATCGAATTTATTTTTTATTTATTTTTTTACTTTCCTACAGTTTTTTTTTTTTTTTTTTTTTTTTTAGCTGTTACAGCAAACAATAACAGTAAAGAAAAAAAATAATCGAAATCACCTTGAATTCTAAAGCACCTTATTCTAATCAACTATAATTTCAATTTGGGTATTTTTTTAACCTACTTAATTTTTAGATAAAATAATAAAATCAACGAGAATAAATAGTTTAAAAGGTATCAACACTTTTCTGGCTACTTACTTAAAAAAAGTTTTAAAAGATAAAGTTAGACTAAAGTATTCCACTACAGGCCTATGTGGCCCTTAGCGTCATGAGTGAAAGGTTAAAGAGGTTCATAAAATTAGTATAATATTCGTACATCACTAGTAATTTCTGATCTAGACAAAGAATCTTCTTGAAACTTGCTATACAAATTTATGGATAGTAAACGAGATTTCATATATATCTCGTTTGAATTTTGTTTTGTTTTATTTTTTCCTTGCTGTAGAATCCTACATCCTATGTTGCTGATGAAAGTGAAACTTCCCTTAAAAAAAGCAGTGGGAGTAAAACAATTAACTTCATTGACCAGAAACAATAAAATTCCAGTGAGTCAGCAGTGATGTCATTTACGAAGTCATACGACAGGCGCAGGCTTTGATATCTTTACAAGAAATTGGATTTCAAATTTAATTAACATTAAACATTAAGTTGTATTCTGAAAATGTGATATTTTATAAATACTAAGGCATTTATGTTGTTTTTCCTCACATTGTTTTCACAACTTTGCCAAACATAGGAAAAAAAAAAAAAAACTACTCCAAAATCTTTCAGAAACTTGCTGTTTATGATTTAAATTTCTATGTAAATTTAGACTACATTTGTAGTCTTTAAGATGTTTACCAATTGCTTTGAACAAAGCAGCATAATGTTTCAATAGTCTTTTCCTAAGGAACAACTTTACGTATTATAAAAAATTAGTAAATGCATGCAGTTAGGCCTATCTGAAAAAGAAGTAACTTATGTGTGAAAATAATGTTGCTTAGGTCAGACTTATGTATTAACTTTTAACATTTCATGGAATTTATTAATATTCGCTAGAAGAATTATTATTACTGTTGTATTTAAGCATATTCCGTCATTTGTTGGTAATTTTACTTCAAATAATTAAGGGTTAAGTCATTAATTTTACAGATGATTCGTTTATGATTTTCTGTCCTAAGCAATGCCTCAGGTTCACTCTGGGTTTCTTTGTCTCGATCAGTCATTTACTCTCAGCCATCTCCGTTACAGCGAGTCTTAGCTACGTCGACGAATTAGAGTCGATATTCTGTGATTCGCCATAAACAAGACCTGACCTCGCCAACGACATGTCATCGGTCTCGTGGAGGGCGAACCGCTTATAATGTACCGACCTCTGGGGGACAACTTGGAGCGACCGTAAAAATGGCTCCAATAATTCAGCAGTTTTTTTTTTTTCTACTCCTCCTCTTCCATTCGCTTTCCTACAACCCTATGGTTTCTTTACTTCACCCATCTTTTTCTTCCTCTCGGTGGGACTGTTGGGAAAAGAAAAAAAAAGAAAAAGGCGAGAAAAGGAAGAGAAGTATCTGATTCATAACTTTTATAGTGTCATTGTGTTTATGCTTTGTACACTCTGTTGTTCTTTACTGTTGATGCAATAAAAATTACACTTTTTTAGGGTCTCTTTTATTTTTACAAATCAAATATGCTGCAAGCCATTATCTTTATTGTTGATAAATAAAATTCTTCACGTAATATTCAAGCAGAAAATAAAGAAATGATAATAATAAAACATTCTTTAAAACTAAAACACAATAATTCCGGAAAATTCAATTACAGTCTGTTTCATATTTATGTGGGAGATTGCTTGGTGACTATTACTGATATTGACGTATGCTTTCTTTCTATTAGGTTACACAAAATTGAACAAAAGATAAGTACAATTCATGAAATGAAAGCTTACCTTTGTATAACTTGAAACGAATTCTAGTGCTTCTGAAATACCAAAAATTTCATTATTGTAAAGAATAAGTGATAATTCTGTATAATCCGGTACGAAACGGTGAATTCAGATATGCTTTAATCAAATAAGCATTCCCTTTAGTGAAGTAAAGATCTTTGATGAAATTGGTTTTCTAGGCAGTTTATAGCATTTCAGTACTTATCAGCACTGTAAAGGTTATGCAAGTTTTCTAGCTTTAAACTTATCTTTATTGACGGTTTTCCCAAAGCGTTTCTGAGGATCAACGGTTGACACGTTTCTATTCCTTCAATAGTCTATAGTTCATTTTTAGTTCGATGCAGGATGGAGTATTTTGATTGGCCGATCAAACAAAATACGAGTTGGAACGTGATTTTGCAGTCAGCAGACACAACAAATGACTTTTTTTTTTCTTTCCAACTGAAATATCCTGGAAGACATAACCTAATGTTATGTAGTTAATGTTAATTGAAAAACTACAATCCCCGAAGCTGTTACAAATCTTGTTCTTTGTCGATTAATCAGAAATCTCTTTGGAAGAATCAGAAAGCCTCCATTTTCCCATGGAACTAAAAAAGTAAACTAGAATCTGTAATTTCGCATTCCGTATAGTGAACATGATCTTCATAATGCATAAAAAAAACCCAGCTCTCTCTTTCTCTCTCTCTCTCTCTCTCTCTCTCTCTCTCTCTCTCTCTCTGTTTTTATTATGAATTATTATATTGACTCCTAATGTATCAGTTCCTGTAGGACGTCTTTTCTTTCCAAAATATTGTTTTGTAAAACTACGTGCAAGTATGTAATTAAATGAAATTTTTGCAGTTGTTGCTGTAACTGCATCTGCGATAAATCTATCTACTACAATGAACTGATAGTAGTATTTAGATGGACATTTTAACATTTAGGGTTCATAAATGCTAACGAAGTTGGTACAGATGCACAAATAAAAATAGACAAGTGAGGTTTATCAATTATTGTCAATGTGTTTCTCCTAAAAATTTCTAAACTTATGGATGGATCTTCATGAAACTTGGTATTTATTTTCGATGCCAAAGAACGATGGAACTTTTTATATTTGAAATTTTTTCCCGAACGGGCCCTTGTTAAAAAATCAGCGCAAGAAGTGGGCTCTCTAGTAAGGCAACAGTGTGTGGCTAAAGGAGCCTGGTTCAATCTCCGGCGGAGGTCGGAGATTTTTTTCCACTTGAATTCTCATCCAGACTGTCCTAGACCTCTCAGCCCTCTGAAGAATAAGTCCCTGGTTTCTTTCTCGGGAGTTAAAGGCTGGCAGGCATCGATTGAACCAACCGATCTCAACTTAGTCCCATTGGTCATGGAACGCCGGGAGTCTTATCCCCCCGAACCCAAAGGCTATTTTGGCTTGTAGTGGGAAACTTTAACTTTTAATCGTGAAGGAAATTCCAAAATCATTCAAATTTTATAGATTATAATCTAATGTTCAGCGGTAATTTATCGATTTATCTGTTAGAAAACGTTAGAACTCTGTAGTATAAAATGTATTATAAAAAAATTATAGTTAAACTTTCAAAAACATATTTACTCAAGGTCACAGCGATTCGAAAAAAATAACGGAATAAAAAGAAATTAATTCAGCTTTGGACGATTGTATCTAATATAATTTTCATGCTATCATCATTTAAGATGGATTCCGTACATGATATAGAGGGAAAAATTGCATTTTTTTACGCGTTTTTTTTTTTTTTTCAAAAAGTATTCCTAGTTTTTAATTTTCTCAAAGATTCGTCCTGCAAGGGTCTAAATTCCAATATCGATTTAGGGTTTACATTTCCGTTTTCCCTGTATGACGATTATCTGGAGGTGTCTTCTCCAGTCTTCCCTTGAATTCTATCTACCTTTCCAGGTGTGTACAGCCCTGTTAAGGCAATGAAAAACTACCTCAGCAAAAGCTGTGTATATAATATTTTCGGAACTTCATTGTGAAGATTAAATGCTTCCGGAAGAGTTTTGCTAGGTCATTTTTTTTTATAATTACATTTCATTCACATTTTTATGATTACATAAATAATCTCTAAACTAATAGTTATTAAATCAGAGCGTAATTAGCAACAGAAGTAGCATTTTGTTTTAGGTAATTAAGCTGCTGTTTTCACTTCCGAGTAAGTTCTTGTGTGAAAGAGTGAATGCAAATATTGTCAAACTCCTTGACTCTGGTCTTAACTCCTTTAATGAGTACCCGGAAATCTTGGATGTGCAGCCACATCGTCCAGTCGCGGGCTGACGCTTGCGCTGTCTCTACTCGGGCTGACCTCTGTCAGAGACCGTAAATTGATGGTTGGTAATTAACCTTCGACCCTTGACCCTTTCTTAACAATGCAGTCCCGGGATAGGCAGCATCGTAATGGATCATGCCATGCTACAACACGTGCGAACGTGCTCGTCAGTCACGCACCTTGTCGTCTTACGTGTGATCAATCACCCTGTCTCTGTCCGACGATAAAAAAAAAATGTACGCTGCAAACCAAGGTGTACAGTTTCGTTACCCCGTAGACAGACTTCGCTCGAAAAGAAACTGTGGTTTTATTTCGGAGTCTCAATCAAAGATTAAATCAAAAAAGAATTATTTTCAAATATTTACCATTATTTAGAATTTGTAATAATTTTTGCTTGCAATTAATATCTCTATGATCGTTACCTTTTGGTATTGTTCTTTCAGCTTTGTTTGTCTTTTAATTTGACATTGTAATTCTTCAAAATCTTAAAGAAGGCACTGTTCCACGTGCACTGGAAGTGAACTTCACCAGGTGAAACTCCAGAAATCATGATTCTGCTGAAGATGACTTTTCAGTTATTTAACGAGTAGAAATATTTCTGTAAAGTTTTTAAATACATCAGTTTTGTACGGACATATTCTTATTTTGAACGAATTAAGAGACTACAAAGTCATGAAATAACTAGTTTAGCAATTGATTTCAAATAATAAATGCTGTTACTAATTTTTCATTAATTCTTGAAGGTTTTTGTTTTATTAAAAGATCGAGTTGATAAACTTTGTTCCATTCACTCAACTGAACAAACTTGACTGACAAACTTTGGTGAGGAATTTCATTACTTCAGTATTGCTAAGCTTTTCGACTTTATCTCTTTATTCAGCGCTTTAAATGATTGTAATATACAATGAATGTATGTAATTTATGTTTGCAGTTAGGTTTATTATCTGTTCTTGTGTTAAAATCAATAACTTAACTTTGCTTTGTACTATATAGATAGATATATTCTTTTTCAGTGAAATTTCCTTTGGTCAGCTTTAACTGTTGTTGAATAAATACAAATACAAAGTTAATATGTATTTTATTTATGTAAAAAAAGAAATAAAATTGTACGGCCATTGCAGTGAGAGGAGATTTCTTTTTTTTTTTTTTTTTTTTGTTAACATCGACATTAGATCTTAATTGAGAAAAGTTTCAGAGCCATTGTAAAACATATGTCTGAGAGCCTCTAGTTTGTAATAAGTAGGGACCTGATTATCTTTTTATGAACTAAAAATCATAGATACAAATAATCAATTTTTGAGTTCAAGAAGTTTAAAAAAAAATCTGAATTATAAATTAAATGTGATCTTTAAAACATCACTGTCACACGCGACATAAAATGACTAAAATATATATATATAACCTCTGGTTCTAGCATCCAACCAAAAGACTTCTCCGAATCAATGTTAACAGAGGGAAAGGAAAAAAAATGAATATTTGTATCTACGACTTTTAGATCATAAAAAAAAAAACACAAACACATTTAGGTTCCTATTTACTGTCTTTGCTAAAAAAATGAGATAAAAATATTCTCTTATTTAGCAGAATATTGTTTAAAACTCAAACAAGATCAAAATAATAATAATAAAAAATATTATTTAATTGAGATTATTTGAAGAAATCTTTACATCCATTGAAAGCAAGAAAAAGATATACCAGGAAAGTTGAAGCTTTGGCAGTGAATTACGAATTACAACCTATGTTTTCGGAAAAGTAACAATTTCTAATTAATTCCAAACATGAGTAGCGTTTTGACTACAGAAATACTTTATATAAAAAGAATTAAATTCTGTCATGTTCTGATAATCCTGATATCAAAATTACTCTAACAAAATTTAGTTTAGCTTACTCTGTTTTGACATTACGGCACTGTGCAGTACATTACAGCACTCTTGTAATAATAACGGATGATATTTTAAATTTCTAAGTTTTAATTATTCAGTGTTTGTCTTCCAACACTGAGCGTTGGTCAGCAGAAAAAAGGAATCAACGAGTGAGTAACTTAAAAAAAAACAACCACCCTCTACCTCAGGTTCAAGCGCTGATTGTTTCTCAGGAGGTGGGAACTTAAATACTTGCTTGGTTGAAAAATGATGGTGACGTTACTTCTCGCTCATTAGCGCCATCTACAATTATTGAAATGTAATTGGTTGTCTGTTCACCTCCGACCCCTTCAGTGAGTAGAATATTATAAAACGTGTCCCTGGATTTATTATTAGTATTAACAGTTTAATTTTTCTACACAACAACATAAAAACATTAATATAATATTTTTTCAGTTTCTAAGTTGCTTAACGAAAAGGTATTATATTTTTTTCGAACTCTGTAAATTGTTAACTTAAGCCATAAAATTTTTAGATCTGCTTTCATTGTTTGTATCGATATTAATATTGTAATAAGATAATTAATGTTGCAGACGACCATTGGATTAGAGAAGTAATTGGAATGAATCTATGCTTATAAATCATCAATTACTTAATTAAAAAAAAAGATACATTATTTATATGTGTATAATTGATTCATCAATTTTCATTATCTCCTGGTAAAGAGCGTAAAAAAGATCTTAAAAAGAGAAAAAAACTTGTTTATCGTAATTGGATGCATATGGTTGTGTTGTTCTTTGGTCGGAAATAATAGGAGTACACATGGGTGAACATACGTAACACTTTACTTACAACAGGAGGTTTAAATACAATTACATCAGATTCTCAGTTTCCTTGTCAATTCCATCCAGGTCCGTCTGTGCGGGAGAGCGAATTAGATGAGAGGAGGCCTGAATTCTAGGAACGGCGCCAAACCTGGAATGCTTAGCTAATCCCTTGTCCTTGAACCTCGCATCAATAGCTTGTTAATTGCGTTTTAATATTTTAGCAGTTTGTTTTCTTTGTTCCTAGCTTCTTACCTGTTGGTCCGATATATAACAAAATCAGCGGGGATCTTTGTTATTAATAATTTGTATCTACCTCTAAAATTTCAGCTTTCTTGTAGGCTACAAACATTTTTTGAGTTATATCACAGATTGATGGACTGTGCATAGGGGAAGGTGTTGTATCTTTGACCGATTGTACCTTTGACCACCTTGATTGTAATGTCATCTGTGAGCATACTTTAAAAGCTTTTCTATTTAATGTGTAATATTCCCACTATTTGCGACTTTAAACCTTCAGTAGCAGTTAGATCTTTGACTTGCAAGGAGTGAAAAATGTTTTTTTAATTCCATCACCGAAAAGTAAGTATTTTGCAAGTGCATGTTTCTTTAATATGTGCATGTTTGTGCATGTTTGTTTTCTTTTGATTATTATTTTAACAATAATGAGTAATACATCTATGCCTATAGATTCATTGTTAGGACTTTTAATGTGACTGGATTAACCAAAAAAGTGTACCATGGCGTGAAACGTAAGTTCGACTGATGTTGTACCTTTGACCACAGCAGGGTGTTGTTCCTCTGACCAGGTCAAAGGTACAACATTACTTAATAATATGTAAATGTTTTTACTTACAGTCATTTTAGCATTATGTAAGATGGAAATTTAAATATTTTTTGCCAAATTTTATTTTTTTACCAAATCTTATCCAAAGATAGTAAACAATCGATTGTTTGTCCACGACTTTGAGTCTGATGTTGAATATTCATCAGGGGAAAGTGTTTTCGATCTTTCAGATAAATGCCATGAGTTGGAGAAGGAATTAAACTTTGAAAAAGAAGATTTAGTTGAAGAAAGTTATGTCCTTGTCAAGCTGACAAAAAAAAAAAAACCAACCAAGAAATACTTTGTGGCCCAGATAAAGGAAGCAGCATATGATTATTTTAAGTTAAATATTTGAAAAAACTACCGAAGATGGCAAAATTCATCCAAGAAAAAAACCAGCTCTACGACATAGAACTACAAGATATTGTGGCCAGGCTACCAAATCCAACCACAGCTGGCGGCACAGCCAGCTCGACTAAAAGAATGTCTTATCTTTTGGAGTTGATTTTTCATTGTATAATGTAGAGTAAACGGGCAGAAGTAGGCTAATTAAGCCATTAGAATTTATTACATGTTTTATTATTCTACTTTGAATTGCATATATTTGCCAAATGTATACATATCTGAATAAAAATGTTAATTAAATAACTGTTTGCCAGTTTCTAGTACCACCTGGTCAAAGGTACAATACCCTCCGGTCAAAGGTACAACACGTAGTTGTACCTTTGACCACAAGTTATAGATTTTTTGTAAAATGAAAATAAAATACTTCTACTCAAAATATAACATATAAAACACATGCAGTTGATGGCAAGAGGAGTGAAGATCACATGTATCCATTCAGGTAAGGATTTACTTGAGTACAAAAAATTAGAAAATTCATTTAGAGAAAACTGGTCAAAGATACAACACCTTCCCCTATATGTAAATATATTTCGACTAAAAATTATGTTTCAAAGCTGTTTATTTTTTTAAACCCTTTCTTTCTCCCCAGCGCTGAAGCAACTCTGTTTGGCGCCTGATGCAATGTAGTTCGGTCTGTGCCTCTTTTCCTTGTTATTGATATTAAGGACATGTAATACCTACCAAATAAATTAATGTATTGTTTTATATGATTTGTTATCTTTATTAAATAAAAAAATGTCCATCGTTGCCAGGGATAAGGTCTCAACGGCCCTTTTTGTAGGCACAGTCTCATCATCATCCTTACTCTTTCTCTACAACTCATATTAGGAGCATTATAAATATCAGACCAAATCGGTGAAAACCTGATAACTTGCGGCTATGGAAAGCGAATTAATTAATGTTTCTCTGTTCGCACAAATTTCATCCTCAGTTTCGAAATTCATATCTGATTTTAGTCCAATATATTAGGGTTTCTATCTGGTTTTTAAAAATATAAAACAGCTCTAGAAGCTCTTATGTTCTCTCTATATTCATATCAGTGGACTTTTTGAATTTCATGAACTCGTAAACAACAACAAAGTTTTCATAATATAAATATGTAATAAAAAATTGACTTTTAGTTTCATGAAAGATTTATTTCATTGACTTCATTATTTTTTTTTCATTTTTTGGAAGTCTGTCTTTATTTTCTTATAAAACTGAAAAATAAAAAATAATATAATAATTTTTGAAAAGAATTTATTTTATTTTAAATACAGTTGTAACCCATATTACCTCGCTTCGATTTAGGTCGATTCGGTCTTATGTCCGTTTTCAATTAACATCATACCCTTCCGCTTGCTTTCGGACTTAAGTTGGATTAACGTCCACCTGCTTCGCCATCTTTTTCACTTGTAGGCTTATTTATGACGTAGAAGATAAGCTCTCTCCTTCAGATTTCCTCATATTACATCTGTCAGTAAGAAAACGAAAGTTAAGGTCAGTATGGAATTTTCTACTTTATTCTTCACCTGTTTATAGAACAGTTCTGTAAATAGAAAAACTGCGAAGGCGCTCTTTGCTAACGAGTCTTAAGAGTCCTACCTCCTTGGTACAACATGGAAATGCTTTACTGCAATCTTTACCGCAAATGCTTTACTTGGATTAGTAAAATTACTTATTTCCATATACGTTACGTGTATTTCTATTTTATTTCCGTTTTGTTTATAGTATACAATGTGTATTTTGGTTATAAAATGCTTTATTTACATCAGTTATGCACTTATATAATGATTGCAGTGCAGATTGATAAGTGAAAATAAGATTGTGCTTCAACATACGTTCATTTTCAACTTATCTTTGGTTCCCTGAAAGATGATGTGACGTAAGTGCGGGACATGCCTGTACTAGCTATTGTATCCTGTGCTGGTCGGTAAATTCAAAGTTTTATCCAGTGTATTTCCCCCTTCATTCTTCCAGACTCTTCTCAACTTATTAAGAAAAGAAATCTTCTCTATTTGTCCATATCACAGGGGAAAGAAAAAAGTGAAAAAAAAAGGCTGAAAAAAAAGGGGTCTTAAGGAAAAGGAACAAACAGACATTGGCTTTTGTTATGTAGCATATTAAGATAAGATATCGTTTCTTTGGTTAAATATTTTCAGCTCTGTATAAATTAGCTTTACTCAAAATAATCATCATCAAAACTTAATGCATTTATTAGGACTAATTCTAAAACATTTCGATATCGTCAAATATTAAAAAAAAAAGAAAAGAAAATGGTAAAAATGGATTCCTACATAGCCTTGTTGTTTTACCATATAAACAGAACGTCCCTAACAAGAATATAAAACCCTTCAAAGACTTACAGGCTACTAGTAGCAGAATTCCGTCTAAGGTCAGAATGGAATATCATCAAGTCGAGCCTAGATTAAACCAGATATGGTTAAAGTTTGCCAAATATAAGAATAACTTTGAATGAAAGTAGAAAATGTATTTCAGACTTTTATTAGTTGCAAATTAAACGCAGCTGTTTTGCTCTATTATGACGACATAGGAATCTTAAGGAAAAATTGTCTTTTATATTTTTATAACAACTAAAATTCAGAAAAACGAAATACAGTTGGCATGCCTCACTGAAACCTTTATGTTAAGAATTAATCCCTGTTTTGGACACAATTGCACCCAAAAGCAATTATGTCCAAAGACAGTAATTAGTCTAAACTCGGTTTTTTTCATCGGTATTTATTTATGATGATAACAGCAACTTAACAGTCTAGTATTTCTGGTCGTTGACTTAAGACTCTTTCACACAATAGTCAAATCAACAGATCTCAAATTTTTGCTTTCGATAATACCTAGTTTAATTTTTGGCAGTTTAAGTCCTTACCTAAGATAAGATGTTTGTCAATATTAATGGAGATCTTCCTTTTAGCAGCTTAAATCTATCACCTTATAGGACAGTTCTTGCTTCCAAGTATAAGTAGTCTTTGAATTACCTTGATCACAGTCGGATAAAAGGACCACAGAATAAATTTTGATTAAAAAAAAATGCTTTTTTAAACTTTTTATTTTAATCCGATGCGTATTAGCTTCAACCTTTACAACTTTTAAACCCCTTATAATGCTACTTATTTGAGTTAGCTGATATTTTACATAACTATTATTGAGATACAAGGTCCGGAAGCTGACAAACCGATCTTAACTAATCCAGTTACGGTTCTAACCCTTATCTTTTACCTATCTATTATTATATTTTTTTCTTCCATACACAAGCAACCCACTTCTATACACAAGTCAGACATTTGCTGGAAGTTAACTTGGATCCAACCTTCTATAATACTGCAGTAACACTAGCAACTAAGGGAAACGATTACACTGAAGCTGCGAGTGGCTTTGTCTTCTTTAATGAATCTTGCTTCTGCTTAGATTGAAGTAATCGTCGTATTAATCCAGATCACGAGATAAGACCTGAAAAACGTGTTCTATCAAAGAAGATTGTTGAAGACATACTTCTACAACATGTGCCAAGAAAAAAATTAATACTGTGTATCTGAAAAATGGTATTGTAAAAAAACCCCAATGGTAGAAAAACCCTAATGGTATTTTCCAACATGATAACGACATCGAAAGGCTAACAGCTTAGGTAGCTTTTCGTAATAATGCAATAGCAGATTGGCGAGTTAAAAGTCCAATGAAATCGTATGATCGGGAGACGTCCTGGTACAATCTCTGCATGCTAAATAGCAACTACCACTATATAGCTGATTATTTACATGCAATTGTCACAGGAACCTTTCGTCAAGAGATGATATCCGATTACACATCGAATCTTTCCATGAACATTCAACGGTATTTTTCATCTCAAGATAAACAGACCAAATATTCCGTACTAGATAACAATGTGTACTTACAGAGTCTGTTTCAGAATCTTCTGTGGGAAATGAAATTCTTTTTTCTTTTTTGGTAGTGTTCCATTTCTCTTTATCCTTTTTATATCTTCTCAAGCCTTTTTTTTTGTTTTGTATTGTTTTTTTTTAATTTAAGCTTCTTGTTTTCAGCACTTCTTTGAATGTAGCGACAACTTTTCGGACATTTTAATTTTATTTAATTAAAAAGATCAAATTTAATAATTCTCTAGACCAGCGGTTCCCAACCTTTTTCAGCTGGCGACCCACCTTTCCTTATCGGAATACCTCCACATATATCGGAATAGAAGAATATAGAATAAAACCATATTTGTATCGTATCCTTTCCTTATATATGATCGATTTCCGATTTTTCTGATCTTTTCTGATGGTTTATTCGATGGTTTCTGATAGTTTTAGGATCAAGTCGTGACCCACCTGTAACCCTTCCGCGACCCACCGGTTGGGAACCGCTGCTCTAGACTAACAATAATTCTGAAGTTGTATTTTTGAAATTCTGTAATGGAAACGTAACTTAGGAGTTAGGAGTTATTTGTATTATTAACATTTTCTTATATGTTATTATAAATCAATATGTTTACTTAACTTTACTTATCAATTTTACAAGAAAACATATATTTTGTCAACACACCTGTGGTTTACTCATGTCAGGAAATGATGTTATTTTAGATTATTCTCACTAACTTATATTCTTCGATTCTACTTGTCTGAACATATTATGGCATTGAATGTTATTAGCTTTCCTTCTTGGAGAGTTCAGAATTATCTCAGCAATAAAGTTCAACAGTTTTATCACAATATCAGTATCTTTTTCTCTTCAAAAATTAAGAAAAGACGTTCTTTAAATAAGAATTTTTCATTTTTTTTTTTCATTTTTTTAACAATAAATAGCGGTTTTGCACTAAGTACTCAGTTTATAAAAAGAAATAATGCAAGACACACATTTAAATTTAAAAGATATGGTATATGGTATGACAGCAAATAGTTGAAGTATCCATGGTAATCTCATGTGATAAAAATTGAAGCAAGACAACGAGAAGTAAATTTGAATATGGTCTAACACATTTATTTTGACGATCACGTTTGCGCGGGAATCACGGAAATTACGAGATTTAGCCATTAGCCTCTTCAGCAGGTCTCAAGAAATTTAGTATTTTTAATGTCTTGTCACTAGGAAAATGCTACATAATGAATTTATTGTTTGTTTATTGACTGATTTCAATTTATTAAAACTGTATTAAAATGTAGTAAAAGTCTCATGCATTTCCCCATATTATAATTCATTTAAATGTTTCAATATTTTGTGAGAAGACATGGATAGAGACTATTCTCGCGTAAATTACGTGAAATCATGAAAATACGGGATCGTCAACTTCCTTGAGTTTGATAATACTGTAGTAGTTTCAAATAATGGAATCGAATAGAAACTATGTCTTGGATGATGATTTGTTCATGATGGCGGATCTAGAAATAATTTTTTTGATTAATGAAGAAAGTCAGACAAGCATATGGTAGAAGAGGAAGTAGGCCTAAATGGTTTATCCATTTACTTACTTCTTTTAATAAACTACAAAAATTAGTTTGTCTCACGTTAAAATTTAATATACTAAGTACGGTAGTCAATCGCTTGCGGTGCAAATTTTATTGATACAAAGAAAATGTACAAAACAAATTTCGAGCTTGAATTAATACAGGCATCACTATAATAGAATGCTTTAGTAAGTGATTTACGGAAAGTAATTAACTTAAAAAAACAATAAACACAATTTGAACCACGATTATAGTAATTCCTAGTCTGGAACACCACAGCATATTGTAAGATTATAAAAGTAAAAATAAATATACCTAAATACTCTTGTATTTGACAATGAATGGTCTTGTCATTTACAGCAAATAAATCATCAATCGTACAAGATTCCTTGAGATTTCTACATGACATCAAATGTTCAGGACTTTGGAGTTGGGCGCAGTCACAAAACTCGTCTTCAGAGATGTACAGCCCCATTTCTTCAGATTTTGTTTCAACACTCGCACACCTGTTCTCAGTCTGTTGAAGGTTTTCCAGATTCCATACGAAAAGTACTAATAGTATCCAGTAGCAGGTTTTTCCTTTAAGTTACACCAAGTTTCAGATGTTAAATCTCGTTAAGAAACTGTCTTCAATTTTTGTCAAATTGACTTCAAATGAGTTAACTTAACCGTTTTCGATGACAAACTCATTAAATATCAGTATTTTTATATTTTTTATTTATTTTTTTTTGCTATAAACCTATTTGTAGGTGAAATAGACGTTCCTCATCAGTCTATCAGAAGACTATAAATATATTATAGTCAGTATTGAAGATGAAACATAATTGAATATAAACGGGAAAAAAAAAACCAAGAGAGATTGAAATAAATATTTAGAATGGAGAGGAGGGGGTGATGGAAAGACTGAGAGAAAAAATTGGCGATCCACATGAAAGCAAAGCTGGGGGTGGTGGAGGGGAGAGTAAGATAGACTGCGGGGCGTAATGAGCTGAAACTATCTGACAGTTGTGCAATCGAGACACAGCGGGGGATTGAGACAAGGTGTGCGCAAACCCGCTGCGTTTACTCTTGTTCCAATACCCAGGTCCGTCTCATTTCACAACAAGCAATACAAATTACAAATGCTATTGTATGTAATTTGCTTCACGAAATAATTATGCTCGGCCAATCTTTCGTCTTACTCTCAATTGCAACGACAAAATCGAAAGAGAAAAAAAAAATAGTTGAAAGAAAAAAAAGAAAAGGCGCGTTAAGTAGAGTTGATGAACGCCTTCGACGAAGAGGTTGAATTTTTTTTTCTTCCCCTTTGCAGTTTGTACCCCCCACCATTCACGTTTGTTTCATTCTGAAGTATCTGTCAACATTATAATTATTTTCAAGAATACAACAGTCCACTTGTGTCAGATTCGTCTGAGCAAAGATAGCATTCATTACTTGATTTCTTCTTTTTTTATTGGGCTCTTTCTTTTGTAGTGGGAATCATAAGACGTTCAGTTTTACATCTACTAAACATTAATAAAACTTAATACAATTCGTTTTCCTTTTTGTACATTGACCAAATCTTCTGATTCATATTTTTTTTTCAAGCTAATTCCTTTCGTTGAGTGTGTCTTCATATGAAGTGAAATACACTAAAAACTTGCAAGATAATAATTATGTCATTATTAATTCTTTTTCTATGAATTTGTGAAGTTTTTTCACTTAAATACAATATTTTTTTTATAAATTCAAATTTTTTGGCTTTTTATCCCACTCTAAATTTCCAGGAGTAATTTAGCCTTCGCCATATATTTTATCTCTGCTAAATTATTTGTTCGAAATTTTAACTTAATAGAAATCCTGTTAAATAACATTCTTTTAATAGGATTTCTAAGAGTATACTTCATATTTTATGAAAGATGTCTTTAGATTAATAGCTTTTTAGGTAAAGTTTTACTGATTAACGACAACAAAGTATAAAAGCATAAAGAAATGACACAGAAAATGAACACTTTTCTGAGCTTTCATATTGTGAGTGGGTCTGACTGACGAGTTCATAAAAGGATGAAACGGACGTCCCAGACTCACACCGATGAAAGCTCAGATAGTTTTTATTTTCTGTGTCATTTATTTATGCTTTTTATAGTAATTTTTGGAACACTAAACAACAAAAGTATTCGAGGTTTTTTTTTTTTTTTTTTTTTTTTTTTTTTTTTTTTTTTTTTTTTTTTATAAACAGCATTTATTACATAAAATCATTAGACTAAAAACAAAAACAAAAAAACAATAACAAATGAAAACTGTCTATGAAGCTTCTGAATCACAATTTAGTTTATGGAGGAATAAAATAATACCTAGATAATAATACATCGGTATCTCGCTATCCATGGTTTTGGCAAGTTCAAACGTAATGTTGACAAACATTTTATTAGTTATCATTATTTTATGAATAAATTAATCTATATGCCAACTATAATAATGACTAAAATCATACGTACAACATTTCGTTGATTTGTAAAAATCATTATTTCTTAAATTAGTTGAAGAAAAATTTAAATAAAAAGTGTAGAAATAAAGGTGAATTCTGAAAAAAATTTGGTTATTAAAAAAAAATAACATGAAATGTGAACTAAAATAATAAATAAATACTTCTTATAAGCTTTCTCTATTTTAAGTTTTCAATTTCCCTTTTCAATAAAATAGCTATCGCAGATAAATACTTGGACAGAATTAACTGAGGTTTGAAGAAGTAAAAATATAAATTGTATATTCAATAAAACAATGTATACATATGATCTGAGTTATCTCAGTAAATCCATTTGACTACTTAATCAGCCCATAATTGGTTCCTTCTTCTACTTTCGATTTTAATTCGAAAATAATCTTTCGTTTTAAGTGTATATGTCCTATGCTTTCGGGAAAAAAAAGTTTCTTCTGTATTTCGGTTTCGACTCCCCCCACCCCCCCCAATGTTCGAGATTTTTGGCGTTGGTGTCTTTGGATTTCCTCTCTCAGCTTAAATATTAGAAATGCAACCATCTGATTTCAGTTGTCAGCTGAAGTCTTGATGGTTAAGGTTTCGAACTCATGTAGCCTTCTGATGGCTGTCGGTTCGGATCCGTATATCTACTTACTTTTGTTTTTCTTATTTTCTTAACTTTTTTTAAAAAATTTTTACTAATTTTTTTTTAATTTTTTTCTTACATTAATATAATTCCTTTTTTATTATTATTTTTAATTATAGGTTGTTATATATTTTTTTGTTATTATAGGTTGCCTTTAAATTTGCTTTAGCACAAAATTATGTTCACCTTCTTCCTTTGGCAAGGACTTAAAATAAATAAAATAATTAAAATGGAAAGAAATTATGTCATCTGCAGAGGTTTCAGTGGAGCCCAATTTGTTATGTCAAAAGGCATAAATTTAAAAAATTAAATGTAATGTCATAAATTCTAATATAGAAATATAGTGAAAACATCACTATATATCTAAGTTATATACAGCAGAACCTCATTATAACGGACTAATAGGGGCTGAAGGTTATTCGTTTTAATGAAAGTCCGGTTTATAACAAATAATTCTTATAGGGGTGTAATGCAGCAGGGTGTACATCAATGAAAGTACAATAGTTAGTTATAAAAATTCTGTGCTTATTACATATCAAATAAAAAACAGCCTTTCAATATAGTAGGTTGAATTGAAAAAGATGTGTACGTATATACTGCATTAATCTTTATAACAAGAAGGTCCTGGTTCGTGTTGATTGCTTACCTTCATTGGTTTGAAAAAATAATTTATTTTCTGCTAGGTTTGTTTGCTGCTTATTTCTTCAGTTAATAACTGACGTAAGTGTTCATAATATGCAAACACATTTTCATTTGCTGACTGTTCAACATATTGAATAACAAAATTCAAATGGTCTTTCACTTCGCTCACCTTAATTGTAGGCTGCCAATTTTTTTTTAAAACTGTCCGTTATAAGCGACGTCCGTTATAATACGGTCCGTTATAATGAGGTTCTACTGTATATATATATATATATATATATAGTAGAGCCCCGATTATCCGCGAGTGCCGCGAAAAATTTTTTTAATTACGAACCTCAAAAAATCCAATTTTAATCCAAGCCAACAACAGGGAAAGTACAATAGACCCTACAGTGCGAAGGTCGAAAATTACTGACAGGTTTATTGTGCATCGTAATCGTATAGGCCTTCACGGAATTTGTGAATGAGTGGCAGACTCTTGCTCTGCAGAAAGGTTTCTGCTGTACTGTACATATTTTAAAAGTTTTGCATATTATGTTTTTTTGTACAATAAAACGTAGTTTTTTATGCTGAAATATTTTTTTTCATGTTTACACCAAGATGGCGACGTGTAGACTGCGAGTATTCATATTGTAGTTGTCGTTACACCCAAGGGAGGGCGCTTTTCTCAATTCGCTGTTTAATCTGTTGTGTGGGACTAGATTCTCTACATAATTGCCTAATCTTGTTCATTAAATATTTTTTGCACTGCTTACATCACTCGTTCATCGTTCTCTTCGTCTTTCTAAATTTCTATGGAAATTTAACCTAAAATTAAACACAATACACAATTCAATATCAGTATCAGCCATTTTGAGTGTCAACTGGTGCGTTCGGATACTGCGGTAGGGGTTGTTCGCAGCTCAACTGTCCACCGTCAACCATCAACTGTAGTTGACATGTCCGAACGCATCCTCATAGACTGAGGAAATGATATTTTATAATTCAGCTTCCTTGTCTGTTTGTCTATCTGTCTGCCCCTCACGCTGAAACAGTGGGCCATTTTATTCTCATTTATAGATCAATTTAAAATTTGTTTGCGGTTTAATTGTCCATCCCAACTTCGATCATTCAAAAAAAAAAAAACCTATAGGTACACTGCCAACGCCACCTAGATATACATCTAGGATACACCTATGATATATCTAGGTGGCGTTGACACTGCACATGCGTGATTCAGACACTCCCAAGTTACAACTCGAGACGCCAGCTCTTAGCAGATTCTACCGTTATTTTCGTTTTACAGTTTGAGCCTGTTAAAAAACCGGTGATTACCTGCTAAAAAAACGGTAAATTTTCAGAGTGTATGTGTCTTTCAGACGCTAACGATGTCTCATGCTAAGCCACTATACGAAACACACTGAGCATATATCTAGTGTTAAATTTATGGGACATTTGTTTTTTTCAAGAACATTTTTCACAAAGTAGTAATCATTGTAATTTAATTTGACATCATGCTCTTTTTTTTTTTTCAACACATTGATACTGATTTATTACAGAAATTAAAAATTTCCTAGATATATTTAAAGAACAAATAACTCAGTTTATCTTTAAATCGTGTCAAAAACATATTCATTATCAAATATCCCTTTTTAATATACATTTAGAAGCATAGAATTTAGTGATTACATTTCATTCATAATTACTATCTTTTAAAAAGAAATTATTCAAAGCCTGCAGAAATAAAGACCTGTTTTCCTTAAAAAAATCTACATCTATTAAAGTTTACTGAGAAATTGAAATTTATTCTACAACTTATTATTATGTTTGATGACCATTAAATTTGGAATATTTTTTTTTTTTTTTAAATATAAATCATCTTCAAACATACATTTAAAAAATAGCAATAATTAATCTCTGTTTCTTCCAAAATATTCCAAGTTTGATTAAAAACTCTTAACGCTTATTTTCGCCGTAAAAATAATCCCATAAAACATACAATTTACACTTATAAATAAGAAAGAAATCAGCCAATAATTGTTTTTGAAAGGCCTCTTCTGATTTAAATTCAGTGTTCGCTTCGTAATAGGTGTTACTTGTTTTTTTTTCTTCCATTTCTGAGTTCGTGACTACCTTCCAGCTGTGTTTTCGAACAAACTCTTAAGTCCGAAGAATAAGACTTCGTGAATTTAATTAACACCGAAGCTATCGTATTCTTCTTTTCTCCTCCTTTTTTTTTTTTTCCTTCTTTCCCAAGTTATTTTCCTCTCTCGCTGCTCCTCTCTTTATCCGGTTCTTCTTCCCATTTTCTTTTCTTCGGCTTTTGACAGTGCTAACAAGGTTCTTGCAACCCCCGAGCAGCGTTTCCACGTTATGTTTGTTTATCGCTTAGGCCGTAATATTAATTATCGCCGCGGCATGAACGATGGATATGACCTCTCTCTTACTCTCGCGTCGTTCTCTCGCTCTCGGGTGTCACGAGATTGCCCGCCATTCGCCACTTCTAATTCTGTTTTCGGGCGCTAGATGGCAGTGATAACCAGCCCTCGGAATGTTTCTATTGTACAGTATTTTTCCAATATTACAGTATTATAGTAATATAATTAAAGTCAAACATAATGCTTGATAAATTCCTATTTTTATCATATTTAATTTTAACTTTAGAGGCCCTAAATGTAAGGACCCGGTGTTAGTCGATCTGGTGCTTATATGTTAGTAAAGACAGACTTCAAAGATCTGTCTATAAGCCAAATTTAGTTCCACGTATAACTTAAAAATATCAATCAAAAAAACAAAAACATTCTTGGAAGTTAACGATTAAGAATATAAAATCATTTTCAATTTGCCATTGAAAATCACAGAACAAGTTTAACATTTCCAATACAACGTTACTTCCGAAAAAGACAAAGACAAACCAACAAACTAAAGACATAGTAATGAAAGGTTTATGAGGTAATGGCAGTATCACCGTTGATCATAATGCTGGGCATAAGGAAAAACGAATTAACCAAATACAAGTTTCAGAAATGAAATTTCTAAGACACGTGAAAGGATGCATAAGAACAGGTTGAATCAGAAATGATTACTTAAGAAAGGAACCAGATGTCCAGGCAAATACTGAGAAAATAACACAATACAAAATGAAATGGAAAGAATAAGGTCCTCAAATAGAATTCTTGAAGAGGCATTACAGTAGAGCTACATTACAATGTTTAAAGTTTGTCAGTTAGTTTCTAAACATATATATTCGTTTCGTTTTCCGTTTTTTGCCTCTTTTTCTGTCTCCTTTTAATTCGATTAATAGCATGCTATAACATCTTGAAGAATCTGTATGCTAACATCTCTTTAAAAAAAAATCCAGTTTCCGTTGAAGATGACGTGGTAGAACAAAACCATATAACAAATAAATACCTATAGAACGCGTAAACGTTTTTTTGAATTTAAAAGTTAATAATATTTGCCACAAGTTTTAATAAGGAATTTTAAAATTTTAAACAGGTCATTCTGATTGCGAAATATCAACTTAAAGGCTACGGAAAGAAACGCTTAACCATTATCCAGGACGCAGTTTCGAATAAATAATTTTTTAGTTATTTAAGTCTCTTCGACAAATTGTTAGAAACTTACTTTTACCCGATTCATACGTAAACTAGTGATAAGCGAGGCTGTGTTTCAGATTTACAGCAGTCAGTACAGTAACAGAGCATTTCTAACCGTGTTTTGATCAGGACATTGCCTTGGAATAAAAACTTCGCGAAAATTGTTGTAATTGTAAAATAAAATGTTTATATATAAATTATGTATTTGTCTTTATTAAATTAAATTTATTTTTTATAGAGAATAAAATATATCGTTAACAATCATTCAAGAATGTTTTTATTGACTTTATAATGTGATTTCGTTATAACCATAATAGCAATATGTGCGTAACATCAACAATAAAATACAGAATTTTTTTTAATTTTTTTTTT
Organism: Thereuonema tuberculata; assembly: GCA_023159025.1. Lineage (NCBI taxonomy): Eukaryota > Metazoa > Arthropoda > Chilopoda > Scutigeromorpha > Scutigeridae > Thereuonema > Thereuonema tuberculata. Next base: position 52,573,492 of record JAFIDM010000001.1, on the reverse strand, counting down.
TTTTATCAATTTGCAATGAGTTCTTCAAAATAATAATAGTAATATTTTATATCTAAATAATTACTAGTAATAATAATAAAATTCAATAATAATAATAAAAACAAACTAAAAGAAAATTTTAAGAATCACAATAAAACATCACATTAGTACATCGTCATGTACATTGCCGTACATTGGCTTGTGTAAGCTTCTGTGAAACCATGTTGTCTGATAATAAACATTTTGAAATAAAAAAAATTTAAAATAAAATAAAAAAAACTGCAACATGTTTGAAGGATCACTTTGTTGAGAATTTTCGGTTTTGTGTTTGTGTTGCCAGATTGGGAATTCTTGACAAAAATATATAGTTTTTCAGTAAGAATTTATTATTTCTCATCAGTAACCCTTTCTCCGATTGTATAAGGAATTTAGTGAAATGGCTTTAAATTCTTTCATTTGCTTTTTCCTCGAATATTTTTGACACAGGAATATTGAAATCGGATTTATTTAAAGGCCTATTTATCAGTCATCTGTGATGTCATTGAATCATTTTCTACATAATAGTGCAGAAGTTCATGTAATTCTCAAACGTACAATTATTATGTAGGATTTATTTTTACATCAATAATTTGAATTAACATCGGAAATCGTTTTGTTTGTTTGTTTGTTTGTTTTCTTTTAAGTACATTTTCATTTCTTAAAACATCGCTTTCTAATTCAAAGTGAACCAACCTATGAAATAAAACACGATAATTTATTCTATAGTGAATAGCTTAATTGAAACCGCAGATGAAACCTCACGAACGTAAAAGTCTATCGTACTTTTTCACTTTTTGTTTTGTACTTCAAAGCAACAATAAAAAACAAAACTAAGCTTAATATTTAAAATAAACTTAATATATAAGATTAACATAATAAAATTTTTATTACTAGCACTTAAATATCTTTTCCAAATCTTTTGCCATGTTATTAATATATAAATAAATATTACCCATTACAGTATTATCATTCTGAATTGAACTCATTTCCGTAACGGGATGATGATGTTCTCAAGCCTGAGTGTAGAATACTGCTATTATTAAGATCTATTTCTTGTTTTGTTTATTAATTTTTGATTCTTTTTTTCATTTCCAAAAAAACTGTGTAAAACTAAGCGTTAAATAGCCAGTGCCATTCTAATAAGTTTCTGTATATTTCTATTACTAGCTCCTCATTTCTGAGAAATTATTACCCCCATTTCTTTACAATAAAACGACTTGACATAAAAACTGTTGTATCGTATCGTAACAATCATTGTTGACAGCATTTTTGGTAGCCTACAATATTTTTCTGTGCGTAAATAGATCAGGACATATACATTTAATTAAAATTATTTAATAGAAAGATAAAAAAACCTGAACAGTTTCGGCTCTTTAAAATCAGCCATCATCAGCAGAATAGCTGATTTTTTTTTTTTTGGTTTATTATGTTTGGTTTTTTTTTTAATCAGTGGCCTTTACAGATTTACACGTACTTATCTCGAATTTAACTATAAGAGAAAAAAGAAATTACTTGAAAGATTCTATAATTTATTTATTTATTTATTTATTTATTTATTTATTTATTTATTTATTTGGTTATTGATGTTTTTTCTACTTCATTCAACATCCTTGACGGCCTCCTTTTCAAAACTCTTCCACTTATCTTCTTCTCAAGCTTAGAGGAAACTCCATAAATCACTGGGATATCGAGATCAAATGTTTCTACTCGGTGATGGACAGGGGTTGGCCAGTAGCAGCTGAGCTATTTGTTTTAAGCATCTCTCCATTCGCTTGGCTTCTCCCTGGAAATCTGAAGCCTCACCTGTACAAAGGGAGTCTGGTTGACTTTATCTTATTAAATTACCGCCTAACTGCCCCCGGCTATTGGTTTTATGGTGAACGATCGATAAGATGGCGATTCTATGGCGGGAATCTCTACATTTATAGAAGGAAAAAAAAACCACACACAACACGCTTAACGAATAGACGGTTAGCCTTGACTCCGGTGTTTGTGTGTGTGTGTGTGTTTTTTTTTTCTTAACCAACTAAACGCTTTTAACTGGTTTTCGCCGACATTTTCTTCAACTGAAAAAAAAGTAAAATATCTCCTTGTAAATAAGGGTAATTCTTTCTACGAAAACAACATGATATTTCTTGGAATTAAAGAAGAAAAGTTATAATTCAGAGGTTTATAATCAAACGTATGAATTATTTATATTAGTTTTACAAAAAGTGAATGTACTTACATAGTTTATGTTGTTCTTCCATAGTTGTTTTTTTTTGTTAATAGTGAAGAATATCTGAATATATTCACCATTACATCACATTCCTAACTGGGGAATCTCCAAAAAGTTGACATAAATCATCAAGTAGGACCAATTGTAATTGAAAAACCTAGAACAATTGAAGACTGTTCAATGAAACCTAGAACTATTGAAGAAAAAAAAAGGCTCAATGCAAGACATTGGAGAATTAGGTTTCAAAGTATCAAATTTATAACGTTTTAAATAAGAAAACCTTGTTTTATTAAGGAAAAACAAAATGAAGGAAATATTACAAAGAATTGTCGCAGCTAGTACTAGAGTCATCAATGAAACAGTATTTTGAACTAAACTCACACAATACTTCATAGATAATCGAATTTTCGGCGATTTATTTACTCTCCAATCGCCTTCTTCATAGGTTAATAAATATTAAAAAGAATGAAAATTACAATAAAGTTAAAAACAATATAAAAATAGTACTTCATGATTATAAAGTATATATATATATATATATATATACAGGATGTATATATATACACCTGTATATACAGGATGTATATATATACACCTGTATATACAGGATGATATATGCAGATGATATTCTAATTATTTGGTTAAAGAATTATTTAAAAACATAAAAATTCAAAAGAATGGTACAAATTTAACATTCAAACATTTTAGGAAAGAATACGCAAGCACAAATGCTACAAATTTTCAATCTGCTCAAGCCAAACGTATTAAAATAAATAAAATTTTCAATAATATAAAAAGGATAGACGATCATCAGATGAAACACAGTATCAGGAATCTTTGGAGAATATGAAAAGAGTTTATATTAATAATGGATATTCAGGTAATCTTATTGAAAAAGTTATTCAGAAATACAACAAATTTTCTATTAAAGAGATCAAATCAGCCAGTGATGTTAATACACGAATTTGCCTCCCATTCATGAACAAATATTCATTTATATTAGCTAAAATAGCTTATGTCAAAACTTTGGTTTTAACGTCATATTCACATATAAAAATAAAATTAAAAACATGTTAATTAAACGATTGAATCAAATCGAAAACCAATATGAAATGAGCATATTATATAAAATTAATTGTGAAAATTGCAAGTCTTCATATCTAGGAGAATCGAAAAGAACGTTAAAAGAACGAGTCTCCGAACATGCTGGGTATTTAAATAACAAAAAAGCTGATATCTCAGAGCTTACAGATCATTGCATCAGATTCGAACATTCACCGTCGACTGAATGATCTTGGAAAAAGAATCGAATACGTTTATTAGAAAAGATATAGAAGCCATGTATATTAGGAATACTATTGAAAGTTTAAATAGATATGAAGGAACAAATTTAGATGAAATGATTATAACGATGTCAAAAGCATATTTTTTTTGCAAAGAGAAAGATTAAAATTTAAAAAACAACAATCCCACCTAAAACACTTCGTGTAAAATAAGTTGCCAAGACTCACATGCTCATAATGCTTTCACTGTTAAAAAGATATGAGATCTCATGTAGAGCCAAGCCCCTAACTCTACGAGGCCTAACTCTACAAGCCCTAACTCTAAAAACCCTATATCTTGGTCAAAAAGAATGCCTTGGCCGTTTCGTGGCTGTCACACAGACAATCCCATGGAGTTATGTAAAGGATATGGAGTATGCCAAGGCACACTTTTTGAACAAGACAGTAGGGTTTTTAGAGTTAGGCATGTATAGTGAGGGGCTTGGCACTATATGAAATCTGATAACTTTTTAACAGTGAAAGCGTTATGAGCATCTTGGCAACGTATT
>JAFIDM010000001.1:52549542-52561918 GCA_023159025.1 Thereuonema tuberculata | reverse complement strand
TTGAGAAAGACTATTAGCACTGTAAACTATTACAAATTTATTCCTTAAATAGCTTCTAAATTAAAAATATACAAGTGATAATTCTGGTCTAAATCTTTTCGAACAATAATTTCTGGTAGGAAATTCTGAATAATGGAGTTGCTATAATTTAAAAAAAGTATTGTTTTCCGGCTTTTGGGACCAAAATATCTCCTCAGGGCCAAATCCATTCTACTTCAGAGATATCATAAATCTATAAATTTGAAGATTACTATTGACTGGCGTTTTATCTAATCAGATTCTTAATGTAAGTAAACAATAGTGCCTTGATTGGGAAGTAGATTGTTAGGAGATCTGAGTGTAACGGCTTTTTAACATGATTCTCAGATTGAATGTGGGGCTGCGTGACGGAGGCCGGTTAGCGTCTCCCACGAAGGCATCGGTCGAAGAGCAAACAAGACAGGATTATCGCCAGTCATTACTGGCGGGGGAGGGGGACGGCCGTCAGAGGGAGCTCACTCGCAAAATGGACGACGGCGAAATTAATCGGTCACAATCGTCGACCTCTCGGATGCCGGCGTCCATCAAACATCCACCAATCACAAGAGACGATGGAGCTCCTGCTGCGCCACCTGCTGACTGCGGATCGCAATTCTCCAGCGGATCGTCATGGCGACTAGCCTAATGAGGGCGCACAATTGGTCGCTGCCGTTCGCCCACGCATGCATTCGGCGCCAAAGGTTAATTGCGGACTTGTACTCAGTTTTGTCTTCCACCCTATTGAGCATCTGTGGGCGAATTTGCATCTGTTGACAAATCTACTTCAAGCCTTTTATTAGTGATGTCACAGCCATAACTCAATAGCAGGGTTCTTTGGAAGCTGCTTCAAGTAATAAATTAGGAAAGAAAAGATCGAACCAAACGAGTAATAGAACTATTAATGACGTTAGCACCAGCTAATTGTATGTGCAATCTCACGACACTAACTAGTTAGTGTAAATAATATTAGTAACTTGAATGTTACTTAATTGGAAAATTAAAACGAGCAAATCGGAAGCAGTAAGTTGCTGAATCTTTAAAAATATGGGATTCCAAAAGGGAAAAGGAGACCAGGAAGACCACGTTTGAGATGGAATAAGAATTACAATGAAACAATCGAAATGCAATGAAAGAGAAGAATGTTATTCGCGGAAAGAAGATGAATGTTTAAGATGAGATTAAGAATTTATGTTGCGCTTAATGTTACTATGTATGTATGGATTATCTAGCAGTAAAACTTTACATTAATAATATTCTAAGCTACCTATTAATATCTAATCTTTTGTTTATATTTCAACCTCCGATTTCGACTCCAGAAGTAGCCGCGATTATAGTTTCATTACTGAATTTTCATTAAGTAAATAACTTACTTTATTTAAATTTGTATATTTAACGATGTACTGCATCTTAAGAAGTCGTAATTTCTCAAAACAGACCAGACTTCCAGAATCAATCAATTACATAGGAACTGCATTTAGATCCCATCCATTTATTCATATAAAGCGAATTTATTCAACTAAGATATTCTTCCTGTTTAAAATGATAATGGATTGGGGCAGCTTAATGTAGAAATGCTCCTTCAGGAGCCAGAAGCAACACAAGCTTAGATATTCGAAAAAAGCATGTGTAGATTTAATATTCATTATGAAACGATAACATACTTGACAAAAAAAAAATAGATATAGCACTATGTTTCTAATTCATTTTAATTCAAGTGTATACATCATGTAAAATAACTCGTTTATAAAAAGAATGAATTGTTTCTTGGCGCAGCAGTGGCCCTGTTGCTATTGTACCGCTAAACCCAGTAACCAAGCAACCATCTCAGAATTGTAGATCGGATTTTAGATATGAAATTGTGAAATTATTCCGCAGTATGAAATTGTCCGCTAAAAGGACTTAAGGCTAAATTAAATAACCTTACCGCAATAATTTCTCAAAATTCATAAAAAGATGTTTCTATACCAGACTGAGACAGTTTTCAATGCATTTCAAAACAATTTTGAAGCCTTTCAGATCCAGCTGATGTGGTTGAATCTGGGTTCAATCCTGGATCTGGGATGGATGTTTGGTTTGGTTTGTTTTGTTTTCATCCCGTACTTTGTCTGGTTGTTGTCCTTTCTCTGCTTCTGGTTGTCTATGGCCATTGTTCAATCTTCGGGTCTCTACAACAGGTCACACAGATCCCAATCTTAGAGAGGTGTTCAGTAGATAAAAAAAAGCAATTTTGAAACAAATGAATTACTTGGTTTTCTTTTCTTATTTTTCAAATTTCACATTGAGTAAGGAAAAAATGTTTTGTTTTTTTTTTAAATTATTGTGTTTACTTTCCAGAAATGTTAATAGATGGCGCCTGCTGTAAGTTGAATGTTCTCAAAGTACAGTAGAAGTAACTGATACCCTTGAGTATTTTTTTTCTAATTGAACCTAAAATAAAGAAAATGCATATTCTTAAAAATGAATTGAAGAAATAAACAATTTAAAAATAAAAATAGCATCAGAGAAGCATCCGAAGAGTTGGAAATTTTTGGTTTTACTTTTTTGTGTTTTGCATATATCTGCGCTATGTTGTTGTTACTGTTTTTTCCATCTTCAATCAAAGTAAGACCAAACACCTGCTCTATGTCAATTTGCAATAACGAAGGCAGATGTTAACCAGGTAAAAAATCGTTATTGCTTTCATTAAGAGTTATTATTTCCTAAATTTAAGATTTCATTGCAAAGATTCTGTGTGTAGTTAAAAAGAAATTTTGATGTAACGAAATATACTGCTTAAATTATCAATTCATTTTATCAATGGAAAAACCTAAACAAAATATGTTTTTAATTATGGTAATTTAAACTAGGAAGAATATTCATTTGCAGGATTTAATGATCGTTTGAAATTGTATTGAAATCGCAGGGATTAAGATGAGGATAACGTCTCGTGTTTGAGTTGGGCGTTTGATGGTCTGTAGCTTCTCTGTGTTTCCGCCGCGAGCGCTGCCATCGGTGTCCGTGAGTGGCAGCATCGCACAGTGATAAATGTTTGACTATGAGATAATTAAGATAATACGCTGTCAAAATAGAGGCTGGATCCCGTGATTAATACCAGGAGAACGGGGGTCGACGAGATTTATCTTGAATCAGCCGCTCATATATTACAGAATTCTATTACTAGCCATGATTTAAGGCCCACGCCATGCTGGGATATGAATGAGTCTACGACATGCGTTTAATACCGTTGTGTGCGGAAAATCGGGCTGGGCACGGCTGCCAGCACGCACTGCTCGCCGGGGCTAAAGTTGGCAAACCCACCGATAATGGATGAAGAATCGGCGTATTTTCTCATTGCGTATGTCATCGAATAGGCCTCCGATAATGAAGGAAAAAAACCCTCAGTCAGTCAGTCAGTCAGTCAGTCAAGTCGTGTGGGATTTTGCTTTCAAGGCTGTTGATGTACGAGTGGCGGAAAAAAATAACAGCAACGATTATTTACGAAAATGTAGATGATTTGCAAGCGAATGAAGGTTACATGTATACCATTAATGGATCTGGAAACCATTCCCGATTTAGATATGTTATCGCTATCATTATCTTCTTTCGTTTCAATGAAACCAAATATTTAGGACAAGTAATGAGCGTCTAATGATAGCAGTTGATTGAAGCTCATTTATCAAACAAAAATATATTAATAAAAAAGTTTATAATGGAAACTGTGGAAGGTTAAAAATTGTAATATCAAGCTTATTAAAGCCTGTTGGTAATAAATTCAATAGCTTCACAACACCTGTTTACAATCGTAACGTTTGCTTATTATTTTTAAATAAAAATTCAACAACAACTGCTTGTTAAGTTAAAAATAGATTGTATTAAAAATTAGTAAAGAATCAGTTATTAGTAAAATCTAGTTTCCGTTAATCAAGAAAATATAAAAAATAAAGCAAGTTCTTTAAAAACGTGAAGGTTTTTTTTTTCTTTGTTTTTAAAGTTGGAAAATAATATTTAATACAATCGAAACGTCTTCTTTTATTTTTAATTTATAATATCTGCTCAGTAAAAATTTTTAGTGTCCTGAAAAAAAAAATTACTTAAAATTCAGTTCGATGGCTTAGCGCAAAAGTAGCGAATATCCATGCTAATGCTTATGGATATTCGCTACTTTTGCGCTAAGCCATCGAGTTGTCTTTAATTACACCAAAGCGCTCGCAACTTAGTGCATTTCTAAACAGATTAATACATTTAATGATGTTAGATTATTGTTATTGCGATTCTAATTTTTTTTCAACAAGCATCGAAACGGGAAAAAAAATCAAAAACAAAGTAAATCCGAAACTAGGGATGTCAAGTTTCAGGAAGATCCCTACAGCGATTCCAAAGTTATTACAGAAGGTTCATTACACATAAAACCCTCACAAACAGACTAAGTGATTTCATGAGGAATCACTTCCTAAAAAAGTAGTAAAGAAAAGAAATGAAGAAGAACTTAAATTTAAGTTATTTTAATATCCTGAAAAGTTTATAGAAAATATTTATTAATTCCTTCTGCTCTGAAAATCTGTTCAAATACAATTTTTTTTGTGCTACTTTTAAAATCCCAAAATATATTATTTGGCTTCTATATTATTTTATTAAAAATAAAAATAATTTATGGTACAATTTAAGCCCTTAAGGCAAACAATGTTATTTATAACCTCGTAATAAACATTATAACTACTGGGCTTTATAGGATTAAGTTCTATAAAATTGTCACATTCATTTGAATGTCGGCCATTTTGGGTTCAGGTATCAACTGTAATTACCACACATTCTTCATAATTATCCATTGGTTAGTGACGTAGGAGGGAGGTTTTTGAGAGATTGGGATTTGAAGTCAGATATAATAGCGTTCATATTTTATGTTGGACCATAAATAAACATTGTACCACATTTTATGGAAATAGTCCAATCGTTTCAGCGTGATGTACTGCAAACAGAGAGACAAAAAAAGAAATGTTCGAGTTGAATAGTAAGGACTATGCATGCGTCGCGTCGGTCAATTAACTGAAAAAAAAATAAATAATAATAATTATATTGCCGTTATTTATTGCAGTGAACCGAGAACCAGTATTTCAGAATCATTGGTCAAGTGAAGTAGAAGAAGAGCGTAAAATTTGCAGTATGAAATTCAAATTATTCCATAATTATTAATTGCTTGGTAATAAGAAACACTGTATACTTCATATACTTTAAAATACAATATATTTAAATAAAATAACTGTTTCTTTGTTAGGAAGACCATGTGCATTTCAAACATTTTCTTTTTAGTAAGTGAATGGCCATCAATTTCAGTGGACATTATTTTTCTAGCTTATAAATTGGGTGGAAAATATCTTATCGTAAAAGATATCCCTGTTAGCTAAGATAGGAAAGAAGTCCTGTTGAATTGGATTTACAAATGTTGAAACTATATAAAGCCAATTTAGGCGTTTATAGTGAAAATTCGAAAGACCATTCTGTTCCGAGATAGTTATCTACTCAAATCGGTACGAATTCAAAGGAAATTAAAATAAAAACAATTGAATATAATTTTTTAGGCATCGCAGGAATCTATATAATGAGTTTGTAATTTCTTCAGCGATGTTCGAATGTGGAGATCGGTTAAATTCTAAAGTATTTTCGCTAAAAATGCGGTTTCTACCACTTGTGAGTTGCATGTCTCTAATGCAGTTACTAGTAAAACACTAGTAAAGTCCACCAAAATAAAAGATTATCCTTAGGTTTTGTTTCAAAAAAGAAATTAAAATAATATAGAAACCGTGAGATATCCATAAAAAAAAAAAATCATCGTTTCATTTCTTTTTTTGGGGAGTGAAGCGGTCCTACCACTACATGATGGCAGTTCTAATACTGACTTTAGTGAACAATAGTTAATAGGTTTCATACCAGTTCATATCGTTTTTCCCTGATTTGTTATAAGAACCTTTTTTAGGATAGTTTATAATATGACTATATCTTTTGTAGTTGATAGTTATTGTTTATGTCCAACTCGGGGGGGACATAAATTTAAATTCTTTTTTTTTTTACTTTTTACATTCCCTTCTATTAATGTGCTTATTAATAGTAAAATTGCCATTCGTGTCGTTATGAACATGTGCCCCCTCATCAGTTGGGGGTGTATTAGGAGTTGAAGGATTTGTTGATGGGGTCGACCATATTCGATTGGTTTCTAAATGACTGCTAGATGGCGCCCTGATACGAATCACACCTCGGAGGCCCGTTACCGTGAAATGATTTATGTACAGCGACCTCCTGCGGTGTGTTCAAGCACCAGTCGCCCAGGCCAATTATTATAAGCCGATCCCTTTCCCGTAATCCGTTCTTCTCTTTTCATCCTTCTGTTTTTTTTTTTCCTTCTTAACTTACTACTACCATTTTTCCCCTTAAAGATTCATAGGGAATGTTGCTGGAAATCCATAACTAATAATAATAATAGCAGTAACAATAAAATAGCAAAGCTAGATTTACTTTTGAATGCTTTAATTAAGTCTTTCTCTTCGGCTGTGCAGAAATACAGCATTGATAAGGCTATGTTTGTGTGTGTGATATTTAAAATAATATTTATGCAACTTTTCAAAAGGTTTCAAGAGTATATTTGGTCGCTAAACTGATTTCGCCTAAGATATTTTTCTATATTTTACTAAAATAGTCAACGATTTCTGTTACTATTTAGCTAAAAATGTAGTACTAAATCATAAAGTTCTATTTTAGTTCATGGTCAGTAAAGATAAAGAGATATTTATTATTATTCATTACAGATAAATAGCATACCTTACTATTTTAATTAAAAAAGGTTAAACTGTTCCGCAATGGGCCTAGCAGGTCCTGAGGTGAGCGAGAGGTTTAGACTCCCAGCGATTCTCGACCAACGGGATTAGTTGAGGTCGGTCGCCCGCCCGCCTTTAACTCCGGGTACCCATTTGACAGAGGAATGGGTGAACCCCAGGTCCGTCTAGAACCAATTTTAATTTTGCCTATTAAAAAATACAGATGATTAAAAATTCCCGCCTACCTCCCGGAGTTGAACCTCCAGTCCGCAGTCCAGTGGTTTAGGCCGGAGTCATACCTGTTTAATTATTCCATTTAATTATTGAATAGGCAAATTTAATTTTTTGGTTGGACTTCAGCTGATGTGAGATCTCGTACGAATGATTATATAAGCCTATCTGAAATAAAATTAACTAAATAGTTAATAGTAAATATTATCACAAGTACATTGTACTTCTTTTGTCTACAAAAGAAAATAACAATAAAGACTTTTTTTTTTGGATATTTGTATGTTTGTTCTTTTCTACATTGAAGCAGAATTCTCAAAAGGTTGCGATTTCGTTCTAAGTTTAATATAGTTGTAAAATTGCAATTCCAGCTTTATCTTTTTTTATTACATCATTATCTTTCAAAAACACAATTATAGATGAAAGTGACAATCAGTCATCACAATTTAGAAATATACCTAGGTCTATTCTCTGAATGCTAATAAAATTTACATTGGAGAATACTATTGACTTTGGTACAGACTTATTCGCTCTGTAAGTAGCTTGAAGTCGACCCACCACTACTAGAAGTACAGTACTTCATCCGTACTCGAAACTATTAAACTTTTATAAATAAGCTTGTCTGCAATAAATCTTCATTTATTAACTGTACAATTTAAATGCTGATTTTTATTGTATATGTTTTAAGGTTGTATTTTATGTTCCCAAAATCCTTTTAAATTCAATCGCATGACAGTGAATCATTTATGTGAAAAGAGTTTGTCGAAGACATTTATTTGACTGTAATAGTTAATGTTGTTAGTTTAATTGGAATAATGATTTATTGATCGCTGTAAGGAGTTTTCATCGCCTTCTGTGCATTGATAGTAATATGACAATGTGCGTGCTGCTTAAAATCACATTTATATGATGTATATCAATACCTTTAAAGCTTGTATCGCTTAGTATTAACAAGAAAACCAACTCAACACTGGAACTGATAGGTTTAGGTAGAAATTAATTAAAAAAAAAAATACGGCATTTCGGAAATGTCCCACCACATAATAAATTTATTATTTAAATTAACTTCAATTTATCTTATTTTTGTTAGTTAGCCGAAACTTTCATTCTGTTCAACTTCGTAGACAAGTTATGTTTTTGGCAACAAGGTTATTTGCAGACTACCAGAAATATGTACAAGTAGCCAAGTTATGCGTTTAAAAAAAAAGATAAAACCAAAGCAATTTCAATGAGATAAAACAACTTCATTTAATGGAATACAGTGATAATAAAATGATTGAAGCACAATATAATAACCAATTAATATTCTCTAGGTTGCCTGAATGTTTTTGGTGCTGGTCTACTAACTGCTTAATATGTGAATAAATAAAGATTAGAAGGATTTACTATTCTGGTATCTTCTTGAATTGTGGATGAAAGATATTGAGCCATGCATGAAAGACCATGGATCCATTTTTTTTTTTGGATAAATGAAGTAAATATTTTTTTTGATTTTCCAAATATATGTTAGGCCTTTAAGATCATTCTGAAGAATGAGAAGGATTATTTCGCTTAGATCCATTGTTATCTGAGAATTTACGCAAGGACAGCTTTCTAAAAAAGTTTGGAACACTATTCTTAGTATCACAGAAATGAAATATTCGTTCACTCATTAATTTATTAAAAAAAACTATAATTTTTATTTTATCATCTCCTAGCTGTAAATTTCTTCTATGAAAATTACAAATTTCAAGTTTAAGGTTACTCAGCTACAGTTATCCTAATATATTATTTCTCAAAGGTGTTTTTGTGTCGGTAGCCTATATCTCCCTTAATACTTCATCAAAATCAATGATTGAGACGTCATTTTGAAGATTAAGTTTCCCGCTAATGACAAAAAATAAACAAATTGTTGAAAATTAATGTTTTCGTTTAAAAAAACTATTTTAAACACCTTTTTATAAAAATGGAGAAGGTTTCATCTATTGACAATATATTGAAACAATTTATTTCTCAAAGGTGGTTTTTTATAAATAGAGAGAGAAATTCACCATCGGACCATAAATATGCCTTCGCACTTTGAGCCAACATCAACGGGAATTCTGAACAGCTGTTTCATCGTTATTAGGAATCATCAGCAGTATATACCTTTGATGTTTGGCTCAGTTGCTCGAAAGTTTTACCTAAAAGCTTTTTTGTTGCGAATCATTCGCACGGGTCTACTAGTTTAAATGTTAATACTTAAAAGGGTATTGAAATCTTTGGTTACCTCATTCAGATTTCTATTTACCTTATGGTCTATTTCATGACTCCTTTACTTTATTGTGCAATGCATACAAAAGTTTTCGTTCTTTATAGCACAAATAACGAAGAGATATTATTTATACAGTTTGTCTAACAGTCAACTGTCAGTAATAACTGTTTGCTGTGATGCAGGTCACATTATAACATTTCTGGAACGCCTCAAGAATGGAGCGAGATTATAATACTGACGTTGCATTATTGTTTTGTTATTGTTAAAATACATCCGAGTGATTTTTCTGTGGTCGCTAGAGGTGGAGAGAGGAAGAAACATCTTATCCGAAATTTGAATAAAGAAACATCTACAGCACATTTTTCATAATTGTTTAAAATAATTATTTCTTCTAAAGACTTCGAAATATGTAAACAAACCAATAAATAGATAAAAGAACAATAACAATGGGTGAGACCAAGTTGTATATAAAATGACATCCTGGTACAGCTGTTTCACGCTAATATGGCGATCATCAGCCAGGAGCAGTCATCAGTACACAACCAAGTCTCGATACACATAATAAAACGTCGGAACAAATGTGGAACCCGCAAAAGCTAAAACAAACAAATGTGGAACCCGCAAAAGCTAAAACAAACAAATGTGGAACCCGCAAAAGCTAAAACAAACAAATGTGGAACCTGCAAAAGCTAAAACAAACAAATGTGGAACCCGCAAAAGCTAAAACAAACAAAAAAACTCGCCGAAAGGAAAAATGGCGAGAAAATGCGGCCTCTATGAATTTATTTGGCGCATTAAAATAAGAAAGCGCAGGTAAATATTAATAATAATAACAATGGGTGAGACCAAATTGTATACAAAACTTTTGCGGTGTTACATGTGTTGCATGCCATTTTTTTTTTTAAATTCCTGTTAATGTTGTTCTAAAATGCAAGAAAAGTCATTGTGATATGTTCATTTGAACTAATCGCATTGTTACGTAGATATTTTGAAAATCAAATAAATTATTTTTTTCTCTTTTGTAATTTCAACATTGACTTTTAATGTTCTATTCCCACACTTATGATTTTTTTTTTCTGTTTATGTGTGTTATATAAAGAAATATAAGTTTTTATTTTCTACAATAATTTTCCGGATAATGTTGTACGCATTATTAGTAAGAAAAGGAATATTAATTAAGTCATTATGGAATGCTGTGAATAATAAAAGATGATCATCCATCCATGTAAAGAAACAACTTGCAGAACAATACATTGATGGTCTATAATTTATAACCTATAAATTATATTGCTAAAATCTTTTCCGTCTGTCCGGCGCAGTTCAACAATGGACAAGGGTGTGCCTATGTAATTATTGTGAATGCAAAAGGCGCAATTGCTGTGAATAATATTCACAATGATAGTGCAACAATGGACAACGGGTGTTCAGTTTTCAGTGTTGCGAGGAAGTCGACAAATGCAAAATGAGCATTGTTGACCTTCAAAATGTTGCGTTCTCTCCGTCAACAATGGCGCGCACTATCAAATAATGAGTTCATTCAGAAAGGAATAACATATCACTATTTGCTCAACTATTCAACAAATCCTAACCGCTTTCATTGGAAGCGATTCTTCTTGGATTATCCGTGCTCTTAAATAACAACCAATATAAATTCCTAACCTTATTTACTGTAAATTCAATTAACTCAATTTACTGTAAGCAAATTTATAAAAATAAAAATAAATTACCTTAAATTTAATACATCCATAACGAAAAATACAATAAAAAGAACATTAACATATAAATTAACTCACATAAAAATATAAAAATATAAAAATTGGTTGTTATTTAAGAGCATGGGCTGATTGTATATTTTCATACATGACATATTATAAACGATATTGTGAAAGATATTGAGAGGAAACGATTGAAAAGAGCACAAAAGATAGATTTGGATCGAAAGAATGAAGCAGAACGTAAAAGACGGTCAAGAGCTAAGGAGACAACGGAAGAGACACAAGAGAGACAGAGGTTAGACTCCGAACGACATCAGGCAGAGAGAGAGAGAGAGAAAGAGAGACAGAGACTCTACTTCATCTAACATCCATCTCAACATATCTCTTCTTCAAACATCTATATCGATCAACGGGGGCCTAGTTTTATATACACGGGGTAGTTGTATTTATTTTTTAATGTTATTATTTATTTTCTTAGAGGCATACTTTTTTTTGTTTGGCATTCGATTCATAAGATATTTATCATATTATTTTAAACTTCTTGATTTTAAACTAAGTAAATTTAACTAAAACAAAACTTATAATAAAATGAATAACTAAACATAACAAATTTATAAAAATAAAAATAAATTATCTTAAATTTAGTACATCTATAACGAAAAGTATAATAAATAACATATAAATTAACTCTCAGAAAAATATAAAAATTTAATAAAGCAACGACTCCAAACAATTCTAAAGGATAGGAGGGGGGGTCACAAGCCTACTTAATTTCTCTGAAGCTCCGTCCATGTCTTTGTCTACTTATATTAGTTAAGAGAGATATAAGTAATTCATCATATATATAAACTTGTAACTACTAATAAAACATTTTATATTTATATTAAGCACAAGAAATGGGTGAAGAATATTTTAAATCAAGGCAAATCTGCTTGTTTCGGATCTTGTGTGATTCCATTTTCAAAGAATTACAAAAAATATACAGTCAATTCATAAAAAGGAAAACGAAAATGACTGTAAGCTTAATTGTTATAACTCTTTGAAAATGGAACACACAAGATCCGAAACATGTGGATTTCTTTGATTTTAAATAATCTTCACCCATTTCTTGTGTTTAATCTGATGACATTATGATTTCTTTCAATATTTAAAATTTTACATTTATATATTCATAAATAATTAAAATTATGTTTAAATTGTTATGTTTAAGTAAAAAAATACCCTAGATTATCAGAAATTCCTTTTGTTGATGATCAAGTTCAAAATAAGCCTATATATATTTATTATAGAAAGCAAGTTTAACGTCCGTAATCATTTATAAATGGAGAGAAAATCGCCAACCGGACAATAAAATATGCTTTCGCCCATTGAGCCAACATCACCGAGAGTTCTGTACA
>JAFIDM010000001.1:52473517-52544542 GCA_023159025.1 Thereuonema tuberculata | reverse complement strand
GGATTTTTACCATCGTATTCAGAGCCCAAACACCGTATGAAAGGGGTATTTTCAGGGGCCAACGCCCCCCCCCATGTTCGAGATATTTGGCATTGTTTTCATTGGATTTCCGAGATTACCTGGTAGAAATACAATCATCTCGTTTCAGTTGTTAGCTACAGCTTGATGCTTAACGTCTCGGATTCATATAAGTTAGGTTGTCGATTCGAATCCGCATATCTACTTTTTTTTTTCTCTTAATCTTTTTTTCTCAATGTCCGCGTGATTTTTTTTATTTTTATTATTTTCCTAACGTTTTCTTTATTTTTTTCCCTACCTTTTTTTTTTATTATTTTTCCTTACTTTTTATTGTACTTTCTTTTTTTATTATTATTTTTAATTTTTTTTGTTATTATGGGTCGTCCTTAAATTTATGCTTTAGCACAAAATTATATTCACTTTTTGTTTGTTTTTTTTGTTCTGTTTTATAATATTAATAATAATAAAGTCGCAATTATAAAAGGACACTCTAATTTTAAAAAAAATAGAAGAAGATAAGGATGGTTACTATTTGTCTCCATATTCATTCCTCTTTTATGCATTGGAGGAATGAAAACGAGATCGTAAACACAACCCTTAATGGATTGGCTACAGAGGGATTATATTTATAACTTCAATAAATAACAGCCACATTTCCACTCATTGTTTTCCTCACTGCAAAGAATGTTTGGGCAATTTCCACGAAGAAATCGACCTTAAACCACCAACCGAAAATCCATTTCCGGGGCTCAGCGTGCCTAATCCTCGTACGGTGCATCTCAATAACAAGTAGATGACGTTTTCAAGCGAGGGGCGCCGGTGAAGACAGAAGGGTCGTAACTCGGGTTGGATGTTAAAAGCTGTGTTTATCCCGTGTTGCTTGACTTGTAATGGAATCTTAAATGGCTTTTCGGCTTTTGCCACATTGGAATTAGTGCCATAACGCACGTGCAGAAAGATATTTCGCACTCTTCTTGGCATCCAATATGCAGGCAATTCGAATCTCGCAAATTCACAGCATCCGGGTTGTCTTCGTCAAATAGCTGATGAAGAATAAAAATTAATTTAATATTACTATTTGAAATTTTAACAAAAATATTTTTTAGAATATTTTTTTTTCTTTTAAAAATGCTTGAAGGACTTTTTGTCACACAGCAGTTATCAGTCAGAAAACCAAAATAAAAAATAACAAGACACATTCTAACCAATAGTTAACATATTCTTTGGCTTGACAGCATGTGGCTTGTAAGATTTCGTAAATATAAGACATGTAATCAAGAAAAATTCAAATTTCGTTTCTTGTTGCTTAACTCGTACATAAAGATAAATCTCAATTTAATTTCAAATAAAGAAATTAAAAACAATTTATTGAAGATTTCATTAAGAAAAGCTTGAAGAGATTTCTAATAGTCGAATAATCTCATTCTGACTTTCTCAATAATTAAATTTTTAAAATAATTTTGCAGAAAATATTTAGTAATTTTTTATTTTTAAACTAACGTTTTTTTTAATTAAATGTACGGTGGAAATAACATTTCAATAAACTTTTATTTTGACTATAGTCTATCCTACTTATTTTGACTATAGGAACATTACAGGAATATTTATCCAAAGAATTAACATTTAATTGGTTGATAATTCAACATGGAACTTACATTTTAAATTTTAAAATTAATGTTTAAAGCTTTCAAAAAAATTGATTAATTTTAACTAATTACATAAACATGACTTTTCGAATTCTTATAGGTTTACATTATTCTTTTTAGCATTTAAACTACAGACTCCAACAATTTGCTCCAACCTTTTGCTTTCAGTTCAAGAATATAATCAGCTTATAGTGAGTTTTTAAGATTCCACCGAAACCATACGTGGTAAATAAGAAAATAATGTGAAACCTTTTCTGTAATTCAGTACCTAATTAGCAGCCTCTTACTCTGACTACTGTTAAATCCGTTACTGGAGACATATTACAGCCAAGGTATCTTGTAGGATTTTATGTCAACCATCTGTCAAACTTCAATCAGCGTTTGGTTTCGAGTGCTCTTGAGTCGAAATTGAGATTGCAGAATTTGTGAATGTGACTGCTGGCGACCTCTGGTGGTTCTTATTTTATAACTTACAAGACAATTATTTACATTTGAGTGAATGTTTTAAAAACATTTTTTATACGTTTTGTTTTTTGCAATTTTTAATCATATCAGATTTAAATTAAAGTAACTTCTTACCAAACAAGAATATTTAAGTGTCTTGTTCATCAAACAAATTTTTATATATATTTTTCAAATATAAATTTATCAACTTTACAAAGATTACCGAAATAATAATATGATTTAAGTTATAACCATTAATTGGAAACATTAAAAAAAGAAACAAGCCTTTGATTTTATTTCTAAATACCATACCATTAGATCTTCAGTATTACATTATATTATATTCAACCTATGACACCAATCGGCTAAGCACTTTGCAAAACACTGACTTAAAAAAACTTTTTGTTGTAAGTAAATTCTTGTTAATAATACTCTATATTCCTTCTTGATTTTATTATTTTTATTACTATTTTAATATCCTTCTTCATTGCTGTTTTTCTCTCTTTCCACCTCCTCTTATACAGATTGTCTGCAGCTTATAATTTTCATAATTAACTAAAGTCGTGACAAACTTAAAATTTATCAGCCAAGGCTTCGGAATTCTTCCTAAATACTGTTTGTCAGGTGTGAGGGAGATAAGACTCCGATCCCAATCGCACTGATTATAGCTTTTCTTTTCTCATTGTAAGTTGTAACCATTTGGCTCGTGGGTTTATAGGTTTCAAATATTTATATAGTTTTATGATTTCGTGCTTCGTGTCGTTGCCGTGACACATAGGGTTTCTTTATCGATGAACTGAAGAAGCAGTTATTTTTTAAAAAGAATTAATGTTTTATTTTATTTGACTATTTAGATAAGGAACTGTGGCTTGTTTCAGAAACGTGTCAACAAACTCTTAAATAGTTTCATAGGAAATTCCAAAAACTTCGTAGGCCTACAGTTTTTCGAAGGCAGTATTCAATTTGAAATTAGGCTTCAGCAAAGATTTTTTAATGTCCATTTTTACTTCAAAAAATTAAAATTGTTAAAACTCAGCGAAATAATGTACAAGTGACCATGAGAACCAATTTTACTTAAAAACAATTCAGGTGTAATGTTCAAAGGAATTTCTACTATGACGAGTTTCCAAAATAATAACAATTCTGTTATAACGAAACTTCCTTGTACTGAAATTCTAAAAAACTACATTTATAAAAATGCAACCTACTCATTTCCCATAAATAGAATTAAATCATGTATGTGTACAAATATAAATTTTAATTTTTGATGTTAAGAGCACAGTATATTTTTACTGCTAATTAAAAAACAGAAGTTAGGAGACGCGTTGTAAATTTATTTATTTATTTATTTATTTATTTATTTACTTTTTTTTTTTTTTTTGAAATGTCCTGCGAGTTCCAATTTGTGTTATTTATTGTCATCGTTCTTTCCCTAATTAACTTTAAAAAAAAAAAAAAAAGGGTTCGAATAATGTACATAGTATTGTTTGCATGATTTGCAATTCAGGTTCAGAAGTTCTAGTTTTAAAAAGTACCATAAAGTTATAAAAAAAAAACAAAAAAAAACAAAAAACAAATATCCATTATATGATCTAACTGAGAGTAAGACAGACCATGTTGGATAATGCATAAGAACATCGAAAACAACTTGAAAATTTAAAAAAGATAAATTAATAAAATAAAATAAAAAGTTAAAAAAAAGTTTTAAAAAAAAACAAACAATTATTATTATTAGGAGTTGTACTTTAAAAACGGTGCCGTATGTATCTAAATTTAGGTAAATAACATTATCAGACAGTGATTATTGTTCTAAGCGATCTTAGCTTTCCTTTGCGGAAAGTTTTACTCATTATTTTTTAAAAAGAGAGAGATAAGAGACCATGAGATCAAAAATATTGTAGTTTGAATATTTAAACTATCCCTTGAAACCTGTGGAAATACATTTGTACATTTGTTATTTCAAAGAATAGAGTACATCAGATATTTTAAAGTATAAAAACTTCACGACGTAACAGCTTTCCCAACCTGCGCATCTTTGTGCAATTTAAAATTTCACTTAAAATTGCAATTTTACATAATGAATATTATATACCTTAATTACTTACGTCGCAGATACTTATATAACATTTCATTTTTTAATAGTTTGGAAAAGGTTAAAAGTTAAAGCAATCCCACAAACAGGCCTTGGAGGCGCACGGGCGCGCGGGAGGTAAGGCTCCCAGCGAATAGTTTGGAAAAGGTATCCATAGATTTGCTTTGTTGTAAGTAGCATACATCTTAATTATTTTTTTTTAGAAAATTTTTATGAAATTATTCAGAGAATCTCAAACAACTAAGATTATTTTTTGAATTCGCAATTTGGAGTAAAAGACAAGAAAACAGGATTTCAGTATTTTAGCTACTCTTTCTCTAAAATAAATTTAATAGCGTATTTATAATTTTTTTCTCTTTTGGAGGCATGGGTAAGAAGGGAAGGATAAACAAAGCTTAATTTTAATAGTACAACAAATTTTCATCTTAGGGCGGCGAGCACCAACGCTTGCCAAAGCAGTTGTCAGTTGATGAGCCGTTACTCGTAATTGAGCTTCAAATAAAATTGATGTGCATCAAAAGCAATTAAATAAAACTTCACTGATGAATCGTTGATAGCGTATCGTGTTTCTAAAAAGTGGCTGTGATTGACTAATAACATTTAATATCGTTTCCGGATCACTTTTCGCTAGAGCAAGTACTTTTCAAAATGGCAGCTTCCATGGAGAATTAAAAAAAAAAACATATGGGCCGAATTTTTCCCTTGAAGACAAGAATCGCCAAGGCAAGAACCTTCGAAGGAATTAATCATATCTAGCTTATTTCTGAAGTTCTTGTAGAATAGAGACATCTAATGCATCGTCAAAATCACAGGAGCCGATTTCAATCGGAGTCGATGTCAGCCATCTTGATAATGGTGAACTACGCAGAGGCTGATGGGAGTTTTCTAATTGAGGACTGATTTAGCAGAAGAAAATTGGGCTGTTAAATTTTGATGATTCGACAGCGATTTAGCGACTGATTAATGTCGGTACACAGAAAATGTAGATTAAAGAGAGATTTGAACAATCTTTAATGTTAACGTTAGCTTCTTGCACACCGACCTTAGCGAGTACTCAAAGTAAATTTTGGGAATAGGGAAAAATTCGGGAGCAGGGGAATAGAAAATCGGAAATGAGCTAGCGGTTATACTTAAATGAATTTATTTCCATCTGTTTCAATGTAGCTACATTTAACCTTTAAACTATAATAATTAACTAAACTTAAATAAAAAAAATGTGTACAACAAGTAAAAATGGACTTCTGTTGAAGTCGTGCAGGAAAGAATGGGTTTCTATTTTTTATAATTTTAAAATAAAATGAACTTTATTGATTATGCTGTTGAGTTTTGAATTGGAAATTACGTTGTACATCAATCCTCTCTACCTGTTGGCTAATTAAGAGGATGTTCTAAATATTTTAAGACTGAAAAAAAAAAAGTTAAGAAAGCGCTTTTACGGCCGAGTCGTGAACTACCAATGGCCACTTCCTGTTTTCATTGATGTTAATGCTTCAATTACTCATTTTCTGTGGTAATTAAAGCTGACAGTAATGTAAAACAATTAAAAAAAAATGATTACTGTTCCAACATAACAAATCATATTGAGCGGGAATTTGCGGGGTACGTTCACGCTTCGCAAAATCAACACGACTCTCACGTGATTGGAGGCTTTCTCCACCCTGTTATAAGTGAGTTACCTCTACGGTCGTATGGAAATCGTGTTCGCATACCTGTTCGAAAGCCGAGAAACGATCATCCTTTTTCTAAATCTTTTTTCCCGAATCGCTTCGAGTTAAAATCTGTAATTAGGACACCTTTCAAGTCTTACAGAAAATTACAGGTTTACCGACCATTAATCAGGAGTTGAAGAGGATGAGAAGAAAAGCAAGGGGATGATGACGACCGTGGTGTCAGTCTAATTAGCTCTGCGGACCTTCTTCCTATGGTTCTGTTGATTCCTTTTGTTCACTGTGAAGAGAAATGAGACGTAAAGTACACACAAATTACATGAAAAGAACATAAAAGAATCTAATACCTCCATTACTCCAATACTATCATCACCGTGGCTCTTTAGTACAAATAGAATGTATAAATACGAAATTATATAAATATAAAAGGAAATAAATGTTACAGACCACAAGTGGCTAGATAATAAAAATATCCAGATTTTGACTTTCATTAGATCCTTGTTTTGTTGTTTGAAAATAAATCTGGGGATAGATATGTATAGTTTAATATTTTATATTTATAATGTTTAATATTATTGTAAATATAAAAATATTAAATTACCTACTATTTACTTAATTGATTTCATCAGTTTTGTTTTGGCTGTAAGTAATAGTAAAATTTGCTCCGAGTTAATAAGACTATTCAAAGTTAATATGACTTTTGTTGTGGTGTCGTTATATTCTTTCATATGCAACTAAAAAATATTTTTATATTTAAAAAAAAAAATCCCCTCAAAAATTGCCAAACTTAAATTTTATATTTTTCTTATTCTTCATTTAATCTTTCATCTAAACTGAGAATATGTCCGCAAAAAAGGAAATAGGCTATTATAAATTAAAAATAACTTCACATTAACTTTTTTTTTGTTTTGTTTCAATTTATAATATATCAGTTTGTTTGTTTTTTTTTGTTTTGTTTTTTTTTTTAACTTTATGTATTTATATTTTTTTTTAAATTAAGTATTACAAATGTATGAAGAGGGACAATAAAAGGAATTTTTAGATGTAATTAGATAAATAGAATTTTTTTTTTAAATACATATATATATTAATATTAGAAAATTCCTCTTGATGACAAATTAATCTTGAAATGTCAGCTCCAATACTAAAGAATTTGTGTTTAACTAATTGAGTAAATGGAGATTTATTACAGAATTGCTAAAAAAACCAAAAACGAAAAAAAGAAGCACATTTAAATAAAGTGAGTAAGTAAATGAGTAGATAAACCTAAAGGACTAGAAGAAATACTTAAGAATGTTGAAAAGTGAGCAGAGTTTTGTAGGATTAATAAAAATAATTGTTATATATAATTGTCTTTAACTAACAATTGTTAGTTATTCAATTTGAGGAGATCAAATTAAAAGACCTGATATCAGGGCCGCCGTAAGCCGATGAGCTTACGCCATAATACGAGGAGCGCCCTATTAAATTTTGAAAATCATTTCTTCCCATTCCATTCTCCCTTAAAAAATTATTCCAAACTTCCAGTCTTAATCATTGTCCTGTTTTTCAATAAAAAAATGAGTAATTAAATAAAATTAGAAAGAAGGAGAGGCGGCAAAAAATATTTTTACAAAAAAAGGTGCCTTACAGGTCAGCGGCGACCCTTCCCTACGCCTGTAAGAAAGAGAGAAAAATATATACCCTTTTCATGTTATTTATACTATTTGCTATTTTTTATTTACTACTTCCTATTATTTGATGTTGATTCCACTTTTCTGTGCTTAATCTTTACAAATTCTTTTTAACTAAAATGTTTGTAAAATATCGTACGAAGTATTATTGTAATATTGTAAAATACCATAGGAAATACTTTACAATATTTATTGAGATACATGACGTGAAGTAATCATTTGATATTTTCTTCGCGATGATTTTTATTTACTTTAGTTCTTTTAATTTCAATAAATTACGAAACGAATTGACTATAAAATAGCAAACATTAACTTTCGTGTTAATTTTTTATAGTTTCAAAACCCTGAAAAAAAAAAGTATATATATATTTTTTACATGCGTGATAATTCCGCACTTTACTTGATACTAAGGAAATAAATTGCAGTGAAAATATATTCTATCTAATTATCTTTAATAACTGCAGTTGAGACTTGGAGATTCCACGACATAATCATCTGACACGGAGCTTACATACCATCAGCGCAATTACGCTTTCTAATTACGGATACCTGTCGACAGATGTCGCCTCCTAGCGTTCTAATCGAAGCCTCGGATGTTAGGGTTATTAATTCTGTCAGATGGCTTGTCAGGGTGTTAGCCTCTCGATTCGTCCGTAATTGATTGGGAAAGTTAAAAGAGCGAAGGGCTGTTGTAGAACAGCTATAACGATAAGAAATTACTGCCTAGTAATTTGCTTGGCCTCACCATGCATGAACAATGACATCGGTAGAAAGGAAAAGAAGATACGATCATAGGGTAAGACAACATGGAGGATTTCAATCATCTATCGATCAAAATGGTCTTCAGTCGAAAGTGTCATAACTAATACAACTGCATTTGTAAAATCCAACAATACTTACCATGCACTCTTAAAATGTTCCAACAATGCCGTAACAATGCGTTTAGCAGTTAAAAGGAATTTGGATAAAAAAAACATCTGTAAATTGAAAAGAAAACAATTAAAGAGGTTATCAAAATTTAGGTTAATAAATATTCTAAATAGTAGTATGTAAGTATAGTAATACTGAAATAACCTCCTTAGATCATTCGTCACATAACTGAAAAAAACCAAAACATTTTTTACACTGCTAATTAATAAGGAATGTTTTAATGAAAATGAACATAAAAAATTCAGTATAAAAACATTTTAGTTACCGGTACTTATTTTCTCAGAATTAAGTTACGACTGGATGTTTAGACTAATATTCTTTTATTTAAACATTCAATTTTGAACATTCAATTAAACAAATATTTTACTTAATAATCAACTTAATTAAATAAATCATAAAATCGAAAAAATACGTTTTTTGAGAAATTTTTTCTTTTGATAGTAAGCTCGAAATTATTTCAGATTTTGTTAAAATTATAATATAATAGCTTCGGAAATTAAAAAAAAAAAAAATCATACAAATTTTCTTTGTGAATATCGGTTACCTCATCATTATTTTTATTGAAGTTTCTTAATATTAATCTTAAAATTTAATAATTGTCTAATAGGCTACTTATTAAATGTTAATTCTAGTTTTATTAATCGACAGTTGATTTGAATTTATCCAAATTACATTGAATAAATTGTTAAATTTGTTTTGAATCTGTCTGATTGCCAAAATTATTAATAAGGGTATTTTTAATCAACAATTGATCTTCAGTATGCAATCAATTTCAAACAATACTATTTATAAAAATGTATTTGACTTTGAATTTTATTTCATTGAGACAAGCTTTAATAAAGGCAATTTATTAATAAGTGAGAATATGTTTACGGACTACACATCGCTTGACAAAAACGTAAACTATATATAATAACAATAAATTTAACAAACAGGAAGTTATATAACCACACTTAAGAAGAGAAGAAACAGCAGTGTATTGATATTGGTTAAAATAAATTATGTAATATTCTTAACATAGGAAACTATTTAATGTTAAAGTCTTGCTAATAAAGTTTCAATCATTAATTACAATTTTTTATCATTTCTTCAAACACTTTAAAAAAAACAAAAAACAAGTGCATATAATTTTGATCTAAGGCATAAATTTAAGGGCAACCCACAATAATATAAAAATTTTAAAATAATAATAAAAAAAAGGAAGTGCATTAACGAAAGGAAAAATAAAAAAATGTTAGGAAAACAAGGAAAAAAAATGTACGCGGAAAAAATGTACGCGGAAAAAAAATGTACCACATTCAGCATATAGTCCGAGAACTTACCGATTACACTATAGCTGACAACTGAAATAAGATGGTTGCATTTCTGAAATTTAAGCTAATAGAGGAAATCCAATGAAAACAATGCCAAATAATCTCGAACATTGGGGGAGAAGTGGGCGTTGGCCCCAAAAAATACCCTACTCCTATTGTTTGGACCTCTGAACACGATGCTGAAGTCCGTTTGCCGATCCAACCTTCCGTTCGGGAGTTGTAAGGGGTAGACAGACACGGACGGACGGACAGGATAAACGCAATAGCTACTGATTTTTTTTTTTTTTTTTTTTATTAAGAAACTTACACAATTGTAATTTCTTTCCCAAACACTAAAATAGGACTAGAAGTGCTACGAAAGTTAGAAATTTAAATTGTGGTTTTTCTAGAATGCTACTAGCATATCTACATATGAACCAATAAGCTGAATAATGTCTTAATCATTTAAGAATGTTGACAGTACAAATACCAAAAGAATGCTAAGTGATAGTTGAATGGTTCTGTTAACCCCTCAATAAAGAAACTGAATAAATATAATGCTTAGTTTTGTTTTGTTTTATTTTTAAATATCTTTATTTAATAGAGTTTTTTTTTGTTAAAAAAAATGAAGAAATTGTGTGTAGTTGACAAAAATGGTCTTTAATAATTTAACACAACGATTTATACTTAATATTAACTTTATATTATTAGGAGTAGTTTATCTTATTTTTGATTTCCTAAATGTTATAATTGGCTATTTTTAAATTGTTACTTAACACAGCAAAGGCATCTCAAATGTTCTCAAAGATTCTGTTTTAAAGTAAGAAGTTCTAAATGATTTGCAAAAATAAAAACATTTGCTTTTATCTAATCAGGCAAATATTTAGTAAAATTTCTGAAGTTCCAACTGGTTTATGGATTTGTTTTCCTTTTCTCTTTTCTTTCAATTGCACTTAAATAAAATGTAAATAAACGAGTTTATTTAAATAAAAAACTTAATTGTTTTCCATAAAATTCAATCAACATAAAGCTTTTAGGATCTCATTTATGAAGCACGTTTATTCCAACATAATGCAAAATGGACTTTCCCATGATTTATTAGACAAGGCAATTTCAACATCCATTAGGACTCCATTTCGCTTCTTTTTTCCTTCTACTTCTTCGTCTTCATTTACGTCTGTTTCACCTTTTAAAAGGTGGGGGAGGATGGAGGGAAAAGATAATGGATGCAAATAAATTAATTTGGTTTTACGAAAATGTTGGTAAATGAAGAGAGGAAAAAAATTGTATGAACCTTTTAATTCCGGGATTTTTCTTTTTCTTTTTTATTAGGAAAAACCGGATCGTTCTTAGTTCTTTACGAGATTAAATGTATCACGCTCTTCTTGTGCTACTGATGCTAAATCCCTGATTTGCTCTAGGATTGGTCCAATGCACAGCGCATGCGCACTCTAAATCCCCTATTCTCTGCGAAGAGCAAACAGAACTCCCTCCAGTGTGGAGCAGGTCTCTTCCTTAATCCCGCATCTTTTGCGGAAATTAAAAATGGAACAGGCAATTTCCTCAATAGACGAGAGCAGTTCAAGTAGCATCAAGTAGAGAAGAATAAAGAAAAAAAGCGGACAAAGATCGGAATAAAGATCATTTTTGAAGTAAAAAACATTCATTTACCAATTAATAGAACTGTGGGTTTCTGTTGGAATGACTTTTCATGGACATTTTCTGTTGGAATTTATTTAATTCCTACGAATGTTTTTGCTTTTTTTGTCCATGCTGGATAGTTAAAGAATTTCAATTTTTATTTACAAAATCATCCCAAATATATATATAAAGCAAACAAATATTATATTTTTAATAATGAAAGGCTTTAAAGTATTTATTCGTCGAATGTTTCTTTTATTAGAAAAAAGAAACCTAGGTTTTTTTATAAAATCTGTGCTTACTTAGAATTACGATCTGTCAATATAGAGTCAATAAGAAAATTCTGTTATAGATATTTTCCATTACATATTACAATTACATTAACTTATATTTATGTGGGGAATTTGAGCCATATAGAAATAATATAAGCAGATTGATAAGCTGATTCTGAATGGATTATTGTTATTTAATAAATTTTGATTAAAAATTTGTAATGAATAGGTTGCTGAGTTTTTTTTGTTTTTTAAACCTATTTTTGTTTTTGTTTATTTTGATGTTAACTTTGAATTTCGTTCTACTCTTACTACCAATTTTGTTTGCATCCTTCTTTTTTCGGTAATAAGGAACCGAGAAGTATGAAGTTTGTGACTCTCTTGGTCTAGCAATTGAATGAAGTTTATTTCTGCTTTCGTTAATAAATATGTCACGGTTAAAGCTTTATTAGGACAAACAGAAATGATACGTGTTTGCTGTAATGCTGGTAACAAAGAAATTCCAGTTGAAAAATCACACAATTTATAAATTAAAGAAAAAGAGAGTTTTTCATACTTCTCTTTCTTCTTCTTATTGCCAGTTTATTATTTACTTTTTTATTTATGAAATATTTAGAAGTAGGGTTTTTCTTATTAAGAAAATATAAAAAAAAAAAAAAAAATGAAAAAATTATGGCACACTTATTAATTCAGTATTATGTGAATTTTCCTCTGAATTGTGTGAGTTTGATATCATTGAACAGAAGAAATAACACACGTTAAAATCTTAATTTGACTTCTCCAAAATTCTAAACACTTTATTATTCTAATATACCGTTTCTGTTATTTAAAAGAATCTATTCTAATTATCCATTCTAAATTCACAATTCTTATTCAGTGTAAATATTGTTAGCTCTGTTGTTTGTTTATTTATCATTATTACTGTCTTTGATAAAACATAAAATACAAATAGAAATTCCTACAAGTATGTAGAAGCCATAAACATAACAAACATTAGCAGTATTAATAAATACTATAAAAAAGATAAATTTACATATTATATTTTGTACGTAATTTTGTATTTTATTTTCTTACTTAATTTGTTTATTAAACAAAATGCTACTGATTTTACTAGAATTTCATTAAGTACTTTTAAAATTTAATGAAAACAGAGTCAGAAAACAGAGGGGATGTATTTATTTCCAAGTGTCTGTCTTCTCTTTCCTCAATTACAATTTTACTTTTCATTTACACGCTATGATACTCGAAACTGCCGCAAAATGAAATTTCGTATGTTACCCTCCTGTCACCGGCCATGTAATGTTGTTTGATATTATTGAATTTGGCCAACACATGTTTCCTTTTGGTAGAGAACCTTAATTTATCGATGTTGAACTCATTATCCAGTCTCCGCTGCAATGAGTATTTAATCTAATTTGTTCGTCTGAACTCTGCACCACTCGACGCTGGGCTGATGGAGGAGCTGATGGCTTCTACTTTAATTGAATTCGTGAGATTGACTGAATGGAGGAAGTGAAACCACGCTTAAGAACCTACTTGGATTTATTATTATTATTATTCCGCTATGATTGATGAAGAAAATAAAGAAGACAGCTAGACTGATTGATCGAATATAATAACGGAAATACATACGGAAATGGTGCAGTACACATAAAGATTGGTAAGTCTTCCGTAGCTGCATTGAGATTCCTAGGAAATCTCAGAGAAATGTTTTTGAAACTTAAAATAAATTGATTTGCATTACGAAAAGCATAATAATACAACGCATACACTGTTAAAAAACGTTAGTTTAATCAAAACTTAAGTTTAAAGATCCATATAATTAAGTTATTCTGTATTCTAATTGTAACAGTTGACAATCCATCCAGGATATGCTGGAGAAGAAGACGACCCTGTAAAACTATGATAGATGAAACTATTATTTTTATACTTTTTTTTTAATACATCTCGAATTTATAATCTTTCACCTACTGTTTTTCAAAAGACAAGTTACATTAAAATATGTAAACAACAGTACTTCAAGAACTATTTTGAAATTGTAAAATATGAATTGTTATTTAAATTAAATCAGGAAAAAAAATTCACAAGTATAGTTTTAAAAAAAGCTATGAAGGTAATATCTCTTACGATGATATGATTTAGCAAAATATCTCACTGATTTTTCAGTATTTTTTTTTTTAATACGTGTAAGTATTTGCCCAAATTATATATATATTCAATACGCATTTGAACTGTTTGTAAGAAAAATTTTAGTTCTGTTTATAATAAGGCCAAATGATATAGTAAAGTAAAATAATATGAAAAACATGGATGTTAAATTCCTTCTCAATTTCATCTTCTTAATTCTGGCTAGACAAAAGTAAGAATCCTCCCTCTCAAGCCTCACCGAGCACTAAGACAATTCAAGTGTTACATAGATTTTCGAATCCAGTGCTATCAGTCGCAATATATCTGATTCCCATTCCAGTTGTGTACAACACTAGAAACTCTATAATACTTGATATTAAGCACCTCACGTTTAAGAAGTGGATGGCTTCTTTCTGTCTTGATGTACTAAACACGGTTTCCGTCACTGTGGCAGAAATAAAACAAGCCATAGTTCGGTAACGAACAAGCCTAACAACAATCATTACTTGGCATTTAGAAAAATCAAAATGCTATTAATGGTAAATGAAGAGATATCCAATAACTTTACAGAAGCCAATTTTATATACTATGGATTGTAAGTAGATTTTTAAATGTTAGGTTTTGTTACCCCGAAGATATTACAATTACAGTGATAGATCTAATGGGGAAACAGTGTGATGTCTTCGTAGAGGCTTAATCATTACACGAAACAAAGAAATAACTAATCCGTTCAGTTAGTTCTCGTGAACGCAGTCTTTTCAACAAGACGCAAACATAATGTGAAGGGAGAAAGACTGATTGGCAGGATATTGGTGGAATTCGTTTACTGATGAAGAGTAAGGAATTGAATTATTATTTTGTTGTCCATCGCCTAACCTTTAAATTAACTCTGCCTCACTTGGGCCAAATTAAATCAAGTTGTAGCGCGCAAATCCCGGGGATTGACGACGGACCCGCTGATCCGGACGAAAGAAAACAAGCTGTGTTCGTCGTGTTTCCCTAGCTCTCCAAAAGACGCCAAGAACGTGATTGTTTCGATGGGGTGAAGTATAAAGTCCCTGCTCGCGTTGGCAAAATATTTACCCTCGGATCACGCAGGGAAGGGTAGGATCAAGGGGAGGGGGAGGGGGTTTAAGGCACGGTGCTGCTCTCCAACCTCGCCCGGGTTTTCGTCCTGCCGCTCTGTTGACACTTGACATTAGCGGGTAATTGATCCAGGCTGGGCGCAGCAGTTCCCGCTCTCTTAATTCCTCGTGCTTGGATATTCGAGTTGGTGTCACAGGAAATGCCTATTTGCGGCGTAATTTGCATCGCATACATTTTCGGGTGCCTCGAAAGACCTCCTTCATTACAGTCGCCCCCACCCACACAGTAATTGCAAAGCCGCGATCAATATCGCTATCTCAAGGTTACGCTAAGCTTTGTGATTCGACAGCATCCTTCATTATTTCTTATAAACTAAACAATAAAATCTATCAAAAGGAGAGATAACGAATCAAAAATTTGTATTAATTTTTCATTCTTAAAAATTTTTGTCTTTTACGTCAAACAATTAAAACTTAAACATTTGCATGATTTTATTTTTTTTTTATTTTTTTTCAATTCCTAAATATGAATACAAAATAGCAGAGTAATGATAATAATAAAACAAATAAGTTCCACGTAAAAGAAGCAAATAATGGAAGTTACTATGAATTAATCCCTTTTCGTTGAGGCCATCTTTTTCTTAGCGTTAGTTCCATAAATTGACTTTTTAACATAATATTACGTCATTCCATATCAAATTAACCAAGGGATGTCTCTTGGTCTCTGATACAAATAATATTGCAATTTTTTTATAGATATTGTAAATCTGTGGAACAGAAAAACTTCAGATTTCTAAAAACCTCTATCCTAATAGCACTGATTTATAATGATATTATTAAAATAATAGTGGTTTTTTTTTTCTTGTGGCTGTTTCTTTTCTTTAAGAACATTAGCAGAAAATATTTGTTAAAATTTCTTGAAATTTTTTTGAATAGTTTTATAACATTTTTTTAAACGATCTACTAAGTAAAACTATTATAATCTTTTAGCGAAAGTATCACAATTAAGAATAAAGAAATGATAGGTTTCTTGTAACCTGTGTTTCCATTGAGGTGTTTATTAAGATTAATCTTCCCTTAGACAAACAAAAAAAAATCATAAAAATTACAGCCTAAATTCAAAATATTAAAAAAAAAAAATCTTTTTTTCTTTCTTGGTTTTGTTGAATTACAGACTTCTCTAACAAAGTTGCTGATATTAGCATAAAAATATAATATCTGCAGATATAATGAATTAAGCTACAATTTATAATGTTTATAGAATTATAATGTTGTTGTTTCTGTTTTATATAAAATTGTTGGACTCATTACACAATGCGTTTTTATAACGGAGTATGTCAAGTGAAGCAATGTACAACATGTACAAACATAAAATCTCCACAGCGTTTAATAGTAATCCAGAGATATTTCGATAATCGTATCAAAACTGCTATAAATCCGTCTCAAAACAATTAAGGTTTATTAGTGTTAATCATACAAATATATATGTAAAAATAAACATTATACATATTTTAGATCTTTTTTTTTAGTCTTTCTTGTAATATGATAATTAATAATTTACGGTATTATCTAAATATACAGATTTCTTGTTAAAATTAAGAGATAAATTAAAGGAATTCAATTATATGTACTTCATCTTAGTGTACGAATCATGGGCACCCGCACATCATGGCAAGAAGAAGCACTTACCCACCCCCCTGGAATTTTAAAAATTAATATAATTCATGTAGACCATATTTCCTTTACGATCTCTTACTAACATTTATTTAGAAAATGATAAATTTTATTTAAGTGATTATCTTTTTACTTCGCTTATTTTATGGAAATTTACAAGTATAAAATACATTAGTAACAAATTTACGTGTGCTGAAGAGTAGTTCAACTTTTGAATAACGGCCATACACACAAATATAAAAACTATGAATTAAGTAATTAAAAAATGACTAAAATTACAGACAGTTTCGTTTTGAAGGTGTACAAATATTCCTCAATGTGATGAAAAAACACAGGAACACTCCCTTTAATAATTAAAGGGAGTAGTAATTAAGTGCCGCGCTGGTGTGGTCGAGCGGTCTCAGGCGTCGGTCTGTCGTGAGATCAATGTGCCAGCGCCCGGGTTCAAATCCCGGTAGCGAGCATGGATGTTTCAAAAATTTCCTTTCCTGTGTTGTAGCCTCTTCTTCACTTTCTCTTCGGTCTGACGTCATTCCTTAATGGCGTCCTGGGGAAGGCCACGGGAAACCACCCCAGTATCTTTCCCTTGTAATTCTAGGGAGTCTGCTAGGGGTTCGCCGTCTTGGGAACACTAGCGCTCCCTGGAGCACGGATGCTTCGGCAACGAAGCTCGCACTTCGGTGCGAACCGACCACACACAGTAATTAAGTTAATAATTATTAAAGGAAGTGTTCATGTGTTTTTTCATCATATTGAGGAAGATTTGTACGCCTTCAAATCGAAACTGACTGTAATTTTAGTCATTTTTTTAATTACTTAATTCATAGTTTTCATATTTGTGTGTCTGGCCGTTACTCAGAAGTTATAAAATACATAGTCAAAATATTTTGTCCCTCCCCCCTGAAAAAATTTCTGCGGGCGCCCATGGTTTGAATCAGGTCTTGCTAAGATTATAGAAATTTAAGTAGGAAATAGACAACGCAGAAAAATGGCAAAATATATTAAAAATTTTTAGCGCATTTAAAAAAAAAATAATAAAGAAATAAAGGGCAATTTTGATCTTGACTGATAAAGAGTCCTTGAACATCACAGAACTATTAGAAACTTACAGGTGACTTTAGCAGTTCTTAACTCTCTTAGTGACATCGTACTTAAAAACTAATTTCAGAATTCTAAATTAATTAAAATAGAAATCAATTTGATTTCATTTCAACATTTTTTTTCTGTAAAATATCTGGAAACATTTTAGTTCACTGACAAATTTAAACTGCGATGAAGTTCTTCGTACTAAAATTTAATTTTTTTTTACAATAGTATGTAAATATTCTAGCATATCTAAGTAATACGAAATATTTACAATAATGAAAACAGAAAGAAGTCTATTATTTATCAAATGGACAACGACGACTGTTCAGTTAGTAAAGGTAATTGGAATGAATTACATTCAAATGAATCTGACTGATTCACCTGTGTCTCGGAATGAGATCGTCTCTCTAGTAATGTTCACGTCCTCCTTGAGTGTTACTGGCCTTCGTCTGATTTTCTGAATTTTTATGGTACTCGTTTTGAAATATAAAACCAAGTATAAGAATTTATGTAATTTGTTTTTTTGTTGTTTTTTTTTTTTACTACAGGAAATACTGAATTGTAATAATAATTCCTAAGGGCCAGAAAGGAGTTAATTTGTTTGTTGAAGTTAATATAACTATAGAATAAATGTTGTTTATTGCATTTAATAAGCAAAAAATTTGTTTGCAATATAAGTTAAAATTGTCTTTGTTGTATTTTTGATGTTTTCTTGTTTTTTAATTACATATTGAAGAAAGTAGATTTTACAGAAAAATAGAAAAAAGTTAGAAAAAAATTAGTGGATATACAACGAAAAACAAATAGCACAAATATCTGATAAAACCAAAATTTATAAAAATTGTCAGTTTTTATCAGAAATTTATCCTATTTGTTTATCGTGTACAACCATGAAATAAATTCTAATCAACTGAAGATTTTTCAGCTAAACAGTCTTTTATTTTCTTAAGATGTGTGTTAATTTCTTTGGTATCGTAATTCACTGGTAATATTTTTATTTTTATTTTATTTTATTTTTTCATTTTGGTACAATTTCACTTTGAGGTATCAGATTGCTGAGTGGCTTAAGGAGTTCGACTCAATGTGTACTTATAGGGAATATTTCATTGTTGATTGTGGTCAGATTTGAAGAGTGTGGAAAACCATATATATATATATACAGTAGACTCCCTCTTAACCGGACTTCGTTTAACCGGATCTCCGCTTTAACCGGCCGAATTTTTTTTATCTTTAAAAAATAGCTAAAAATAAAAAAATAAAAAACCATGTAAACAAAATAAAAAAAAAAAAACCTAATATCTCATACGGCTGGAATGAAAGCTTTAGAAGTGGTATTATGTTATGTGGAGCAGCAGTCATCAGCTTCCCTCACTGATGTGATGCTGATAAAAAAATGACGCAAGTTGCCGAACTTCTAGGCTTCTCATTTTTTTTTAATGGTATGTAACTTATAATACTTTAATACATTGAATAAAATGACGCAATATTTTAATTGTGTATTTATTTATAAGACAAATATATCCGAACTTTTAATTTATTTCACTTCTCCGGTTTAACCGGATTTTCGCTTAACCGGCTTACCCTCGGTCCCATTTAAGCCGGTTAAGAGGGAGCCTACTACATATACAGTGTATATATTTTTCCTTATTCATTGTTCTCAATGATAAATCAGCTGGAAATATATGTACACTTATGACACTTTATATTTTCTCTCTGAAATACAGAAAATAAGTTTCTAATACATGTACAAAATACATATCTTTCAATTTGTTTCTTTAAAAGAAAATAATCATTCTTCGATTATCTTACGAAAATATTTATTATTATTATTATTATTATTATTCTCTGGATAACCCAATGCCATTTGTTCAATTTCTGCATGAAAAACTCACAGGCAAAACAGAGAATTGTACAACATTCTTTGATGCGTATTCTTGTGTAGGAGTCGATGCTGGGCCGACGTTTTCTGGAAGCAACTGAAGAGGAACCGGTGCTAAGCAGATTAAGATGAGCTACGAGATTGATTACGGGAATGCGGATGGGTTGTTTCCGGAGAACATTTTAATGGAATCCCCGCGCGATGGAGTTTTTCTTTCGCAGGGGGTTGAAGCCTCTTTTTTTTCCTTTTCTGGAGTGTAAAGCATTATTTCTCCCAAGGGGGTGACGATAGAAATAAAGTAAACATGAGTCAAAGTAACAGTGGCTCTAACTTCCCCTCCGGTCTGTAATTTTTTAGGCATCCCTGGCACTCGTTATCCATGCAAGGCGCTGCAGTCGCCTCAAAAAAAAAAATTGCTTCTCTTAAGAAAATCTTCCTTGCTCGCATTCCTCACCCCCTCCCTGGAGATCAATATGTCGGGCAGATCAGCCACCATCTCTTTTACTCATTCATATTATCTTTTGAAAAGAGGGGTGTGAAGATAAGAGTGAATCCGCTACCAGAAAAATATTCCTATAAACCTTCCTTTTCTTTTTTCTCTTTACAAATGTATTTTTTGATTCTGCAATAGAAAGTGATAAAACAGAGAAAATGTTTCCAAATATTACTATTCTATAAATTATATTTTTCCTTCTACGGAGAGATGAA
This sequence comes from Thereuonema tuberculata, assembly GCA_023159025.1. Classification (NCBI taxonomy): domain Eukaryota; kingdom Metazoa; phylum Arthropoda; class Chilopoda; order Scutigeromorpha; family Scutigeridae; genus Thereuonema; species Thereuonema tuberculata. The sequence goes on along the minus strand of JAFIDM010000001.1, from coordinate 52,524,308 downwards.
TTTTTTTTAAGATCTTTAGTAAACCTGTAATACATTGTCTTTATTCTTCACTCTCTATTGAAATGCTTTCTTTAGTAACATTTGTTTGTAAAGAAAATTAGCTTTACTATTTAATTATTCAAATATATATACTATATTGGTTTGTATATTTGGATAATTAAAATATCGAAATATCGTATATTCTTTTTCTTTTCATTCGGTGTATGTAGATTATTTCTGATTCAAATTTGGAATCAGATCTGAAAACAAGGAAAAAGAAAAGAAAAATTGGGCAACTAAGTCTAGACAAACAAATACAATTGGTAATATATAAAAAATTGGATATTTATTCTAAGATCGAAGCATCTTTATATTATTTTCTACTAATATTGCAGCAGTTTGTATGTAAATATTTTTAGAAATGATTTATTTGTATTTTTGTAGAAATTATTTATTTGTATTCATTTTAATCGTTAACCCGTTATTTATTTTATAACATTCCTTTTCTATTTCCTAATTACTGATGTTTTGTTTATTTTTAAATCCTTTTCCGTTGCAGCCGTTGAATCAGTTAATTAATTTAAATTCGTTATGTTTTTATCCAATCATTATATATATTTTTAATTACTTAACCAATCAAATTCTTCTATGTAAAATCTATAAAAATTAATGTTTTTCATTTAATAAATTAATTCAGTTCAGTTCCAGAACTTGACTGGTTGTTTTTCCATCTCAACCACTGTCCCACATACACCATTGCAATATTCTTGATAAAGAAATGGCATGTTGACATATATTGGAATTTATATTTATTTTTAATTTTCGCAATTTCTAAGCTAAAGAACAAAAGTATCATTAAAAAATCAGAATTTTAATCAATCCATTCAATTACGGTGAAAGAACAAACAAATAACATTGAATAATCTAGTATTTCCACTTTAGTAGTGCAATATACAAATTTTCAATATACAAATTGTTTTGTTCGTACATTTCAAACAGAAAAAAAAATTCGTATGTACAGTCAGTTCGTCGTAATTTTCGAAATTAGAATTATGTGTAAGACTTAATTCGTTCAATACCACAAGGAATGATTTTTTGAAAAGCTAAGTTTCTGAAAAGTTTAGGGGATAAAAGAAGACAAACATATTTTTATCTTTTCCATATTTTTCGTGTTTACTTTCTGGACAACTTCAAATATTTATACCTTGCCGAAAAATTAAGTTTGCATTAAAATAAAAGAGAGAAATGATTTGTTTGTAAACTAAATTAAGATTTTTAGAAATTTATATTAGAATTAGTTTTTCGGTTATTTTGAAATATTTTGGAAACAAGGGTAATAGTATTCTTGAGTAAGATGAAAAATCAAAATTCAGCATTTAAGATTTGAAGACTTAAGAGAAACAACTATATCTGTTTCAAGAAATTAGAAAAAAAAAATCAAAAATAACAACAACAACAACAAAACAGTTTAATACCTTTCCTGAAAAAAGAATTCTTATTTATAATATTCGTAAAACCTTTCAATAAACCTATGAAAGAAAAAAAAAATAAAGGCAAATTTTCCATTAATTTCTCTCAACACTAATTGGAAATCTATTAGTCTACTCTTCTGATTTATGTATTAATCCATCGTTGCCTTAACCAACTTTGGTGTATATTATGCTGTAGAAAGTAGTTCTGTTACCGGTTTCACATCGTTTTGTTTTTATTTAATATTTGGATTTTTTTATTAGTATTGGGTAAAATAGTTCCAATGCAAATATTAAATTATATCGGCTGCGATGTAAAACAAGAAATATCGATATTGAATAATCGAACCGTGAAAAGATTAATTTTGTTTTTGGATAACAAAATAGCAGAAAGTTGTTGTTACAAATGATTACTTATGCAAACATTTTCAATGAAGAAGCACTTATTATTTTCTTTCTTTCAGTTAATTTTAATAAGCTTAATACAGAACTGCATTTTTATCTACAGAAGCAATCGAAGTGAATTAGGGGAAATGTCAAAATATTTAAAACAGAAATCTAGAAAATTTTGTAAAATTTCTATTGATTTGATAGAAAATCTATTCAAATGGTCTATAAGAGAAGTTTTACTGATAATTTAAGTTCATCTTAAGATCAAAGACAAGTGAAACACAATCTTCATAGATTTATTTAATTAAACAGAAATCTAAAATTAAATAAATCTATGAATATTATGTTTCATTTTGTCTTTTTATTTTCAGATGAACCTTAATTTTTATTAAAACTGCTCTTGTAGGTCGTGTCAACAAATTTTTAGAAATTTTACAAAATGTTACTGGAAGTGCTGTAATTTTATCCTACAAAAACGACAGGTAGAAATCAAACCATTGACTTGAGAAGCACAATGTTCTTTGACTCTCTTGCTTTTTATGCAAATGATATCCAAAATCGATTCCTATCTTCAACACCGATTTTCTCATCACTTTTGGAAACTTTACTTCGAGGAACTTGTCTTTTTTTCTAAACATTTCGGTCATTTTCAAGTTAGAAACAAGTGAGAATAGTAATTGAACATCTTATTATTAAGGAATGGCCTTTTTTTTTTTTTATTTTTCGATGTGAAATTTACATGAATAACAATAGTGATTTTCTTGACGTGTTCCGATGCCCTCCGAGGTGGCATTTTTTTATCATTTGTCTTCCGCATGAAAAGGGGCGTTTTGGCTAATAAATAAACCATGTTTAGCATGAAAGGCTTAAATTTAAAACAGTAAAAATTAGGAATTCTGTATGGAAATTAACGTTATTATAGGTATTTTGTCGCAGCCTCCTATAAATCTTACATGATGTATTCTTCTTCTTTGCACCAAGAAGGAAGTCTTGGTTTGAATCGGAAATTCATGAATACAAAAGCAAGATTTGCCTGAATCCACTTTAATTTCAGCATTTGGAAAATGCAGATTTTTTTTGAAGCTCGTAAATATAGTGATAACTAATAAAGGAAAAAAGTTCAACTGTGACTTGTATCATCTTTTTCTATTCTTTCTAGTGTTTTGTTTAAAATGCTCAAAACTATTGTTTGCTAAAGAATAGATTTTTCTTAGGTGTGAGAATCAGAACAGAAGTTCAATTTAAAAAAAAATATATTATGCTGTTCCTTTACGAAAATACAGAAATTTTGTCAATTGTTTTATTGTTATCACATCCAGAACTTAGGCCTAACATCATCCCTGTTCTTACTGAATCAAAACGTTTTGCAAAAAATAACAAAGCATTTTCAAATATTCGGACCACAACGTTTTGTAAAACATGGAGAAGAAAATTCGTACCTTTTTACTATTATTTCCTCGTGATTTACTTCAGAGTTTTTAGATGTTTTCCCATTTATTCTTTGCATTTCCTCAAGACGTGGCAAGAACTTTAATAAAAACCTTGTTATTAATAAAAATAAATAACTAGTTAAATAAATAAATAAATAAATAAAAAATAAATATAATGAGAAGTTAAACTTTATTTTAAACACGCTTAAGATATTAAAAGGTAGACTCCTACGTTGCTAGAGTACTCTGCAATTTTTGTGCACTTGTTGAATTTAAGTATTTTTAGTATCTACTTTTAATACTCTCCATTGGTTATCATTCGTAGTTTGGATTCGAAGTTTTTTTTTTCCTTCAGATTATCGTTTTATCTTTCTTTTACTAATCAGATCTTAGCTTAATCCCAAATCAAAGATCTTACCATAATCTTGTCTCGACTATATTATATTCAGAACTTTTCCAGTATTTTTTTTCCCCCAGTTTTTATACGATAATTAATTACTAACAAGCTCTTAATTTCAATTTTTATAGTAAATAACGTAAGTAATTGTAGAGTTTATACCTTACTTAAAAAAAAATAATATATAGGTCTACAGAAGATTAAAACTATCAAACAATAAATTGAATTAGGAAATTAGATTAGAATTAGAATTTTAACTTTTTTTTTTTTTCAATTGTTAGTTACAATAAGTTGTTTTATTATAAATAATTATATTAATCTGTTAGAAAAAAAGAAGAATGTTTTCCATAATTAGTTCATTATCTTTGTAACTTACTTTTAGAGATATCAACAAAAAAAAAATTTTAAAAATCGTAGTCCATGTACAGTATATCTACTTACATTTCGAGGTTATCTATATTTCTTGTTTTCATTCTAACTTTTTTTCTCTATATAGTTATTGATCCAACCTCTGAGTCGAAGTTACTGTTTCTGGTAGGATTATTTACTTACTTGCTAATTTTTAATGTAGTATTATTTATCATAATCGAAAATTCTTAAAGTTACTAAATTCTGTTATACACATTTTCAAAACCGAAAATACAGACGCTCCCCGACTTATGTACGAGGATCGTTCCACGAAATCCTACGTAGGTAGAAACATACTTATCTCGGGACATACCTTATACGAATGTGTCATCAAGACGTAACTATAGTTATATTGAAGAATAAACATTAAATTGGAAGACGGCCGCCTTTTTACATTTCCTTGAGATACATGCTTTCCACCAGTTATTGGTAATAATAAATTGCACAAACACTAGAATAAACAAATTTTTAGATTGGAACTACGTAAGTCAAGGATCGTCTGCATGATTAAGTAGATTTTTTTTTAATTATATTTACATTCTAAAACATTACCGCTATTTTCAGAAAAACAAATATTTAAGCATTAATATTAATAATATATAATCAAATAAATAAATAGACAGATCGTGAACTTTCTAAGTACAATAGAATACAATCAAAATTTTAATTCATATCATTATCTGTTGAGGCTGCTACAAAGTGTTTAATCAAGTTAAGAATGAGATTAAAATGATTAAACAAAAAAATTGATTTTAAATTTTATATTACATTCAGTAATGCCTTACAATTGCATTTAGCTTTTTTAATAATATACTACGCTTAAAATTACGTAATCTGAATATATAATTTCGTTATAGTTGGTTTATTTATTAAACTAAGTTTTGAATATTCATTTAATATTTTCCCTTAAAAATTTTTATGAGTTCAAAGATAATTCTATGAAGCTAAGAATTTAATTTTGATTTTATTAACTCAATTTACAATTTAGTAATAAAAAAGGAAAAAAAAAAAAAAACCTGTCAGTTTGGAATGAATTTTTAATTCTCCAGGTATTCATTTTTTGGATGTAATTCTTCTTACAGATTTGTTTTAAAGAGCTACTCATTTATGTGTCTTCATTCCGTATACTGAAATAATAATACTTTTTCAGTATATACCTTTCACAATTTTTAGTTTTTATTCAATAATAATCAGCTTTTTACTCAACTAATAATACATGCTGGTTTTATTCATGCAAATGTTTTATGCAGTTATGATAGACAACTCAATGAAACTTTAAAAGATGTAATTAGGGTTGAATATACGTATATTTTTAATGATACCCGCATCTTGACGTTTTTCATTTAATGTAGACATAGTTAGAAATTTCCATCCAATTTTCTCTGTGATTAGTACTTACCTGCATTGCGAACCGAGTCATTGCAGTCAGTTCCAATGTTAAAGTAATTACTAAGACAATCACCAGATAACACTGAGGTTCAGAGGTCACCTAAAGGTCGAATTGACGTGTCTGTCTTGTTCCACCCTCGGCGTGCTCTATGATTGGCAGGTACGATCAATATCAGTTGCTGCTGTCGTCATGGCAACAATTTCCAGTCGCAGTATCATTGGCGGGATTGCATCTCTCATGGGCGGAGTTCAATTCCTTTTCACCCACCCCCACTAATATGCCAGGCATGGAACGCTTCAGTGGTAATTAATTGGATATCAGTTGAGTTTTTTCCCAAATTACAATAAAATGAAACCTAAGATAATAAGATATAAGATAATAAAATAAGAAACCAGTTATCGTCAATAATTAGAAATGCTTGTTATTGAAGAAGATAGACTAACTAACTTCAGAGTTGTAATATTTCAATTTAACAGAAGTAAATATTTGATTACAGAAATCGATTTTTAACTAAATTACTGCAAACGATTGAATGAAATAGTTTAAAATTACATCTACGTCAATATACAGTAGATAGATGAGTTGATATAATTACAAAAATTAAACTTATTAACTTAAACATAGATCAAATTCTATTAAATAAAAAAAAATAAGTACATTCGATTTTTAAATAAACTTAAAAGTGTTATTATACAAGGGCTTTTATTAGATTTTTAAAAATTTTAATTTTTTTAATGTTTACTGTATCTGATTACTTTCAGTTCTTACTGTTTACAAATTAAAATTAAATTAAAAAAACCAAAATTACAATAAAAGGAACAAAAGTAATAACTAATAGTAAATAAGATAATTTTAACTTTTAATTTTAATTCGTTAGAAATTAAGGGAAATTTTAAAAAACAAAGTAATTTTTTCTTTAACTCTTTTTAGTCTTTGACAGTTTGCTTTGTTATAAAGTTTCGATTTATTATATTTTTATACTATATTTCTGTCAATCTATTTTAATTGCTGTTTGCGGATTTGAAATGATTTGTTAGCTTTTTTATTAATGGGAACGAAGATGCATTTATATTTTAAAAATCTGAAGTTTGATGTAAACTAATTCGTTTATAAAGGAAAATTTTTTTAGTAATTTTTTAAACTTGGTTTTATTTGTTGCTAACAGATTAAGTGCAGGTATTAAAACTTTTAGAAGTTGTCTGTTTTACAGGGAAAGATGATTCAATATATTTGTAATGTAAGCAAATACTAAATTTTAATGTCATTATTAATATTCAATAAAATGGAATTTTGATGGAAAAATCGAAAACAAAAATAGCATTTAAGATATTTTATTCAGATGATTTTCCAGTCTTCGGTGTTATATGAGGTCATTTTTAATACTTTCATTTTCTAGTTGTTATATATTATGTATAAATTAACAAGAAAATTAAAGTTGATATTCAGTTTTCCAATATCCTTATGTAATTCCTCATGACTAAAACCCATCCGTAAACTTTCAGTCTTTCTAGATAGTTCGGTTTTTTTTTACGTTATATGAATAGCTGCTTTTTTTTTTTTGAAACCAAATTCTTCCTCTTTGACTCCAGTTTGTATCGAAATCAATAGTGATCTTCCATTCCACTAATCAAAATGTTACACTGCAGTTCTTGAGTTCTTGATACATACCGTAGTTCTTGAGTTATTGCATTCTGGTACTTAAAGACAACGTATTGAAACAAGATGGACCGTAGTAAAAAAATTAATTTTTGATTCCTAGATCCTTCTTAAGATTTGAAAACCATTTTGATATCTCTAAATTCAATATGTGCCAGGTGAACATGCGTCTCCCTTGTAATAACTTAAGCTCGTTCAGTGTTTTAGCTGTTAAGAAAGACTTTTGAGTTAAATTTAACCAGGTAGACAGATAGATATATAAATATGTATTGTTATAAAGATTCATTCTAAAATTACTTATCTATAATACTTTTTTTTTTAAATTCTTCGTATGATAGAAGTATATTTATTACATTATCAAACCAATGCTACAATGCTCTTTGGTAACAACCAGGCACATAGTTGTTAAATTAATATTAAAAAGACATATATTTTGTGGATTTCAAGCTCTAACATTTATAGATTCCAATGCATTTCTTTGAATGTATTCGATTATGATATCATCAAGATGTTATTGTATCATAAAAATAGCTCTTAATGTTGTATATCTGACAGACAAAAAAAACTCTTTCTATTTGATATCAAACGAAACTTTTTAATTAGTAAAAATTAGATATATGAAAAAAACCATTGACACTTCAGTAAATAAGAGGTTTTTATTTATATGAACTTTTAATACTGGAATTTAACTAATTGATTACAATAAGATATTTACAATACTTTAAGTCTATTTCAAGTTAAAATATAATTGTACAGAAATGATGTTTTATAGATATTTTATCTATAATCAAAGATTTATTGTTTTGCTTTTTTTTTTTGCTACATCTTGTGTCTCTTGCTTTGTTAACTGTTGCTCTGAGATGTACTTTGTCAGTAATTCTTAAAGTTCACACTTTAGTGTTTATTTGTACTGACATATTACTGTCATCTTTCCATAAGATTTTAGTCTATAAATATATTGAATTAACATCGAATTATGTACAACTGTTAATAATGTCGGAGGTATTGGCACAGTACGTTTGGATCTTTCAGATAGCCTTTTTTGTTTTTCCTTTTCAGTAAATGCTTCTAAATTATAAAAGTCGTTTAATTGATGATATATGTTTGCTGATATTCGTTTTGCGATATCTGTTATTTATAACTTTTCATTATATAATAATGTAGCAAATCTCATTGATTTTAGTCATATCACTTCACTAGAATTCCAGCTTGAAACAGATTTTGCTGAATCCTCAATGTCGGAGTCTTCTATATACTGAACTGTTGTCCTCTGTTACCACACAGGTCGGTTATTGAACAAGTTATGGGCCGACGTTGAACGTGAACAGATCTTGGCTAAGCATCAGAATAGGTGTAAAGAAATACTTTTCAAATTTTTCTTACAAACAGAATTCAGTTGCCATTGGCTATTTTTCAAGTTGGTTTAAAGTATATTGCAAGTATTTATTCATAACAAACAGAAATAGAGTTTTGCTATTTAGTATATCACCAACACATTAACAGGAATTTACAAATTCATTACAGTAGTGATTTCATACAAGTAAAACTTATCATCATACAAGTAAAACTTAGGGAAAAAACAATATTTCAGAATATCTTAAGCTTGCAGCCAGCAGCATGAAAATTCTTCGTCCAACATTTACTTGTTATACTTGATATATTGTGTAATTATTAAAAGCAAGACTTTTTTTTGCTTCATTTCGCTTTGAGGTAGAATAAGGGTCGTTTTATGTTGAAAGTTATGTTATTTTTACATTTTAAGTTTATTATTATGATAAATTTTAAATAGCTGTACTAAATAAAAGCCTATAATCGAAACTACTTTTTGTTTGTGCACCAACCAATCTGTAAGTTTGTTATAACTTGTTCAAGGTGAAACCAAATCCTTTGAAAGTTCAGCTATCCTGCAGAAAAGTAGAAAAGATTCTTATGCTCTCCCTTTGTGTTCTACTTCTCTTGGTTCAGGGTTTTTGGAAGTCCTGAAATGTACTGTACAAAAGCATTGAACAGAATGTAGATTGAAATCATTGTCATTTCTTACTAAGTTACTCTCGTTTTCTCATTCATCACTGAAACAAAATATGATGAATGTTTAGTTACTTCGGATGAAAATGCTTCCTTTTTCTTCTTCGCCATTCTTTACTCAATCACCATTAAAACAACTGATATTTACATGTTTGTCTTCTCTTAATCATGCGCGAGATTCGTAAACTTCCTACAGTTCTTTACAAGATAAGCTCCAAGTTGTTCGCTTACTATTTGTATCCAACAACTACGTGTTGTTAGAAGTAGTTCGTGACATTACATCTGTGATTCTTCAGCCATCGTCAATTACAAAGTTATTTTAATGAAGGACTTTACCGGAATTCCATATGTCACCGATCATCTGCAAAGAATCGAAAGAAATAGAATTATCTTTCAGGTAGTCATTTCCTTTTTTATTTACAGCTTAATTATACCGACATAAATATTATGTATTTGTAAGGGTGAATTTGATATCAAACACAACTGTGGTTTTTAATGCGCATCATCTTGATGATATCATATCTCAGATTTCCCAGAACGTATTAAACTAGGCAGCCATCATATTTAAGTTCCATTTATATTTATTCTATAACAAAACATATGTTATATAGATATATATATATATCCACTTTTTCTTTTTTGTTTAAATGCCAGTCGTTATTTTAGAAACCTCCCTTGCTTCTATTATATCACGATTCGCCTTTTTTTTTTAAATTCAGGATTTAATTAAAATGAATTCGTGATTTATCAAAAGGAATTAAATTACCGTAAATAAATATAAATGTCTTAAAATCACAAGCATTTGAATATACTTCATAACAATCTCAAACTTGTTAATAATCGTAAGTTAAATTTGAATTAAAATTATTAAATGCTTGTGATTAGAGGGAAAAGAAAAACTATAAAATCTTATAACTTATTTTTTAAGAAAATAAATTTTATCATTATATCAATTATATTGTTTTTTGTTTTTCATTACATTTCGTAATTAATAATCTACAAAAGATAAAAAGTAAAATTTGGCATGAAAGAGCCTATACCAATTGAAATATATCTAAAAAAAAAAAATGTATAAATTGTGATACTATCAAAGTATTTTTTATGGAAATAATTAAAAATTGTTTCTTATATTATTTTTTTACTTTGATAAGTAGTTTTTATAAATAGTTAACTAACTTTTATTTATGTAGTGATGTTATTTTAACATAAACTTTTAAATTTAAGAAAATAACTTCGTTTTTTAGGATATTTTTATTAACTATCGAAAAATTTTAAGATTTTCTTGAGGTATTCAGAAAATGTTAAACTAAATATTTTTCAAGTCGTGTTCTGATTACAAAATGGATGTCATACCAAATTACAGGATTCTGATGTAAAGGCTTGGATTATCTTCAAAATTTCAATAATCCAAAATAAAGCAACTCTTCAACTTTGTTCACATTTATTCAATCATTTATTATTATACTTATTATCCTTATTAATCATCATCATTATTACAAGTACAACCATAGGTCTTACGGGTTCAGGGACTGGGGATATTTGTTTTATACAGTTTTGGGATGGATGGGAGGGTCACATACGTACACAAATTCAGGAGGGAGCGTTGAGAGGAATATAAACATTACATTATGTACAGCACAGCGTACAAAGGGCATTTTGTTAGTGTAAAGTTCTGTATATTGTTTACTAGTCGATGATTTGTTGTTTTTTAAGTCCGCCATTTTGTTTTTTCATAATGACAAATATAGTAATTTTTTTTCAAAAAAAAAAAAAAAAAGAATAAAAGAAAACACATACAACATCGTAAATTGTGACTTTTCACAAAAGATAGTTTTAAAATCTTCATTTCTTTTTGTAAAAATTAAAAAAAAAAAAAAAATAGTTATATAATTTACTTAGGAATTATTTTCCTGTTCAACTAACTTCGCTAGTCTGTGATTTCATAAATAAGATTTCTACAGTAGTTTATCTACTGTTTAAATGTTTTTCTGTGATTCGAAGGTGATCACTGTCCTCACACACTTCACATCGAACCAAACCATGTCCACTCTATAACTTAGATTTTTCTACTAATGGGTGTGATAAATGAAGAAGGGTGGGATGAAGTTTTTAAGGGAAGAACAGCGATATTTTCCCTGTCGTTGAAACCTCCTCATTACAAGATGAAAACAAACAAACAAACAAAAAAAAAACCTATTTACAGCAGGAGGTATTATTATGAGGGGATAAGTTATAGACAAATCCTGATATATGTTCTTTTTTTTCATTTTAAACTGTTCTGACAACGATGTTGGGTTTTTTATTTTTCAATTCAACCCAATTAATATACATCACAGTTCGTTCTCGTGTCAGTCTCGCATGGCACGTGATTTCGCGGGATAGAAAGGAGGGTTAAGACGACTCGGCCGCTGTCGGCTCGGGCTGGTTTGTTTCCATCTTCCATTTGTTAAGGTGATGGGTACCTTTTTTTTTCGATGGTGAGGGCGGCGAACTTTGGGTCTGCTCCTCCTCTTGTTTGAGCCGTTTGTGTTTCGTCCGTCGGTTCTGGAACCAGACTTTGACCTGAAAAAATACAAAAAAAAAAATATTGTTAAAAAATGGAAGAAACTACGTTTGCATAGAAAAATACAAATTATCCTCAATGTTAAACAAAAATTGAAAAAAGGAAATATTAGCAATGTAAGGAAAAACTGGTATTTTTAATTTTAACTTTAATAGTTCAATATCTAGTGTATTTATAAGTTATTCATTGACTTTTGTTTCTGGCTTGAATTGATACCAAAGCAGATTCTGATGCAAACTTTTTCTTGACCAGAATTAACTACGATTGATTCGAGAATTTTCGATTCTTATTGTTAAAGAGACTTATAAGTCACACGTTTACATCAATAGACTTTAAGAAAGGATTACAGTATGAAAAATCTTAGCAACCACAACAAAAAAAGTTTTATATCAATTATGTCTTCAAGAATTCTTTAGCAGCCATCTACAGATATAACAGTTGGTAATTCCTCTAGGTTTTCGTTGTAGAAATATAATCAGTTCTAATATAATGTTAATTGATAAGCAATAGATTTGAATATTTATTACTGGTATTTGTAAATAGTAATTTATCTTACTCAATGGGATATTTCATTCTTTGGCAGATCGTTAGGGCGTTAACAAATGATCTTTCAAATGGTGAGTCCTTATCATTTGGCATCGGAAAACGCGCGTTCGCTTAGCTGTATTCTATTCCGGGATAATCGTTTATTTATTGTTTAAATTTATTAAACCGATATATCAGATCTCGTTTCTGATCTACCAATGGAAATTTCTGATGTTCTTCGCTTCTGCAAATTGGTTTGAACGGAGACAAAGCTTTGGCCAACAACGGGATCGCCTTAAGACCTCTGAAAATTACCAGGTTGGTGCAACTCAAGCAAATTAATCGATGGAAAAGAGAATTCGGAAACAATGGGGTTGATACCCTGCTCTACATATACGGAACACACCACGATAACGGCTGTGCGCAAGAGAACACAATGAAGCCGAAGAAAAAAAAACCGAAAAGGAAAAATTGAGTGGAAACCGTCCATTATCTCAAAGAGATAATCATACACTTAGAAGAATATTTCTCATAACAGGTTCAGGCAATAAAGAAAGTTCGTAAATGAAGTGCTACAAAAGCAATTGTGTGAATCGAGTATTTATTCAGTATTGAGCAAAACCGAATTAATGATAAGTTACTGGAATTTAAAATTGTGGCAGAATTTCGGCACGTTTGTAATTTTCTGTTGGATTCTTTTTTTTAACGGCCAAAGCACGACTTCTGTTCTATTTCAATGAAAATAATAACAGGAAATATTAGTAAAATATATGATTGCTGATTTTTAAATAAGACAAAGTGGAAATTATTAATCACATGCAACTGTTTGATTAGATGTTAAGAAGTTGAAATCCTAGATTAGTAAGACTTTATAACGCCAGAGGCCGCAACTGTTGTCTACATTATCTCAATATCCTTCCTCGGCAATATCCTTGTTTTGGAATTGTCTGATTGAATATAGCAGACATTGCATTGAATACGAATATGAATCCACATCTTACATTGAAGTGAGTCAATTATAATAAATAATTTTGTAGTGAATTAAAATTTGCAATATTTGACCAAACATTTTTAGTACCGGTACAAAAAATAAAATTATATATATATATATATATTGTTTTATATTAAGTGGTTAGTGGTGTCAAATTTTCAATTGTGTTTTAAGTTTTAAGCTCAACTCGGAAAGAGCGCCATTTTTTTCTTTTACCTTGTAGGAAAATTGACTTGTTTTAAACTACGATTTATTCCTCTTTCTTTTTGAAATTGAGTAAAAATTTATTTAACCCTTTTTGTTAAATGTTTTTCAATAAGAAAGAAAATAAAGAAAAAGAAGAAATTGTAATAATTTGTTTTAAAGCTGCAAAGATATTAAAGTTTTTCTTTATAACTACATTGAAAAATTTATTTCTTAAGAATTAAGCTTTTACAAAAATATTAAAACGTATTATAAAACGTGTTCAGTTTATTTTTCTTTGACAAAACTTCAAAAAAAATTAAAATTGGACTTTTTTTATCTTACTTCTATGTAGATATTTAAAAACAATGAAGTACGTTGTAGTTATATTTCAGCGATATAATTTAGTGTGATATTAATGAAGAAGTTTAAATCTACAGTAGATATGTTTACTCTTACTTACGTTAGGTTCTATAGTTCTCGTGAAAAGGTTTTATTAACGTCTTTGTTTTAAGTAAATATAACTAATAACTGAATGTAAATGAGATCCCTCTTAGAATGAAGTAGTTTAGATTTTATATCACAAATATTAATAAACATTGAATTTATTCAAACTTAAAATTGTTTGTAAAGGAAACGTTCCATGGGTGTATGAAAAAATAGAAGTTATATTTAAAAAATTTTCCTGTTTATCATGTTTTGCTCTGGAAAGGAATATTAAAAATATACAAGATAGAATCTAAAATATATTTTATCACCGTAGAAATTATAAGAGGGAGAAAAAAAAATGGAATCCAATATTGCATGTTATTACTGCTCTTGAGTTCTTTCGATTCTTTATTGATTGTTGGTTACGAGAGGAAATTATATAGCATCTGCTAGAGCTTCAGGAAAGGTGTAGAAAAAGGGAGGTTAAATGTATGAATACGGCACGATCTTAACCCCATTTGCGCCTGATTTAATAATCGTTTTGTTGCATCGTTTCGTCTCTGTGATGAAAGGAATTGCACTTGTCAACGGAAGAGATAGGAAACCGCCTCCTTGAGCTCGACCAGGAGGAAAAAGGGAAATTATAGTGTGAAATGTCGTGTCCGGTATTTAGATATTCAGATACTGCTTCTGTATTTCTTTTGTCCTCTTTTTAACTGTGTGATCAGCAATTGAAAATATTGTTTGCTGCTGCAGAGCATCAAGGAAACTGTTCAGTTATCCCAAAAAAGTGAAGATTAATAAAAAAGTCGAATGAAATAGTGTTTGTCGAGGTTTTTTTGTGTTAGTCATCCCTTGCGGTAGTTTTATTTACTCGCGATGTGTTATTTCAAATTCGTCAGTCAGGATTTGGTTTTTTTGATGATTGGTCTTAACAGAAACGAAATATAGCTCTGAACTAAGTCACGTCCTCTGCTTTCAATCTGGCAGGTTTTAGAGTACGCTGTCCCTCAGCGTTTACGATGGGGCCGAAAGGATTTTTTTTTTTTTCTTTTGAATTTTATCGACCTGTGTTGGATTTGCTCTTAAATGTGTAGTTATCTTGTGAAAGCGTTTCTACTTCTCAAAATGTGCATTATTTTAAATGTAGTTAAATATAGTCAAAATTCTAATAACTAAATACGCTCCCTCAGTTTCGGACACGGAGATTGGGAGGGGTTGGCTTTTTCCTCCCTCAAAGTATTATATTCATGGCTAGCTGTAATATAGAAATCTTAATACCACGATATTGACGGATTTTTAAATTCAGACCGAATTGCATTTTTCTTTTATGGCAACCAATCATTGCATTTAAAAAACAAAGAAACAAACAGATTTGTACAGAATTATTAGTCAATCCACTTGATCTTCTTATTTACTTAATTCATTTTTAATTAAATTGGGCAATGTTCAAACTCTGTAAATAAAGAAATTGTTTGCCTAAATGACATTCTTCAATTTAGAGGGCCTCAGCTACAGGATCCTTGAATAAAATTTCTCAAAATTTGAATATCTGAATTAATTCTTTCAAATGATTATCTATTTAATCTCATTAAATCGATCATAATTATAATTTATGTATAATAATCGGTATAGTATATTTTTACGTTTTATCTGTTTTACTTCAAAAACTTCATCTTTCATTTCTTCTAACTTCTTCATGTTGTTATATGCAGTATTTCGACCGTATAATCACCGATCTTCTTCAGATCCAAGTGAGAAGATTAATACATTTTACATTTCTTATTACATTATCGACCCGTTAACATTTAAATGAACAATAATATTATTATAACCAAGTAAAAATATAATAGCAATTCATCATTAACATTAATATTAATGATAAATTCATCAATGGTATTATTAACTGATCATATAATACAATGATAGTATCTTATTAATTTAATAAGCATGTTTCTTATAAATTAAAAATCAGCGTTACAGTAATCTTCCTTTATTAGCATTTTAATCATCTTTTTTTATTAATGCTGCAAGAACATCTAATCGAAATGGGAAAAAAAAGAATGTTATCTTTAATTTTAGTACCGTTTAGAATTTACAATAAAAATTCGATCAAAAGAAATTTTTATAAAGTTTAATTCCATTCCATAAACCCTGAAAACATATTTCCAAACCTATCTTACTTCTATTTGAAGAGAAGTCTTATAGCATTTTTTTTTTATGTTGTGAAAAAAAAAAACGTTAAAAAAAAAAAGAAAAAAAATCCTAGAGAAAAGACTCTTTAAGTTGTTTACGTATTGAATGCATTCCCTGGACCGTTTTACCTCCTCTTCCCGTTAGATCTCTGCTTTTTTTTTTTTCCCGTTCCAGAAAAATCGTAAGCTTTCGAATTCCTCTTTTCCATTTCCGGTCGTATGATCTGCATTTGCGCATATACAATGTAGGGTAAACAGTGGTGACGTCAGAACAGTTTTGATGGACTCGATTCGTTTTTGCCTTCCATTTCCCCATCGTGATGTCGTCTGTCCCCACGAGGGAAGGGTCTGTCAAAGTTACCCATGTGTGGAAGGGCGGACGACCATCACCACGGATACTTTACTACAGTCTAGCATGCTTTCTAATGATAATATCATCCAACTGAAGCTTTCGATACAAATTTTGGGAAAATTAAACTATAATAAATGTCGAAAAATTTCAAAAAAAAACAAAAAATTGCTTTAATTTTTTTCTTTTACAATTTTTGTTGTTGTTTTGAAACTTAAAATTTTTTTGCAAGTTTCAAGACCACTGAATCTATATTAAACATTAAGATTTCATTAAAATTAAGTCTGTGGGGTGTAAGTCAGTTTTGTATTGAAGATTTTAGTTTTAGTTAGTAATCTTTAGTTTGAATTAAAAAAAAAAAAAAAAATCCTATTTATTGGCTTAAGCCGTCATGTTCAGTTAACAATAATTCTTAACAATTGTCTTAAGATTTTTTATGAGACTTTGAAATGCCATTTTATACGTAGACCTGTGGGAAAACTTCTTTTATCTTAGACACTGTAAAAATGGTTGGATATTACTAGAAACATAGTAAACTCCGACGACTTACGTCATACGGAAGATAATAATGATGAGTATAGCGATATAAAAAATACTGCTTTTTTTTTATAACAATGGTAGATTACGTTTACATTGTACTCATTTATATTTGTTTTAATGTTTTCGAAAAAGTTAATTAAAATAACGTTAGTTGTCGGCGAGCTTCAAACAAAAAAAAGTCATTTTTGAGTCTGGATCTTTGATGTAACGTAAATGATTTTGCTCTTAAAAGTAACATTCATTCTCATTTGAAAACCTCTCTGCTGTAATAAATACATAAAATGTCATTTGTAAACGAAATCAGACGAAACTGGAATGAGTTAATGAATATTGTATTTTTTTTACTGATTTTAAAGTTCTTATTAGATTGACTTTGTTGCTTCACTTTGGGCTCTTTCTTTATTCCATTTTCATAACAGCTAGGTCATAAAATAAAATGTTTCTGTTTACGAATTTTCAATTCTTAGACCCTTTTCGATTGTCCCAATAAATACAAATTATGTTTTTTCAATCCAAATTGAGAGTACGTTTTTCCCCCCTCATTTACCACCAAATTACCGCTCTCCATCAACAATTGGCCAATCGCCGTTGAGGAAGAGTTCCGTCAATCCATATCCCTCCCCCACTAGCTTTTTCCAATGCAAAATAGAAATATTATTGATGATGATAAATGTGTCTGATGCATGATGGGATAGCCATACATTTCAGAAGAAACGATCTGGTGAAAAACGATTGAATTCGAAGGAAGACCAAAAAAAAAAAAAGAGAACGAAGAAAAATGATGAAAGTCTGGAAAATGACAAATGATGAATAGAAAAAGTCAAAAACGTATTGTCTATTTGTATAATTAAATAATGTTTTCTTAAATCAGTCTTTCTGAATTAGTTAACTTCACTGTTAACATTATCAGTTAGCGTTGTCTCCCTGGGATTGTAGGATACAGTAATTGTATTTCATAACTGATTCGGGTCCATTTCGATTTAGCTAGGAGTTTTAGCTTGATATCAAGATCTTTAATTGGAAGAGAAAAAAAAAATCGTTATTTTCAAATTTATCATTTGAAGGAAGAAGATGAAATTTTTGCTTTGGTGACGGATTCCAAGATTAGATCAAAATCTGTCCACTGTCTACAAAGACATTATTTTGCTTGTCACTCACGAGGGGATCTACAAGGGGGTCGTCAAGCAGGAAGTATCTGTCACTGATGCTTGTCGCTAGAAATATTCTCTCCAGAATTTGAGGTACTCTTCTTGGCACTGACAGCCAATTAAAGAAGACAAGGAATTGGTAGGATTTTATAGGAGGGAAAAAGATCAACATCTTTGTGATTGTGATCAAATACTTTTCGTTTAACCCATGTGTTTAAATTATAAATTTATCTTTCAATACCTGTTTAATTGGTCGTAATATTTTCTTTTTTCTTAACCTTCAAGTTACAAATCAAGTGTAAAAATTGTATCTGTCGTAAAATTTACTATTTAATCTCATACTGAGATTTACATGATTAAGAAAAATGAAGTAAGACTAAGTTACAGCGGTGAAATATTAACGGAACGGAAGTATGTTTAAGACAATCAAAAATCATGTATTTGTGTTTGAAGAATTTAATTTAATTCAGTTTTCACCTTTGAATCTAAATTTTATTCAGTAACTGATATATTCTTATGCTTCAAAACTATTCTTCATTTTTTTTTTTTAATTTATATTTTATTTAAGTATTTATTTTTGTAAGCTTTCTATTAATGTACTCTGATTAAGAGTTTAACATCAGTTTTTTTTATTGTTTTTTATTTTTTTAAATATTTTATTGAAAGAAGTAAAGAAGAAGTTTATAATCAAACTCGATATTATTTGAAGATTTTACAGTATTGTACTTACAAAATAAAAAAAATAAAAAAATCTTTTAAATACTAGAAAGATTCATGATTTCAAAACTAAAATTACTTTATTCCATTGTTAAAGGAAAATTGTTAATTGTGAATTAATAGACGAGTATTTAACTTGTAACTAATATCGAACCTATTTCTTCTCTAGGTCGAAAGCTTAACTTAGTATCGCTATTGTCAGTTAACTTTTTAGATATCTTCTTATCCAATTGTTGGTAGCTTCTCAAAATGTACGGCGTATGTTGTAATGGTAACTTAGGTATCTGCAAATGTTTTGAATTCTTCCATTAAGGTTATTCAAACTAAAATTTTTTATCACTTCAACTCAAATATTTAGAACAGCTTAAAGCTTCTTAAAAACTTCGATATTCCTTTGGGAGATAAGAGTCTTTTTGAAGCATTTTCCCAATACTCTTGAACCGCACTTTGCTTTCAATGTATTATCAAGTAAGAGCTATTCGATTGCTGGCTTTACATGCTTGGAATTAGGATGACTCGAAACCAGACAAAGTCAAGTGCTTCACAATAACCACAAAGTAGCGAGAACACGTTATCTTAGGTTGAACAAATCATCCCATTCCCGCATTTAAAGGAATCTTTTCTTGTGGAAGTCGTTCCTGAACCCATCATCTGAGTCATTCTCCCTCGCTGACTTTGAATGAAGAATCCCGTAGTGAAATAAATCCCCTATCCCACTCACAAACACTTTTTAGTTTCCTGTGCCCTCCTTTGCCGGGTTCCTCCCTCCCACTGAAGTGGACCCTACCGAGTTTTTATGCTCCCGTCACCCGGCACTTTTTGACATGTGAATCTCTTACCGACAAAGAATTCGTTCCAATCTGCCCATTAGTGCACATCAAAGTAGACGACACTTACACTGGAAGAAAGAAAAAAAGACGAAACACCAAAACATACAGGTTGTAAGGAAGTAGGGGAAGAAGATTCCAATTCAACAGATAGGAGGAACTTGTAACTTTATTTGAAATAGGGCCGTGGATGCAGAATTTTATTGTTTTATAAATTTTATTTTACCTCGTGAATTTCCATGCTTTATGTTTCCAATTACAGACACAGATTCCCACATTAATCATTAGTTAAATTCAGATACAACGAAGTAGGTCTAGTTTTAGGTCGCATTTCAAAATCGTCCATTTTCTTTATTATCTTCAAAAAGTGCCCATGTTATTAGATTTAATGTTCAAAACATTTCGAGGCTATAAATTTACTATCTGTAAGTAAAATCAACAAGCAAAAGTAATCGAAAGATTAAATTGAATGTTTCAGTCTTAAAGCTCATTCTAGAAAGTGATAATTTCGATTTACTCAACATTTGTTAAACAAACAAAAATCCTATTTTAAATTTAACATCAGTCTGTTGCTATTAGAATTTATCGACCTCTTAACAATGACTTCAGATATATTGTTTCCAAACTATGTGTTTTGATGTAAAACTAATATTTAATTAATAAACCTAATATTGATTGTATTTTTCAGTAATAACGTATAAAAAATTCATAAAAAAAATCTTGCACGAAATTTTTAATCTCGTGATGTAGTGAACAGCGTTAAACAGTTATTACTTTATCTGTAAAAGTGGCCTGATTGTTCTTCAAATGACTGTTTTTATGAATTGGATAGAAAACTGGTAAATAATTTCATTTTTGGACATGAACTGCTCTACTAAAAGGAAAATTCACATAAATTTCATTGCTTTGCTAAATAGGATGCAGCGACTTATCGCAAGAAAAGCTAAACACAGCTTTTAAAAAAAAACTGCATAGAAGAATTACTGATGGTTGTAACTTAGAAGTGGTAAGAAGATAGTGAATCTTCTAAACATTTTTCTGGTTAAATGACAAAACGGTGAGACTTTCTCGGTAGCTTTGGCATGTGTTGTAATTGGGACAAGTGCATCTCTGTTCTGGGTGTTTATTGGCTCACTTGAAATATTAGGGGAAAAGTGCAGAGGTCAGGGGTCGACTACAAAGAGGTAAATGTTGTTGAAGGTAATAGGAGAAGGAAAACTGAGCTTGGAGCGATTAAAGCCGAAGGGGAAAAAAAAATCTGTTATAATGACTTTGAATATTGTTCTTTCATTTAAGAATTGCGACGTTTATGGACTTCGAGAATGTCACATAAAATAAATCAATTGAGGTCCTCCTTAAGAAGAGCGTTCAACTTGAACGTGAGTTAATTAAAAGTCATTGCACTGATTAGCAAGAGAGGGAGGCCGAAAAAAAAAAAGCTTTCTTTGCCAAATTAATTTTGGTTTGATTATTTGTATAAACAGAATTTTTACAAGCATTGTTTGTTTGGAATGATAAAGAAATAAAGAAAAATATCATAAGATAGTAATATCGTATAGAATATGTTAATTGCAATGTTTTTCTCCATAGCATGTTCGTAAGTTATTTTCTTTTTAACGAACTGAAATTTAAGTGGATGGTGTTACGCATCATTTGATCAAGCGCCAAAATTCGATTTTGAGATATTCGCATAAACGCGAAAACTGATATATTAATTCATATTTTTTTATGGAATGAAGAGTGTTTATATCAAATGAAATATACCGCACTTGATGACGAATGAATTTCGAATCAAATCTTATTCGTTACGATTAGTCGATTGGCTTAAATCAAATTTAATTTTCCGCAGAAATATGTTGAGATAGCAAGCAGGAACAATTTTTTATAAAGAGTTTACACCTTTTGTTAGTAGATGGAGCAATAATCTAAAAAAAAAATCTATTTTGGCGCTTGGTCAAATGATGCATAACACCATCCAAGTTATATATTAACTATCTCTAGAAGACAATCAAAATCCCTTACATAACAGACAACTTCCTTTTGATGACAGTTGGAGACTTTAATAGATACGATTATAGATCATTATTAGGTTAAGGATGTTTTTATGGATTTACAATTATTAAAAATTAATTAGATCAGTTATTATTTAATGGATGCTACATTTTCAATTTCCTTTGTTCTGTTATCGATTGTAATTGTTTCTTTTTCCGAAAAAGATTACAAAATTTATTCTGGATATGAAATTTATTAGCTAGGCCTACGATAAAAAAATTAAGAAGGTTCCAGTTTCAAACTACCATTAAGTAATAGCTGTTATTTCCTTGAATTTATGGTATAGAAAAATGACATTCATTTCGTCTTTAAATTCACTCAGGGCGGACAACAATTCTCATTGGAGTCTTATCCACTTTGTGTGAGTAATATTTTACTTTTGATTGCAGTTTACTTTCTCTTAAAAAGCATCCAAATAGTGGCTTTATTCAAATGAGAGAGAGTAACAAAAACCTAGAACTCGTTTGAGTTGAACTTGAAACTTAGCAAAGACATCCCTGAATGCCAACGAGTTCGTAAATCCAATTGGAAAGAAGAAAAAAAAAGATGGAGGGTGTGGATGACACAAGTTGGTTGTTGGTTAGACAAGAGCTGTGAGCATTGCTTGTGTCGCATTCAGATCTTAGCAGATAAAAATGTATAGTGAACACTGTAAGGATGTCAGACGCATGGGAGATGGTGTGTTGTGCTTGTATGGTGCACTGGTGACAGAAGTATTTGCAGTAAACTATCTCAATTCAAAATTGTATCTGAAAGGGTTAACTGACTGAAGCGTTCCTGGCAACGAACATTATAAAAGAATTGCAGTTGCTTTTTCTTACATTTGCTTGTTCTAAATTTTTTTCTAATATTGTTGCTGTTTCAATAGTTGAAGCATTCTTTGCAGTTTAGTGTGGGAACTATATTGTTGTGGTAATTGGAGCATTAAGGTTATGTTATTTTTCAATTAAAATAAAACAAAAGCATTTATGCCTTTAAAACAACTCGCAATTTCTTATTAAAAATTGCAATTAATTATAGTAAGCTTGCTTTGTTTGTGGGTTTTTTTTACACTAATAAATAAAGAAAATTGCCTTTAACATTTCAGATAAACTAATTGTAATGTAACTAATATACTTATGTAAGTAACTAACTAATGTACTTACAGGCTGACCTGGGAAAATAATAACGTTAAGAAAAAGTAATAAAGTTGTGAATTTCTCTCTCTACTATTGAATTATTACGGACGTTAAATTTGCTTTTCATTAAAATTAGGAATGTTAATCGACTTTTTAATAAAACCATAAGCTATCATGAGAGGATTTTTGAATATACAGTATCTCATATATCATATGTTGTAGAAATGAAGCGTTCATCATAATATTGTTATAATTATAAAATGGTACTTTTTTGCCACATGTTTCAATATGATTTTCAAAATTAATAGATATTATAAACTTTAATGTTAAATTGTATTATAAAATATAAAATTTATTATATTAATTTCAGATCTGTTATTTATTTATTTATTTGTTTTATAATTGTGATTTTTGTCATTAAATATTTGTTTAAGTTAATAGCAATTTGATTACAGGAATTCCTCACTTGAAGGATAGACTGCTTATCTGTTTAATCTGATGCTTTTTTCTTGATACAGGCCCCCTATTTTAAGCTAAATTTTCTCTCTTTTGTCTTGCTAATGTTGACATGTATGCTAATGCCGAGCAAGGAAGGGAAAACAAAGCCATTATTTACCACGATGTCAATATCGGGAAGACAATGGCATATGATGGCCTAGCCGCCGGCCTGGCACTGTTCCACCCGGGGAGGGCGGGGTCTCTCGTCACCTCGGGTCTGTTTGCTCATTCCCGCCCTTCTGCGCCCGTTTTAATTATTCCACTCCATGTCCCAGCCATCATCATACACCGTAGTATATTATACTTAATGATGACTGACGTAGTTGCCCGGTCGACGTGCGGAGACTCCCCAACGGGAGAAAAGGAAAGCCTTCCTCACGGCCGCTTCGGCTGCCCTCTTTGCGCGCCGTTGTCGGCAGACAGCTCGCGGACGCAGCCGTAAATTACTGAAAGACCAAGAGAATTCATCATCAGCAAAATGCCATTTCTTAACTTCAGAAAACACGGTGACAAGACATTCTTACCACGTAACTAAATAAAAGTCTAAATGAAATCATAAAAACATCCCAGTATAGTTTTCCATTCTTCGATAACGAAATCCCAACCTCAAAAGGGTTAAAAAAACAAAAAAGAAAAAATTGCAACTTAGAGCATCAAATTCTTAAGAAATTTGAAATTCTTAGAATAATTTAACAAAAAATGTTTAATGTCCTAGAGTAAATAAATAAAAGAAAAATAACGATCTCGTTTTCCACATGGAAATATTCTCTCACTTTAAGATAACCTTAGACCTGGACTCTATTTTGAATTCATAATAAAACATTTATTTATTAGTTATTTTCCTCTATTTGTTATTAGAAATGATGAATAAATGATAGTTCACCATTGATGTTTTCAGAACTATTAAAAAATATTCTTTTATAACAGATTATTCATATAAAGTTATTTGAGAAATATCTTTTTAATTTGAGAAATTATATTTTTAATGCAATTTAAAAATTATATATATATTTTAATTTCAATATTATTAATTTATTCAGAACTTACTTCCTTTTACTGTTCGGATTTAATTATAACAACATTTAAAAAATGTTACAAATTCATTACAAAAATGTTAACTTTGAATGAACTTGAAAACTAGAAGGAAATGGACAAGAATTAAGTATTCAAAAGAGTTAGAATTCATATGTCAATTTTTATAAATATGTAAAAAGCTTTTTTTCTACAATAATTTCTACTAATTGAATAGAAATATAAAGTTTCTTTGAGGTTATTTCGGAAGAATTCAAAAGGTTTTTCGTGAAAAATAGATGACATTGTAATTTATTCTTAACAGTTCTAATAGTTCTTCTTTCAGTTTCTAAGAGAAAAAGATATCTTTAAGGAAATATTTGAAAAAAAAAAAATTCCTTTGTTGATTTTGTTCAATAATTTTTTTTTTTTTTTAAAATTGAGAAATTCTAATTTTCATCGTGATGAAAATGAAAATAAATAAGCTTTTTTTTTGTAAAGAAAATTAGAAAGACTAGACAATAATGACACTAATATCTATCAAGAGAATTTATTATCTAATTTAGGATATATTATAACGAGACAGGCGGAAATTCGTGCACAAATATTTTGTTATCAATTCGCTGAAGATGAGCAATAGGCTTACTTTTATCTATTATCATTGTTTCTTTTTTATGTTTGTTATATTGTAATTTTTTTTCATAAAAATGTCTGAGTTGTTGCAAATAGATATTATTTCCTGCTGCGAATCATTTACATGTCCTGAATTCGCAATTTATAGAAATTTCATAATGATTTTCCTTCTAAATTGCAGTTTTAGGGGAAGCATTTGGTGTAATAGCGGATACACTGACATTTATCAATCACCATTATTATAAAAAAAAAATATATATATATAGGATCCTTGATTTGAATTTAACTACGAACATTTTTATCTATTAGTATTATTATTAGCGTATGATCGATTGTCAGAAAAACAAAGGCTTGCAAAAAATTGTATAAGTAATTAAAGTTATTACAAAATATTATAAATACAACAATTGGTGAGACCAAATTATTTATAAGTGACATCTACAGCACGGAAATGACTATTGTATTAAAATTTAATAACGTCATCTTAATTTCGTCATTGAATGTGTAATTTCATTTCTAAAAATATCATTACAAGGCTCTAATGATATTCGGAAAAGGAAGGAGATAAGTGTCATTTACCAAGAAAATTGTTATTGATTTCGTTTCATTTAAAAAAAAAAAAAATCTGATTTTTTTTTTAAATCCTCCTTTATTTATTGTTTGTTGTGAAAACAAATTAATGAATAATTAATTATTGATCATTGAATTTTAGGTCTATATATCACGAAAGCAGTACGAAATTTTATTTAAGCGCAAAGCATTATGAAAATTGGATTAAATACAACCAATCCCAATGTCCTTAGCATGATTTCATTAGAATAATCCATTTTGCAAATTGAAATATCTGGTTATATAATCGATGGGCTACAAAATCTTCAGTTCATAACTGTTTTAAAGAAAAGAACGAAATATATAGTTAAGTTGTGCCGAGAATTTGTCGATGCTTTCCGAAAAAAATGCTGAAACTCAAGTTTTATATATATATATATATTTATAACATTAATATAAGTCTCTGATTAAACCGACTTTAAGAATTTATAAGTAGGTTTTAATTGTTAAGGATATATTTGTATTCAGTAAACATAGTTTGATGCTTTCGTCTTTCTATAAAGTGGTCGTTGATTCATCGTATCCGTGCAGTAAAATCTTTCTACAAGATGAAATTTGTTACCCTCGAAAGAAATAAGAAAATCTATGAATTACTTATACTTAGGAACAACTTTTCTCATGTGGGTTTCGTGATGGTGGACGATCCGCGCTGGGCAGGTTTTCTCGGGGTTCTCCCGTTTCCCCTGCACTTCTCCCACCATACTTTCTCAGTCTTTCTCTCCATCTGTCCTTATTTCCGTGGGATAGTACAGTAGATTTCCGGTCGCAGTGCTTGGCTTCTTTGCCACCCACATTCACTACATAACATAACATAGGAACAACTTCGAAATGTGTTGTCGACTTGTGAACCTGGTATCAAAATTTTGTAATATTTCCTGTTACAGGAATTGATTTTTGAGTAACTGTGATTTGAGATGAAAAGACTTCTTGAAAAAAAAAGGGCGATTTTCGAAATATTTTCAAACTGTTTAGTTTTCTGTGCTTACTACAGCGCTTGAATTTTCTAATCCTAATGACTGAGTAATGTGGGTTTTACGGATATAATAGTAAAACAGATGTTTAAATTTTTTTTTTGTATTAACTTATCACAACTTTTTTAAACTATATGTGTCAGGTCGCCCAGTGGTTTAGCCGTTGGACTAAGAACTGGAGGAACCTCTGGTTCAATTCCCGTGGGGGTAGGGGATTTTTCGACCTTTGTTACTCCTCAGACGGGGGCCCTCTGTTACAAATTGCTAGGTTCTTATTCGGGGGTTAAAGGCGGGAAGGTTTCAGAATGACGATCCCGTTCGTCGAGAATCGCTGGGAAGAATTGATGACGCCGCGCTAGCAACGGCGCGTTGATATAGTTCTTAGAGTATCGAACAAAATCCCATGTATTTCATTGAAAAGTGATAGAGGCGATCTATACATGCATTTTCAACGCCGGGTAGGTCGGCGTTAGCATTGTGAGTGGAGTTGCTAACGCGTTCGGAATGTTTTAGTAAAGCTATAACAGGGGGCATTGGTAAACGTTAGCAACGCTAAGTCCTCGAGATGCATTTTCCTTAATTTTACCACCTATAAGAATCTTAGCAACTCCGCGTTTTCAGTGCTCGTGTAGACAGGACCTAAATCGAGGTGCCGCGCATCCAAGTACCTGCAAGGCCTGTAGCGGCACATCTTTATAGATTTTAAAAAATACTTCTGCTAAAAAATTATAGATATGTGAAAATATTATCTGGAATCGTAAAAAAAAAAAAAAAAAACCACGAATATACGCATCCTTTTTCATATCAATGAATAAAAAACATAATATTCATACCTACAGAACACACGTTAAAGAAAATCATTACATATGTAAGCATATGCATGCAGTGACTAGTAATACAATTAAGCACAAACAGCTATTTATATTCTATATTTAAATTTATTTATATTCTAAATGCCTCTACTTAAAACAAGATAACGCAAATAATGTTTTGATACCCCCCCCCCCAAAAAAAATAAATAACGTAAAACAGTGTCTCAAAAAGCCCAGGGTCCCGATGTGGCTAAAGTCTAACTTCTAATGAAATAAATAAAAAATGCTGTTTGATATCTTAAGATGTATTTCTTTTTATTATTTGTTTCCACATCTTTCATCAGAAAAACACGTGGCTTTACAATTTGTGGCTTGCATTTTCAG
This sequence comes from Thereuonema tuberculata, assembly GCA_023159025.1. Taxonomy (NCBI): domain Eukaryota; kingdom Metazoa; phylum Arthropoda; class Chilopoda; order Scutigeromorpha; family Scutigeridae; genus Thereuonema; species Thereuonema tuberculata. The sequence continues at coordinate 52,496,609 of JAFIDM010000001.1, read as the reverse complement.
AGTTTAAACTTCAGTTGAGGAAGTAAAAAAAAAAACCTACAAACAAAATAAGGATAAATTCTCAGTGTTCCAACCAAAAGTTGCAGTAATATGAATAAATCTCCAATAATCAAAGCTTACGAAATAACATAAATTTATCACAAAGGTTTTTTTGTGGTGTTTTTCCTCAATTATTGAACATTAATCTTGCGATGTGAAATATCTATTTTTTTTTATAGTTTCTTAATATACAATATATCGATATTCAAATAAAATTGATATTATAAACTTATAATAAAGTAGAAAATCTCAATTTATTTAATAGTGTCGGATAAAAATAGTGGTTATATTCTAATGTGTATTATTGTTTTGTTAAGAATATGTTTGTAACATTACACGGTACACAATTTTATTACAATATAAGTAACATTTAAGTATTGTAGTGACATATTACAGTGTTACTAATAATATTATCGTGTGTCAGTATTAATTTCAGAATGACAAGGGATTCATTGTCTTTTCTAATACTACTGTCATAATTTACTAGACAATTTACAGAGGTATTTTCAGTTAATTACCAATAAAACTCAAGATTCTGGAAAGAATTTACTTAAGTTGCAAACTAGAAGGTATTAGTTAAATATCAAATTTCTTCCTTCTTTTCTGTTTTATGGCTACTTCTGAAATACGATGTTGTTCTAAGAGGTTAATTTCTCTGGTTTAATTCTTAGTTCGACCGATTGATTTTTCTTTACAGTGGCTGAAGAACCTTTGAGCTGTTTAAGAAATTTTGCTTGAGTGGTAATTTGAGTGCCATTTGCTTTTCATCTAAATCCATTATACGCCATTGGCCATTGTTCCCATTGTATGCAAGTAATCAGGCGTGTGGATTCGGACTTTCGAACTCGCCTCCGCAAATTGAGTCTTAGATGTACTTTTTTTTTTAAGCGTCTTCCTGCTGCGTTAGACGTCTCTTAAGGGAGAATAAGTTCTTGTAACATTAGAATACAAAATTCCTCTACCCAGGTAGACGCATGTGCCAGCATACATTATAGAGCCAATCTAGGCACACAACTAGAAAGACAAGATACGTGGAAATCAATGGATATTGGATTATTGAAATAAAAAGAATATTAGTTACAATTAAAGACTTAATTAAAGAATTTTTTGAAAGGACTTAACTTTTTTAGCAAAATTTTTATATTTTTTATATTCTATTACATTATATTCTTTATATTATATTTAGATATTTTTATATCAATATTGTTAAGAAAATAAAAAAAAGAAAAAGAAAAAAGAAATAATAGAGAAATATTTCACAAATCTTCTGAAATTAAATAACATTGCCTATGATTAGTTTTTTTTATTTTATTTTTGCTTTTTTTTTAACTAGCAATGCTAATTAACAATTCTAATTAACAAAATTACAACAAAATTAAATTACTTTATTCTAATTAATTAAATTCAATTAAAAGCTTTTTGATTAATTCTATTATTCTTTATTTCGTTTTAGCTTTTGTTACTATAATCTTGAATAATTAGCTTAAAACATATTTCATTTTTATTTAATTTAACAAGAATTCCAGTAAACTTTTTAATTAAAAAAAAAACATTAGATCATGTTTCGATGAATTAACTATCTTTTTTAATTTCTTAATTATTTTTGCATATTAAACGTTTTAAGTTTATTCAAATGATAAAGTTTTTCAAATTTTATTTTCAAAGGTCTTTGTCTAAATGATTTTGAATTAATATTTTAAGTCTTTAAATAATTCAAATGCAAAACAAAAATAAGACCTTCAATGAATTACTCAAGAATAAATGAATGTGAAATCAAAATTCTCTACTTTTCCTCAAAATGTGTTTTGATGTTTACAAGATTAAGTAATTTCCTAATTTTGAGTCTTTTATTTTGATCTTAGTTTTCGTAACGAAAGATCAAATTGTTCTTTATTTGAAATAATTTGCAGGAATTTCATGCAATATAAGAAGAATATATATAAAAAAGGGGGTAATACAATTTTTATTTCAAACTACGAAATCTAACGACTCCCTTTAATTAACAGTGCCACAGTATAAAAAAGAACATACTATTTTCCCAAATATTGTTATAGAGACATTAACAGCAAAATACTAAATTATTATGCGATGCCATAGAATTAGAGAAATGCTATCTGAAACTAATATTATCTTTTTTGGAATTACTCTAGAAGGTTGTAACTTCGACTAATTATGCAGACTATAGATTCTCAAGCTAAATAAAAGAATTTCAAGTTTATTTATTTATTTATTTATTTATTTATTTATTTTACACAAATAAATAAATTAAATTAAATTAAATTAAATTAAATTTCGAATTTAAAAAGATGATTATTTTAGCTAAAAATATAAACGTAGTTATCTATTTATGCAATTTGTGCCTTAAATCATTATGTATTTAAACATTTAAAAGGGAAAAAAAATCCGAGAATTATTGGGGGTGGTACATGCTGTAGAAATTCCTAACTATAAATTCCTAAGCCTATAGATTAAACAAAAATCGTAAATTTATTAAGATAAAGATATATATATTTTTTAAATTATATGCATATTTCTTTTTTGGTTGAACTTGTAAATGGTTTATGTAAGTCGAGTTCTATTTATATTGTTGTAGCATTGTTGTCGAGTTCAATGTCTACATTAAATCGATATCTTTAATATGAAAAAAATCGTAGTTCTCTGTTTAAGTTTATTTATTTTATTTCATTATTACTTTTTTTATCTCAATGAAAATTATACTTAATGTAATTCTGTAGATTCCAAATTTAAATATTAAAAGTTGCATTAAAAAAAATAACTTTTAAAACTATATTTTTACCTTATTTTTGATAAAACCCATTATAAAAAAAAAGGTCCCTTAGTTATTTGTAATCTGTTAACATGCAAATATGGGTAGTAATAATTGAATGACTTAAATATTAGCATCAAATGTTTTTATGGTCCAGAGCACAGTTGTAGCTAATTGAGGCGTTGAATGGAAGTTCTTCTGTTTTTATTTTTTTTATGGCAATCTCTTCATCGTGAAACTTGATTGAAATATGAAAATAATCTGTTTTATTTACTGCATTTATCTTATTTAAACCAGAGTGTTTTATAAGCCGTCACACATCAAAATTCCTAATGAGTCTATTTTTATGGTAAACGCAGCAGGCGTTCGCTATCGATTCATTTTTTTTTTATTTTTTTTTTTCATTTTTTCTTTCCTGTCTCTCTATTAACTTTTGTGCGGGGAAAAAAAATTGCCGTTAAAATTACATGTCCGGGCTAGAGCTAGTCTGACATTTGCCGAGATCATTTACACGGTTTTTCCCATTTATGAAAGACATTAAAACGATTTATCACCATGCATGTGTCAACCATAGATCAATACATTGAAAAACAAAAGAGATGCATATTTTAGCCGCAAATGATTCGTGCTATTTCCCATCGTAGCGATTAAGCGAGTATTTAATGGTTTTGGAGTCGAATCAATAAGCGAAAAAAAAAGGCCTAGTTACATTTAAGTTGTTATCAATAAAGAGTTGGCATGTTTAAATAATTTTAACAAATCAACTGAAATTTCACATTTTTTTTTACCCTCCTCTCCTTTTTTTGTTATTTGTCCAATTCGATATCGACTTAAAAACTAATGAACTTTTATTCTACGAAATAAAATTTACGTTCTTAGTTCGTCGAATTACCAGACTTAAACTTAATTTAACTCTAAATTAACGACAAACTACTAAAGAAAAAAACAATATAGAAGTAATTTCATATTTACACACAACATTACTTAAAAATTACATTAAAAAATTACTCAATTACAGTAAATTAACAAATATTAACTAGATTATGTTATTAATAAACAAAAACAAAATTGAATGAATATAAAATGTTTAATTGAAAAAAAAAAATCTGCAAATTAATTTGTAAATTGAAATTTAATATTTCAGATAGATCGCCTAGGAATTGTACTTTCTTTTTTATTTCCTCAAAAATCTAAGATTACAGATCTTATTACATAGTTTAAATAATTATATTTACAATAATATTTATAGGTATTCGAGTATCTCGAATATGTAGAGAATGCATAATCTAAAGGAAATATTTAAGAAAGTTTCAGTTTATATGTAAACATCCTACGCTAAGTTTACACTTCTAAATATTTTTTGGAATATCTTGGGTAATTGTAAAAATGTCTGTAATTTTCTCAGTTTTATTACATTTATTACTTATGTGTATTATTTAGATATGGGTTTCAGTGAATATCCTAGAGATCCTTGGAAGCTGAAATATAAGAGAGCCATATTTGCAAACTGTATTAGTTGATTTTTGATATCTTTTTATTAACACGATCCCACTAAGAGTCACTAGACCACTTCAAAGAATTAGTCGTATTTTAAGATTTATGAATGGGCGAGTTGAGTAGAAGTATATTTTGGGCGATTCGTCGTCATATCCGTATGGAGCGTCTATCTGTGCAGTGGAGGTGTGTAAGGAACATCTTTATTTTTCGTCTGTTCATAATTCAGAGCCCGTTATCATTCTCGCCAATCGGGCTTGCCCGAGTCCGCCGCAGGAGGCCGCCACTTTCGCTCTGCGCCCAGGTTATTTATTTGGCAACGGAATTCCGGGATCGGAAAATGTTTAGTATTGAAACAAAAAAAGTACTCGCCAAATCTAGGTTTTTATTTACATGTGAGAGACTTGAACGTGATGCAGACTTTTAAAGAAGATAAAAAAATAAGAATTTTAAATTAAGTAAGAAATTAGAGGCAATAGTATAAAGCTAACTTAAGAGAAGTTTTAATTTTACGAAGGGATAAGAGGGTAAGGAATAGAAATAATTACACGAATCATTGTGTGATTTCTTAGAGAAAAGAAAGGAATTATAGATGCCAAATCCAAAAACTAATCCCAGATATGTCTTTTGGTAAAATGTTTTTGCATTTTACGCATCATATTTCTTCTGTGCAGTTAAGAAATTCTATGTGAAGAGTGTAATAAGATATATAAATAAGATTCTGAGATAAACAAAAGGAGACATAACAGAATATGGTTGAAACACTGCGAAATCTCAAGTGTTCAGATCAGGTGTCTTGCCTTGGTAGAATTCAAGCATGAATGAATAAGGTCTTAATAATTACAAGGGAACGAGAAGATACAGAAAGCTGAACGAGAAGATACGAGAAGATACAGTCTATTTAGTATAAACAGAAAGTAAAAATATTCACGATTTCGTCCTCTGGAATCTACCATAGATACAGCATAACACTACGCCCTTAACTCAAAGCTCTGCAGAACATAAGAAGTCTCATAGGAAGAGACTTTTGACAGGAACTTATTGCAGTAAAAGTCTGTGTTTGTTAATTCCAATGTAAATTGAGGCATAAGAGTCCTTCTTTGTGACAGTAGGGTTGGACAGATTGAAACAGCAATAATTAACGAAAAGTCGCGGCTACTTATTAACTTTTAAAATAGATTTCTAAGATAATTCTTATCTGGAAAAATTATCTTTTATCAAGTCTACTATTCAGCTCTCTCGAATAAGTTCCACTGGATTTAAGTCAAGGACTGTCAATTCTTGAACTCCATTTTCTTCAGAATAGGGGTTTTGTAACGCGGATTTTATGGAATTTAAGCTTTACCATCAGATTGAAAACACAGAACATATTTCCATTGCCCTGTCAATTTAGGTAACATAGAATTATTCAAAATAGCAATAATAGATACAAAGGTGAAATCGTCGGTTTTTATTTGTCCATCTTTTATTTCAGAAACCGCCTATACTGTATCTATTAAAAATCTAATTTACATAATTTACATTGTAGATATTATTTATTTGAAGTTAACATTATATAAAGACTTATATAAATTATAATTATAAATGTAACATTAACAAAAAATTGCAATAGTGTTTACTTTATTTACTCGTTTTCAAGGCAAAGCATTTTTTAGAGGATTTTCCTATTTACAGAATAGAATTCTAATTTCAATGACCCAAAATACAGATCTGTATTTAGATTTTAGTTCTATTGAATTATTTTCTACAGCTGTTAAGTTTTCATGGCATATTAATCTAGTTGAATCCCATTGAAAACACTTATTTTAAACAGCCCTTTGTGAATCATTGATATATATGAATAGATTTATCTTTGGCATGCATTTGGTAAGCTTGCTTTTAAGTCAAATAAGGTATTTTATTAAAAAAGCTATTCAATCATTTTGATACAAATTGAAGACTGTGCTTTTATATTTGTGAAAACGTTTCTGTTTTTGAAGTGACGTTGCAGAATTTTAGAAAAATTATCATGTAAAGTAATTTACTTTACAATCCTAACTTTAATTATTTTAATACAAAAAAAAAAAAATCAATGAAAATTTTTTTTTATATCTAACTTCCCCCCCCCCCCTTTTTAAATCTCCTGGGAAGATGAAAAATGTATTAGTAAAACTATAATAATAATAAAATAAACTATGTTATTTTTATTATTTTGGTAATTCTTTTTTTTTAATTTTTTTTTTAACAACAGCATTCTTTTTTTTTCTTTTGTTGTTGTTTTCTCTGAGAAAAACAAAAAATAAATAAATTAAATTTCAGCTATTAATAAAATAACTGATTTACTTATAATAATTTATTCAATTTTAACTTTAACATAAAAGCATAACAATTTTTTATGTGTAATTTACCATTTTTTTTTATCTCATTTGAAAATGAAAATATATATGTATATATATTCTTAAAACGTTCGGTTATTTAATCCAAGTTGCAAGTTTTTGATTAAAAATTTGCTAATATAATTAATCTTAAGACCGATTTTAGATCTATCTATCTATCTATCTATCTATCTATCTATCTATCTATCTATCTATCTATATTAGTTAAACTATAAGGATGAAATACAAAATTGATTATGAAATCGAAATTAGAAATTTAAAATGTTTTTGATTTTTTTTAAAAAATTACTTAATTAAACTACATAAACAGTACATAAATAAGCGTTTCAGTCTCTCATTATTTTTTTATAAATACAAAATCAAATTTCTAAATGTTTTTTTTTCCTCTAATGTTTTGGATTGGTCATCACTAACTTCTTTTCCTCCTTTTTCTTTACATAAGGTTCTTATCTCTACAAGAAATATCCTCTACCGACTCTTTGCTCTTAACAATTCTAGCTCTGCACTAAAAGTAACAAGAAACTAAATTTCTCTTAATCTACACAAGAGAACTAAGCTTAGTTAAACTTGATCTTATGGCATTTAATCAGTGAATGCAGTTAATTGATGGAACAGGAATCATGTTTCCAAACTAGGACATAAAAGTATCAATCACAGATCGGATCCATCCTTAAAAACTACAAGGAAGAGTATGAAACTTTTTCAAAAAAAATTTAGAATTTTTTTGAAGACAAAATAATAATAAATAAAGCATATAATAACGGAACGATTACTTCTAATGTTTTTTCATACGAAGAATGTAGATCATGCAACAATTTACTGTGATTTCTTTGATCTTAGCACAAGTTAATACTTCATTTAAGTTGTTTTTAAGTTGTTTTTGTATTGTCTGATAAAATACTTCAATAAAACAGTAAATTTAAATTTAAGAATTTTGTAATTAATTAATCTCAATAACTTTAATATTTTTTTATTTAAATCAAATCAATAAATATATTTTATATCTAAGTTGCCATTTTTTTTATCTTCTGTGAAAATGAAAAAATATATTGTTGAAAGATAGTTGTAATTAATAAACAATATAATATTTTATTTTTTGTATGTAATAATAGTATTCAGTTTTTCTTATTGTTATCTCTGAGACTTTTCTCAAATATATGAAAAATATTAATTATTTTGTGATTAACAAACTATTAAGTTTTCTAATCTACTTTCAATAAAAAGTATCAACAATGAACAAACGAAACGAATTAGAAAACATTACAAGCCAGGAATAGTACAGTGATGGAAAAATACTCTTACGGTAAATTATGCTCAAGCAAGACGCTTAGTTCGATTTTTTTTTAGGAATATCTTTCTATTTGTAGTTAAGTAAAAACATAGTAAAGCTATAATATACGTAGACTCAGTCGACACTATTTCTCCAATAAATATCTCTAATACAATATTTCATTTCTTTACACAAGAAACTTCTTCAGGTTAAGCGAGGACAGGAAAGCTACATATAATTGAATATATATAAAAATATTCAAGATATAAGTATATTCCAGATATATATATATTCAAGAAATATTATAGGAATTATGAAGTAATACAGTAAAGCTATTTTAATCCCTTACTTTTAAATCTATTTACCATTAATTGAAAGGAAAATCCTCAAAGGAAATCTTTCTAAGTATTTGGGTATTCTTCGAAATAGCGACCTTGCACAGAAGTACCCAGTAGCTATTACCGCTCTTTTATCTTCATAGTAGCTTCATCCTTTGTATGCTTTTCTTCTCTAAATGACATTGTATATCTCGACCCAATCTGTAGGTACATCCTTCCCAACCAAAACTATTTTTTTTTTTCTGTTATCTTTTTTTTCCTTCGTCGTCCAGTATTTTAAAGGTGTTTGCCATCAGAGATCATCTCCTGGCGTTCGCCTATAATTCAGACTGGTACCCGCCCACTGTGCCAACACCCTGATACGTTCAGGAGCCGCGTAGCTTCACCACCCCGACGCTATTGCCATAGTCAGATCGATAATTAGCCTCATTAATATTGATGGAGATTTTTACTTCAATTTTTTTTTTTTTATCTTCTCTTCCTTCTTCAACATTTTTTTTATTATTATTATTTTCTCTTATGACTTTCATTATGAAAGCTCCTTTCATTTCGTCTTATCTGAAAACTTTCTCGTTTGAACGTAATGATTTATAGCGACAGCTTTGGTGACAGTGATGATAATAAGAAATTTTTTACAATTTCAGATAGAATTTTTGCTGGGGTACACTTATTGTAACGATGTGACGTACATAATTATGTGTACAAGAGATTAAAGTAAGTTAAAAACAATGTAAAAAAATATTTTTACATTGTAAAGTAAGTTTTAAAACTTTAGTTTAACAATGTTATTCTTATAATTAGAAATTTTAAAAAGAAAATAGTTTTTTTCTTCAAATTAGATTAATATTTTTTATATATATAGTCTTATTTCCTTCTATCTATAATAAAATACTATTAAAAAATAACAGTATTTTATTATAAAATAAGTGATGAATTTTCTGGCAAAATGAGAAATATTTATCGGAAAATTAGCTACCCTAATTAATTAACAGATTAAAAAAAAATATTCTGCAGATTTATTTACAAAAAACTATGCAATCCATTGAAAAGCGAACCGTAGATGTGAATACATTGTGCTTGTATTTTATCAAGTGTAGTTGCATACGTAGTATCAATACTTGTATGTAAAAAGTATGTTAAAAATATAACCGTGTAACCTCCGGGTTAACTGATTAAATTTGATCCTGATAACATAATTATAAATAATCGTTTTTGAAGTTAACATTTTGAAATTTAATTCTTATTGTTTATAAACAAAGACATAAATTTATTACTTAATCTTCCATCAGTTTTAGACTTTTCAATAAAGCAAAAAATATAAGAAGCTTAGAAAATTAATTAAAGTAGAAAAAAAAAGAAAAAATTATTAGGATTTCTAAATATTTAGAAATAATGCGCTTGTCTATTTTTATAGGCCCTTTTTCTTATAAATCTTAATTAACATATCTCTGTTCAAGGATGGCTTCATGATTTTGTCGAAGCAGCATCTGTGGCAAAAAGTCTTTAATTATTGCGCTTTGCTAAGTGATTTGCTTAATTTGGCCTAATGAAAACCCTCCATTAAATAAGGGATTTGAAGTAATTACGGCTGCATTGAGGAAATCCCGGCTAGTGGACAGTGCTGCTGCTGCAGGTGGTCTTGTTGACATAAGGAAGCGCTTCCGATGGGAGATCCGAGACACCCGATCCGTTTCAGATCTTTTTTCAATTTCCTGCATGGCTATTACTTGATAGGTTGACAGAGCACGGCCATTACCGCTGTTGAGTTAGGCGCCAGGTGATGGTGTTTGCCCTCCGCAATTGCGCCAAATACGGGTGGATCATCAAAGATTTAAAGCAATGGGGCTGACAAGAGACAGCTCATATACCAGATTCATCATCACCACTGATAACTAAGTGGACTAACCCCACCCACACCCGCCTCTTTTCATTCAAACATTATTATTATTATTATTATTATTTCTTAAAAATCTTGACAAATAATAATAATAATGCAGCTTTGCGCATGAGTGAATAAAGGAATAATAACTTAAAAACGCGAACAATTCTATCGTTAATTTCTGAACAGATAAATCAGCCCTGGACTAAGGTACCTAAAACAATATTTAAATTAAAAACAAAAAAATATTAAACACAACTACAACAGTACATTACTGTACTGAGAATGTGCCAATATCTTTCAGATGTTAACAATTAGTTTTACTTGTGCATTTTTCTTAATTGAAACATGTTTAATTGCTTTTTTTTTATTTTAGCAATAATTTTTGGCATTTTTGTTTCTAATTTACAAATATTGATGTTCGAAAATGAAGATCTCTTTAATATTCGTCCTTTCAAAATTAAATCTAAGCCTTTATTAATGTTTAATATTGTTTTCAAACAATTTGAATCACTGAACGTTGATTAAAAATTAATAAAAATATTGTTAATTTATTTTGAAAAAAAATATGGAAATAACTGATTATCTCTTTTTACAAATGTTAGAAAAAAAACAAACAAATCTATTAAAACCTGATAGTTAAATAAATTACTAAGAAATAAGCTTCTTAATACATTTATGGAATAATGGATATTAATATTAACGTTATTAATATTGACACATATTTTAATATTAAATAATGGATCTGTATCTGTAACTTAGGATAATTTCATATGCTGTTTAATTTCCTTTTTAATAAATAAGGATTTTATTATTTGTTTCTATTCATTAGATATATTATATATTTTTTGAAAAGAATAAAGACTTTTAATTATTTTTTTTTTATTGCAAACTGTATCAAAAGAAACAAAACTGGAAAAGGTTCTTTTCCGCTGTTAAATTATTGATTTTATTTGGTATAGTAATCGTATACCAGCGGCCATCTGTTGAGAATTATGAAGGGCGATGGGGCTATATTGTAACCCCTTATGTCAGGGGCTTGTGCATTATTATAACCTCCTTCACCCTTGCAACTGTTATCGCATGCGACAACCTTATGACTGGTGGGTGGGGGAATTGCACGTGCATAATGGAAATGTCTCAGCCTGCGCTACACAATCCGGGTCCCCTGGTCGGTCGCGATAAAAAGACCCGTCGTCTCGGGAAGTTTTCAATTACGCCGCAAATTACGCTCGGCCCTTGTTGGCATCGATAACATTCACTCAACTTTTCCGGTCGGAATGTGTCAAGATCGAAGTGCCACAAGACTGCTATTATTATAGGCAGCGAAACCTCTGCCGAGCGCAAAGCTTTGGCTTACGTAGGATTGGAATGGAATAGATAGAAGGATAATGGGCAACGGATTAAAACTGACACTGCCTATAAAATTAAAAACCCTGAAAAAGAAAACAACGAGAACGGTTTCGCTAATATTCAGACAATTCTATTGAATAATCACTTAAAAATAGAGAAACACTAGAATTTCACTTGTAATATGATTGTAACCTCTCTCAATTTCTTGACTTTCCTTGTTCTTTTCTTTTCTATTTCTAAGATAACTTCAAGAACTGGTTCTTAAAACGTACCGGCGTTAGCAAATAGGACAATGAAGACTTTTGGTATTTTATTTTATTGCCTATAACGAATAAATAAACTAATTCATTTTTACTGCATTGATGTACAATATCTGTGCACATTATATTGAATTAGTGGAATGTCTTCAAGAATTACCTTTACCATCTTTCTTTTTATTATTATCTTCTTAATAACACAATCCGTCTGTCCCGGATTGTGGTATTAATGAGAAAAAAAATAGTAAAATATAATATCTAAGTTAGAAATTTAGTTTTAGATGTAGTGAGATGAAAAGAGAAAACAAGGAAATGTAAATTATCGTTAAGATCTGATTGCTGTCTGAAATACTGATTCCAGTTTTTTGCTTAAAAAATTCACACAAATACGTTTACAGGGAACGAAAACACCTGAATCAGGGTCTTTTTATTCTATATTTGGAAAAAGGAAAAGAAATTAAAATTCAAATACTTGATAAATAAAAATGATATTAATTTAATTTTGAATCTCTAACTTTTTAATTAATATAAATGGAGATATGTTCTTACGTTGTTTCTTCTGAAGAGGTTTACCAAAATTAGGAGGTTTCTTATATTACTTGATTAAGATGTTCTTACATTGTACAAACAATTAAACATATCCAAATACACGTTTTCTTTCATATAATTTGATACGTTTCATAATTTGATACATTTCCGTCCGTATGCGTAACAAAACGGTAGCAAACAATCCAAGTGCGTTGTCACGCTTGAAGTTAGTTGAACAGAATCAACAACAAATAAATCCAGAGATAGTTTCAAAGCAGGTAAAGATACGTTTAATGATGCAACCACATAGCATTCGAGATAGAGATGGAGAGAATGAAGTTGTTTGTAACTAAATAGATCACTTAGGTTTTAATCAATAATTACAAAGAAAAGAGAACGATTTAGAACGAGAGTGCTCTACATTTTCTAATAATAACAATAATAATTACTACTGTTCTGTAGAGCAGACAGTTTTCCTCTGCTCTATCTGAAAGCAGGAGAGTAGTCAGGAGGGAAGAAAGAAAAACGGTTCCCTCATATTTAAATTCATTCTAAAGAGCATTTAAGCGTGATTGCTTGGTTTCATTGTTCCCGCGGCGATTGGATCCACCGGGAGATGGTGGCAGAAATTAAGTGTTGAAGTAGATCAATGCGCCAGGGCCCGAACAGAGGGAATTAGGCGTATCGAAGCAACCACAAAGCTAGCAGCAGTGCCCTCTGTGGTTGGGGGGTTTACATCCCGGAGGTCTAAAGCTTCCCCCTTTCTAAATGAAACCGCGGATAAATAATAAACTGATTAGAAGCGATTTAAATGCTCGTTAGAAGTGTATTTATCAAACTTGCAATGCTGTCAAATTAGAAAAAGCATGTTGTTTTGAGAAATGTATTTTCATACCGTAATTCATATACAACATTACCGTACACATTATACAAAAATAAATAAAGAAATAAACTGCGAGATGCTCTGAAATCCCATTTCATAACAAAATAATATATCGGAAAGAATGTGGTTTGCCTACTTTCTTCAAATAATTTCTTATTTTTCTAAATATATAAGTTCTAAATATGTAAGTAATAGTTGTAATTGCTTAATAAACTCTCATTCTTGTATAAATTAATGATGCATTCCAAAAAGATACTTGAATTACAATCATAAATATAATTTTGGAATTGTATATTCATATATTTTATTCTTAGAAAGACACTGGAATTTTTTAAAACATTTTATGTAGATGATCATGAAATTAAAATAGAGAGTGAAGATTCAAAAAATTGTTTTTACTCTTCTTTAGCAAGAAATCGAATAATTTTTTGTCGCAATTAACAATAAGATAATCTGTAAAATATCCGAAAAATCTGCAAAGTTTTCCTTCTGTCTCGGTTTTTGTTATTAGCTATTTAGTTAAACGTTCATATTTTCTTAATAACTAGAAATACAATAATAAACATTAACTCGAAATAGGGAATAACAATGATTAACAAGAAAGAATTTTCAAATTTAATATTCGAAAAAAAAAAAAAAGGTCGAATTGAACTATAAATGTAAAAGATAAGGGGGCGAGGGAGAAGAATTTAAATATCAAATAAATGGAATAAACGAATAAGACTGATGAAACATGATTGTAACTGGTTGACAAAATCTCCATCTTCAAGATGTTTAGTTAAAATTGAACGAAAAGGATTTGCTGTTGTAATATATCATTAGCAACAGGGGTAATTGAGTTATTCAATAAACGTTAATGGATACTTTCAGTCTCTCTCTCTCTCTCTCTCTCCTGTTTTTGTTTTTTTCTCTTTTTCAATAAAGACTATTATCCAACGGCTTTGAAACTTTGTCCTCTTGTTGTCCGTCGTCAGTTCGTTGAAATGACCATCTGTTTTGATCAACGTAGAAAAAAAAAACGAAAGAGGAGGACGTATTGCAGGTGCTTATGAATCAGATGATGAATAAACCGTTCAAAGCACAAGACTTCACATCTCGAGTGAAGTGCTGATGGCGTAGAAGCGTGTTTCGTTTGTTAAACATGTGGTAATTTATGGTTCTAATGCTTCGCGTACTGGATGCTTGCACTTTTAACTTTCTTTCCCCTCTTTTCTCGGTGCTATGACAACCGCATTTACCCTTTGAAAGGGAGGAGATTTGTGATGTAAATAAATGCTGAAAAAAGCTAGCTTACATTCCTAGGATCCGCATTAAGAAATCTACAAGAAATTAAGTTTCCACGTTTCTCTATGGAATATAGGTTAGCAGAGATTGTTCTCAATGATTGACATTTTCTTTCTTTGTTGATAATTTATTTTAAAACCAATTAGAAACTTCAGTAATTAATTATTCAAATTTTAGGTAAATGCTAAAGGATTTTTTTTTTCTTGAAATATTTGCTTATTGAAAATTAAGGAAAGTAAATTTAGATCTCAATTAGATTCAAAAAGGAAAATTAAAGAAAGGAATAATAACAATAATAAAACTATATATAGTATACGCCTATGTAGGGTGACCAGACGTCCCGGATTATTGTGCAGTGTCCCGCATCAGTATATGTCCCGGATTCTGAAAATGGTCCCGGATTCTGTAAATAATCGAGAAAGTCGTTTTCCGGAATTTTTTTTTTTTTTTTTTGGTTGTTAAAGTCGATTTTTGGTTGTTTTTTTTTTGGTCATGAAAATTCTGTCCCGGCTTTACATCGGAAAAATCTGGTCACCATAAGTGTATTCGAAATATGGGACAAGAATTACATTGAAAAAAATAATAATAAAATCTGCAATTCGAGTCTGTTTATCATTATTTAATTGAGATTACAGAACTGAAACTGCTTAATCTTTAATCTTTGTCTCTTATATTCTTTCCACGCAGAAACATTATCTAATCTAAGCATGAAATTCAAGTATTCTTTTTCAGATTTTCCTTTGCGAACGAAATTACAAATTTGACAAAAAAACCTTTGAATAATTTGTTGGACTTAATCTGTCTTTCTATTGTCTTAATGCTTAATAGAGTACGGTTTACGGTGTCATTGAAGGCGTTACTAATTCTAATACAGAAAATACCTGTAACTAATAATTATTAATAGTTGGCATTGTCAATAGTTATAGATGGAAGAGATGCTACTTGAATAAAAATGAAATAACTCTTGCCTGACTTACAATGTGTAACTAAATCTGATAATATAGACCTGAAATACCACAAATTAATTTCCTAAGATGTTAATATGGCTAAAGCTTAGAAAAACATAAAATTTTAATAGAGTATTACTGTTGATAGACATTTGTAGTTTTTCATAATGTTTAGAGTAAATGAGGAATTGGGTTATTGGAATTAGAATAACTCTTCTCCAGGGTTTTCGATGTATGTGTCATCCCATTTGTGGATTTCCATGAACCAATGAACGTAGGATTGTATGAAAGGGATTGTGGAGAGGATTGAGAAGGAGTGAGGGTTGAATCTAACCCCAACAAGAGAAAACGCGTTTGGAACCACTTTCTTATCTGTGGATGAGTCGGCAAATGTGTTTAGCGTCCCGCCTATAAATCAGCGAAATGCGATGAAAAGCTGGACGGGATTGTTCAGTCCTTTTGCAATTTTTGGAGGGGTAGAGAAAAAGAAGTCCGTGGGCGACCGGTCCATTTATGTTGTTGTTGACCCCATCGAACGACGAATCGGTCACGTCGTCTTGTATAATGCCCTGTGCTTCCCCTCCCTTCGCGCGCGATTTGTTACCCCGAGAGGTCATCACGGGGGCTCAGTGCATGTTCTTCTTGGTTGAGCAATCCTACCGGAAAGTCCGGCACAAAATGCCTTCTTTTCACCGTCCCTACCCCCGGAGAGTGGCGGGGCGGAACATCAGCGGCAGATAGACCCCGCAGTTTTACCGTCGACGGGGCCAGAGTCGGCCGAGCGAGGTGACCGAGATGGTACCGGGTCACGGAAGACGCAGCTTCGGTCACCAAATACGACATGAATCTCGTGATAACAGGCGGACAGACGCTGCCCAACGAGATGGCGAACAGAAGCCGACTTCTTTTCTTCACCAGAAAGAGATTGAAGAATAAAAATGATAGAAATAATTGCTATTAATTAAAATATGATCCAGTATTAAAAATCCTGAACATTGCAAATTTAAGAAATTCTTTTCTTTCAATAAAAAACATTTTTATATTTTTTAACTAAGCGATTTAAATGCATTAGGAGCGAAAGTAATATATTATTTATGTACCTAAATTAAAACAAAGGAACATCAGGTTTTAAAATTAAATTTAGTAAAAAGATAAATTTGTTCGAAATTTAGTTATAGATTTTCCTATAAATGAAGCGTTAATTTATCAGCAGCCAAGTAGATACCAGATCTTTAATTTCATATTTCAATTTTCTTTTCATTATTAAACTCCTATTATATTTCATTTTTTTTTATTTGATGATTGTCTCAATTTATATTACATATATATATATTCGGCTGTGAGGTGTAAATATTTATAATATACTCCATATAATTTAATATATAACTATAATCGAAGTTTTCTTTTGATTACTCAAGGTTGAATTCCTCTTATAAATTCCTAATTTAAAAAAGGATAAAATGATTTTTTTTTTATTAGAGATATAGTAAAGTAAAATTGCTTTATTGTTTTCTTTTAAATTGCGAAGTCTATCAAATAACGTTGCTAAAGTGCTCCTTTAATTTTTTGATTTCGAAGGAAGACAGACTTTAACAATTAGGATTACATGTAAAATTTTTTGCATTGATTAAGAAAGATTCAGGTAATAATATTCTAAAATTGAGTATCGGGCAGTCGATATATTGACTGCTGTTAATTATAACACCATTTTTTCTTTCTTTTTTATAAAAAAAAAAAAAAAAAGAGGATGAAGACTACTTTTATCCAAAGAAACAAATAGAGCAGAAGTATAATAGATTTCCGCTGTGAGAGGTTGAATGGAGTGGATTTAAAAGTGAATGAATTGGGTTTGTTTTGTTTTTTTACCTGAGTTTCTGTGAGACTGAGGCTCTGGGCCAGGTGTTTCCTTTCGGCACCGACCACGTAGTGGTTCTTCTCGAACGCGTGCTCCAGTTTGAGCAGCTGCGAGGGAGAAAAAGCCGTTCGGATTCGCTTGGGTTTCCTGAACGGTTGAAGGAGGAATGCTGGCGTATCAGGCCCTAAAAGAAAACAAATAAAAAAATAAATTAGCCTGACAGTCACTTTCAACCACTTAACAAATGTCACAGTAAACAAATAATATATATAAAACCTTTTTTATACAGAATAATGGAAAATATGTAATAACACTTTTAAACTACCTTGAAATATATAATAAATTTTGCAATTAAGAAAAAATCTACTATTACTAAAAAAATGAATAATATGGTAAACTATTAATGAAAAGATAAAAATAACATTTTAGGTGTTTTCTTTAATACAAACAAAAAACAAACCTAAAATGTTATCTTTTCATTAATAGTTTACCATAAGCTATTACTCCTTTTTAGTGGGGTACATTTTTTTTTCTTAATTGCAAAATTTATTATATATTATAACATGCCTATTAGCATACAGCAATTATTTTAGCTAGATTGTCCAGTTGGATTATCTTCGATTAAATAATAAAATTTTATATATTATTTATTTTCTGAACGCTGCTTTTCATTTTCTAAAAACTTAACTTTTTTTTCTAAGTTCCAGTTTTATTTTGCTAATGATGCTTTCAGTTGAACTAATTGCGAAGAAGCGGCTTTTAATCACTTTTTAAAATCAACAAGTTTTAAACCTGCTGTTAAACTCTTGTTCTGTTTTACAGACCATGGTTGACGCTACTGCCAGTGGTCTTAAGATAAAGACGAGTGTCCTTGAAGTATTGTATTTTTAATGGTTTAATTATTTTCCTTCTCGTTTTGTAATTTCTGTACAATGACATTGAATTTATCGGGGCTATTAGTAAACTTTTGTTTATTATATCACTTCTAATTTAATATCCGAATTCATTGGAAAATTAATTAACAGTTGTCAGCAGTTTGATGTAGATGGCTTTATGTTAGTGATATATTAATGTTTAATTACTGAGAATTCGTAATTTACGGCTTGTAAATGTGACACGAAGGATTACATCACCTGTCGTCAAGCAAGTTGCCATTTCGATGAGAGCAAAAAAAAATTGATTTCATTAAGAAAAAAAAAAAAAGAAATAAGCAATCGTAAGAGCAATTAAATGGAAGCTGTACAAATACCTTACAGGCCTTTTCTATGTTTAACCAAATGAAATTAGGCTACGTGAGTTGCTGCTTATTTATTGGCGGGAAACTCCCAAAGGAGATGGTTCCGTAGATAAAGGCGCGAATTGATTAGGATTAGTGTAAGTTGTTGCTGGAGTTCTATAAGGCTACACAATCAAACGTAAACTAATCAAAACCCAGCTATAATGACGCAAAACAGGGAGGGATACGGACTAAAGGCTAAGAACTGGCTCATTGTGTGTCATTGTCGGACAATGGTTCTGCAACTTGCGAAGTAATTCATTGACTCATTACCTCGTTTCTCCAACTTACTTTTTGTTCTAGTTGATTTCGGCTTTCTTGCAAAGCTACAGGTACCGCTTCCAATGCCAAGTTCAGACTTAAGTTGTTTTTTTCTTTATCTGTGAGAAACCAATGGAATACCAAAATCTTGGCAGTGGAGACATTGCGGAAGATACAGGGATGCTCTGTTAAATTCTTAAAATATTTTCGTTAGACGTTACAGAAAACATAGACTTGCCCATTAATATTTTAATATGCAATGATAGTCCTAATGTAATCTAAGCAATATGTATGTATGTATGTATGTATATATGTATGTATGCATGTATGTACGTGTGTATGTATAATATTAATAATGCTAATACAGTACTTCTAAATACTGACAAAAAGCCTGAATGTTACGACATTCTTGAAGAACTTTATTTTGAGGATGGATCTGTGTCCTATAGGATTTATTTTCATTATCCTTCCTTCGTCATCCGTCCGTCATTGAGTTAATTTCGTAATTTCAGAAACTAAGATTGAAATATTGATACTTCATTACAGACATATTGATGTTGCACACAACAAATTAGAATCTAAACTAAACTGACAATTATGTAAATTAATTTTACAATGCAGTCGTATTATAACCTGTTGTTATTTCTCAAAGACTTGTTATGACGATTCTTGTATTGAGACATGATATATCTTTTACTTTTGATAATAACTTAAGGTGCTTCTGTAATTCGTCTTCTTCGAAGCGGGCGTTAAGATATAATCTCGATTTCCACTAAATCTTTATGTGAACGGCACTAGCTTTGGCGATTCTTCGCCGAAATCGGCTCCATTTTAGTTTTTGTTGTAATCATATAAATTTTTTTTCCCCCTTGCGAGGGGAGACGGGGACCAAGGCGGGCCGGGAACAGCCTCCCTCCCGATAACCAGGGTCATAAATTGAACGGAGTCGGAGGTAATCCCACTATATAAATGCATAAGGGCTGGCTGCAACTCAAACAGCCCGAACCGAGCCATTTGATTTGTTTTCCCTGTTTGTCCAGCAGATAGCGCTGGGGTCAGCACAGTGCTAATAGATGTCATCGCATTTGCATGAGATGGTAAGAAAACGGCAAGTGGCGCCACCTACGCAACGCTTAGATCATTAAGGTAAAGACGAAAATCCGACTGATTTACAGTCTTCTATTATTGGAAGACCTAGCTTTTGTTAAAAAATACGGAAAGAAAATGAAGCGATGATTAATTCGAGCCGAAAATTAAAAGTGTAGATATCTTTGTAGGTTTGAAGTAACATTTCTGTTAGCATATTAGTTTTCTTTTGGATTGTATAAAAATTTTGAATATAGTGAGTCTATGAAAAAACGTTACTCAAATAAAGGAAGCCATACTTTAAAGAAAATTCACTTTTTGTCTTTTGACTTTATCTGAAATTTAATCTTTCAAATATATTTATAACATCACAAAAACAACAAAACAAAACAAAAAATTCATGCCAAATACATCCGTTTGCAGCTAAGTTATTATTTTAAAAAGAGTTATTTTAGGCAAGGGAGAAGCGTTTTAAGTTGTTTCTATTTCGCTAAAATTAGGGAGTTTTCGAAAAGTTTAAGTTACTTTACTTTATATCAGGTTTCATGAAAATGGGTCTGAAGAGGATCTGTTCTTGGCTACTTATAAAAGATATGGAAAAAAAAAAAAAAAAAGTGACGGAACATAATAAATTTCGTAGTCCCAGCACGCCTAAAAGAATGCGCCTAAAAAAGATTGAAAATACACCTACACGTAACAGCAATTGAGTCCTTAATGTAATATATTTGTACAGTACTTGCTTCTTACTGCACACTTCCCAGCAAATTTCTTTCTCTCCACACCTTGCGTTTGTCATTTTAAATACAGTCGTTCTTATTTGAAGTTTGAAAAAATTGAAAATGTTGACCAACTGACTATGGAATCATGGATGTTGAAATATTACGATATATTACGATATATCATGCATCATGCATCAAAGTCACTGTTAGCAACTAATTACGATCTCTAGATATTTAGAGCTGGCTGTATTAGATCGTTACATTTAGAGATTTAAAAACAGATCCAAGAAACTTCTTATCCAAGAAGTTTATGCAGATGTATTTAAACATTTGAACTATATTCTTATGTTGCCAACAAGTTTAACCTTAAATTCTCACATGAAAGATTTTGTTTTAAGATTCATTGATTGACTTACAGTGATTATTCAGTGCCGTGATAAAATTTAAATTTATTTAGGAAAACTTTTATAGGCCTATTTCTTGAACATATTTGTTTATGCCTCTAGACCTGAGTATTCAATTCATGTGGAATCACATTAAGGATTTTGTGACATTTTAAGAATCATTCTACCTCCTCCAGTTTCTTTTTTCAGTCAGGTCGAAGAAAAAACAAGAAAAAACGGTGACTGGCCTCGTGACAGTGTTTGATCCTCTAGCTCTCCCCTTATCAATGTCTTATTAGTACTTTATTTTAAGCTAAAATTTTTATGTTAAATTCAAGATCGAATGGAGGAAAAGATTACGTTTGGGTCTTTTAGAATCACATATTACCCTTACCCCCCCTTTTTTTGTTTGGTTCTTTGAAAAAAAAATAATAAATAAAAAATAAAAAAAAAAAAACAAGATTTTTTTTTTTTAATGTTAATAATTTTTATAATATATTAAGTAATGCAAACATCAAATCTTGAAATGGTAACTTTTTATTATTATTTTGTAATTGTTTTTTGTTACAAAAGGTGTATTGTTCCTTTGATTTAGTTGTTCTTTGCCAATATCGATGCAGTGTCAGTGGTAGGCATTGATTTTTGGTGCGTTCCATGCACCAAGCTGTTCATTAGTGCATTATTTGCCACACTAATGGGATCCGAGATGCCTTTCGTGCCGACTAGTATTTAAGTCTATTATTTACTGATATGTAATCAGTTCTCGGGCCGCATGAATTTCGGTTTTACAAGCTCATCGGCGTGTTTTATTGTGCGGTGTTGACGTGAATTACTTTGCTATAGCTTCATTACCTTCGGAAAAAGGCACCACAAACGTGTTACTAATTGCAACTCTTTGAGTTTCTAAAATTAGAAAAAAATGGAAAATTTTCGCAAGAAGAAAAATTCATGGCGGACGAAAGTAAAACTTTTTTTCTTTTTTTCTTTTTAGATTCAAGGATTCGTCGAACAAGAGTCGAAAAGCCTCAACTTATAAAGAGAGAATTAAAATATTTAAATACTACAACGCGATTATATGAATTAAACAACTAAATACTGCAAATGCATAGGCCTACACTTTATTTTATAGAATACAATTAGACATGTAAATTTATTCTATTTTTTTAAAAAAAAAAATATTTATTGTTTGGATTACTCTTATTAATATTTTTTTTAATAATATATAAGAATTTTTTTTTAAAAAAATGTATGGTTATATGCATGAATGACTGTAGTATGTACGTATGTGAGAAAAATTTATAGATTACATGTGTGTGGTTAAGTGAAAGTGTGCATGTCTAAATGTTTTTATTTAAATTTCAGTAAATACCGGTACATAGGCAGTGTACATTCGCAGTATAATTAACAACATGTACTCAACAATTTTCAATATCTGTAGCTATTAAATTAGCAGCAATACAAATATTATTGGATAAATGTAATAAAAAATATATAATTTCACTGAATTGTTACGTAAAAATTTGATTTACGTATTGAAAAAAAAAATAAACAAAAAAAACTAAGTTTATATTCAGTTTTATAAAAGTGAAGTAGTTTTATAAAAATGAAATTGTATTATAGAAAAAAATCATGAATAATTAGTAAGTAACTATTGTACAGAAGCCTAAATAGTCTAACTAAATTTATAAATCAAAGTATATTGAATTTCCTGTGGTATATAAAATCTTAATGATCAGTTTTTAATTAATAATAGGTTTAAAAGAACCGTCTCGAAGGGGTTTTTTTCCATCCAAAGGTGGGTAAGTGATCAAACGATAATTTCTAAATAAAAAAAAAAAAAAAGCCTCAAAGATTTTAAGAAATTTCGAGATTAATGTTAAGACGACAACGGAAGAGAAAAAAAAAAGTCTACAAAAAATATCGGATTTGTTTTTACTTTGTAAAAGATTTCTTTTTCTATCGTTTCATTTTCCCTGAATATATATAAAACACTTTCGTTACATAAAATAATTAAAAAAAAAATCTGAAAACTATACATAAAAATGCTAAAAATCGCCAGCCTATTTTAAATAGTTATGGAATTTTAAAACAATTATTT
>JAFIDM010000001.1:52408265-52473117 GCA_023159025.1 Thereuonema tuberculata | reverse complement strand
TTTTTATTCTTTATACGCTTCATTAACTTCGGCCTTCATAAAAATAGACCTTTATGTTAGATATATGCGTTAAAATCATAATTTAATACGGAAATTATGATCTTCCTGATAAAAACATTCATTAAATTCTAAGTTTATAACGTCAGTAGGTGGAGATGCGGGGAGAAAATTTGCCTTCACATCCCGTAGCAGCTCGTTTATAGCCACCGATGTAGTATTCGCGATGTAGTAGCCTCTGCTTTTGAATATTTGCAGAAGTACAAGCCCACATACTATCCGACGGGACACGCAATACGGCCATAATTAACTTCTTGGACATCGCCTTCATGTAGGCCCGTATTCAAATTTATTCCCTCGCTTGGTAATTGGACGACTTGTGTCTCCTCGCGGGAGCGTCAGCGCGAGCCGATTTTCCACACTCCGCCAGTCGTAACTTGTTATTAATTACACGATGCTTTGCTTAAACGGAGTTGCCTACGAAATACCTTACCGTAGTGCCATACCTACAGATCTCATTCCGTTCCTATCTTTCTTTTATTTTGTCTTGAACGGAAGAAGAAAAAAAAAAAAAGAAAAAAAGTCTATATATTGTCTATGTAAGCATTCAGTGGTAATTGCCTCTGGAAACATGCATGTTACACGACCGTGTTATTGATATTTTAAATGCGTGAATCCCAGCATCAAGTCAAGGCCTGACAACGGAATAGCCATTATTGCGGAAGTTTTTTTTTTTTTTTAGTTTTTTCCCACAATTCATCGGCCGCAATTACTGTCATAATTAACTTATTTACGGCCCGTACTCTGCCGTTTTCTCATCTTCGATCGTCACTTCAGACATTTTTTTTTTTTTTTTGCTTTCTTTCTTTCTTTATTTATTTATGCAAATTCTAGGAAATGTTGTTCGTCGTATTTGAAAGATTTGCATTGAAAATAGACTGGAGAAATTGTTTCGTTCAATACTAAAATGCATTAATACGAGGTGGACCAACCCAAGTCAAGTTGTCCTTGGCATCTTTAATGCTGACTTCTGAATGAAATAATTTATGAATATTTAAAAAAAAAAAATCCCTCAATTCTAAATTTTAGTATTATTATCTAAAAACATATTTTTGTTATTCATTTTATAAAGCAAGATAGGAAAACGAGAAAGAAATAGCTTTTTTAATTCTTTAACTTACAGATCTACAGGGCTACTTTATTATGTTATCTTATTATATTATTTTTAAGTTAAAAAATAGTTAGAAAATTAGATTGTTTAAAGATTTATAAAATCATGAAATTCATGATAATGATTAAAATAAAATATTTTTAACCATTTAGGTTAATGTTTTTAATAATTTAGTTCAGACGTAATTAGACGATAAAGAAAATCGACATTTTTAAATAACTGGGTATTAAATTGAATATCCAAAGATGATTAGTACTTTTGACAATTTTTAAATAAATTTACAATTTTACTTTATTTAATACAGCTAAAATTGAAATCCGGTCAAATTAACCTGATTTAAAGTTCTTAAAATAATTTTGATAATAATATTAATTAGTAAATTAAAAGCTCAAAAGTAATACAAAGAAATGTAAAACAAGGTCAATAAGTTTTAAAGAACACTAAAAGTTGAGACCAGGAATTTAATAGGTGACATCTCAAAATAGCTGTTTACGCTTAATTGGCGATCATCAGTTGAAAGTTGTCACCTATAAACCACAAGGTCTCAATATGGAGGTAACTGGGAATATCAGTAAAAAAAAAAAATTGTTCCTCCACAAATCTAAACTAAAAACAATAAATATACATTAAAAATAAGATAAAAGAAAATTCTTGTGCTAACCTCCGCCAGCCTCAACGAATTTTCTATGCGCATTTAAATAAAAGCGTCTAAAAATATATAAATTAGTGTATTTATATATATTTATAGAGCCTAAATATATGATTTCAATCTTTAAATAAAAGCGCATAGAAAATTCATTGAGGCTAACGGAGGCAAGCACAAGAATTTTCTTTATTTTATTTTTAATGTATATTGCTTGTTTTTAGTATAAATCTGTGGAGATACCATATTCGTTCTTATTAAAGCTTTAAAGAAATTTACAGAATTTCCAAAAAAAAAAAAAAAAACATAACAGTAGAAGATTGAAATCATTACCAACTGTCTTTGTGGTGTTAAATAAAAGCATATAAATTGGAATTGGCTAAAAAACAGTTCCCAAAGATAGAGAATTAATTTTTCGCTAAATTTTCCACTTAATTAATTATTAGTTTCCTGTCATTTATTTTTAGTGTAATATTTGCTAAAATGAAGCAACATTGATTATTTTAAAAAGTTAAAAAACTTACAAAGAACAAATAAAAATATATCTCCTATGAGAGTGCCTTAAATAAAGAAATTATAAATAATATATTTTGTAATAAATAATGCATTAATTTAATCATACTGCAATTGTAATAAATAATACATTAATTTAATCATACATTGCAGTAATTGCGTAAATAAGCCTGTGTTTTTCTTGTAAAAGAAAAGACAACAAATCCCTAGGTGTGTAGAACAATTATTTAAATTGCTATGAAAAGAATTCTGGCATATTTGAATATTCTAATCGCCATGCCATTTAAACACTTACTGGATTTGCAGCTTAGGAATAAATATCTATATGGGATTACAAATACCAAAAAAAAAAAAAGAAAATGGATTAAAGACATGTTACCTCATTGCAACCAATTAGGAATTCGATCCAAAATCGAAGGAAGTTCCTTGGTTCAAAAGGGCTCTTTGACAGTTGCAACACGCTTCGGTCTAGACTTTCGTGCGACTCCTGCCACAAGCGTAACGAGCTTTTCACTCAGCTCTTTCTCTTTTTTTTTTACTTAATTCTTTGGAAAAATCCAGTAAATTCTGGCTTTTATGCGCTGATTTATTGAGTTTTAGCAGAGACCGCCTCAGAACGATTGGCAGTCGGATTTAATGACAGCTTCAGATGCCTTTCTTGGCCCATTATGTCAATGCAAAATACCGTATTCATTTGTGTTTATAACCTAATTAAGTTGTAGCATGGAACTGTTCGCATAGGGTTGCTCCTTCCTCGAGCCGAGCACTCATTACGGGTCAATCGGCGAGCCCAATTTGATTACATTAGGGAAATAAAGCGGTCCATGTGTCATAATTTTCGTTAATTAAGTCATAAAACGAGAAAGAGGAAACAAGATGGCAGGAGAGAGAAAGGGAGCAGGAAAAAAAAATCACACAAACACACACACACACACACACCATTGATTTTTGGTTTCTACCCTTTTCAGACTGAAGAGGGGGTTCCATTTCTGGCTTTGGTAGCGATCGAAACTCGATTTTTTTGTTGTTGTTGTTTTTGTTCCAATATATCTATAGAGCACGAGGAACAGGGCGCGTGAGATGCATTTAGTTGTTCATTAGTGAGTGATCGAAAAGCAGAGTTGTAATTTTAGGTTTGTTATAACGATCATTTTGGCTTCTGTAGTCTAGATAATAGGTGCCGACCACATGCACCACACGGGGCAAAGGAGATATGGCTTAATCAAGCACTGACGAGATATTTCACCACCAGATGGCAGTGAATGCAAATCTAATGGAAGTCGAAGCGAAAGTAACGTGATCATACGTGGAACATTGTGAGTGATATTGGTGCCTTAAGTCACAATCTTTTTGAAAAATCATTACTGGTAATGCCATTTTTTTTTTTTTCAGTCCTCGCCGAGGTGCCACTACAGTTCGCCAAAAATCCTAACGGGAGGAGGTAGACGCTCATGCGATCATCAGTCATTGATATGAAGTTGAAATAGGAAGCAACTACTTGATAAAAGTTTTGGTCGTAGGACAAATAACGATTGGAAAACTCCTAATTCCCCAGCTCGACGTCAAGCCCCTTATTCTTGAGCCTTTTCTAAGACTACATTAGTACCTAAGAAACCGTCTTCCATAGTTTAAATAGGAAGCTTTAAAGGATTACCTTTCAACGCGATTTGATGAAAGGTACAGCAAACTTTGCAACAGACATACAGACAAATATATACCAAGATTAAAAAATAAAGCGAGAGAATAAAAGAATAAAATATCTTTCATTATCATGATGCAGAAGTGTCTCAAAAAGTCAAATTTTTAAAGACCTAATAGAAAGTCCTACAAACTTTTTATTAGTTTTTTTTTTTGTTTTTTTTTTCGCTATTAATGTTTATTTATTTTCAAGAGAAGATAAAAACAACAACAATGATCTCGCATTATAGAGATTTTTTCACAATAATAATAAAAGATAATATGACATAAAAACAAGGATTAGATTAGTAAAGATTTATCCTAAGTAAGTGACAGACGTGGAATCCAACCGTAAAGAAGAAATGTAAGAGGGTTAGCCATTGTTTCTTCGATTTAATGTTGATTAATTTTTGCCATACCTTTATTTAATTTGGGGATTCAATTGTGTTTTTTTTCAATTGCTCTTCACAAATCATTCAACAGCTGTGGGAATATTTCCCATAAAACAATACCCACTTAAACTGTCATAGGATTCTATTCCAAATATACATGTTTCTAAACTTAATATTGAAATTCCAACTTCAGAATATACTTTTTTAAAAAATTCTAAGTTAAATTTAAGTAGTTTATTTCAATAATGTACAGCTCAAGACAGTTTTTAACAATAGTAATAATAGTAATAATAACAGCAACCAAATTTTTCATATGTTTTTATTCTTTGAATTTTATAGTTTTTATAAGTTTTTATATACAATGCTGTTAAACAGGAAAAAAATATTCAGCAGATATTTTAATATTAAAGCCATTGCCATCAATGATCTTAAGAAAAATAGTATTTTGAAAGAAGAAAAATGAGTCAGTTTCGATTCATTTCATTTCAGTAATTTTTAAATTTAAAAGTTATGAAACTTTCTTAAATTTTCCAAATCGAATCTAACTTCTCCTTTCGTAAACGAAAGATTGTGGTTATTTTTACCTTAAGGAAAATTTCGAACTGTCTATTTCAAAGGCTAAATTCATGAATTCACGTTTTCCTACGTATCTGGATGCTATTAAAGAAAAAGAAAAAGTAATTCGAATGTTAAGCGTTGTTGACGTATTCGTAACTGGGCCGAAACTCAGCAGTGGTGCGACGTCGTCCATTCTGACTTGGGAGCCACCTGCCAGCGCTGAGAAGGTGTCAGAGGTTGAGTCAATAACCATCACTCTCCTTCTGTCAAACTAAACCTTAATTGTGTTCGTGGATTTGCTCTCATAATTGCAAAACACTCGGTGACCTCTGACCTCGTCTGTTACACCCAGGGGACTTTGACTTTTGGCAGTTCATAACTTCTGTGCCTTAGTTTCATTCTTAAAAGAATTCTTCCAAAGCTTTCAGCAAATTTCAGAAACAACCTTCTTATTATTTAATAAATTAAGTTATTAAATTAGCAGCGTTAATTAATTGAAACTCTCTCCTCCTCCTCTTTTTAATTGAAAGCTGAGATGGCAGCTCAGGACTAGAATTCTTCTCTTCTGATCTGCCTGATTCTGTGCCGACGAAGACTGTTATGATGTCTCAGGCCAGAAGTCTTTTATGAGACTAAATATTTTTTCTATTTAATAAAATCTCAGTGTGTTATTTACTTTGCTATAAGTAATATATCAAGTATTCCCCTTGAGATAATTAATTTCACCTATTGAAGATCATAATATATGGAGGAAATAAAATAATACTCAATATTAAACAATCAACTTCCAAATAGATAACCATTCTAATAATTTTATACAATGACGATATATAATAATAAATCATTTCCAATAATTATAAACTTGTACTGGTACGAGTTCTCATTAGACAGAGGCAACAAATTAGGATATCTTTTGAAATATAACTTCATTTTAATAATATCAATGTATACATTTATATTTCTTTTTTATTTTAAAACAAATAATCTGCATCTGACTATTTATTTTAAAATATATAAAAAATGAAATATAAAAGTATAAATTGATATTATTAAAATGAAGTTATGCAAAGTGGAACAAATTACTAATAAACATCAGATGATTTTTCTTGTTATTTAGAAGGGAATTCTTTTTTTATGTAATATTATTATTATTATTAAAACTTCTTTCGAGGCACGAAGTTGTTGTTTAATAACTTACAAGCATAAATAAAAATTTCATTACAGATTTAAAACTTACAATATCTATGAAGACTACCATAATTATTTCAATTATAACTACTTTACCATTTTTCAATATTATATTTCTTTCTTGTAATTGAAAACCAAGATAATGATATGTCATCATCTGAATTCTCTTTATATCTTTTTTTATCAATGGAATTTAAATTTACTCTGATGAGTTTATAGCGATATGAGTTTAATTAAACTTTGGAATGAAAATTTTTTTATATAATTTTAATTAAGATATCTTTGACAATACAACTTTAATTTAATATGTATATATAGATTCATATTTTAATTAAACAAAATACAATTTTAATTAACTTGTTACACTCGGTTTAAGCCTTTGCTTCAGGTATTTCTGAAGTGTGTTATTTAATGCTAAGAATATATTTGAATGTTTTCAAATGCAATAAGAAATAAGGAGACGCAGTAACAACAAAAATACCAAAGGGAATCAAACTTTGGTTTGTAAGATTTCCCATTCCTTCTTCATTTTTCTTGATGTTCAAACGCTAAATATTATGAGCACAGAAAATATGTGATAAGAGAATGGTGAAAATTACAAGAGAAAATGGAATAATAAAAATAATATTTCCTAAACTCTTGAAAATTCGGAGTAACTAATTAGGCAATTTCTCTACTAAGCGAATAATGGAAAGCTACTAAGTACATTGGAAATATCTGAATTCCAAAAAAAAGTCATGTTTTTGTAGAAAATTCTTGGCTTAAAATCTATTAGAAGTTTTTCTTTTCAGATTTTAAGAGTTGAAGAGTCTTTAAATGACTAAGTCCGGTTATGAGTTTTTATCTTATTCACTTAGAAATATTCGCCAATTTCACAGCATGAAGTGTTGTATTTCAGTTGCCTGCTTACAGCGAACTGGAATGAGGATCTGCTTTATAGAAATTCAGTTGCCATAGATGGCGGTCAGTTACGTTACAGTAAGAAGCTTTAAGAGACTTAAAGAAATTTGGTTGTACAAATGTTATTTGCCTTTTCAGAGTCAAAACTAATCGATATTGTAAAACGATAGCATATGGAAGATGACGCCAAGTGAAAAGATGACTCAAAAGGCTATGGACATTAATTTTAGAGGAATCATCAAGGTTTCAAGAGAATGGAGATCGAATCTCCAGAAGACATTAAAATTAGACTTCCAGAAGAACAAGCATTCCTTGACTTAACTTGAAGATGAGATTGTAGCTGCATTGAAGATGAGAAGTACGCTACAGAAGATTCCGGTACTGCAGATTCCGGTGAAGTCCGGTGAAGGAATATCTTTATGTGGCTTTTTCAGTTTAGATTAGGAATACCGACGTATAGTTCAAGCATTCAGCCTGTATCGCTGTTGAGATTTGAACTCTTGTAGGTTCGGCATATGCAGATTGCAAGTACATTTAGGGAATTCAAGAACTGCTCTTATCTTATCAAACATCTTTAGAATAAATTAGAACATCGGATTAAAGCGTGTAAGTTGATCATGGCATTGAATTACAGCTTCCTGCTATCATGAATTTTATTTTAGACCTGACATAGACTCACACGTTCTTATCTCTTGTCGATAATAAACTGAGAACCCATAGCACCACTTCACGAAATGCAGTCTATTACCAGAATTTGTCAAACAACTAACAATGTTGAGATGACAACTAACTCTTGTTTCACTGTTTTGACTTGAACAATAACATTAACGCAATATCCAAACAAGAACCATGTTAAAAGCTTAGGTTAAAGAACATTCGAAAAACCTATTTAGAGAAAAGTCGACTAACTTTGATTTAAAGTGACGCCATTTTGACAACTTTCATCACCAACGCACATTTGAACCACCACCTAAGTTTTTACTGAAGGCTAAAAGGAAAAAAACCTGAAAGTGACTTTACTGCTGTTTCTGTTCAATTGTTTTAATGTTTGATATTGAAATCTCACATTGACCTGAAACAATGTAGTTACGACATAAAGACAGATGATCGGTATTTGTAAATTATAAATTAGTACAAATCGTTTTTCCTGTTCTTTCTTTTGTCTTTTTGCTATTCCGAAGAGCACGACAGCGGAGAAGAAAGGACAGGTGAAATTTTATATAGTCATTCACAGCCCAAAAACACCTGATCGGAAGAAGAAGGTTGTGGAGGTTAAATGGCAGCTTTTCTTTCAACAACAAATATCAAGAAGAAGAGGCAGAAGGTTTTGCAATCAAGGAAGAATCTTCCACTCAAAATAATTTCCAATGATAGATAAATATTCATTTCATATTTCGTGAAAAGGTCAAGGCGAAAAACAAAAATAATAGTTTTGGACAGCTTTTCAATTTATATATTTATTTTACGCAATAAGGAAAAAAATCCCCCAAAATAAGTAATTTATGTTTAAAGGATAGCATTTCTAAATTGTTACTTATTTGCGAAATAAACGAAATTTTTTTAATCTGGTTTGAAACAAGCTTTTCAATTTTTTTACATTTTTTTTTTTTTTTCATTTATAGCATTTGAACTTGACCACAAAACTAAAACATAAGTTAAATTTCACTTTTGAGCTAATTTCTAAAATTTTTAATTTGTTCTCCAGGAATTTAAAATACAATTTAGTGTGTTTCAATTGAACAAAAAAACTCTTTGTTATTTTGTTAAATTATCTTCGTTCCATATTGTCTTATTTGCATTGATGCTGTTTACCAATTATTTCGTGGACAACAAAGTTTGTCAATTCGAAAATTACTCTAAACATTAATTTAAAAGAGTAATAATTTTATGTTATGTACACAAAAGTTTACTAAGGTCAGAAATTTCCAAACATTTTATGACTTATTTGTTTTGAACATTCACGCTTTGCCAGTTTTGACATTAATTGGCAAACATAGAATAGTCATTCTTTGCCAACTTCAGTATAATTCTCTTTCAACAAAAATAAATAAATATAAGTTGTAATAATTTTTACTCCAAATTCAGCTTCTTTAGTTGACTGTTAATCCCTTTCATGGATAATGTAAACAAACTGTATTTATATCATATATTAGCAATTTATTCAAAGTGTGACTTTTATACATTTAATGTTCATCACATCAGTACATAACACGATACAGAGTAAACCATAGTTAATTAATCCATATCTCATAAAATTGCATTCGAAATCTCATAAATCTCAAAAAAAAAAAAAATGTTTTTTGATGTAAAAGGAAACATGAATAATACTTTGAAGAATTAAATCTTCGGAAAGCAACTTAATTCAAGTTTAATACACTTTATTTAAATAATATATTTATGTGTATTGCAATCTTTATCAGGAAGTGTTAAACCTTTATTAAATAGTGAAGTTAGTCATTTTCTATCTCGAATACAATTTTGGGTTACGGAGAAGTGCATTCAAAAAAATTTCATTATACTCTATTTTAACGAACTACTTAAATGTTAAATTAGAGCAAGTTTACTAGATTATAATCATATTTCTCCTGAAAACGTGATATTCCATCCACCCTGTCTAATTCTTTTGTTGGTAGGGTGTTTAAAAATTTTGAAACAACGAAACGATTCTTCCTTAAAGCAATGTCCGTTTTGTTCCGGATGTCCGGTTTCATAGCAACTTCAATATTAAAATTACTGTTAAAAGATAACTTTACCTAAGTACAAATGGAAATGAATAGAAAAGTTCTTATAAGTTTTTTATAGTCTTTAAATTTCATAAAGAAGCTTCCAAAATTGTTTCTTATTGTTACGAGTTGCGTTTTTTTTATCCTAATCCTCCCCCACCAACCCCCACCCAACAAAACGAAAGAAAGACCAAAACACAACAGGAAATGTCTGTGGGACTTTAGTGAACGAAATGCTCTAAATGTGTAAACTGTTTTCATATTCATTTGCAAATATCCTGTTATTTTGAAATGTAAACACGAAAACTTAACGGAAACCTGTCCAAAGAATAAACGAAAGGCTTTTCGAAAAATTTAGGAGCTAAACTTTTGAACATCTATCGTTTTTAAGCCAAATAGTAATGCTTTGGATAAACTGCTATTATCTCACATTCAAAAGAATGAACTCACAGAATATTATTACAGCCAGTTTCAGATTTCAATATAGAAAAAAATGTGTTAATGTCTTCTTTGGTATTTAACAATGGTGAAATCTGAGGTAGACTGCAGTTCCTAAAAATAGTAGGACTCGTTGATTGTTTCTTACTGAAATCTCTATTAGAAATATTGGACTTAAAGGAATAAACAAGAAATTTTAATTCTTGTGATTAATTAATGCTGGTAACTAGATGCCAACAATTCCTTCGGGTACTTTTTGAAGTCGTATTGCGTGCCCAGTGGAAAAGAAGGAGGGTAGATATTCGTTCATCCCCCTGCGTTATTGCTTTTCCATCAGAAGGTAAAAGCAGCTGGTGTTACCTTGTGCAAATATCTACTTTTTGAAGGCACGAAAAAGAAGAAGAAGAAGCTGTTTTTGCCGTTCCTTTCCTCCCCAATAAACTTACCGGCAGTTTAATATCGGACGTCGTAATTATAGAGCTGAGAGGGGTGCAGGACCATCATTACGTCAAGTTTGTTTCTATTATAGCACGTTTGGTTGACATCGGCTTCACAAGGCAACAGAAGAAAAGACAGACAAGGAACTTGGGGATCGTGACAGCAGGTGGGACAGATCACAATCATGGCGCCGAAATGAAGCCACAATACGAATAGACATCTTAACAATTAGTTGTTTACAAGTATGTATTGAATGGGAGAGATTTTGAGTTAAATAACTATGAGTATCTAAAAGGTTTATTGAAATACAGCAAAACAAGAAGGGACAATTAGTCTCAACATCTTTTTTTTTTCTTAAAGTAGTGATATTTAAATGCCTTATTGAGATGTTTCATTTTATTCATGTACTGATACCATTCAGTACCGCTTATTTAAGAGAGGAAGCCCAGACTTCTCCCAGACTTCATTAAGTCAATTAAATTTCTGTTAGTTAGTTCTAGTGAATTCCAATCACTCTGTGATTTTATTTACTAAAAAAATCTAGGGTCATATAAAGTGTTATTCAGCGTACTTTCTTCGAAATCTAATTTTTGTTTTTGGTTATGAAATGGACCAGCAGATCGTTAATACTAACATTATACCAATTGATCTATTGTGAAATGATTCTAAATTATACTAAGCTGTAATTCCATTATATATAACTTGAATCAGGACATAGTTTATCTACTATTACAAGATATAGTTTCATCCTTAACGAGAAAAGTATTCATACTAAACTTTTCCTCAAAATATTCTATTAAAAAAAAATTGTATTTTATTTTATTTATTGATTTTCTTTTGAATTAATAAAAGATATAATCTACTATTGCATTGTTGTAAAATATTTACATTTCTTCTTAAAATTATATTTTGGAGAATATAATCTACAATGAAAATCTATAAAATAAATTAAATAGTCCAAATTCATTCTGTTAGTCGTGCTTTTTAATTATGACTTTATATTTAAATTTGTTGCAATGAGATTTATTTATTTATTTATTTATTTATTCCCTAATTGTAAGAAAAAAAACCAATGTTTGAAGGAGTCACAAGAAATTCTTTTCCACAAAATTATAGTTAAAATATTGAAATTGACGAGCTGCCACAAAGAATTGCCAGAAATAGCTTTTATTTCTTTTAATTCATTTTTTCTATCTTTTTCTTTTTCTTCTTAAATATAAGGAATTTTACATAATCATTGAATTGAGATTTTTTTCGTGAATAAGGAACTGCAGGTGATACATTCTTAACATATAATATTAGACACTTTTTTTTAATTTAATGTTTTTTTTTTGTTTTTGTTTCCCTGAAGTGTCTAAATAGTAATTACAGAAAAATGTGATTTCTTTCTGAATAGGAAGTTATGTGTTATTTAGTGAATGATAATGTTAGCGAATTTTTTTTTAATGACCATACAACAATTTCAATAGCTTGAACATATCTTTTTGAACTAGGCGCTTTCGTTTATTGGTATTTTTAAATATCTTTTTGTTTACTTAAAAGCAATAACGATAGGGAATTAAAAAGATTTATATAAAGATTTATTATATATTATACTTTAATAAAAAAATTTAAAAAGTATAATAAAATGTTTTTTAAAATTATGCAAGTTCATTTTTAATTATTTAATAATGATAGTGTCTTCGAGAGAATATGCTTTATCTATGGAGATAAAAGATACTATGAAACTGAAAGTTAACATATTTCAGATTATATTAAGTTCCATTACTTGTAACTTATTCTTTCAAAAGGTGAAATTCGTTTATTTACGCTTTTTTAAGTTATCTGTTAATGTAGATTTAATTGAGATTCGATAAAATTTGATTTATTGTTAAATAAATAAAAATTGGGAATGTTGTAAGATTCGAGAATCCAATTCCCGTTATATGTTGGAGCATTGAAAATAAAATGGGGAAAAAAAAAGACAGGTTAAATTTTATCTGAAAATACTTTACGTAAGCAATTGATTTTGTAAAATCAGTTTATGGATTGTATCAGAATTCTTAAAGATAACGAATATTCTTTTAAACTTAATATATTAGTTATTTTTGTTAGTTTTAAATGTATTGTAGTTTCTTTTAGTAATACAAACTTCATCCATAGCTTTTAAAAATAATACCTTATCTATTTGACGATGTTAGATTTTACTATTTAGCTACAACTTAACATTTTTGTAGAACGTTATTTAATAAGAATATCTTTTTTTTTTTTTTTTTTCTAAGAGATCTTGTCTTGTTAGTGAAACTTCTTGACATGCCACGGGCAACTCAAAATTGTTAAGGCGTAGAAACGGCTTCTTTTCCAGTCTTTCTCTCCCTTCTTGCTGTGTCTGGTTATCCATTTCTAATCTTGACACTTCAAATATTTGCTGCAAATAACCTCAAGCACACCTTCTCAGCTCTAAAGGACTTTTCATCCAACATGTACCTTTGCCGCCTCTCGTGATGCCCTCTGCAATTGCCAGGACCCTTTGCTAAAGCTCCCAATTTATTAAGGTAAAACCCAACTACCTGTCCTTCCCTCTAATAGCGATTAGGGCCACTTAGGTGTCTGGAGAAGAGCACGGACCCGCAGGACTGCCGTGAGAGAAGTCTTCACCCCCTAATCACAGACACGGTCTTCTCGTTTCCAAGATATAATTTAAGGCTAACGCTTTTTCCCGAGCAAAGATAATAATCAGAAAACACGTTTATGGTGAGTCCAAGAAAAATAGAATGATCTTTTTTTTTCTTTGCAGCTATTTATATGAAGAAGGCCAAAAAACTGGAGATAGGAGTGTTGAATCTTTCAAGTTATTATATCCTTGTTGGTAAATGTTCCATTGCAGCTGCAACAAAG
This sequence comes from Thereuonema tuberculata, assembly GCA_023159025.1. Classification (NCBI taxonomy): domain Eukaryota; kingdom Metazoa; phylum Arthropoda; class Chilopoda; order Scutigeromorpha; family Scutigeridae; genus Thereuonema; species Thereuonema tuberculata. Next base: position 52,459,602 of record JAFIDM010000001.1, on the reverse strand, counting down.
TTTCGTTAAGTTACTGTCGAAAATAAAGAAACTCTCTCGATTCACACATTTACATTCCCGTATTTATTGAAATGGAAAGTTAAAAATGGAAATGGGTCATTATCTCGAGTCTTCAGCATGATTTGGACTGAAGCTGAATACAAATGTACTTATTATACATAAGCAAAATGAAATTACATCTTTATGTACAGAAAGACCAATTTTATTTCCATTGATTTACAAATATTGAGTGTTTTGTAAATGTAGACACACACACATTGTCAAGTTCCAGATGAAGGCTACAGCATGAAATCTCTAATGATGGTATGATGAAACATTCCTGGAACTTGAGAAGTTATGTTCTAGGTTATATCCTTGTTCTACATCACTTTTTAACTAAACAGAGATAATAAGTTATAATACAAAAAGAAATAAGGGTAACCAAACTTAAAAGCTGGCTATTAATTAATTAATTAATTAATTAAGAACATTCATGGGTCAGTCATTTAATATACAGTGGTAACGATGAACTTCGTATATCCAAAATCATTCTTATGTTGATGTAATAAATGCGATTTTTTGTTTACATGTTTTTTAAAAGCTAACCATTCTCTGAAGTTATCTTGATTCTTGATTCTTTATTATAAAGAAATAAGCAAATAAATAAAATACTCCGTAAATAAATAAATAATAGTTATAGATGGCGATAGTGTTCTTTTCCTATCGGAAATGTAAAAAGGGTATGTCATATTTACATATATAATAATAAATAATGTAAAACGAAGACATAATGTAAACATATAAGTATATATGTCTATGTTCAGAAAGCTGATACTATGTTTCAGTTTAAAAAAAAATACGTTTAACCTAAGGTAAATAATATTTATTTTTTGGTTATTGGTTTTCCATAACCTTAGGCCTATTCATATTTTTTTTAAATTACTAAATTCCTTTTGTTTCGAATTCGTATAGTACAGAATTCTGGCTGGTAATTTATCCTTAATTTCTCTTTTTTACTTTTGTAAAAATTTTATTATTTTTTTTTTATCTTTAATCTTTAAATATTAAAAAAAAAAAAAAAATGTATTGTAAATACTTGTAAGTTCATCAAAGTGATTTGTGAGTCAACTAAGGTCATTTATTTGTTCATTCCAAATTTTAAAGTTTTTATAATGTTATCAGATAAAAATAATAAAAAAATAATTTCAAGTAATTAATAATTACTTACTCTTGTTTAACTTCAATAATTGTACTAAATTTTTTCCTAAAGAAATATTTTCCTTTTAAGACAATTTTATCTAAAATAATTTACAAATGTTCTTTAACCTTTAACTTTAAATGTATGCTAATATATTTATTAAATGTAATGTTTATGGTAGTGATGTAAAATGACTCGAAGTAACTGTAAATAAATAGATACTATTTTCGTAGTTGACATAGATCGAATACATCATATAATAGTTTCAATATTCTAAAATATCCTGTTGTCTCCTAAAGCACAGTTCAGTTTATAGAATTGCTGATTCACCACCGTAAAGACGTGATCCATCAACCATGCGTCGGACTCGGGGACGGAAGGCTTTCAGGCTCCTTCCTTCCTCAACCCCATCACGTGAACCACCCCCATTCCGAACCCCACCATCCGCAACCCCAATTGATGCGATCGGAATCGTTAAACCCACCCCATGTGAACCCTCCGACCCGCGACAGCCTGCCATTAGGCCAGCCGAGGCACGACGAGTGGCCACCGGAGTCCCATAGCTGGGAAACGCGCGAGACGAAAGCCGGAACGGGCCGCTCTTTATCGGCGGCAATTACCGTAACTCCGTCGGCCGTGATAGGCTCACTTTGCTCCAGCTAATGGCTCGTTTGCTAATGGGATTCCCGTATCGAATAAAGGCTAAATGACAACGAGATTGTTCGCTAGGGACACGGGAGAAGAAGAAAGGACGCTGTGTGCATTTGAATAACAACTTTATTCAGTCAGGGAGAGTTTTATTAAACGGAAAGAATCAAAGAAAACAATCAATTAAGAAGAATGTTGTCGTTATAACCAATTAAAAAAGTAATCTTTCATCAATTGTATGGTTAGAAATGCATACAGGTTAGAAATTGTATGGTTAGAAATTTCATTTTATTAAAGTGTCATTTTACACATATCATTGTTCATTATTTAAATCTACAGCATTGTTATCATATAATAACGATGTCAAAAATATTTTGCATGATTTTTGTAATATATTTTAAATTTATATAACCTATTCTAAGTAACATATAGAAAATGTTCTACTTTATGTAAGTCTTTATTTAAAAGTAAATAAAGTTAATAAATATTAATCATACATTTCAAATGAAAATATTAAAATGTTATTATGAACTTTTTTTAAGTCACATTGGTTAATACAGTGGTAAGACATTTCTTTAATTTTTCAAAAAAAAAAATAAAGGTTTATTTTACCAGAGATTTCTCTTACCAGAGATACCAGAGAAATATCCAAAATTTACTTTCTAGTATTTATATTTATTTATTTTTATTTTATTTTTTTTTAACAAAAAAAAAAAAAAAAAAAAAAAAAAAATTTTAAAATTTAATCAAGTATATTTTTTTTTACAAATATTTTTAAATTTATTTCATAACTGATCTGAAATCTCAAGTGTGTGAATATTTTTTTAATTTATTCTGTTCTTTCAAAATTTCTAAAAAGAAAATTAAATTAAATAAAAAAATTAAAATCGTATTTTAATTTATTTTTCTCACAAAATTTTTTTCTAAATAAAAAATTAATATCATAATTTTAAAAAAAAACTGTAATTATTAATTATTGCTATTTGATTTATAGCTGTTTAATCTACAGCTGCAACAATCAAAAAAATTTTAAAATTACATTTTAATTTTTTTTAATTCTTTTTAAATTTAAGTTTCATTCTTCACGTCGAAACGTACAATGGTTATTACTTTTAAATTTTACTATTCATAAATATTAATAGTAAAGAAAATTGTTTAAGACTTGGTGTTTGAAATCTTATGCTGAATAGACAATTACATTGAAAGTGATTTCTTGTATAACTTAGCTCTATCGTAAAGGCAATCATTTTTCTGAATGATCGGTCGTTGTATTCGTCAATTGCAGAAATTTTGCATATCGCCAAATCTTAAACGCTATCGAGACAATTGATTCTGGTTTCGCAATCGTGTTGTTCTTTCTCTTTTATGTTCCTCCTGTTCTTGATATTATTCTCGTTTACTGCTTAAGGGATAAGGATCATTTTGCAATGTACGAAAATCTATATCTCTATTATCTTGAATATGGATCTATAACGCGAGTTTTTAGTGAAAAGTCAGCGAAACCAGTACTATAGTGTTTTACAGCCCGAGAAGAAATTACACTCAAGAGACAACTAAGCATATAGATATCTTTGATATCTGAATTAAAAAATAATAATTAAAAAAAATAATGATAATAATTTTTTTTTTTTTTTGCAATAGATAATAGTCGAAAAAAAGTTATCGACTTTCATTGTAATAACTTACTACATAAAAACTTCAAATTTAATTTTGTTATTTGTTATATGCTTGTGAATTTTAAATCTACATTAAAAAAATAAAAAAAATATATGTAATATTCAGAAGTCTTCCCAACATTTGCGTGTTTTTTAATGTATTTGTGCAGTTTTTAAAAGTATGTAATAAGTATAATTTTTAATTCATTATATTCTTACGTCAACACAATCGAAATATATTTTGTGAATTTTAAATCTGGCTGATAGGTTTATAATTTCGGACGCTTTTTTTTTTTTTTCTCAATACGATACTTTTGCGTGAAACTTTTGCAACAATAGGACTGTCAACAAGTTTTAGCTCGATTGTTTGCCATCTGAATTTTTGATCTGATTTAAGTTGAAGAAAAGAAAAGAAATAGCGTTTGTTTGTTTATTCTTTGCAACACGTCGCAGACCTTCCATACCTTCCGGAAATTAATTTGTGTTCCTTGAGGCTAGGGGTGAAATCAACGGGAATAAACAAATCAAATTAAACATTTCCGACGATTTCATTTTTTTCGGCCGGCCACGGTAGGTTATTTATGTATTTCCTAGTGAAAAACATTGAATAAATAATAATTTAAAAAAACGTGTTGTTGCAATAAAATTTAACTGCATTGCCACGAAGTAAGCGTATTATTTCTATGTAATCGTATTATTTTAATTCACTGATTGTTATAGGCGCAAAATAAAAATGTAACAAATATTAATAATACAATAGAATTACTTGATAAAAATCTGGTTGAAAAGGAGATCGGGTTAATGGGTCCAATCTGTGTGTGTGTGTGTATTTTTTTCCTTCTTTATCATATTTACATTTAATAATCTGATAATCCTTTTATGCGACATGATTGTTCGGTGGTTCATGGATTCTTCGGCCGTCTGAAGGACTCTGCTGCCGCCGACAATGACTGTGGCGAACGGCGTTCGTGATCAGAATTGGCGATGACTTGGACCGAATACAGATAGCCTGTTTCCGTGTACCGTTCTCACCTGTTAGGTGTTCCGAATGTAAGGCAGACACCTTGTGGCTTTGATGCAATGTTTTCCACCTGGTCGCGACTGTTAATACTCGAGTCAGGATTCGTGGTGTGGTTGCGAGAACAACGTTCCAATGCAACGTTGATTTTTTTTTTTTTTTCCCCTCCCCAACCGATGAGACCTTATAATAAGAACTCAATGGCAGTCATTCGCAGAAAGAAGATTAAAAAGCAGTCATGTGAAAAATGAAAGAATTAATGATACTGGAACTTGTTAAATGGGTTTCACTTATTTAAATATTTTACAAAAACCATCATAATGCAGGAATTTCATTTGTAGATGTTCCAAAAACAAAGTAAAACCGATTGAATGTTTTGTATTTTTAATCATTTCTGACAATGCTACGAAGTTAAAAGTCAGACATACACAAAAAATCACTTAAGTAAATTATTTAACATAAAAATCTGATTAGGACATTAGATGAAGAATTTTTAATCTAAAAAATATTTTATCTTCCCTTCTACTAGATTTCACATTGTCTCTGTATAACTTAGAGTTTTTAGAAAAATTACTTTGAAGCTCTTGTACATGTGTGTTATAGCTTCACAGTCAATCTATCAATAGTGTATTTCAAGAACAAGAACAAGAAAAATATTGTTGTTATTATTGAATGTCTGCTGTTGGTAATGTTAAAAATTATTTTTAAGTACAGTGAAACTTCTCCGAGCGGCCACCCCTGTATAGCGGCCACCCCTCTAAACGGCCAAATTTTCATGGCACGGATTTTTCGACTCATAGACCTAATGTTAAAATAACCTGTATCAGCGGCCATCCGTCCCCCTCTAAACGGCCACCGAGTGGGATTTAGAGATTTCCCACCCCTTCATTTTTCGGGAAATTCTACTTGAAAACGAACTTGAAAAAATGGTTGTTATAGAGAAAAGTAAAAACTTAAAACAGACACAAATTGTAGCCTTTTTAAAAAAAATGTAAGAAAGCATGAAATAAAATACTGTACTATTTTCTCTTTAGATAAGTTTTAAATTTCATTTTAAATAAGGAATATATGTCAGACTTGTTTATATTACGCATTATAATAATTATCTTATAATAGTAAGATACGCATTATAGCAATTATAAAACCCTTCAGAGCGGCCACCCCCTCTGAGCGGCCAAATATTCTCGGTACTGTGGGGTGGCCGCTCAGAGAGGTTTCACTGTATTTACTTAAAAATTTGCTGCGCTAGTTTAAGTGTTGTTGTTTTTTTTTTTTGTATATGTGTGTGTGTCAATGAAGAATAGCTTATGAATATGATAATCGAAATTTTTACTGCATAGATTGAAACAATGTGTTTCAAACAAAATTTTGCACATTACAAAAAAAAAAAAAAAAATACCGAAATAAACGAAATTTGGTAGCGGTGAAAAATCGAAATGTCATGTAGTTATATTGTGTAGTTAATTTATTTATTTTTTTAATTTTTAGCGATTGAAAACTTTTGTTAGATTTATTGTTTCTTTTATTTATTTTATTTTATTTTATTTTATTTTATTTTATTTTATTAATTTCTTTATTGTCTTTTTTTGTAAATTGTTAAATCTTTTAGATACATGTTATTTATTGATAATTCACTTGAACATAAATTTTTATATTAAAAAAAAATACTTTTTTATTACTCTTGAGAGAACTTTTTAATTAAAGTTAGACCTATGTCCCACAATAGACCTATGTAGACCTTTGGGTTGGCGGGAAGTAAAGCTTCCGGCGTCTTAGGACTTACGGGACTAAATAGAGATCCCGGTGGTCAACCCCTACGTCAGCTGGCCTTTAACCCTCGGGAAAGACACCCGGTACCATTCTACAGAAGGCTTGGTGCACCCTTGGACCCATCTGGAAGATAATTCAGCGTGATAGAACCCCCGCCGGGGATTAAACCCTGTCATCCAGTCCGCGGACAATTGTTTTACCGCTTTGCTAGCGAGAACGAAAATCTTTTAATTCTTTAACACAAAAAACAAAAATGAAAAATATATAAAAGAAGAAATGTATTCGATTAATATAAATTTTCAATTTAAATGCTAATAATTTTATAATTCGAAATTACAAAAAATAGTATTAGTTTTTGAAAACCTAATAAAGCTTCCGAATAAATTTTAAAAAAAAGTGTGTATCTACGCTGTTTCAGTGTAAATTTAAAGTAACATCTGAAATTTCACATGAAACAACTTTAATTAAAATTTATTTGAAATAAAACTAAATAAAAATATTTTTAATATATTCAGAAACACTTCAATTCCCCTTTTTTTTTTTTTTAAACTATTGTTCGTGGAATTTTTTTTTTAATGGCGCAATTTAATAAAAGTTCATAAATTTTATTTGCAAGTGGAAACAAGGTTGTTAACGTAATTTTTCTTGTTCTTCTTCACATCATTGCTGTTTGTTTACGAGCAGCGTTTTCAACACAGACTTAAGATTGAAATCATCCCTGCAACTCCCCATAATTAGTGTCCCGTCCTTCATCATTTGTACATTCTTTTCATTCTCCGCACAACCTTTTCATCAATTGCTGTCTTCCAGTTGCTGAAAATAGTCATTACAACATTTTCGATACCTTTTGACTAAATAATGAATTTGTTATTGAATTTGAACAGTGTCTAAGTGGATATATATGTATATATAAAAAAAAAAATCCCTTTGGTAATTATACGTACGGCATAGAAAGCAGATTTTTTTTTCTAAAATTTTTTATTGTTTGTTAAGATATTGAAGAGGCGATATACACTTCATTTCTTCTCTTTTTTCTTTTGGTGATAAACGCAACATAAATTAAGTATTAATTAAAGGTTTCTTCCACAGTATTAGCGTTTTTATGTGATTATTTACCGTCTTCTCTTTCCCTATCATTACATTCTGTGGAGGCGCTGCTTCAGCGAACCACAGTTTGTTGGTTACTAATGAAAATGACCCCAGGCAGGTCAGGGATCGAAGATCAAATCATATCTCCTTAATTTAGCCAATGAATGTGTGTGTGCACTCTTTTAATGAGACAATCGAACGGACTGAATTAATTTCTCGGGATCCCCAATCTATTCCGAATTCAATTATTTTATAAATATACGTTAGAACCTGGGGTTTCAAGGTTTGGCGTAACATGGCCTTCCCTAATTAGCAAAGAAACTCGAAATTAACTTATTAATTCAGAAACACGGAAAGTATTTTGAGCGTAAACAGACACCAGACGCAGTAAATCAATCTCGTTGGAGTATAATCCTAAGCCTAATTATGACTTAATTTTTTTTTTAATTTCGCATTTATTTTTTTTTCTTCAACTCGATGATGATGGAATGAAAGCAGTAGATATGCTAGTGTGTAAAATTTATGATCTACTATAGTCTGTGACTTAAATTACATAAAACGAATATCAGTATTTCTTCTGAATTTCTCAGATTGATGATTTTAATTATATGGCATATTATGGCATCTCTTTTTAGGTCCATTTTAAAATAATTTTTTGCACCTTTCATAGTTAAGATTATAATTAATTTTTTTTTCCATATGTAATGGTCGAAACTTTTCTCTAATAAAAAGGCATTGATAAATGTACGTAATAATTTTGAACTAAAATTTTTATAAATTATTATAAAAATTAAAAATATACCTCAGACACTAGTCAGGATTCGAGCACAAACGTGACATTTTAGCAACAGAAGCTATACGCCCATTAGATATTTTTAATAATTTTAGTTTATAATGGAATAATTGAAAGAAACCCATTACTATTAAATATTGAATATTTAATATTTATAATTTAATATTTAATATTTATAATTTAATATTTAATATTTATAATTTAATATTTAATATTTATAATTATAATAAATATTTATTAATATTTATTTATTATTATTATTGAACTTCATAAGTAATAGAAATTATTTAATATAAGATACAACATGTTTCTTAGCAACTTTGCTACATTAAAATATAATAAATATATATTTGTTCGCACTTTGATAATAAAGTTTTAGATATGCTACAATGTAAATGCAGGTCTAATCGAAAAACGTTTGCTAAAAGCGAAAATATTTTTGTTTATAGGTGGAAACAAAACTCTTCACTAATAATATCATCAAAGATGACAAATATGATAAGAATTAGTTTTCAGTTGCCACTACTTAAGGAATTTTCTAAATCATCTGCTGACTTAGTGAAATTAAAAAAAAAAAAACTTAGATAATTATAGATAGAGAGGATTTATTACCTCAATCGTCCAACTTTTCCTTATTAAAATATTTTGTTTTATTTTCCTTATTAATTTCTGTCCAAGGAGGAAATTATTTAAATAATATATTTGAATTTTTATGAGGTATTTGAGAAAAACACATATTTTAAGCCCAGTGTATGTTTTATTAAGAGAGCAGAAGCATTTTAGTGAAGAAGAAAAAAATAAGAATTGAGAAGTAAAAAACATGTGTAATTAAGTTTCTGACTTAGCTGATAAAGAAACGTTTTGTTACTGCATGGATGTTAAGTCACATTATATTGGCTTTGTATAATAAGTATTTACAGACACAGTAACAATTTTTTTAAGAAAAGTTTTATGTATCGAGTAAAACAGTATCTAGTGATAACTAACAATAACGAAAAATAATTAAGTAACTAATTTACAATAAGTAAAAAAAAAAATTGGGGTTAAGGTTCAAATTTCTTTAAAAAATTTTGCTCGGCAAAATTTCAAAATATCATTGCTCAAAATTGACTGTCCATTCTAATATCAAAATTGCTTCAAAAAAGAGAAAACGTTTCTGTTTATTACCTAGCCAAATATTTCGCTACTTAAGTCTTAATGAGATATTTTCATTAAAAAACACAAAAAAATCTACTTGAGCTTTTTATTTAGCACAATACATTAAAATAGGAAGTAGTTAATTTACTATTTGATCGCTAATTAACGATTGTTGTTAAATCGTCCAGGAAGCAGAGAAAAGAAAAGTAAATTGCTTGAAAGATGTAAGGCTGCTATTGAAACCCACGCAAAGTGCTAAATAAATGTAATGTGAACGGAATGGTGTGAAATCCTCCCGACAAAAAAAAAGAAGTCCCAGCCAACCTGTGTATTAAAAGAGCTGACAAATGCGTGTGTACAATTACGGATTCCTAGCGTGTAATTTGGAGAAACAGATTATGATTTGAAAAACGCCATGACACTCTCAATAAAGAGATCACGTTGAAGGAAAATAAACAGTTGATTGGATACAAATACAATTGCCGTAAAAGGAGTCCACTTTACTTCATCACCCACAAAACACAAGAAAGGAAGGCCAATCAACACCCACAGGCTAATCGAGCACGAACTGATCCTTGGCCTAAATCATAGAAATGCTGGTTCAAAATGATTTCATAGTTTGAAAATAAAAAGTGAATTATGATTATTGGAAAGTAATTATCTGCATTCGTTGATTTCATTGTTTTTCCATTTTTAAATCATGTAAGAAATGAATGAACTATCTGCTCTGTGTAAAGTTTTTTTTAACACATGTTTATAGTGAACTTGTAACAGCAAGCTTACACGTTTAAGATGCACTGCCTATGTAAGTTTGTCATAAATAAGAAATGTAATAAAGGGATGTATATTAATGTTTATACGAGGTTGGTATTTCAGAGAATTGTATAATGTCATAAAATATAAGGGGTACTAAAAAGTTTGTATGAATCATAGGTAAAATTATATTTAATTGTATTTTACGCCAGTAAATTTTAATTTGTAAAAAACTATAGGTCTCAGGAAAATAAAAAAATATCAGAGAAATATACGGCGATTAGTTCTATGGTCTACCAGTATGGCTGTCTTTAGCTGCTGTATGTAGCAGGAATGAATTGGTAGAAGATTATATTATATTATATTTTATTTTATTAGATTATATTACATTATATTATATTATATTTACATTAAAAGCAGAACAGTTTGCTAACATTTCATTTAGCTTGTTAAAGTGAACTACTACTAATAATAATATAGTTATTGCTTTGAATTTATTAATAATTAAAATACAGTACTGTACAGAAATCTAGTGGTTTAAAATGATATAAGTTTTGTGTAAAACGTTCTTATTAAATTAGGTAACCATATCCCAAATTACAGGCTATTTTTGATGTTGATGTTTTGGTGCTGATATGAAATCAAGATCTATTTTTGTTATCCACAAATAGTTTTCTGAATAATTTTAAATTGTGGCTTGATCAGTTTATTGCGTGGATATTTTGGTTTATTTACGTATTCTATTAATGTAAATATCATAATTATTGTGTGTATCATCTTTATCTAATTTTAAATTTAATAACAAACAATGTAATACTGTATTTTATAATTTTGAAGAGAAATGTTGAAAGTAATCACAGGAAGGAAAATTTTTTAATATGTCTGAAAAAGAGTACAAAGATGGTTTATTACGATTATCTCATTAGTATTTGCGGAAATGGTAATATTCTATAATTTCCTAAATAAAACGATTAATAGAACAGTTTTATAAATGGATGATTTCAATTCATCATTTTCTTAAATTCAGTCATTCTCAGTACAATGAATATTATTATAATAATTTATTTTTTTTAAATGGAGCATTTTTTGGATTCTGATTTTTTAGGATTTCCCAAAGTACGTATTTCGTTAGAACGAAACTTCAGATAACGAAAAGAACTGCTCTTCCGATATTTTTATTATTTTAGTAAATAATTGCAAAAGAACATCCCAAAAACTATTTTAGTACTGATTAATTGATAATGACTACATGTATACTTTAAAGTTTCCTATATATTTCTTTTCATTTTTATCCGAAATCTAATATAATCTATATTTTTAGAAAGTTATTTGTTCATCATTGTGCGATAGGTTTCAAAATTTTTAAGTTATGACAAGGTTATTAGGGACGAGGGGAGGGTAAAGTTTCATAACTATGCTTATTTCTGCTTGTACCCAAAAATAGATTTAGGGCTGGTTTTAGTTGGGGGTGAGGGGAAAAGAAAAATATCATTATGTAAAAGTTTCAAACCTTGGGTTTCCCCAGCACAGACAACATGGCGGGTCAACGACCAAAGCACACATTGTCAAGCTTATTATTATTATTATTATTAGTTATATATAACCGACTCGCTAGAAATTTAATGGGAATTACAGTTTTTGGGAATAAATAAAAAAAATCCCACACCTTATAAAGCGCTTGATGATCTGAATTTTGTTTTCACGATTCCAAGTATTACTTTATACTCCCTAATAAGTAAATAATAAATAAATAAATATTAATGAGAAACCATGAACTATTTTAATACTTTAATCAAGAGATCTATATTGCCATTAGGTCAACCCAAATTTGAGTATATTTCGGAAGTACGTAATCATTCATTATCTACCAAATTATATATACCCTAATTTATTTCGTAAAATCCTTAGAAAATAAACCCATAAATAAACTTCCTATATAATTTTCTTTAGAATCGAATTATTCTCTGTGGTTTAATCTTAATTTGAAATTTTCTTGGAATTATTTTTATCATCACCAGCCTTTATTAAAAAAAGGTTTTCCTTATGGAAAAATCCATTCGAGCGTGTTACAACAAAATTAGAACAATTACTTTGAATGTTTTTATCGCATTTTTTAATTCGGTTTTTTTTTTTTTTTTCCTCTACCATTTTCACTTGCATTGTATTTTTTGTTTATTAACGAAAGTAGAACAGGATTATTATATAAGAACGATAATTTGCAGAAGGGTCAAAGGTGAAATCTAACTAAAGCAAAAGAAATAATGTTTTTAGGGGATTAAAAACAAAATTTGTTCCAGATTTTTTTTTTTTTTATGTTTTTCCTAGTCGAGGTTTTTTTTTTTCAAAACATGTTGATCTGTTAACTCCGATGTTTAAAACTGAATGTCTTCATTGATGTAGTGTTTTCGTTGTTACTGTATGTTCTTTTTGAATATAAAAAGCTCACAATGGAAATTCGAATATTTACGTTAGAGTTTAAGCAAAATTCAATATACAGAGATTGTACTTGATTCAATGAAGTTAATGTAAAATATCAAAAATAAATAAATAAATAAATAAAAAGATATTATTGGAATGTTCTGACAATATTGAAATGTTCTGACTAATAATTTATTCCAGAGTATTTAATTATGGAAGTTAGCAACAGTTTTACCTATGGATGATTAGGGCATTTACTTGTTTTGATATCTCTTTTAGCATAAAAAATTAATAAATAAATAAGTAAACAAATAAAATCATAAATGGCAAAATGTCTGAATGAATTTCTCGCGGCTTCGGAGCTCGTCGTGCCCGCGACTTCTTTGCTGGCTTGTCAAAAAATAGAATATGTGGGACACAAGATTTAAATACGGTGCCTAGAATTTGTTTTTTAGTGGAAGTGTTTAATGTGAATGTATCTTTTAGTCGGACGCACAGACAGTAAATAATGTTAATTAAGTTAAGGCTTCCATAAGAAGCACAATTCTTAGAAAGAAGGCTATCGAAAAGAATGCATTCCCTAGCTATTTGGAACTTCTATTTTACGTTACTACTACCCAGACGAGAATCACATCAAGTTGATTAGCAGCACTTCACCAACGCATCCCGGATAATCCTTTTTTTTCTGCTTACAATTTAGAAATACTTACTTAATTTTAATTCCATTTTATTTCAAAATCACATGACATGAAAAAAAGTATCTGAGAATAGAATCTAGAATATTATTCCTTACAAGAATGGATGTTTCGCTTACGACGGCTTGCTTAACGACCATCGTCAGGAAAAGAAAATGCATCTGCAGAAGAGCTAGTACAACAAATTTTTGGACATCTGCTAGTGTTGAGAAATCTAATTTTGTAAACATGATAATTCCATGTTGAAACATACTCGGAACCATCGATTCTATTCCGTTAATTTCCCGCAAATTCCTTGTAACTGAAATATGTTTTTATCCAAAGCTGGTATCGTTTAACGTATTGAAAATATTTATGTTCAGCAATCCTTTTACAGTATGATGCAGGAGCTCATTTGTTACGAGATCTCAGAGGATTTGTCTATGATTATGTTGTTAACTTCAAAAGGAAATCTGCAATAGTTATTAAATATGGATATCATCAAATCTATCCCCTCCAAAAAATTATAGTAATTTTTTTCCCCTCAAGTTATTATTAGGGCTGTTTTGACGGCAGTTGCAGATGCCATTTTAGTATTGATCAGATAGAAATGTCTTTTTTTTTTTTCATCATCAGCATCTCATAATTGGTATGTCTATCTATGAATCTGATGAGTAACTGTATATGGTGTTATTGACTGAAGCACTTGTATTTATCGATATTTCAGAAGAAGTCAATATACAGATATAATCATTTATACAGAAATGCTTGAGAGTTAAATTCAACTCAAATTCCTAAATACTTTCACTTTTGATATGGTTAGACCTTATTTGATAAAATTAAAATGATTATAAATACATCTTTTTTTATTATGTAAAGTAATTCAGAAATTATAGTTTGAATATCTTAACATCTTACACTGAATTTTTTTGCTGTAATTTTGATTTTTAATGTATCATATAAGTTATCTCATAACAGCCTATGATAGATATTTTGCAGCACAAATTATAGTTACAAAATGCTAAAAATGTTAATTTCGTTTTTTTCTTTTTTTTACAGCTTGAAAAGGATAACAATTGAAAAAAAAAAAAAAAAGATTTGGCAAAAACAGAAAACAAAAATTATAATTTTCAATTCATTACAAATTAAATATATATCCTTTATTCTAAACATCTTCATTATAAAAAGACACGAGGAGAACATGAAAGTTTTTAGTTTATATTGTTCTTAACTTTAGATTATGGATAAACGGCAAAGATATTTATTGTTGAATATTCTATTTAACGAATGAGCTTTGATTAACGATTTTATAATTTTAAGTGAGCTTAGGGATGAAATATTATAAAATATTTGTAAGAAAACTGAAATTTTTGTAATTCTGCTGTAGAAGTCGTCGTAGATAATTTTATAGTATCATATGATCCTTTTTTCTTTTGGATTTATGGATTTAATTTTACTGGCAAATATTGTATCATTACTATTATTATGAACTGGATTGTTTTAGGAAATTAAGATAAGTTACAAGGTGGTTTATGTCATTTCAATTTCTAAAATGGAATTACTCCAATAGGAAGGATTTTACCTAGATGGTTAGTAGCTGTTTGTCGTCAGAAAGAAGATTTCGATGTTAAAATCTTTATAAATTTTTAAGGATTAATGTTTTTTTTAACTGTTATTATTGTTTTGAAGATTAAATTTAACGTAGAAGATTCTTTCAGGGTGTAAGAGGACATAATTCTTTGTCTCTCGAAATATTCGTCAAATGTAATTAACTTCTATGAATTATTCGATAAAAGAAGATTCAGTTTGAATATAAAGTATCATTAAATTAACTTCTGATATATTGAGATTTTGGTTAATGAAAATGTTAATTACTAAAACCGCTGATATTAAAAAACAAACCCTCACTCCTTGGGCTGCTTTCACTGGTCCCTATTTCTCTAAACCTCCCTGATATTATATCCATTAACTGATGACGTAAATGGGCTCCGATGTCATGAGACTTCTCCGTGTCGTATTATTTTGATCCTTGTTCTTCCACCAATTCCGTGTCATTTAATCGCCAGATGAATGGGGAGGGGTTTCGAGGGGTGGGGTACAGTGCGGAGCATGCTCCGTCGAAGGTACTTAACAAGACCCCGGCGCCCCTTCATTACAGTCACGAATAGGCCGAAATGGTCGATTCCTAGTTGGCTTTGGACCCCGCCCAAACATCCAATGAAGCCCACTTTCCAACCACTAGCGATAAAAATCCTGGATTGTATTTCTTTTTACAATCAACCATAAAACCTCTCTTTCGAATAACATAGCTCAGTGTTTATTCAGGTACTCTTTTATTCTACCTGTACCTATTAGAGAGATAAATGCCGGAAATTAACTCCCATTTCAATCCAAATGCGTTTATTTATATAGAAACAATGTATTTAATAAATAGTTATTACTCATAGTGGATAATTTGAATGCAAATGAAATAGTATTCAAAAAAAGGTTAATTTAGTAATGTTTGAATTTACCAAACATAATTAAAAAAAAAAAAAACTTTTACTCAATTGTTTGACTAACAGGGAATAAAAAATAATAAAAAAAAATATTAATATATATCATCGTAATGTATTCGGTTGTGAGGTTTACTATTCACTTTGTATAATTCTAAAACTAGAATAGAAACTGTGAGCTTTGAATAGAATTAGCTAAAATATCAGGATTATCAATTTATATAAATAAGCAAGAATTAGTCTTTTTTAAATAAAGTAAAAGTAATAAACTGCAGTAAGAGCTGTCATAATTTCGGTTCCTATTACGTTTTAATCTTCCTTACAAATTTTTTGTAATGTATTTAAAATTAATTTTTTTGGTTATGTCTGCTTCTAATATTAGAAAAATGCATTTTTAAAGATAATAATATACCGGTATTATTTATAAATGGTATATAGTTTCCTCAAAAATAAATATACGCATTGCTTTTTTTTTGATATCATATCATTATACATAAAATCTATTTTTACGATGCAAAAGATATATGTTTTGCATTGTTTAAAACTACAAAATGATCCGAATTACCATAGGAGATAGATATCACCAAAATAGCGGCTCATTATATCTATGTTTGTTTATCCTGTTCAGTTTCCCTGTATTATCCAGAAATTTCGCGATGTGCTGTACAGGGATTTTTGCCCAACTAATACGTATGTAACTTCAGTCTGTAATGGAATAATTTTGCAACGTTTCAAGTTCTGAAATTTATCGAAGAGTAACGAACTGGCAAACCTTTCTAAAATATGTAAATAACAATCTATTTTAAACTACAGTTTTACTAAAATATTGTCAAAAAAGCAAAATATTACCACAATAACTATTGAAATAACAAATTTGGGCCTCCTAGATCACAAACTTCGTAAATTAGGCAAAGTTTATCTTGTCAAGCTGTGTTAGTGCTTGTTAAGGCTTTTTTGTTAAAAGTATTTATGTATTTCCTTTACATCTTCTGACTTTAATTTCTTTCTCTAATTACAATTCGGCTTTTGGTCTGCTTCTTGAATTGAGAGGAAATTAAAAAGTACAAAGCAATTAACAAAACAGGTTTAATTTCGGAGATTTCTTTTCTAGATACTCTAAGTCTGCTTGAACTGATGATAAAGAAGCTGATTCTTTATGATCTGTAATTTTTGTCAATTAGGAATTGTAATCTTTACAATGAGCTTCCTATTTTTTTCTTTAACTGATTGAAAACGAAAATAGATTTTCTTAATTACTTTGTCTACAGATAATTTTCTTTTATCTTATATATTATGTTTGTGTGTGTGATTGTTTGTCTGTACAATTGCGTGCCCAAAATCTCTCTCATCTATAGACATTAAAAAATACAATTATCAAGTAATTCTTTAAAGCCATCCATTTCTTGTTGTTATTGTTTTATAGCTATTTTCAATTCGTTTGAATGATTTATAGCTACTATCTACTGTCACAACCGAAGCTTCTATATCTGGTAAATGATTTTCAATTTGGTTGTTAAAGGAGTTAATAAAATCAAGAAAATTTCAAATATAGAATATCTTTTCATAAGAACTTATTGCAAGGGGTTATAAAACAAAGACTGTTGCATTTTTTTCTTCTTTTCTTTAGCAAATATAATAATGTAATGGCACTTTCCAAAGGAATTTGAAATCTGCATTTTCTTGTTCCTTATTGAGTCGTCATCTAAAGTTACCCAATTATAAAGGCTTCCAAGAATTGGAAATAAACTACCCCTTCTAGTAAACTTTTTTAAGTTAACTTTGAAGGTTATTAGTTTTGTTAGCATTACAAAAATTTCAAACTCTTTGGCACGATGATTTTTTTTCGACTAACCACAAGGATGATTTACAGAAAGGATCCAGAGAAACAGAAATTTCGAAAAGAAATGCATAGAAGGAACTATGACCTTAAAAAGTTTTCTATAAAATAATAAACTTGAAGCGCAATACTTTATTAGATTAATGAGTTAAGACTGAATTAAAGAATCAAATAATATACTTACAGCTGTAATTTAATTATATTTAGCTATATATTTAATGAATTTATATTTTAATCAATGAGTTTTTTTTCCGGGGAGAATGAATTATGAAGACATCCCAACAGTTGTAAGCGTTTTTTTTTTTTTTTTTGGGTGAACTATAGCCTGTATTAATAGAAGTTTCAATAAGCTTCGGGTGAAGCCAGTTGCACCAACCCATACAATTGGTCGACAAATATGGAATCCTAATCAGTGCCTATTCATGACACTCGCTTTTGTGGTCGAAAGTAGGAGGGATCATTTTTCATTTGGTTGCTGTGGTGCTGCATTGGTCCTCGACCCTACAACTAATTTTTGCTGTAAATAAGTTAATATTTTTTCTTTACATAATTCGAAGAAATTCTTTTTAAGAAACAAAGTAGAATTGGTAAATAGTGAAGGATTTTTTTTTTTTTTTTGAAACTGCGGGTGACGAGGTTTAATAGAACAGCGACAGCATTCGAATATACCAGGGTCCCATGCTCATTACCCAGAAAGCTTTTACAAGCACCGTCATTTCTTGTTATATATTTACCTGCAACTGAACTGTATCCCATTATTTGAAAAAACCGCCTCTCGGCGGTGAAACTAGTCGATTCCTTTGTATATCTTGTTTTTTTTTTATCCAAATTAATTACATGTTTAAACTAATCAGGTGTATGGCTTCATTAATGCGTTTTAAAAAATCCAGTACACGTAAAGCGTTTCTAATCTGCATTCGAATATTTTTAGAAGAAAAATAACGAATATATTTTTGAAGTACACCAAAAGAAGATGATATCAATATTCAAGATTCATTAATACAATGTTTCTCATTAAAAAATGTGCTCAAAATTGGTTTCCTTTTTATAAAATTGTTGGAAAAGTCTTTGTTAAAAATTTTGAACAAAAACATTTGTTTAAAACCTTTGAATGAACTAACTTAGAATGGTTAAAAAGAATTTTTTTATCTGGCATATAAAACAATTACAAAAATAACAAGTTACTTTCTTTTTCATCTGTAAAGATTTTCTTTTACTTATGGTCCTGACTCAGTCAATTCAAGCGACTGCAAACCTTTTATTTCTTTTATATATTTCTTTTTCCAATGCACCTAAAATCCTGAAAATTTAAATATGAACTTGTAAAGAAGCTGGGATTTACATTTTCTTGTTTTTAATTTTAAAAATATTTTATAATTAATTAAATTAAAATTCAAAAATTGTTAATTCTTTCAAAATCTATTTCTATAAAAAAAATGCTTCAAACAAATTTATTTTTGGAAACGAACAGCATCAAATGAATTTGCATGATATTTTTTAGAAAGTCTTTAATGAAAACGTTTTTTATTATGATTATTTGATAGCACGTAGAAAAAAATAATTTAATCTCAAACAATTTAAAAAAATTAATTATTGCACCAATAATAAATATTTTAAACACAAGTCATTATTTTACAATTTTTTTATCATTTTAGGTTTTCGTCAAGTCTTTTTTTAGGTTGAAAATACGGAGTAATACCTCGAACCCCTCCCCCCAAATGACTGTTTTTTAATTTTAATTTAATTAATTACAGAATATTTTGAAAATTAAAAACAAGAAAATAAAAATTTCAGATTCACAAGTTCAGTTTTAAATTTTCAGAATTTTAGATGCATTGGTAAAAGAAATATATAAAAGAAATAAAATGTTTGCAGTCGCCTGCATTTGCTTGAGTCAGGACCTTAAGCAGAAAGTTTGCTTCTTTGTACGTAAATGGAAACTTAATGGAAAGAAAACTATTTTGTCATGTTATTGTAAGTATTAACATTGGGTCGTCTTTCTCTAATATTGTACAATCCGATGCATTGTAAGAAATAAATTACCTTTTGATGGATACTGAGGCTGTCTTAATATTACAACTTATTTGCTCTTTCTCTGAGATTGGTGCTTTGGTTCGAAATCACAGGTATTTTGTTAAAAAGAATGCTCCAATTTCTTTAAGATTCTAGTCGTCTTTCGTTGCAATTCTATCAAATTCCAGAGTATTTCCACAGTATTATTATGTTGGAAGTTTGTAATGAAGAATTTTCTAGAAATTGCATTTGAGAATAATAAAAATAACATATAACTTAAAACTGAATTTTTGTAGATTATACCTGATTAAAAATGTCCACTACCTCCATGAAATTAAACCTGAATTTAGCAGTTACATTTCAAATGAGGATTATTATATACTGGAATTATGTCAGTGGGTTGTTGGAAGAACGGCACTATTAATGTCAATTAACGAAAAAGTAATGAAAAAAAAATTATTTCCGTTAATTTCCATTAATAAAGAAATTATTTTAATTTACTTTAATTAGCCAGGAGACTAATTTTAATTTTCCTCTCATTTTTATTCGGAAATCATGACGAATAATCCAAAAGATTTATTCCCGTAATCCTTATTTACATTAAAATTTATGGCTTTTTTTATCAGGCTCTGAAATCAGCTCCAAACATCTCTATTAAAAAATAGCCCCGTCATGTAATTCAACCGTCAGAATGAAAACATTTTTCCTCTAAAAGATATTACCTTTCATAGGAATTTTTCACCCTTTGTATGTTCTCCGTTTCCTGCTGATATAATTCAAAACAGATTTTTTTTAAATTTTATTGCTTTGCACGAAATTTTTGTTAGTGTCTCCTTTTCAGTTTGTGGGAAATTATTTCACTCAGCGCGTTTCGTGGACAGGAAGGGAAACGCTGAAATTCCTGAAACCACTGTGATTTCAATAAAAACTTAGCGGAGGGTGGGGAACACACGGAGGGAGGCAGGGAAGTGGGCATGGACGCAGTGTCTGTAAAGTCTATAGATTCCTTTAGCTTTGATAGGTATTTGAATCGGTTTTTAAAGTAGCTTCCTATTAAACCCTCCTCCATTCATGAAATAAGAGATTATTCATAGATTTCTTTAGTAGAAAATGGATAAAAGCATCATTAAAATGTGTGAAGTTTTAGGTTCTTTGGGTTCAATTAAATATTTTCTAAGCATATTATAGATCAGTGGTCTCAAACTTACTCCAGAGTCAAAGTGGAATGCTGTAAATTTATATAAACGAAATGATGTTCAAACTCACAAGAGACCACAACTTATCGAAACAGAATTAGTGAATCACTCAATTATAATTCAGTAAAGAAAAATCTGTGCATTAATCAAATTAAATTAATTAAATTGGCAAAATCGTGAGCTGAGAAGCTTAGACACTGCTACAAAAAATACAACCCTAAAAATACAGGTTCATATTTCTATTTTTGAGCAGAGTAGCTCAACATTTCTTTGAGCTCCAGATTTTCCTTGTCAACAGCCATTTGTAAAATACACGCAGTCACCAAGAGACATAGAAGTCCTAATTGAATGACTTTGCGTTTGGGTGATTGAATGACATCACGATTGATTTGTAAGTTCATTAAAGTCTTGTAGTAATGGTGGTACATGCCCGTGATCCTTATCACATCTCCATAGAATGAAGCGTATTCAGTCAGGAGATGACATTATTTCACTCAAGTACCATCATCTTCATGAGATGGCAGCGTACAAGAAATTTTGAATTTCGTTAAGAATTGTCACAAGTGGTAATTCTTTGGAACTGTGGAAGACTAAAAAGATTGTAAGATCAACAAGCCTGTTGTGTATTAATCCGATCTTTCAAGATTAAAGCTATGATAATTCCACTGAAGGTACTACGTTCCCTGCTAAGCCCTAACGGTAATGCAGTATCAGACTCCTGTCGTTTTAATACATTTTATTAAAATAGTTCAAGCAAGAGAACACACATTTCATAACCAATAAGGTTGATTCTTTACATAAAGACATTGCAGTAAAGCACAGCATTATATAAATGACAGAAATAATTTTTCAAGAAAATAAAAACAAAGAAAAGAAGCACAAAATGACTTTTGCCTTCGTTTTTAAAATTTGTTTATATTTAAAACCCTTGTAAGTAACGTTTTATTTAAAAGGTTTTAAAAATATGATTTCATTGAATTGAATTATACTTGGAATATAATTTGGATGTTAAAATTGCCCGATCAGCAGTGTAATATGATTTATAAGACTTTAGATGCTTTGTTTTTCATCTCAATCTCTTTTAATGGATGCTTCTAGAAGATTTCACATTAAGGGCAATACAAGCTTTCATGTTAGTCCAATTTTGAAACTAGGACTTTTAGTTGAGATTTATCTGAAGTGTTTAGAATTAATCTTAAATTACATCCCATATAGACTTAGAAAGGTATATAAACAATTCAAGACCTACAATCCGGAATAGTTCATTTTGTTAATGTAACGTAAATTTGAGGTTTCATTTCTATGAATTGCAGGAGTTAAAAACTTTTCCCGACAGACAAAATTTCATGTCTTTTGACAATAAGCTATAAAATTATTCTAAATTTTAAGTGTTTCTTCAAAACTGAAAATATTGAAAAATTAGGATGTGTCTAGAGTAAAACTTAAGTCCGTCTTACGATTAAGGCTTTTTTCCTAAACATATTTTTTGTCAGAATTCATTAATCTTCAAAAAAATTTTTAATCCTAGCTTCAATTTAAGTCAAAAAGAATTAAGCTAAACAGCTGATATACAATTTAACATTAAACTTTCAGCTTCTTAAACTAATTAGTCATTGGGTTATTGTGGTAATCTGCTGTAACGGTTACATCCAATGGATGTTCTTTAGTTGAGCGCCTCCTTTGTAGGTTTAATTTATACGCAACTCAACAGAAACTTGTACATCTATCAACATATAAAGATTCAATTTGTAATTCACCAGCTGTAAATTTATCTTGAGCTTCTAAATGAATCAACACGAGTGTAGTACATCTGAAAGCAGATTTCCGTGCTCTGTTTAAAAGGTCTTTCTGTAGTTTCAGTATGAAAATAAAATTAACAATATTAACTTTGCAAGGAAAGTGATACAATTATATAGATTTATTATTAAAAAAAAAACAACTAAAAATTGAACTTAAACAACGGGATCATATAATGAAGATAAGTTCCTTGTCTTAAAGCATTTTTCCATAACATATATACAGTAATTTTAGATTTTTTTTCTATATTAAAATGAAAACTATAAAGTCGATGAAATGTTTTATAGCTTTAGATACTTCCGTAATTGTTGAGCATGACACCATTGTTATCACTTGATAAATCTATGGGATTTTCAATTTATGGTTGGAATCAATATTCCTTGCATGGACAGGAAAAGCCAAATAAAGGAATAAAAATCCTCTGTCGGTGAAGTCAATAGCTTTGAAGAGGCACCTTTCAAGCATTAAATTCACGCTGATGATACACGTTTTATAGAATTTTCCCATTATTTTCGTATTCCATAACACGATGTTTACAAAGTGTATTCTGCGTCTAATGATAGGTTCTCTGTCGCCCGAGATAGAAATGGTGGCAGAAACCGGTCTCCAAAGTTCGCTAACATCTTTTGTTTGCTGTAAATCAGGTAGAAATGCAGTGCGATGGCGAAATATTTAAGTAAATGCTTTAAAAACAACGTGTTTAATGCAAATTGACAGTAGTCTTCGCTAACCTCTTATTTTGTAGTTCCTTTGTAGAAAGGTCACACTCTAAATGTAATGGTTAAGATTGAAGAATTCGAATTTTCCAGAAACTCCGCCAAAGGAAACTAGTGTAATGAGAACTGAGTGATTTGTACAAGAACACGCGTAATCTTTAGAATCAAAGATAAGTAATAAATTTGTTCGAAGATTCTGTGATGACTTTGTAAAGGAAAACATACATGAAAACTATCAACTCTTTTTATTTTTTAATATTCATTGTCATTGAGAACTGAATAGCATTAGCACTAGAGAACATAACATTTTCAATTTACCATAATCCTATTGAGATTACTTGCTAACTGAAATTTTTAACAATATGTTAAATTCCAATACCATGGAGACACTAACCAATTTAAAATGTTAATCAGCTAACTAGTGTAATATTAAGCAATATTCTACAGTTAATCACTAAAAATAAAAATCATTAATTACAATCTTCAAGAAAAGTAAGTCTGAAGAAGTGAACGAAATATGCTTACCACTTTTGTAATAGCATACTACTGAAATCATGTTATGTACTTCACTAAGAAACAAAACAGCAAAACAAAAAATGGTTCTAATGATGTTCAAAAATCAGAGGTTTCTGTTTGCTTGAACATCACTGTTAAGTTAAGATTGTACTTTATTAGGGAAGTGACCCTATAAGCTTATCATGTAAAGATAAAAGAGCTCATCATTGTAGTTGCTTTTACCTTCCTAAAATTTCAAAGATTGTATAAGGTTTCAACAGAAGTATTAGAACTACAACAAAATCCCCATATAAAAACATCCTAATACTTTCCAACAAGTACTTTTCATGTAACATTAAGAAACGAAGAAAGATTAGTATAAAACTATTTTGACTAAAGATTATTTTTCAAAAAAGTCATTAGCTTATTTATAAACTGGAAACATTTCAAAGCAATTCAGACATAAGCAAAATTACTTTATCTAATATTAAAACTTTTCTCATCTTTTTTCAACTGCAGTTTTATTAACTTTTGAATGTTGTATTTATTGTTTGTTTGATAAAAGATGAAGTTTATTTACTATCTAAATTCACAACGTAGTGCTTCGGTCTTTTGGACTACTTTAACACTTGAATTTCTTTATTTAGAAAGATTTACAAGTTTCAGTTATTGATAGAGTTATTCTACCATAGAGAATAAATTCCTGTACATGAAAATGATTTGTAGCATTCCACTTGATTTCGAAGCAGTGTTGATGTAAGTAATCGGAAGGGACTATTTATGTGTTTAGGTTGTCCTTCAGCGAAAGTTCAAAATATTTTTTCAATCATTCCATTTCTAACAAATACGATTAAATTACATAAATTTTCTGTGTAAAAGTTGCTTCAATGAGATAATAACAACTATTGTTATTTAAATCCTGACACATTAATACAAAAAGCCGTCAATAAAATCGCATACAATGAACATGACACGTGGAAGCGTAAACGAACAACAAAGAGGCTGAACAGAGAAAAGAAAATATAGAGGACATGTGATATTTTATTTTAAAGACACGCCATTGTAATTACTTATCTTACATCTTTTTAAATTTTATTGATTCAAATAGAGCGTAATCTAAAACTTTGTATTTGAATATTTTAAGGTAAAATAATGGGTTTTTAATTTTCAAAATTTAATATTAAAAAAGAAAAATAAGAATTTTTTTTGGTTTTGTTTTTGACTGATTTTTTTAATTTACTGATATTGGTTTCCAGCTTTATATGGAGAAAGAAAAATCCACAAATAAATACATTTCGGTTATGTTGGTCTTATGTTTTTATAATTGAATTTCCATCTCTTAGTCACTCTTTCCTCGTCCATTTTACTCTCCAGAGTTTATCTTGTCCATTTCTGCGTCTTCCCTGTGGCTAAAATGATTTTTTTCTTTTTGAGCGCCTTCTTTTAACAGATATAAATGCAAATTGAATGGACGATGGAAAAGATGAGGTTAAAAAAATAAGTCATGAAAGAATCGCGTGCGAAATTTCATCCAACTTCAAACAAAATGGAGAGAAATAGTAAAGTGTTAGTGTTGTCTCCTCTAAGTCCCTCATCAAGGAAGGAGGGGCGGGAATTTGGAAATTCGGCGACTGTGACTGTGGTACCCTAAGGCCACGGCAAGGTCCTGACTATTGGTACACTATATTTACGGGAGTGCGGAGGGCGACTTGATTGCAAAGCTCGAGGAGGTGAATGTTCAGATTATAGGTCAAAATTTCTTTTCTTCTCAGAATGTGTGAGTCTGATTGCCATCCTATTAATCCAAGTGAGTGCTCAAATTGCAGGGGTTTAAACTAACACGCCAAGATAGAAGGGTTACTAAGGGAAGATGGCAGCAGTGGCAAGAAGCATGTTGACGATACAGGAAAAGATCACCTGTCAAAGATTTTAACATGGGCCAAAAAAAAAAAAGGCAGTTTTATTGCAGTTTATCTCAACTGGTGTGAATTTCTAATAAGTTTTCGCAGATTGTAAAAATCTCCTAATGTCTTAAATTTACGATTTAAAGATTTCTGAAAGTTGTTTTATGAGTATATTTAAATATCACAAGTAAAATTCTGAAATTAGCATTTTTTTTTTTTTTTTTGAGAATACCGTAATAGTTTTTTGTTTAGGCCTAACGTAGGTTTAGTAAATAGACCAGGAATACAGAATATCCGGGATATTTGAAAACAGAACTAATCGGATAATTAAAATAATAATTAAAAAAATCTGGTTTTGCTGCATGTCAGTATGTTTTTAAGAGTATTATGAATAAAACCTTATGTAAATAAAATAGAAATTAGAAATACAATATGTTTTTATCTTAATAAATGAGATAGCTTTAAATTGGATGGTGTTCTGCATCATTTGACCAAGCGCCAAAGTTCGATTTTGACATATTCGCATAAACGCAAAAGCTTTTGTGTTATTTTAAATAACTTCTTTAATACCAAAAACCCCATAAACTTCACAGACGATATTTCGAAGAAGTTATTTAGAATATTAGTTACGAGGGATTTGTTTGTGTGTTTGCTTACGTGTTACTTCACATTTTTTCTGGAATAAAGATTGTTATATATCAAAATGAAGATACTTTCACAGGACAATTTGATCATTATCAAAATTAATAATATCCTTCAAAGGTCGTTAGTCATATGATGCAAATCTTATTCGTTAAGATTAGTCGATTAACGTTTATGTTGAGATAGGAAGCAGGAACAATTTTTTATAAAGAGTTTATACTATTTTCGCTGGTAGATGGAGCAATAATCTAAAAAAAATCTATTTTGGCGCTTGGTCAAATGATGCATAACACCATCCAAGTTATGTAGTTAATTCAACACCCAACGAAAAAGTATTATAACTGTGCATAACGAATCAAGGTTATCGTCTTCTATTCATCTCTTTTTTTCATTTTTATATTTTTTCATTAGTATTAATACTTTTTTGTATTAATATTTCACTGTAAATATTAATACAAAAATTTTAAAACTGATTCCTCTTTGTTGTAATCAAAATAACATTAATCTGGCTGTCAAAGAAATGAAACAATTACGACGTTATCTATACTTTGTAATTATCGGCAGATGTACCTTCCCTCTATTATTATTAATTTTAATAATAATACACTACATTAATTGCATTGATCATTATTACTTCACAAAGCAGATCTTCCTTCCCAAAGCGTGTAATAAAGAGATAACTTTTTGAAAGTTTCGTATAACTTAATTATTTCAAATTCCTAATTGTTGTAATTTACCATTTGCATAAAAATGGTTGCTTAAGCTTTTTCTAAAAATAAAATCAATTCCTCATAGTTTTCTTAATTTATTGCACGAGTTCGGTTTCCCTAACAAAATATTTTTTACGAGCAGATATTAAAAATAATCCGATATTAAACTGCTGTTTCTAAAATTTGAATTGGTGTTTGTGAATGTATCTGTACGCGTGTTTCTAATTATAACTGATTTAGATATATATTTAAGTATAGATCACAAATGCAACCTACTTGATTCATTTTCATTAAAATAATAATTATCTAAAATTAGAAAGTTTTAATTTATCAAGATGGATAATAAAATTTTATAGGCATGATTGTTGATTTTAAAATGTTTAAAATATAATTATGTCATGACATGTTTATTTTTTATAGAAATTATAAATCAACGTTTTCACGAAAAATTTCTAAACCATTTTTATAAACCTATTTTTTAAAAAATTAGTTTCTTTAAAAAAAAATAATTATCGCATTTAAATTTTTATTTCAGTTTTCTTAAAGTAACTTAAAGAATAAATTACGAATTGAATATTTCCTAATTATAAAAAAATTGGAATTTTCACTTATGAATTGCTTTATTATACCACGGTTTAATATAAATTAAAAGTAAAATATTATTTTAATTTGATTGTGCAGCTATTTCAGATTTCAAGCCTTTTTAATATTAATAAATTTGCTGATTAGTTTATTTTGAAAACAAAGTAAAGGAGTAATTACATTGTATTAATTTAAATTAATTAAAAAATATTACATTATCATAATTAACAGGATAACGATATAAAAATTATGTAGTTCATCAAAAACGTTTGATTAATTTTAATTATAGTGATTAAAATATTATATTACCAGTTTAATTAAGTGATTTCATGTAAAAAGCCAAATAAAAAAAAGACTAAAACGATTTTTACCTTGATCATTTGTAAAAAAAATATTAGCAAAACACACAAATTTCTGTTCAAAGAGGGAAAAAAAATCTACAGGAAATGGGATTTTATGTAGTCTGACATCCGTTCTTTATGAATACTATATTCCGTTTTTGATAGGAAAAAAAAAAAGTAAATCAAATTATAGAGCTAAAAAAAAATTAGAGAGTGTGAATAGCACATCCCGTGACTCTTCAGCATTAGGGCACGCGAGCAGTCGTTTCTACTTGAGGTAACAGAGGTTTTTGTATACACCTATTTGTTTTATTTAAGCTTTTGATGTAAAGCCGATAAGCGAAAGGAAATATGCAGTAATTTATTAAAAATAAATAATACATAATAATAGTTTTCAAAAAAAAAAAAACTGAATAGGATTTTTAAATAGCTTTTTTCATTAAGAAATATATTTAAATTCAGAATCCCTCATTACGGGGATTTATGCCGTAAACTTGGGGGAGGATACTGCGGTGGGTTGCAAATTACAGTCTCGGGGTGAAAACAGAGACCGGACGGGGGAGAGACGAATTCGGTGGTTCCTAATCTTCACTGTCAGCGAGCTAATCGAATTCCAAAATTAATGAGCCGTGAACTAAGAAAAAAAAATAAATGTTTTTGCACGAAATTTAACACGAAAAATAATAGATTACCAACTTTCTTTCTTGAGTATTTCAATATTGAAAGATATAAATTGCTCATTTATTAAAATTCTCAAAGTCTGCTAGCAGCGGGCCGAGGCTAAAAGCCTGCATTTCCGTAGCATGCATATAATTTTCTCAGTAGATAATACTGTAGTTGGGTCATAAAAGTCCCATAGTCTGCGCCAGTTCGCACTTGGACAAAGACATTGCATGACAGAACCTCATGGTCAGGACATACCATTTCCCTCTGTTTGGAAAAAAAAACACACTCTCTCGACGGAATGCGTGTAAAACGACAGTCGTGGGCAGGTTTTACTTGCAGAGATACATAGTCCCTTATTGTTTTTGGTTGCTGCAGGACCCTTGAAATATCGCGACTTACTCGGATGAAAGACTTCAGGTTTGCAGTTCATTATTATGTAAACTTGTAGTAATAGCGCACGCAATATCATCTACAAATAGTAGGGCACTTGTCAACTTCCATGATTTCTCCGAGAAAATAAACATGTAGTCTTTTTAATTGAAAGGATTGTGTGCAACAGCGAATAAGTTATATTTCCGTTTTGTGTCACGTGGAATTTGTAAAGAAAAACTATTAAATAGAACATTGCTTTGTTAAAAAATAGTCAAAGTAAGTAATGATAATAATAACCTATTCTAAATTCTAAGTTTAACAATCAATTTTAATATTGTAATTTATATTAAGCTTATTAGAAATCATCACTTTTATTTGTATAAACTTAATGTTATTTTTCTTGATTTGTTTTTCATGTTTGAAAATATAAGTAAAGCTCCATTCAGTATTTTTTTATAGCATGTTGAAGTTTGTGTAAATGTTTGAAAATGATTTAACTCACCTTTGGGAACACACTGAAATAAACTTTTAATTCTCCGACATCTGGATCTCAATAGACCCAGATGTAGATAAATGTTTTTCATAAGATTTTACGAGTATGACCATTTGATAACAATTTAATATCTATTTCCTAGAACGTACATACAGCATTTATACTAAAGCTATACACAAACGAAACTTTTATTTATCTTTTATTTATTTGTTTTCTCCGGTGTAAAATTACTAGTTGATAAAGGATTTAATTTGCACTGATTGATGTAAAGTTTAAATATATATTTCTCCTTCGCTTTTGAAGATAAGCTACCTCATATATAGTTGCTTTTTATTTTTTTCATTGTTAACATTTTAAAATTTCAAATTACTTATTGTTAACAATCTTAATGATTGCACGGAATGAAATGTTTAAACGGAATTAATGATTTATATGACTTTTTATTTTATTGTTATTATCAATTCCTTTACCTCTATAGTAAATTTGATTAAAATTTCCAGTGACTCTTCTTCCGTCAGCAACAAGTTTCAGTGAAGTTATTTTGAAAATTTTGGAATTTTATAATGACACTAAGCGAAATTTTCAATTACTTTTGTAATAATCCAATATCTCAAAATTTCATTTGTATTATAGTTTAACGCAAAAAAATAGAGAATACTCTTTGAAACCTGAATTCGATAAATATACTAAATTTTACTTAATTAATCTATATTTTATTTAACTGTTACTTTTAATAACAGTTAAATAAAAGTACAGATAAAATTTTAATTTTCGTGTGAATAATTTTTATGTCTTATATTTTTGTTTTATAATTAAAAAAAAACAACTTAAAAATTACTGGTTTAGTTTATGATTCCTTACTGGAACTTAAAATTTACTTTATTTTATTTTATTTAATGTTTGCTCGTGGGAAAACTTGATATCGTTATAAAAAAATTATTTTCAAAATTTACGTTTCTTGGCATTAAACATCGAGTTACAACTATTAAATTAATTTTTTTTATTTTCCTAACCCATAAGATTAATTTCGTGCCTCTAACTCCGATGATTTTTCTCATTTATTCCGTTTCTTTTTATAAAAGAATTTATTATTTATTAATTTGAAGATAGTTCGCGTCGTTGATATCCACTCTACAATGGTGTAGCTGTAATCACTTTCACGCTGAGATCAAATTTACTTTTTCAGATAAAACATTAAAATTCCTTCGAGTGAAGTTCTTAGCAAAATCGTCCATAGTTTCATTACTTCAAATCTTAGCCTTATTATAATGGCTAAATCAAAAGCAATTATTATATATTTAATTGTTATAATAATTGTTAGTATTGAATTTACCAAAGAAGACCTTCAATAATTTTCTAACACTTAAAAAAAGAAATCTTTTTAAATAAGTCTCATTACATTTGTTATCTATTTACTTTTTCCCGATTACTGGAAAACTAAAAGATTCATTACAAAAATAATTATGTACTAATCATGACATAATTCAGTATTTCTGAATAGAATATCTGAATCGAAGCAGGTGTCGTTATAAATCAAGTGTGTTCTTTTCAAGTTACTTTTGTTTCTGTTTATAAAGGTTGAAAACTACCTACAATAACAATTGTTTTCACAGCTATTGTGTAGACCAATTATCCGTCATTTTCATGTAGAACTTTTCACAACATGTAATCAACTAACAATACAATTCCGACAATTTATGAAAGATGAAGTACATTTCTGTTTGCTCAATGTAATGAGGAAATATTGTTTCCAAATCCTTTAAACTAGCAATTGATTATTGTTACGAGTAATTATTATATTTTTTTTTTTTTGAAAGAAGATTAGACGTGAGTCAATCACTAACTTAGAAATTAAAGCAGCTGTTTTCTTTAATGAAATAAAAGAGATACTACATGAATATCAAGCTTAGTAGTGTTCAATCTTTCAATACATACTAAATTCAGTTTTAAGTGAGTTACATTTCGTTTAAATGTACTTCTAGCTCATTTTGCTGCTAATTATTATTTTGGGTTTTTCAGAATACCTTAAATATTTTCTTTTTGATCAGTTAAGTATCTTGATTAGATTAAACTACATTGTGTGTACAAGCACGGCACGGCGTTTACGTTGTTCCTGTTTTCTTGTTAATCCGTTTGGAAGAAAGGATGTAGTTGTGGATGTTACGATGTTGTAGGGTATTGTTGCAGTTAATGGCATCTTAAATTTAATACATTATTTGCTAATGTGCATTGAATTTTAAATATTTTAAATTGCAGCAGTATCAGTGGCACAGGAAACAGTAAACCTCAAAATAAAAATTTGCGTAAAGATGGTAATTTTTGTCAATACCCTGCAGTACTTCTATTACGACAATGAATAGTTCTTATGTTAAATCTATTGGTCATTTAAATGTAGATAAATTTTGTGTCCATTCCTTGTGCAAAACATACCATTAAGTCTTATTTAGCTCATTTTGACTTAGTTTTAATGTTCGTGCAAGTAACTGCATATTGCTCTGCAATAACTAATGAAAGTATTGAAGAATACTCACCACAAATCGTCTCTCTACTTTCTATTTTTGAGTATTTTTAGTACCGGTATCTGTGTTCTCTTGTTAAAGTTATGGAAAGTATTGAGGATAGACACTGTTCCCCTTTAACCTTCCACTTCTCTTTCTTGTCTCAACGAAACCCCACAATAAAACATTCAGCTAAGCTGTCAAGCAGACAGATATGTCCACTAACAATTGTTCAATTTTCCTGTTCAATTTTCCGTACATTCTAATGAAAATGTCTTTAAGAATATTTATTTATCTTCTTAAACTTCCATGTATTGGTACTAGATGGACAAAGAATTGCATCCACAGACACTTTCTCTTTTTTTCTGATAATTATTCAAATACTCAGTTAAAATCTAACAAAAACTCAATCCAACAACGAAACCGTTTGTGAATGCTTCTAGAAGGAATGAAATTTGTAAAATCCGGTAAAAAAACATAGAAAATGGAGTTCGAAAGAATGCCCTAAGTACATCTTTTCAGAAGCTGTTACACCTATGCAATTTGAAGATACTTTTTTGTAAGTTAACTAATATATGACTTATTCATCTTCGGTAAAAGATAACAATATGGAAATTTTAAATTAATAAAATAAGTTTTAGTATTACGTAAGTGCGTGAGACCTTTCAAATGAAGTCAGACTTCACTATCATTTCATGGACAGTGTAAAAAATTTATAAAGGGAGTGGGATAAAACGTCAAGAAGGGGTAATCCTTTCTTACCGTAACAAAGAGCTGATATCTAAGATGCTTTGTATGGTTTATTCTAGCAACCGCAGAAGGCAGAACAGTATTATTGGAATTGGGAGGATAGGTAAATAAATACAGAATGAAACAGAAAAATTGCTGTTTCAAAGATTGGATAGAACTTTATGTAGTTTTAATGGAAGAATAAACTCTAGTTTCCTTTGGTGGCTTGAGTTAGATGACTTTCCTAAAAAATCTATCAATTGATTATAGTACACTTTCCTTTTCTGACATAACCTCAGCTGTAGATAGACAGAATGATGAATACAGTTTATTTAGCATGTATTGTAAAATATAGATAAATATCGAAAACAATATAGTAAATACGTAAATTTATGCCTAATACTTAGTGTTTCTTAACTTTTGTTTTTGATGTTACAACAAAATTCTTCTTTTAATTAAAAAGATATTATGTTTCAACAATCCAACGAAGACGCCTCTTTCCAAAACTAATTAGTTTTTAATTAAAATGTAATTAAAGCCTATGTTTTGCAAATTAAATCACACAATGAAAACTAATTGGATTTTAATTTAATATTATCGTTTCGGAAATTCATTGCTTTGACAACGATTTGTATAATCAAGTTTCAAAGGTTTTCTAACGAACTGATTTTACGAAGATACGCAAGCGAGCAATGCTCTAACGCTAAGTGTATAAATTTACTATTAAAGATATTATTTACAATATTTCTAATTCATTTTATCTAAAATAATATCAAAATCGATCCTTGTCTGAATAAAATGGGGCAATTTTTATTTTCTTAACCTTAATTTTTAATCTTTTTTTACGATTTAAATTTTTTCTTTGAATAAAAGTGTATTCTAAATTTATTCCTATTAAAATATCCTTTTTTTTAACCTTTATGGTTAAGAATATATATATATATATATTTTTTTTGCTGTGTCATTCTTGTTTCATCTTTCCCTATTTTTATTTTTTTTTAAATTAAACTAAAAATAATTTAATTAAAAATGTCAGAATATTTATTTTTTCTCTTTAAGTTTTCTAATGTCAATTAAAGTTTTGTTTA
Organism: Thereuonema tuberculata; assembly: GCA_023159025.1. NCBI lineage: Eukaryota > Metazoa > Arthropoda > Chilopoda > Scutigeromorpha > Scutigeridae > Thereuonema > Thereuonema tuberculata. Next base: position 52,425,896 of record JAFIDM010000001.1, on the reverse strand, counting down.
CAAATTTTTCTGTTACCTCTGACTTCCTTCAAGTAACATTAAAAAAAACTTCTGTTACCTCTAAAGCAGCAACGTTAAAGAAATCTTCAAGTAACAAAATACTTTGACATGTCATCCTTTTTATCAATTTCAGTTAAACACTTAATGAAACGAATAAAATGACTGTCTCTCTCAAGAAAACTTAGGGTGGGAATTTCAAGAAGAGCAAAACAAAAAAAAAAGTGTGTGTGTGGGGGGGGGGGGGGGCAAAGTTTCCCAATTTTGAAATGGTTACATTGAATCATATTATACTCATTTAAAGACATCTTTTTATCAATTTGTTCTGTAATATATTTTCTAATCAATATAACACTGTTGCAACTTTATTTGTTTTGAAATCCTGTATCATTTGATCGTTTAAATAACATGGGTGCAAATTTACATTAAGGTGCTCGAATCTCGGACCGAGACGCAGGTATCGCGATTGATTATATGAGGAGTGTAATTTTTAAATACATCTGAGCTACATTACTCTATTTGCTACATTGTTAATTTCTATAACTAAGTATTACTAAGAAATTTTACTTTGGTGTTCAAAACAAATTTTTAGTTTTTTTATTTTCTGTGATGACCATTAGTTTTTGTTGGAAAACTATTATTGTTTGTAACGAGCTAAATTCAAAACTTAATGTTTTCTTATTTCAGATTTAATTAGCGTTTTTTTTCCAAAAGTCTAGGTCAGTCATGCATTTTTGAGAGTTCTTTATCGGTTATTTCTTGTTTTAAAAATCCTACAATGTTTTTATTCCTACATCTTTACTATTTGCAGCCAAGAAAGATTACTTCAAAAACATCTCCTGAGTTTTGTCGTGTTTCCAATTCTGACTGATTAGAGAAAAGCGTTTGAATATAAGTTATGTAATTTTCAATGTCCACGTTTCGAATTTAGCTGTTGTCTATGGAATAAAACCTGTTTAACAAATATTTCACGAAAAGTCTTCAGTTTAGAATAAATTAGTTACAGACTTTCTAATAATAGATTTATTTTTAAAATACTATAGTTTCACGACTGGAAATTTCCATTTCTAATGGAAATGGGTCTAATAAGATAGGATTTGGATTTCATTCTTTTACAGAAGACTGCAAAGAAGCATACACGTCAGATATCAGCTTTTTTTGTAAATAACGATTATTTACAAAAAAGTTTTTTAAATTGTTTATAATGAAATCATTTGTTACATTTTTATTTCTTCTTTGCTTAGTTTCTTATTAGTTCTTTTTTTATGTAATTTTACTTTAAATAAATTCCATTTAACTAAACTACTGAATGTTAATAATATATTTATAAACTACTGAATGTAAAATTGTATAAATTCTGTATCTTTTTGACAGTTTATAATACTTAAATTAATTTACATTAACCGTCTCATTTTGAGAAGTAATAAGTTATTCATGCTGACATAGAAAGTAATTCATAGTTATAACAGTTTGGATTAGTCTAATAGTATCTAATAACTTTGATTTGATAAATCCTTAGAAATCCTAGAATTCATTTTAGAATAATAGATTCACAGCTCGCTTTGTGCGGTACTTAATTTCACCATTACGAAAACAAATTGTCTACAAACAAATTTTCATGCTTGTACGTACGGGTAGGGTTATGTAAACAAACTGTCTACAAACAAATTGTCAGTGCATTGAATATCATGTTCTTTTCAATTAAATACAGTAGACATAGAGAGTGATTAACAAGGAAAAAGTTAAAAAAGCGCTGCTGAAATTCTTCGAAAAGGAAGAAAATCCCGCAGAGTTAGCACAGTGTCCTTGTCCTTTTGTTTAGAAGGCCATCTATGGCGACGTGTATTAAAGAGAGAAATAGATTTGCATTCACAATATCGACTTAAAATCATTCTATCAAAGCGTCTGATTTCAAAACTCTTTTCAATGGTAAGAATTGACAAAGAAATGAAATTAGAATGACATGAATAATCTATTAGTTTGCTTTTACTTTTTTCTTGAGATTTACCAACGTTTGAACTTTGAAACGCTTTTGTTTTTATTTGTTATAAAAGTATAACATTTTTTAACATTTCAGTTCCGTTGCTCATGAATAACTATAGAGTAACTTATTATTAAGATCCGTGTAGTGTAAAACTTATTTAAATAAAAGAAATTTTTACCAATTATAAATTTGATTATTTAGTATTTATTAATGATATAAATAATTTTGTAAGGAAATTACTTTCTAAGTAATAATTAAAAAAAAAGTAACATTGTAGAAATCTAACAGAAACATTGAAATATTGTTGTTTTTATTTTTTAAATTATTTTTTTTGATAATATTTTTTGTGATGTTTTACTCTAGTTTTTAAGAAGGCTACATTGTACTAAGTCGGTCTTTCTTCAGAAAGTCTTACCGACTAAGACAAAATGAAAAACCAGAAGAAGTCTACAATTTAATATTCTCACGCATTTCATATCGACGTAAATCACAAACACTAAAATTATTATTATATTCTAAATGTTAGGTAAGGTTTTCCCACAGTTTCGTATGATGAAAACACACACGGCAATAACATTTAAAATAAAAAAAAAAAGGATCATTTCTGCAGTTAGGATGAAGTAGCACAGAAACCACGTCGAGTTGTGATATTGTTAAAGTAGATAACAATCAAATGGTGTTATTAAAGACAGCCATCAGCCACACAATACCTTTGCTAGGCTTATCTTGTAGTTGTGATAAAGATCGTAGTAACGTTCTCAACTGGGCGACAGCTTTCCTTTAGTAATGAGTGTGTTCTAAGTGAAATCGTGCTCCTACAAATCATAGATCTAAAGAAAACTCGACCGACAGGATATCTGTAATTAAGTAGAAACTGATAGGACGGAAAAAGACCCTCAGTGCAAAAATATCATTTACAATAATTGCTAGATAATAATATCTGTTTGCTTAGAAGTATATTCATAGATTTGGGAAACATTTGAACGTTTAGAATTACAGGCAGCAACAAATGATTAAATGACCTAATGCTGTAAAAATAGAATTGCCTTTTTGCATGAAGATCAAAATGGTGATATATATCTTCATTACAAGTTACACACGATTGTTGTCAATTTAAACTGGGGACCTAGCATTTCCTCAAAAAGGACGGTTTTGTTCTCTGTTAGAGCAAATTTGAAAGCTACGGAAATAAATTAAGGTATACTGTATACCTAGAAAAAAAATAGTAATGATGTTACTATTGACCTTACGATATATTTACAAATGTAATTTTCCACAATAAAGTACAAATGTATAAGATATATTTAAGAGCACATTCAGTTAGTAATTTGTATCATAGCAAATAAATACATAAGCATCTTCAAGTTAAAAGATGAGTCGACGGAAATATTTCTGTAGAAATAAATAAAAAAGAAAGAGGTTTTTTAATTTTCAAATCAGTTTAAATCTGTAATCATCAGAAGTTAAAATTTTGATATATAAATATTGCTATAAATTGGAATAAACTAGAAAAAGAGAATTTAAAAGCGTAGAAATGATTTGAAATCATCTAAATTATATAGTTAAAATTAAAACCTAGGCTTAATGTGTGTTGAAGTAAAATTAAAAAATTTTTTTTATTTATTTTGTCGCTTACAATTTTAATAAATTTCTTACTGATAGCAATGTAATGGTACATTTAATTTTATATTAATGTTATTTTTGTGTTATAATCAGTAGTGTTATATTAACGTGAAGTGTTTCAAATTACTACTATTTCTTTTCAAATTTAAAAAGTTCTGAATGAATAAATTCTTTCTTATTTTTTTCCCTTCTATCTTATGAGGAAAGATTATATGGTTAATTAAGTAACTACACGATTTGATTTAAAAAATAAATTCAGCTAAATCTTAGATAAAATGTTGTTATCCTTATATTAAATGTCTCTACTATTAATTTCATACAGATATTTTAACATTTTATTAGTGTTTGAAAATTCCTTTGACCCTTGGCATAATATTTATTCAAAAACAATAAACAAACTAACTATGTGTTTGTATCTAATTTTACTTCTGTAAATGTGTAAAAGTTTTGTCAATGTTTACATGTTATGGTGAACAAGATATTACAAGTTTGTTAAAAGAATCAAAATGTTTATACGACCCCCATATTTTAATGATGTAGTTTTAGATTTCAAAAACATATTCAATTTATATTTGAGCTGATATGGAATGATTACAGAGCGAATTAGGCAGATCTACGAATCGAATTACCAAAGTTTGGACTAAACTCCAGATAAATAACAACTTTGCTGATATGAGAGTCCCAGGCCTTACAGCCACTTATTTATCTTTCAAATCCAGTGTCAAGCGCTCTATTTTTTTTTCTTTTTAAGTTTCTAAAACGTCTTAAATTACCATCATTACAGTACCCAGCTTGCTTAAATCACAGAGATTAGGATGCCGAGATAAGTTTGCTCGTCTTCTAGCTTTCTTTAGTGAAAGTGGACGAAAGTAGCTTTCTGTTTGTGGACATCTAACTTACTTTCTAACAATTGCTTAAAAAAGTAAATGGAGGAATAAGTTTTGTTACTGAATGCACTGTTAAGATTCAAAAAGAAAATTAGCTAAAAGGTTGGAAATTGTTGAATTCAGTGAAACTAAAAGTTGATAAGTTGGCGCCATTTAAAACTACTCAAATAAGTCACATGTCATACGCAGCCCGTCTCTTATGAATGATTCATATTGGCCTGGAGCTTAGTTTTTACTGCAATTTCCATTCCTTTTGTGTGTGAAAAGCTGTAGGCATAAATAAACGGTGTATCTCAAACTTCTGCGTGACAGAAAATTAGTCACGTTAACAAGGTAACTAAATTAAGTATTAAGTTACGTAAGCTTTTTATTACTATTATTATTATTTTCTTTGAAAATAGCAATATAGTTTGACTTAGTTAATTTCCAAAAAAAAAACTTAATTATAATTAACCAAATTAAAAGAAGATAACTTATAATTATCTCTTTAACAAATTTCAACATTCAATTTGCATAAAGAAGTTTCAATCTTTGTTTGCAAATTGTACCATGGAAGATTATTTAAATTAAGACAAAGCATTGGATCCCATAAGAATAAACTAAACACTAAAAATTCATGCTACTAGTCCTAAATATTCTAGCCCGAATTTCGTGAGATACGTAGGAAATGTTTTGGGTTCATAAAAATAAACAAAAATAAAAATAAACAGTTCCTCAAATTTCTTACTCAGCACAAATATAGGGAACTTAAACTTAACTTTACGTTATAATTTAAGTACATTAATATTTCCAAATACATAGAAAAGTAGTAGGCCTATATTAAATATTGTTTACTCTGCTAAGATAGATAATTTAATATAATACGATTCGAAAATATCTTTCTATACTAGCAAATTTTTATATATTAACATAAATTAGCAGTAGAAAATATTCTTTTAATTTTTTTTTATTTAATGTTTAACTTGATAGTATTTTAATTTTGTATTTGTCTAGACTGTTTTAGGTTAGTTAATATTGTACCGAGTTGTGTATAATCAGTTTACAAATATTAATGGTTTTTAAATTTGATTGTTTTAGATTTATTAGTTTACGACGCTCTTGCATAAGAACATGACATTCTATTACATGAAACAGTTTGAATAATGTGTGTACAGAAATAAAAAAAAATCCCAATCTTTAACTAATAACTATTTTGAAATCAATTTTATCTTTTTGGCTAAAGCTAATTATTTCTCAGATTTTAAATAGTTGGTGAAAATATTTACAATTGTCTTCATGAAAAGAAATTTTTGTTTAAAAAAAAAAAACAACTGTTTATAAGCTATCACCAGTTAGAAATTTTTATTATTTTATATGTAGGCACTAATCCTAGTGGCCGTCTGAAATAATATCAATCCTTAGTCATTAAAAATTTACATTCTCCTAAAAAAATTAATGCAAATATTTTCCTCGTTGATTTGATGTAGAATATGCAAAATTGGCAAGAAAATTACCGCGAAAGATGTAACTTTTGGTAAGCGGCTTCAAAAGCTAGTGTTACTCGGTTAGGCCTAATAGAAATGTGCGGAAAGGGTAGTGAACACGTTCAGTGGAAAAGTAAAACCTCCGGTGCAGTGGAAAGGTCTTCCTGTTTTTATTGTATTTTATTACTTTGGAATCAGATATGCAAACATATCTAATAGTTTTTATGATTTTCCTGGGTTTTGTATAATTAGACAAAAATAACGTGAGAACAAGATCACTGAGCATGAAAATTTCTGACCTTTGCCCTTCACTACAAGGACATAAAAACATAGAACTGTTTGTTAAAGAAAATATTACATTATATAGTATATTTTATAAGCCTATGTAATCGTTTTATATGTGTAGGTCTATGTATAATAAAGAGATATATTCTTTTGGATATTCTTTTTCTTTTCTAGAGTTCAAAGTTTGTAAATCATGAATTTTCCCATATTAAAAAAATGTTCAGTAAATTTAAGGCCTAAACTTTTAAATTTGTTTCTGGTTTTTGCTTTTGTATTTTGTTACTGTAATTGATAAATCTAAAAATAGAAATATTATTGAGTTGCATTTTGTTATTTACCTGTTGTTTTTAGCTCAGCGCTATAATTTATTCTAGTATTAAAGATATGATTTATAAAAGGGAGGAAGTGGAACGTACCTTGGAATCGGTGCCCCAGGAACCTCCCGTGCCGGGACAGTAACCAAGGGTAAAGTGGGTAAGTCTCTCGATGGAATTGTGGTCCCACCGTTCCCACGCCGCCCAGGAACATAGGCTGCAGACCAGGCAGCCCGGACTGCTGTAGGTGCGGCAGTTGGCTACATGGTAGCGGTTGCGGCATTGCAAGACCCGCTGCTGCCGCCGCCGCATGGACCAGACCGTTGGCGTACGTCGGTTCGGGCGCGTAGATGCTCTTCATCGAGCCGAACGTGTCCAGGAATGGTGAGTTGGCCGCCGCCGCCGCCGCCGCTGCTGCAGCAGCCATGGCCGCCGATGGGTGCAGACCCATCGGAAGATGGTTGTGCTGTGGCGGTGGGGAGACGGGCGAGGCCGGCGACCGGCAGGGCCGTGTCGGGGTCACCGGGGAGGCCGCTGTCCGCTTCCCAGAGTCACTGGCGGTGCTGGTCACGGTGGTGGTGGCAGTGGCCACGGAGGAAGACGGCGCGGAGGAACTTTTGTGGTCCGATTCGGAGCCGCTACTGCTGCTACTGTCCGATTTGCCGACGAGGGATTCGATGGAGAAGCCGATCTTGGGCTTGGCGGGCAACGGCGCGATGGGTGTCGGAGCGAGAGGCATCATGATTGTTTGGAGTGATCGGGGCTAAAGGAGGTGCGCGCGCTGAGCAGCAACGCGCTTCTCTCGTTTACCCTCCTGTCGCACACCCTAGTCCAACGGTATTTACTAGAAATGCGGGCGGTGGTGTTGTCCTCACCTCCCGCATGCACGACTCCGTCACACTGCAGCGAACTTTCGTGCTATGGCGTCTCTTCAGACGTCAGACCTCAGATTCGATACATGTTTTCTCCGCTTGTTCTGGCTAAATAGGAGGTCGTCAATTACGGCTCACCGTCTGCATCCTGATAGGTTCATTAGCACAGGAAGAATGCTGATGGATGGTAATGCTGTGCTCCTATTGGCTAGCGCTCGCCCGAACGTGTCGGATGGTCCGTCCCATTGACTCGGCAGCGAGTATAATACGGAATAATGGGACTCCGGGGCCCCGGGCGGTCGAACCGTATTGGAGACTTTCGGCCCGTTCTATCACTTGATTATATCCGCCATAGTTTAGGCGCTTTCGCGGGCGCACCAGTCGACAGAGAACGTAAATTGATGAAAAATGAATCGCTCTTGAAATGAATTTTACTGATTGAATCACCCGAAACAAACATTCTAATCAAATCGTAATGTCACAATTTTTTTTAACTCATGATATAATTTATATCTTAAACCTAAAAGATAACTAAAAATATATAATATTGATTTTTTTTTAAATATTTTTTAAATATTCATAAAGTTATTTTGATTGAAAATAAAAAAGAAAATATGCAAATGTAATGTGAAAAATGTAAGACTTAGATCTTAAGAAAAAGTCAGTACAATACAAACATTTTTAATTTGGATCTTTATTGAAAATCAAAATTGATTAATATTTATATATTGTTTATTTTAATTTTTTTATATTTAATTTTTTTATTATTTTTATTTTCAAACAATTTGGTCGCATTTTTTAATAATTTAACTAGATTTTTTCTTTTATATTTAACGATAATAATTTATTGAAATTATTGAATGGCAATAATTACTCAATGCTTAAAAATAATAATTCATTTTTAAAATATTGAAAAAAAAATACCTTATATATAAAATAAGAATTTCCTTTTCTTATTTTTAAATATAGCAACATTAAATAGACAAACAGCCCCTTTAACTTTAAATTTAATTTATATTAAAATAATTAATTAAAAATAACTTAAAAATTTCCTTCTATTGTTTTCTTTCCTTTTTATTTCAGAAAAAAAATAACAAAAATTAATATTATACGTTAATAATAATTGTATTTTTTATTACAATTTTACGCAAGTATTTTTAACTTTAGTAAAAATTAGAATCATTAATTTGTTTAAATTAATTAATTAATTTTTTTAAATGTTTACTTTTTTGACATTTTAAGAAGGAAAATGTTTTAAATTTTATTTAAAAATTTTTCGTGTTTTCCGGTATGATTCAGTGGGAACTTTAAAAAGAATTTCAGAATTTTTTTTTTAACTGCAGTCCCTTCGGATCAAAACGTATATTTAGATATTGAAGATGATGTTAATTTTTTTTTTTTTAACATAAAATATAAACGACAACTCACTTTGAAAAAACAATGTTTAAAAATTAAAGTATTAAACGACATTTTTTAATTGTTAAACATTGTTATTTCAAAGTGTGTTGTCGTTTATATTTTACATTTCCACACACATTATTACACAGCATTTTGTTTTCCTTGAAGTAAAAGTAGACGGTGGGGGTGTTATAAATGAAAACCATTATTAACATTATTTTTGGAACCCTAAGGTTAAAATAAAAGGGAAAATAAATTAGAAATATATAACTATACAAAAGCTTTCGAAAAGCAATAACAATGAGATAGAATTTCTATCAATTTAAAGTTTTTTAAATTTACTTACTCATTACTCATACTAAAATTTTTGCTTATTTACTCTTGTTATTAAGAACGAAAAATATTTCTATAGTAATTATTAAGTAAATTTTAACAAAATAAAACACATGTCTTAATAATACATTGCCAATAATTAGAATTGTCGTGAACCTGAAATATCTAACCTCAAGTAGTTTCTTAGGAAAAAATATTATCAATAATTTTAGTTCATGTATTTTATGAAAAACCCCCAAGTAACCCTTGAAATAACATGGAAAGATTCACGACATCAAAGATTGGAAAAAATCGGCCATTAATTAAGATTGGGATAAGATAATATTTATTTCTTCTTCTTTTTATTTTATTTTTTTTTTTTAAATAATTAAACAAAAAAAAATTTAAAATAAAATTGAGCTTTTTAATTCTAAAATAAATTCTATTTTAATTTTATAAGTCATTATTTTTTTAATTCTATTTGTTACATAATACTTTGAGATAAATAATATTTTCAAGAATTGGCTACATTTCCTTTCATTAATAACAGGTTTTTTTTTGTTTTTTTTTTCTTTTTAGAAAACTACACATTAAAGGATGAAATTCAAGATTTTTATTGAATTTACTTTTTCTTTATGTAAATACATTACATGATATATACGTGTACACAGTTTGTTATATAGTTTACTACATATGCAATACTTTTATTTATATTTATAATTACAATACGGGAATTTAAAATTTTACTGTTTTGTCTTCTAACTACAATTAACTTATTTAAGAAGACAAAAAAAAAAAAAAAAATCAAGATTATTATTATTAGTTTTTTTTTAATATAAATATAAATTTATATTTTCATACGGTTGTATAATTAAAACTTAGCTATTCTAATATTTACTGCATTTGCGTTTTAAATTAGTAATTTAAAGCATGTGCTTTTAATCTAAGAAACCGAAAAAAAAAAGGAACAAAAATTTATTATAAATTGTCTATTCAATAACCAAATTCTTTTTAATGTGTTAAGATAACAATAAAAACTGACTACACATAAAACTAAAGTTTTAAATAGTTGTTATACATTAAATACGCAGACCAGTTTCGGACTGCTACTATGCAATCCTTTCTCAATGCATTGAGAAAGAACTGCATTGTAGCAGTCCGAAACTGGTCTGCGTTTTTAATGTGTAACAACTATTTAAAACTTTAGTTTTGTGTGTAGTCAGTTTTTATTATTGTCTATTCAATAATAGAATTATTACTGACAATTAAAAACTTAAAAACTGAAATAAGGAATTGTATTTTAAAAAATTCGGGCGAGCCTTGAACTATCTCTTCGTTCTCCATTTCGTTCCTTAATCTTAAAGTAACCTCCAGTGTTGCCCATCGTCATTTCAGAGACAGTCATAAATACACAAACTTTCAAAATACCAAAAATAACTAAGTGAGTTACATATAATTGAATAGCAGACTAATGGATAAGTTTAGTATTTTTTTTTTCATCTTCCTTACAATTAGATAAATATTAGTTTATGTTAACTAAAGTAAGTTTATGTTTAAATATTATGTTTACAGGATTTTTAGCAATAATTATATTTTAAGAATTTTAAATTTGTTATGATTATTAAAAATATAATTTATCTTTTTATAATCCTACAAAAATTATTTTACAATTATATTTTTTTATAATTTATCTTTTTATAATAATAGGATAACTATTATTAAAATTATATTAGTTTAATTATAAAATTTGCATTTTTATTATGGAAGAGGAAAATAAAAATTAATTTTTTTATAATTTAAGGTTTTTCTAATTTTATATTGTATATAATAGTCAAATATCTTTTTACTGCAGTATATAATGAATGAAATAAGTAACTTGAAGTATTTCTTCAATCAGATCTGTTATTTAAATTAAAAACGAATGCTGACAGCGTTACAAATATTTCTTTTCTACGGTAATTAAATATTTCATTAATTTTATTTGAATGTCGTGGATTTTAATTGTTGATTGAAATGAAATTGTTTGCTCAAAATTACATTTGTGGTGAGCAAGTTTTTATTGTCATCAGAAAGTAATTTGAATATTTTTATTGCAATGAAATTTGGATGATGTTTAAAGTACTTGAAGATTTGTTTTCCTAATGATGGTCATTATCGTTAGACCATGGATACGACTCATGAAAATTGGATGTAAATTTCAAGTAATTTATGAGAAAATTGGAACCTCTTTGTCTGTCTCTTCTTAATTAAAATAAGAGAAGCGTAAGAAATAAAATAAACCATGCAGAACAAGAACTAACGTAATTAATAAATAAATAAACTTTTTTTATTTTAATGTAGTTTTTATTATTTACATTATCTAGGATTCTACAGTGATTAATACTTACTTACAGATTCAGTTTCTTTAAGTTTGTAGCCATAATCGAAGTTAAAATATAGAAAACATTGTATAAGTGTCTATAATATTTTTATATAATATAATTATTATAATGTAATTTATATAATAAACAAATTCATACGTAACAGACACAAATTCTAAGTCAATTATAGGGACTTTTCTTTTATATTTATAAGCTTTGTTTCAAGATATAATTAAAATATTTAACATAAGCCTAATGCATTTCTGAATTAAATATTAAATAAAAGATTTAGATTTAATTTTTCATCTTAGCTGCAGGAATATTATATCAATGCGTAGACTATCATAAGAACTGAATTTTCTAACAAAATACAAAGAGCAAATTTGGAAAAAGTATTTGAGATTTTTATTTTTTTTTATTTAAAAAGGTTATTTTATTAAAGGTGGAAGCGTTGATAGATATATTCATATCATTTTTTTTTTTTTTATTTGGACATTTATTCTCTCTCTATCATAAGCATAAGCTTATATACAGATTTATATTTTTTTCTTTTTAAGAGAAATGGGAAACGAAATTTGTTATATGATTTTGATAGATATCTGACTAAGTAACTTAATTGTTTATGTTCTGTATTTGAAATTAAATGCAGGAAACTAAAACTGTTAGAAACAAAAATAGTTTTGAAGGGCAATGGTAGCAATTGGAACATCATATGAAAGGATTCCTCCATTATGACATTGAAAGCTGATGCTCACGTTGTTTTATTGCGTTTACTAGTTTTTATTATTAATAATAATTAAATATTATTATCATGTAATATTAATAACAAAACTTGCGACATTGTAATTTTTTCGGTTAATGGTAATGATAAAGTTAATATTTTTAATGTTATTCAGGGGCGTATGTAGGATGTTATTTCGGAGAGGGGGTGTGAAATTACGAACTGATCATCAACAACCAAAAAAGAACATACTGCTAAACTATACATGAGATTATTTTTTTTTAATAAGGAATGTAATGTAAGATAAAAGTTTTCTGGGCAAGATATATGATAGATAAAAAATTAAATACACAGAAATTTAAACATTGTCCGATTTTAGCTGAAACAAAATTGACCCTCGGCCCCTCTGTGTACGCCCATATTATTTATTATTATTTTAAATAGAAAAATCATAATATGTGGAAATTGTATTTAATTTCAGAATTGATCTTTACATGGTAATTTTTCTTAGATACTGTTTTTTCATTCAACATTGCTAGATATATAATATATGGAGTATTTTGCATTGCGAAGCTTTAAACTATATTTATTTTCTATCATCTTTTTTTATTAAGAGGATAAATAACTGCTTTGATTTGGAGAACGAAAGATGAATAACTTATATATTTGTGATTTTGAGAGATTCACTTAAGTTTATAATTATTAAAAATTTGAAGAATCTATTATGTATAAATTCAGATCTTAAAAAAATTCAATATATAAAATTACAGACAGTAACTGGTTAAGTAATTAAAGAAATTAACATTAAATAATTGGAACAAAATTAAATGAATATTAAAATAAACGGGGTTATAAACCGAAATATAATGAAACTATTGAGTACGAACATATAAAATGTTTTAGTAAATATCATTAAATCGTTAGGCCTACATTGTTATTTTTATTATTTGAAAAAAAAAATTAACTTCAGTATTGTTTTTGTTCGAAAATGATGATCTTTTCTTAATACCGTTATAATCGTGATCCGAGATTAAATGTTTTATAAAAGCATAAAATTTAAAGTGGAATTTTTTTTTAATTTATTTAAATCTGAAATTTAGCTGAGGATGACCTTGCTTTAGTCGAAATTCTTCTTTTCAACCGTGTTTTAAGTTTTCTTAATTTTTAATTCATACTTTTAAATGTGTTAGCTGTTTTTAGAATTTTTTTTAAATATTCTTTATAAAAAGTACATTGATTATAGGTACACGATTGAAATACCCTTTATAGTTTTGTTATGACGATGTTTATTTCCTTCTGTTGTATTTTAGACTGAATTATTTCTATAATCCACAACAAGCAACTCTTTCTTTTTCTCTCTCTTTTATTTTTTATTGAATTGGGGGGGGGGGCACAGAGAAAATGTTACAGAAACCCCTTTCTGTATGAAGGATAAAGCCAAGAATTCGTCAGGGTCTCGAACATCAGAAATGCTCTTCGCAAAGGTTATTTTAAATTGAATATATTTATTGAAGCGTAACACTAATAATTCTAGGGTAACTCTATAGCAGAAAATTGTAAGGGAAAAATTTTAGGATTTTTCTTCGCATTAATAATGCATTCTAATTAATAATGTATTCTAATCTATTCGAATGTAAAAATCCAAAAATCAATTTCGTCCCTGTAGGATCTAATTCTCGATACCTGAAAAGCAATTATATTTGTAGAAATTATTTCTGATTGTACTGTTACAATGTATGACAGAATTATTTAAAAAAAAACAAAAAACATAAACTAAAATGAAATGTGTTTAGAATTTGAAATAAACGAAAAATGTAAGAAAACGAAAATAACAAAAAATTAGTAAATTAATCAGCTAAACTTACCCGTAGCTTATTCAGTTTGGGGCTTAGCATATCTTTTTAGCCAGTCTGTCTGTCTGAAAACTGAAATAATTTGAAATTTATTGTAACACAACTATACTATGAATCAGTGAAATTAATTTGTTAAGAGTTAAAAGTAGCCTAATTTAAATTAAAGAATAGAAATGAAAAATTAAAATAAGTCAGTGAAAAATTTATGAATTGTCTAATTCTGGCGATGACGGCATCACATTATCCAAGAAATATCGTAGTAGACGCCATATTTTTTCAAGATGGCTGAAAATCAAACTGTCATCTTGGAAATAGAGAGTAGGATCTAAAGTTATGTTTTTTTTTGTTTTTTTTTTTATTATTTTTTACTTTATATATAAGTTATATATATGTAATGAGATCTTGACATTGAGTCGGTCATTTGATAACAATCTATTATTAAAACTATTAAAGACATTATGATTTGTACCGAAGTATCTTTTTGAGATACAAGTTAAAGTGTAACATCGTAGATATCTATAGATATACAGATACATAGATAGATACGTCAACTGTTACTTAAAAATTCCATTTCAAAAATATTAGATGAACTAATCTCTAACAAGTTATCCAAACAAAAAAAAAAAACCTTTATCAAAAAAAAAGTTTCAATTGTTTCCTTGCATTATATTGAGTAATATCGTAAACAATTCTCAATATTCAGAATTTTACAATGTGATAAAAAAACTAATTTTTTATTTTTTTTCCAGAAAACCCACCTGTCTATTTTTTTGTTGTTGAGAAATTAAAACTAAATACTTGGACTACCATCTGTTCACAAAAGTTATATATTTTTTTAAGTATATAAAGAATAGCTTTGCAGTTACTCAATGTAATATAAAAAATTGATTTTTTTTTTTTTTTTTTAATTTTCGTCCAAAAAAACCTTTTCTAGAAAAAAATAAAAAAATAATTAATGAAACAAGAGAATAATCTAAAATTTTAAAGTGATTCTGAAGTTTTTAGTTACTTCAGAAAATTTTTCTTTTTTTTTCAGTCTGAAAAACAATAGAAAGAAAATGCTAAATCGCATTTGTAATTAACAATACTGTCCGAATACAATTCATTTTCAGTTTTCTGAAAATTTAAATAAACTTTATAAAAGTGAAATTGAATTAAATTCTCAGTAATATTTAAGTTTGCTGAAACCCAATTAATTTTAATCACAATAAACCAAGCGCAAATCAAATTCTTTGCTCAAAGATTAATAAGTATGTGTTCATCCGTATGTGTTCATTGTTTCGCTTCAAAATGATAAATGGGAATTTTTATCATTTTTACGTCAAATTTCTTTAAAAAAATAACAAACAAAGCAACCTTTTTATTATTTTAAAACATGCAAATTTGAATGTCTCTTTGTTCGCTCACAGCGACTAGATTCAAGTAGGTCCATTCCCAGGTTCAAAAGTTACTTGAGTGAAATACAGTACATACATATATACACCACTGATTTTATTAGCCTCATATTCCTAAAAAAATTACGAAAAATCGTAAAACGCAAGATTTTTACGTTTCATTCTACAAATGCTAAGTGATATAAAAAAGACGATTCTCTCAAATATCTTCCAACTATAAATCTTTTATCTGACAACATCTAGTTATAGAATTAAAAGAAAAAAAAAGAACCCATTGTCTAAATTTATTAAAAAAAAGAACCCATTGTCTAAATTTATTAAAAAAAAAATAAAACCTTTTCTTAAATTGTGACCAAACAATAGTCACACTTAACGGCGGCGAACACAAGAACGGATTCATGATAAATGCCTTTTCTTTTTTTGAATCTTCTAAGAAGAGGTTATTGTAAATATTCGTTACTGTTGAATGCATTTGGTGATCACTTGTATTGAGCGATGGCAAAGAGTAAACATTTACCCTCTTAATGAAGAGATTAAATGCGAATTAAGAGCAAATTATTGGACATCTGTCTCGAAAGGAAAGATTGCCACTATGCATGCAATTGTTTATAAACATTTCCAAAGGCAGATTGTATCGACTCGCCGATGTCTCCTTTTTTTTTTTCTCTTCCTTTCTGCTCGCTTCGGTTTCTCTGCCATGATAGCATTCAAGTAAAATGCAAATAAAACCTTAGCTGATTAATTTTTTTTATTTATTTTTTTTATAGCACGTGCCAGAGAAATTGTACACTCTGTAAGAGTCCTTAGTTTCCATTCGTTTCTTTCCCCGTTTTCTTTCTACGAGCAGTCTGGGATGTTGATGAAATAGGGTTGGAGAAATATTAACGAAAGGGAATGATTCTAGAAGGTTCTGTTTCGTTTGCTGTTGTCTAATCAAAAGTTGATTTCAGAAAAAGATTTTTTTTTTTTTTATTTTAAGAAATGAACAGAGAATCAGACAGTAGAAGACA
Organism: Thereuonema tuberculata; assembly: GCA_023159025.1. Classification (NCBI taxonomy): domain Eukaryota; kingdom Metazoa; phylum Arthropoda; class Chilopoda; order Scutigeromorpha; family Scutigeridae; genus Thereuonema; species Thereuonema tuberculata. The sequence continues at coordinate 52,409,423 of JAFIDM010000001.1, read as the reverse complement.
ATGGGCAGTTATTGAGAAAATTCTAGAAGTTACAACAAGAAATTTCTTCTTTTAGGCTCCATTGTAAAGAAAAGAAAGGCTTTGTTAGTAAATAGGCTTGAAACATTGCCGTTTCGAGATTGTGGAGTTTTATAGTTAATTGATATTAATAAAACAAAGGCTTGTTTTATTTTGTGTGTGCATGTATGTATGTTCATTTTTCTGCCTTTATTAGAAATTTAGAACCATTGAACGAAACCTTCGTGAAACTTGACGTACATTCAGGGAAAGATATTGTTCTTGTAGATGAATGATTCAGAGTGACACGAGATGAAATACCTGAGATATCTGATACAATTGAAAGCAGCAAGTTTACCTTGCAATCCGCTTTTCACAGTACTATATAGTGAATAAGCAATATGTAAAAAAATATGATTGGTCAATTATGAAATATTTAATTGGGTTATTGAGAAAGTAGTAAATAACAAACAAAAAACAAACAAACAAAAAAAGCTCCTAAGGAAATGTGGATCTCAAACAGATCTTTAGGATCCTTCGGTACAGAATTAAGCATTAGTGAATGTGTAGCATTGTTGCTTTACTTAATTCTTTGCTTTTACACTACTGACGCATACGAATCTTTGTATAAATTTAACAGCACCAATAAAGTTGACTTAATCCCGATGAGAATTTTGAATTTAGAAACTTAATTTATTTCGAAAGATAATTAGAATATTAACAGAAGATTCAGGGTCAGTTTACAATAAGAAGTGATTTTGACTGTAATAAAAATAATATTTTATTATACTATATGAACACGGCTCAATAAAATTAAGTGAAGTAAATTACAACGCATCTTACATAATCTGAAGATGTATTAGAGATATGTCAAAAGCAAAATTTAATGTCTATAACAATTTATAAATTAAGAAAAAAAAAAAAACCACAACTAGACAGTAAATATGCTTTCGCACACTGAGCCAACATCAACGGGAATCCTGAACAACTGTTTCATCCTTATTAAGAATCATCAGCAGAATTTACCTTTGATATTTGGTTCAATGTCATATGTTTACGGACTGTGTACGTAAATAACTTTTTTAAAATATATATGTTTCTTTCTTAAGATTTTCTTGAGCCCACTGTTCTATTTGCTTTCAAACCGTAAAATTGTTTATA
>JAFIDM010000001.1:52394401-52407865 GCA_023159025.1 Thereuonema tuberculata | reverse complement strand
TTTTTATTCCTTTTTATACCTTAGTAATTGTTCACACATTAAATTTTTCCATTCAAAAATATATATTTTTAGAATCTAATTTCCGGGGAAGTACAAAAATTGGAAGTTATATTCCATACTTGTGAATTATCGAATATTGAAATCGTATTAGTTGTCGAAGTACTGTATTTTATTATAAAAAAACCAAAAACTTAATGCATTGTTTTCTATGACAATTTACATTTATTCTTGATCAAAGATTTTCCGAAAAATTCATGAGTGACGTTATTAATCCTGATGAAACTTTTATATCGATCTAAAGTTGTCAGACATACATGCAATTTACATTTATTTATTGCAATAATTTTGTTTCTCTCTTTTTTTTAAAGTATTTATATATATATATATTTATATATATATATATATATATATGTGTGTGTGTGTGTGTGTGTGTGTGTGTGTGTGTGTGTGTGAGTGTGAGTGTGTATATTTTAAACTTATATGTATGTATTTTAAGCATTTTTTTAAGCTTAGTAAAGAATATTAAATATTGGGTATTTGCAAAGTTCTTTATCAAAGAACATAGAAATACGGATGTCCGTCTTTTGTGATCAAGGTAAAAAACAAATACTCCTGTGAGTCCTCTTATGATCAAATTTACATGGTAACGAGGAATTAGTTTATTAGAAAGAAGATTTTTACTGATTTAGATATCAAAATCTGTCAAAATACATTGAAATGCCGAAAATAACTATGTACCTAGGAAGCTGAAATTTTGTAGTACTTTTAAACAATCAAAAGCAAGATTGCTATTGATTACGATACAAATTACGTCTACAGTTAAGAGTTGAGATGATATTCATTTACTATTAAAGTGCCGCGATGATAATTTAAAAAGTTCTTAGCTTAGAAACGGCAATTTTAATAGCATACGGACTGTACTCAAGGGCCACAGAGATTAGCTGTCTATAGGTTTTGGTAGCACTCATACAGGAAAAACTCAAGCCAGAAAGCATCATTACACGATATGATATCTGAATAACTGAAAATTTATTGCTCGGATTAGGATATCTGTGGAATTAATTAGAAATAAAATTATGAAGTTCGACTTACAACTTGAAATTACTTGGTGCAGTTTGAAAATTGAAATTAGAAATCCGACAACTAGAGAAAATAACTAGAGAAAACTTCTTTTTCTTGTATATTACATCTTAATATAAGTTAAGTTATTCTAGGTATAATATGTACAATCTTGACGTTCAAATGACGCTGATACAAAATAGTCTTAAATAATCACTTCTTGATATATTAAGGTTCTGAAAATGATTCAATGAAATGCTTCTAAAGTTCTGCTAATATTTTCATTAAATCTTCTTCCCTTCTCTGGATCTGTTTTCTGAAACAAATATGGTTATATTTGTTACCTTTAAATCCTTTTTAACGTCTGAAGATAGGCATTCCGATAATTCCACATCTACGGAGTATTTCCTTTCATTTTTATCTCGCTTCGATAAAATGTTTCCTGCCTTTTACTAGATAAATCTCCCATCCATGTTCTGGAACATCCTATATATTCGTTACTTAGTAGCGATGTCGGAATAACGACTTCTCTTCAAATATTACTTTTTCGGACGGTATCTGTGGAATACAGATGTCGTCAAATGGTTGTTACGAATTGAATTATTCACGCGAACTTGTTATTTCTCCATAATGTACCTTGGGAGAAATATAGCTATTTGTCATCTGTACGATCAACTCCGTACAGGATTCTTGCTTCATCATCTACCATGTTTTTCGAAGTAAGTCTTAACAAAGTATTGCTTTTCATGCTTTGTTTATTGTCTTTAACAATACATTGTTGCAGCCTCTGTCTTTTGTTAATGTTACATCATTTGTTAACTGTTGTTTTAACTTAGGCACAAAAAATAAAAAATGATGTATATTCTGCTTGTATGTGTATTTCAATTTCTCTTTCTCATCACATAATTATTAATTGAAGGGAATACTACATTTTCTTTATATTGGTAATTGTCAGGTAATTGGCCTTTACTTTAAATATTCACAACATCCACCATTACCGGAACAATTTTTTTTAAATGTTAAGTTGGTAAATGTTGCATGATCAACAGCGGCTGAGACCAAGTTATTTACAAGCTGACATCTCAGAACGGCCGTTTCACGCTTTATTGGCGATCATCAGCTAAAGTAGTCAGCTGTTTTTTAATGCCTAAGGAAATTCATTTGAGGCTGGTGGAGGCCGGCACATGAATTTTTCTATTTTATTTTTAATGTGTCTTTATTGTTTTATTTTAATTTTTGGAGGTGCCATATTCTTGTTTACGATTGGTAAATATTACATTTCTGGGTATTTCTGGGTTAACTTAAGAAAAATGGATCTTCAAAAATATGCACAGGTACAAATGTTAAGTAACAAGAACGTCCTTAAACAGTAAGAATCACGGGTATTCTTGAAGATGCGCTTCATATATTATTTGAAAGTCGTAGAAAATTTTATAGTATTCTACAGTAGCCTAATTCTACGAAGAAGGCTAGTCCCGTCTCTGGACAATGAAGATAACCCTAAATATCCTGATAGGTAACAACATAGACGTAAAAGATATTCTTATCTTAGTAATTTTTCTTAATAAACAACAATCCTCAGATGACATAAACGTCACCTTTGCCTCAAATAAGAGCCAAGAAGCAAATTTCAGATTATAAACCATAGAAATTAGTGACAGATTTTACTGTAACTTATTACCGTTTATAATGTGCAGAATCCAACATAGCGTTAATTTTTTTAGTGAATTCTCTGATAATCGGTAGATTTAGAAAATGGCACTCGCCAAATGTTTGCTTAAATTATTTTAGTGAATCGATTGCTGATTGTTAAATCGAAGACATGGATATGGAATTAAAGGACATTAAGCTGGGAGCAGGCAAGACTGCTATGTTTCCGTTCCATTGATTAGCTCATACCTCCCCCCCCACTTTTTTTTTGGAAAGGGGGGGAGGATTCTCCTGAAAGATAACATAGGAACTGCTTTTTTCCACACATAATTCGTTAAATACAGAAACATCTTTTGTTAAAGTACCTGTTTCTTCGGGTTGTCAGTCTTTTTTGATAGTTTAACTAAGTACTTTAGTGTAAAATACTTCTATATACTGAGAGTTGCCGCTTACTAAAGCCGAGTTTTATTGAAGCATGACCTGTTTTCCTTCTAAATGTCTGTTGTTACATTATTGGTTCCAGCACGTGTGATTCATATGTTCATAATTTGCTTTTTCAAGTTTTATTGCTGCTAATAGTTCATTTGCATTCGAAAAAGTTTAAAAATATGAATGTTTTGAATTATTTATTGCATATGACTTAGTTTTGATGATATTTTTTCATACATTGCGTGTCTGGTTCGCTAGAATTAGTCTGAATTTGAATTTTTAGGTTCTGTATGTTGTTGGCAAAACATTAATTATTAATACAAACTCATTCACTTTTTTCCCATCCATTTTCTGTAGAAAGTTTGTCTTTATTTGAGAACAACAAGCTTTCAACGAAACGAAGATTGTGTTTTATTTTCTTCTTTTAACATTGAATTAGCTTTACTCTAAATATCAAGGTTTTTGTAAGACATGGCAGTCAGATATTCGACATCCTGTTAAAACATCTCAGAATCTTCTGATTTTGTGGCGTAACCTGATGTCAGCATAAAGCAACACAAAACAGGTAAATTTTAATACTAATATATTACCACTCAACCAAATTCTATTTCTAGTCAATCAAAGAAGCACAGGTTTACGAATCACATTGGGTCGAGGTATCACATTCATTCTCAACGTAGTCGATTCAGTGAAGATAGATCCCTAATTTCGTCAAATTACTGCTATTTTCCTGGCCCGGTCAAAGGTCACCAACAACTGACCTGGTCCGAAAGGCGGATTTTTCCTCATATCTCCAGGCCATGGTGAGTCGAAAGTGGTATGACTCATGGGGCTCTGATTCCCGGTTTCTGTTGTGGAGGGCGTTACATACTCACATATACACGGGAATCCAGATAGCTCCTCACCTCCATAAGGAATCACTAAAAACTCGGAAATGTGTTAAGATAGAAGAATTTTCAAGTAATTTATAAACCCAAACTTCAAATGAGATAGAACAAATACCACAAAAGGACTGGACCAATATTAGAAACAAATGGATTCGTGTGCAAATTGACTTGTAACTGTCGAAACGAATAACTAGATGTAAGCCAACAGTGCTTTACATAAGAGGTGGTTTAAGTAAATTATCGTATTAAAAGAAAACTCCACAAAATTCTGACACAGTATCCTGTAATAATCACTAATCATTCATGTATAATCATTAATACTATTAGCAACTGAAAGCTAACTATACAAAGCTTCATGTGTACAGGAATACCATGATGAATCACTAATTAGAAAATATGAAACAACATAATTTATGTTTTGATGATAATATGAATTTATAGATGCAATTTTTTTTTAGATATTACTATTAATGTAATTCAATTTAAGAGTAAACGTATTATTCAAAATACAGCAATGAAATAATAATGAACAATGAATTAACATTAAACCTAATATGTAACTTATCAATTTTCAAATAGTGGGCTATTTATATGAAAAATTAATTCCTTTTAGGAAGTACAAAAAAAAAATATTGTAAGAAACACATGAGACGAGATTAAGGATATGATTTTACATAATCTATTTAATTTTAGTATTACGACAGATACTAGGTTTTTCAAAATAAACTGTTACATTAACCATGAATAAAGAACAATAATTTACACCTGTCGGTAATATCTTCATTCATAACATGATCTCGGCATATTAATAACCACAAAAATAAAAACTTAATTTTAAACAGATGTTTGAGGCTGGACTTACCGATGTAGCGAAATGGAATTAAAAATTCTGTAATTTACATTCATCGAGAGATTCCATTATTTCCCCGCTGATGTTTCGGCAACTTTGATGTTTGATTGAAAGCCTTCCAGTGAATGAATATCTTGATAATTATCTGCAGGTGAAACTAAAACTTATTATTATCTTCAATTACATTTAACGAGACGACAATTTAACATTAATCACCGCAGCAATTACTGCTAATGACTTAACTACCTAACGTTTTCATTGTTTCTGTTTTTCGGACGAAATTGTCACTAATATCTGTGAAGAAGTTCGTATATTTTATTTGAAGTTTGACACTTTATTTCTCGATATTATTAATTTTTTTTAATGATTCTCAATTGGAAATTTTGTGTATTTGCAGAAAAGCAAAAAAATTTAGAAGCAAAAAAAAATGTTTGAACAAGTTTTTTTAGTAGATTCATAGTAAGAACTAACTTTGGCCAATTCTCTCTGAATTGGATGTAAAGTTTCAATTTTTAATTGAATTTTAGGTAGAAAAATTGTATGAATATATATATTTGACATGGTAATATAAAGATGAAGAGATATGATAGCAGCAGAAATCATTAACACGTTGCTATGGAAATATTATGCATGTGTGAATATGTAATGCATGAAAATATTCCAAGCTGTTTTTGTTTCACAGCTTCTCTGTGAACGAGATTCTTAAGTATTACTAAAGTTTTTCACATTTGTACGTATTCTTTTTAGATAATTTGAATAAAGAACTTTGGAAAGTTGTTGAACAAATTAGTTGGTTGCTTTTAGTAGATATAATTCCCTACAGACTGTTAAGGATAGCTTGTGGAACATGTGGAGAAGAGTAGATTGAGTTAATGATACAATTTTACTGTTTTTATTTACAATCTCTTCAATTTTTTTTTCCATTTATGCAGAGTTTTAAATAAAAACGAGATCCTGGAAGGAATCCTGCGATTTATGCTGCCGGATTACCTGTTAGATACCTAAGATTAGGCTGAAGGTGAAAGATGCTAGGAAAGGGAATGATATAGCATTTTTGCTTTGTGCAAATGCAATTCGACTGCCACTTTTCTTAACCATTGCTAATCCCGAGGTTATTAAATTTGCCAATAGTACAATGTTGGTAAGAAAATGTTGAAGAATCAGAAAAATCAATAAAAAACAAAAAAGAAGTTTTTATTGTCTTTGAACCAACATTACTTCGAATCTTTCACTTTACTTTTAAAAATGATAAGTAACTTAAAATCTATTAAATACAACATCTTGGTTCAGAGCGAAAGGCTGACAGACCACGGGAGTCCAATGTACACAGTGATTCTTAGAAATTTATGGTTTTTTTTAAGCATTTTTTGCTTTTACTTAAAGCTTTACTTATTTAAGATAAAATGCTGAAATTGCAAAATTTTAGAACTAAATTATTTTTTTTTAAATCTATATATTTAACAAGAAGTTCTTAAAGAACTTGAAGCCTACATGCTTAAAATATTGTAATTACTTTTCTTTTTTCTTTTTTTTAATAAAAAGGCTCAGTTTCTTTTTAAATTGTATCTGTTAAACAAACATTAGAAATGTCCATTTTTTTTGGAAAGAAGTACTTCAGTCCCGCAGTACTTACGTTGCTGCTTAAGCTATTAATTTGTTATATGTAAAACATGAGGATTAGCTAAAAAGGATTAATAATACCCATTGTTAGACGGATATCAATTTCGTGGTTCTAATTTTATCTTTGGGAATTTTTTGTTATCTCCACCCGCTGATTTCTCGATAAGGAAAACACAAAGAAACAATTTCAAATGCAAAACATTACCTCTCTTCTCCTTAAATATGCCAGGCAAGTTTCAAGAAGATCATCGGACGCTTTTCAAAAGCTCTTAGGGAGAGGAGCACACATACACAGACTGTATGATTTAATAAGCCAACTTTCTTTAAGTGAGCTTAAAAATCATTATCGTGAAGTTAAAACTTGTCTATCCGCAATTATTATTATTTTTATTATTATTATTATTATTATTACATTTTATTTGAATAATTTGTAATCGAGAACTGATAAGATATAACTTCTTCCTAATTAATACTTCCTATTCATTCATTTTCTCTTTTTTTTTTCTTTATTTATTTACTTTTTTTTTATTTATATTAATTCAAAGCATTAAGTTGAGATGTGTTTACATTGGGAAGTTTTAATATGTCAAAATAGTTTGACCCCCATGAACTTCTCTCTTTGATAAACATGTTATCTTAAACGGTTGTTTTTTTTCCTTGGTTTTCCTAACTTTTCCCCCACAGCGTCTCCATGAGGTTGGTCATTTGATAGGATTGTCTGTCTTTGAGGTCGCCAGTGGAGGTTTGTTTATTTGACAACTCAACGACTAATTACTTGAAGTTCAAACTTAAAGAGCGTCACTAATTCGCCTTTTTTTTTTATTATTTTTTATTTTTTTTAGTTTCGCTGCAATTTAAAAATAGCTCAGTTTGATAACTGCATTTAAGAACTGTAGAATAAGCTATCTTAATTTGATGGTTTGTTGTATTCTTTTTTTTTTAACTTCATTTAATATCTTAATTAATCTTCGCGAATTGGAGGCAGGTTCCAATTTTGAAATAATAAGCAAAAAAATTATAAGTAGCGTGCCAAATTTTCTAAGGCTCATAAGTAGTTTTTAAACAGACACTAGACTTTTATTTGGCTTCAAAGAATTGGATGAAAAAGAAAAAAATCTCTTTATAAAAAATTGTTCCTCCTTGCTACCCGAGGAAAATTAATTTTGAATTTAAACGCCAATCGACTAATCGTAACGAATAAGATTTGCATCATGTGACTAACGACCTTTGAAGGATATTATTAATTTTGATAATGAATTGTCCTATGGAAGTATCTTCATTTTGATGTACAACACTCGTCATTCCGTAAAAAATTATGAAGTAATACGTAAGCTTTTGCATTTATGCAAATATCTCAAAATCAAATTTTGGCGCTTCGTCAAATGATGCGTAACACAATCCAATTTACTGCCAAGGTATACTAGCGAATTATTATTATTATTATTTACAACTTTTCTCATTTTTTATTATTTACGTACAATGCCTGGGAAATTTTCAAACATTATACTTTCACTATTGCGACAAAATGTTTTTCACAATTTGACAGCCCATCTAATAAAACTGCCCTTAGAATTAATGGTAATTGATGGTAGATTCCAAACTCCTGGAGTTGCTGAACCAGATTTTTAGGCACAACTCCTATAGCTGATATGACGATGGGATTTATTGTAATTTTTATTGTTATTATTATTATTATTTTTGGCTTAAATTCCAACAACTGGGTCCAATTTTTAATTTCTTAAAAAAATGCTTACTTTTCATTGTTCTTTAAAAGTATAAACAAAATTAAAAAAAAAAAAAGTTCTTTTTATAATTATATAACAATAATACTCGCTTTAATTTCAAGCTTTGCATTTGCTAAAAATTGTTTTAATGTAAACCTCCTAGACATTTATTTGAAAATCCTCTTATGTCTATAGAAAGTTTTTACATTATTTTCGAAGGTCCTCTTAGAAACTGAAATTAGGGAAACTACATATTACATTAAAATGTAATTTTAAAATTTCTTCTTCAAGCATTACAAAGGCCGATTAGGCCTTTCGAAATATTGCAGTGTAAGAAGAAGAAGTATTAAATGGAATTATTAAAGAATTTTATAATGTTGCTTTATTAGTGAAGAATTTATTATAAGCTCCTTTCCCTTCTGCTGTTAAATTATCTCAAATATCGACTTGGTAATTCGGTGATCGGCTAATATCAGGGTAAGCTGAAATGTTGTAAACATAAGGCGTGTCTTTTTCTCCTCTATTCCGTCCCGAAAGCTGAAGAAGTCACCTGTTGAGATGTTTTCCCCAGTCTTTACGTGATTTCTACTACACCACCACTTCTGTCTAGTGCCATATGGAAAACACCGCCTTATTTGGTCTCTTCGCTGAAGAAGCTATAGAGCGATAGAAATGGAATCCTTCTATTCTTTGCTTGCAGATAAGTATAGTAAGAAATAAGATGAAAAAGAGTAATAATATTTTAGTAAAATGATGATGTTCTTATTTCAATATATTTACAAAAGAAAAAAAAAAAAGCGGTAGTTATTTTAATTCATTGTGCACAGAACTGGAGCTTTATTATTATTATTATTATATATGTTTCAAACCTTGGGTTTCCCCAGCAAAAACAATATGGCGGGTCAAGGACCAAAGCACATACTGCCAAGTGTAAAGATGTGTGCAAGAATGATTAGGGATGTGTGCTTGTGTCCATAAATTTCCTAACTATGCGTGTAGTGTTGAGTACCACAGCCTTCTGCAGTTGTGCATAAGTGTTTTTGTGAAGTCCTAGTGTGCTGAGACTGTGGTGCAATGTGTGAGGCACCAGACCAGTGGCAGACAGAACGATGGGTACAACACGTACTCGATCCTGCCTCCACTGCTTCTGGAGCTCGTGTGCTAGATCAGTGTATTTACTGATCTTGTCTGCGTGAGTTTTCTGCATGTTCTTGCTGAGAGGCACTGCAATATCAATTAGATAGGTCTGTTTGTTGACCTTTTATTATTATTATTATTATTATTGTAGCTAAATTATTTTACTGATCGTGAATGCCTAATTAAAATGCAGCAAATTTTTAGTAAGAAAAATAAATAAATAAATATAAGGAAAATTATGTGGAACTCGAAAAGCTAAAATAAGCAATAAAAAACTCGCCAAAAGGATACAGCTATACTAGGATGTCATTTAGTATACAATTTGGTCTCACCCATTATTTTATTAGCCTTTATCTGCGCAACTATGTGCTAAAAAAATTCATAGAGGCCGCGTGAAGCGTGCACATTTCTCGCAATTTATCCTTTGGCGAGTTTTTTATTGCTTATTTTAGTTTTTCGGGTTCCACATTGATTCCGACGTCTAATCAAAGTCAATTTAAGCAATTTCCATTCAAGCGATTTATGATAAAGATTTTCTGATTGGTAATTAAAAATCTTTAGTTTCCAAGTCCCCCCCTTGTCTGTCAGTCAGTCACATTTACAAGGGGATGACATCGGTGTGTGGTTTTGTTTTCCCCCTTTTCCTTATCACCTCCGCTATTTTTTTTTTTAATCATCTTTGGGGGATCTCTCTTCCTGCTAGCCCTCCACCACGTGACCTGACCCTGTACTGATGACCTCTGACATCAATTAATATCGGAAACACAACTGTAGATTAACACTTGGCTAATGGTGAAATTTGATGCGTACAGTTTCAAACCTGATAAAATACACATCGCTCTCTGACGAGATCAGAATACAGCCACGGCGCCACCACACACACCCTATTTCAGTTTTATTTTACATTGATTAACCTTCTAAAGAACCTTCTTTTATAAAGAAATATAATATCAAATATATTTTATCAAAAATTTTTTATCTAACATCTTAATAAATATCTTAACCATACCTTTTTTTTTTTTTTTTTGTAATTACCCAACGATATTTTTTTAAATTCTGAATCAACACTTCATGAATTTTTAAAAATATTGTATTGACATAACTATATTAATATTATATTGATTTAGATGAACACTTCATGTGTTCATCTATATCAATGTATTGATAATTCATCATTTCACATCACTGTATTTACATGTCTTTTTTGCTAAAAATAATAATACAGTGAACTTTATTGATAGATATTCAGATGCACCTCCCCTTTTTTTACACTCCCCGTTAATTATTTTAATTAATACTATTAAATTTAAAAGGAAATAGAAGAAAACAGTAAAAGAATCACAGATAGCCTCAAATTTATAAATAATCGCAATTTTTAAGGTAAATGATTTTTGTAATTAATTTATTGGAATTTTAAAAAGGAAATATTAAGTCAATTTTACTTATATTTAATTAAACTATTAACTTTAGATTGTAGCTTTAGCTTTTTATGTAAGATAAATTTTAGGTTTTTTTGTAAATTAGCTTCACTAACTAAGTTGAATATATATTACTTCAAATCCAACAAGCTCCCTTTCATTTCTAAAAATAATAATTAAAAATTTTATCTCTAGTATTTGTTGTAGTATTTGAATCATTGCTTATTACATGCTTAGTAATATAATTTAAATATTTATTTGCTTATTTACTGATTAAAATTAAAATTTTATGTTGGCATCTTTTCATCAATTTTTAGTTCATATTTTTAGTTCAAAGTTAATCAAATATTGGAATAAACATTTGTTTTGTCAGTCATTTACTCATTTCAACTACAGCTGAGGGTACTCTCGAACCTTGGTTCGAATCCCGGCATGGGCTTGGATGTTTCCTGCGTCGGTTTCTCTTCCTTTCAATGACCTCTTGTGAAATTTAAACTTTGTTTTTTTTGACGCAGTTTAGCCTTATCGTTCTAGAGCCAATAAAAGATATAGCACCACTGAAATACGTGTGCGATCAATAAAACAGAACTCCATACTTTATAGAATAAATAGTCTATTTTTTATGTATTTATATACTAATTAAAATACAAATTTTTTATTGGTATCATTTTATCAATTTTAAAAATTTAGCCTATATACAATTTTAATTTCATAAAAAGAATAAATATATTTTAAGTGTAATATCATTTAATTTATTTTTTTTAATTAAAATTAATTAAAGTGATGTTTATTCAGTGAATTTAAATTAGTGAAAATAAATTCATCTTAAAAAACTATTTCTTTATCATTCTCCTTCGTAAAAAGAAACTGAGGTTAATCAAATCAATCAAGTACAATTAAATAATTTAGTTCTTTTAAACCTAATTAAACAATTTAAGTAAAAAAAGAGTATTAATTCAGCTTTTTCAGGAAATGGAAAATTTATGAAAAAACATATTCGTATTAAACAGATAATAATTTGAAATAAATTACGCTTTTCGTTTTCGTTTGCTTTAAGAAATCGTAACTTTCTGGTCAGAGAAAACTTATTTTTGTGGGCTGCAATCTACTTCGGTTATTTTCGTCTCATATATAAAGAAAAATAAATAGAAAAATAAATTCTTGTCAGTAAAATTTGAACGTTTTTAAGTCTTTTAAATTCTTTGAAAAGCGGACTAACAGTTTTTACTTTCGTTTTCCAATTTTTCTGAAATTCTGATGAAGTTGTTTCAGCGTAAAAAGGTCTTAACGTAATGTAAGACTGCCGTTAAGTCGGCAACAGTGAACATAAGACTGCAATGATTTGGACTTAATTTTACAGTTTGTATTTTAGTCAGTAAATAGGGTTTTATTTCGGAGTGGGCCAAATTAGGGAACAAAGTAGTAAAAAAACAAAACAAAACAGGCACTTATAATCTCAAAAATTATGGAGGGAGAGGGATATCAACATACTCTAGACAGGCCATCCAACCAAAAAAAAAAACCCAAAAGGAAAAAAAAGGGTATTTTTTTTGTACGTTTCGATATTTCGGGGTACGAGGGGTACCTTAGCTTTTCGGGGTACCTTAGCCTTCCCCTGTATACGCCATGGTTCTAATCGTTATTGTAATCGGCTAAAACTGGGCATCTACATGTTTTCTGTGCTGACAACTTTACAGTACAATACTTCAATTATTTACTATATAAATACTTGAAGGAAAACTAACCCTTGTTACATTGTTAGTAAACAAAGTGATTCCGAGTGAATAATCGAAAAATCTTATGGTTATTTCGAGAATGATGTACGCCTACCATACGGCGCAGGGAATCGATACTGGTTGACTTTTGGTTTTGTAATTACATGCTCTTTTTCCTAATTGTCCATTACTCTCGCCATTAGTCAAAGAGAGGGTCCTTTTTCAGTTCACCCGCACCCATACACGTGGCTTCTACCCAGAGGGGGGAAGAAGATATATACTCACATGAGGATTTAAGACAGAGGACCTGCAGGGGCACCAGGAGGTATCTGAGACGAAAATTCCCAACTTTGAGGTCAAAGGTGATGTGCGTTCAGAAGGTCCTAGCTTTTAAAAAAGAACAGATTCCCTAACAACTGTGTTTTGAACGACAAAGCCAAACAAACAAAACTATAAATATAACAAATTGAATGAAAACATTGTTGTTGTTTCTTGTTTGTTTTTCATTAATGCTCTTGATTTCTTTCCTGTTTAAATCTCCCTGTACTTAAATACGGAATATTCTCAAAACATACAGAATCTTTAAAAGCTTTTCTAATAATACTTAAATTAACGAAAAAAAAAGAAGCGAAGTGAAAACTCAAAATTAAGTATTAATGAACTTGATGTTGTAATTTAAGTATATCTGAAAACAATTCTGAAAGAACGAAGCGGGTAGGAGGATAACCCTTTGTTTTTTAGTAGCTTGAGAAGTTTTACTGTTGTCTAGAGAAAACTGGATTAATTAAACTTTATTTTCATAGCGATGAAAAAAAAAAAAATTCTAGGAAAAATGTGAGGAAAAATTTTTTTTCAAAAAAATGGTAAAACTTTTTCAACCTCGAGGTGCGAAATCTTTTTGATTCCTTTGTGCCTTCCGTAGTTACCATTTTGTTGAATTATTAGGCACATAAAATTTGTCATAATATAAAAAAC